>CM076576.1:550684009-551284009 GCA_034641835.2 Pinus albicaulis
ATTTTCCTGTTTAGAGAAGACAGTAATGTCATCTAGATAGATAAAAATTGTTTTATTTATGAGTCCTCTAAAAGTTGTGTCCATGGCTCTTTGGAAAGTGGCACCTGCATTAATTAATCCAAATGGCATTTTTTGATAAGCATAAGTTCCCCACTTAGTTCTGAATGTAGTTTTCAATCTGTCATTTGGATGAACGAAGATCTGATTGTAACCTGAAAATCCATCTAGAAAAGACATAAGTTCAGAACCAGCTACTTTTTGCAATACTTGTTCCATGGTTGGTAATGGAAAATTGTCCTTCTGACAAGCTTTGTTTAAGTTTCTAAAATCAATGCAAGTTCTAATATCACCATTCTTCTTCCTGGCAGGTACCAAATTTGATACCCATTTTGAATGTCAAACTGGAAAGATAATTTTTTCTTTGAGAATTTTATTTAATTCAGTTTTAATTTGATTCTCCAAATTTGGATGAATCTTTCTCATTTTCTGCTGAATAGGCCTCTCTTCTGAGATCATAGGAATTGTGTGTTGGATTACATAAGTATCATATGTTTTAAGATCAGAATAATCCCAAGAAAAAACACTTTTGTACATCCTAAACAATCTGATGAATGATAATCTTTCATCAGAAGATAGACCAAGACCTAGATTTATATTTTGAGGCTTTTCTTCATTTCCTAGATTAACTAACTCGAATCTTAAGGTAGAGCTTTGTAATTTTGAGTTAGTTACTCTTTTAAATATATCCTTTAGGTCATATAAGTCTTCTAACTTGAAAACATATTTTGGAATAGGATTTTCATCTCGTTATTTCCTAATCTGAGAGTCATGTTCATTCTCATCCATGATTTTATTATCATAAGATTCTTCAGATGTTAAAAAATATATGATATCTGAGTCATTATTGAATACTCTCCAATTGGTGATGTTATCAGGAATATATGGTCTAAAAATTAACTCAATGGAAAATCTATTGGGACTAAATTCTTGGGATGGGATTAAATTTGATGCTACATTAGCGAGTAAATATGCACTGGCATTCTGAATTCGAGGTATAGAAGAAATGTTGAAGGCCAGGAAGTGAGTAGTTAATTCTTGGACTAATGATTGATAATGTTTTAAATGTCCAGAATTACAATGGATAGTATCTCTCACTTTCCTAACTATGATTTCTGAATCTCCTAAAACCTTCAAATATTTGATATTTAAGTCAATAGCTTTTAATAATCCTTGAACTAATTCTTCATACTCAGCTACATTATTGGTACAATCAAATTCTAATCAGCATGCTAACATAGTCTTTTCACCTTCTGGGTTTATTAAAATGCAACCCGCACCTGCACCATCTTCAGATTTAGAACCATCAAAATAAAGTGTCCAAAACAAAGAATCAACTATTTCTCTATCTGAAAAATTGATACATCTAGTATTATCTGGTTGGGAAAAAATCTCAATTTGAGGTACAACCGCATTATCAAAGAAAGGAGATTTTGGAGCATTGAAGTTTCCTAAAAATGACTATGTAGAATAGTTTCCAATTTGAAGTTTCCTAAAAATGACTATGTAGAATAGTTTCCAATAATGTTGTTATTGAAAGCTACTGGCTCATTATTTTCTTCAATATCATTCACTGTGTGTTTCATAAACTTTTCACGATCAATTCGAATTTGGTTTGGCTTTCCATTATGTGGTAACCACATATGTGACCAGTCTGTTGAAAAATAACCATGAAGTTTCTTAGACCAATCATAACTTAAAAATAAACCATAGAATTCGGGAATGTCTACAACCAAAATATCAATTATCTGAACAACTTTTGGATTTGAAGACAATCTGATTGAAATAGATTTCAATTCTCCTACCACTTCTACTCTAGTTTTGTCAAGTTGTACTATATGAACTGGAGAATTCTAAGGAGTGATGTTCAATTTAGCACAAATTGATTTCAACATTATATTTGAAGAATCCCTTGAGTCTATTAAACAATTATGAACATTTTTGTTATAGATCTCATAGGTTAAGAGAAATGGAGGAGTATGAGAGATGGATCGATCACCTATCATAATTAAATCTGAAGCATCTATTTTTTCTGAAGGAGAAGGTGGTTTACATGTTTCATTATCATCTTGTACTATAACTGGAGTAGGTAAGTTTGAAGAAGGAACAACTTTTAATTCTCTTAGTAATATTTTTTGTTGTTGTTTCAATTTGGTAAGCTCATGAATCGAAATATTTGCTCTAGTTTTCTTCATATCTTCAACTATATTATACTCAAAGGTATCTGAGATAACCATTGTTTTAGATATAGGTGGAGAGTCTGATGTAACAGGACTTGTTTGTGTAGCCTTTGAATTATATTTTTTGTTTGTTGTTTTATCTTTAGCAGGAGTAGAAATTTTTTGTTGTTGACTATGCAGTGTTGTTTCAGTATTCTTTTTGCTACGTGTGTTGACATGCAAAGCTTCAAATTGTTCTTCATTTGATAGGATAAAATCCCACATTCCATTAAGTTCAACTTCTTCTTCATCATCTTCTTCTTCTTCTACTTGTTCTTCTTCGTCATCTTGATCTGATTCAACATTATATATAATATTCGGAGGTTGAGAACTAGAGGTTTGTTTTTGTTTGAAATTCCTGAAAATCTTTTTTGAATTTGAATTTTCAGCTACATGTTTCTTGATGTCTACCATCTCATTGGTCATGGTTTTCAAAACTTTTTTAATACCTTATACATCAAATGGATCTTTTGGTGTTTTCTTTTTAGAATCATCTTTGAAAGATATTTTCTTTGATTTGCGATCTTCCTGAGAATTCTTTTTCTCAAGAGCAGTTATGTGTTTTTCAACAAATAGAGATTCTTTCATATTCTCTGTAAGAGTTGCTAGTTTTTCTCTATCAACGAAAATAGCTATATTAGATGGAAGTGATGAAACATACCACTCAATTTGAACTTCTGCTCCAGGAACTGCTATAACAGGAATTTTATTTAGTAGTTTATTAAACCTTGAATTAAAATATTTTATCTTCTCACTTGTTTTAGCTTTAAGATTTGAAAGATCATTGATTAGAGTCGCGATAGTTCTGTCATCTCCAAATTTAGCCATAAATTTTTCTTCGAACATATTCCAGTTAGTTATGGAGTGAGCAGGTAATGAAAAATACCAAGATCCTGCAGATCCTTTTAAAGTATATGGAAATAATCGTACAGCGCAATCCTCCTCAACTATTGCATTCAAGTTGACAGCTAACATAAAATTATGAATATGTTCTTCTGCGGGAAGACCATCATCAGGGTTAAATTTTGGTAGCCATATTTCGAGATTTTTAGGTAGAGCATGAAGAGGAGCAGGCATGTTTACAGCCCCTGGATTACTCCATGGATTTACATTCGGTGGAGGGACTTTTTCTGCCATTGGATTGTGGATGGGTTGATTGTGAATTGATGATGAGGCAGGTTGAGTACTAGGACCAGTATTGTGAATATTGGAACTGGTGAAAGTAATACTGACTGTTGGAATGAAATTTGTGGAAGTGAGTGGAGGAAATGGGGGTGAATGGGATAAGACCTCGCTAGTGATTAATTCTGATTGAGTCCCCTTTAACTTCTTTCGAGTACTGTTGATAGGAAATTCAAAAGGGAGAATCCATGGTTTTTGACTTTCTGATTGAGTTAATATTCTTTGAGGTTGTAAAGAGGAAGATATACTAAGATCCAATAATTGAGAAGTTTCAGGATTTTCAGCAAAAATAGATACTTTCTCTAACTTTTCTATCAAAGACTGAACTTCTAGGGAATTTTGATGAATTTCGGGAAATATTATAGTTTGAGTTTCACTAGGAGACTTAGGGAAGAGATGATCATCTCCAGAGTTTATAGATGAGGATCTGGATAACTTTCTAGAAGTTGATGGGGATCTAGAGGGAGAGAGCTCTTTTGATTTACCTTAAGATTGATCAGACCTTTGAGCCATTCACTTGGCCCTCCTTCTAGCACCAATGTGTTGAGGCCTCAAAATTCCGTGGCCAAAGAATGGGGGAAAACCACTCGGTCCGGACCTTAAAGCAGCTCCTTTTCCATTTGGTGTAGTGGCTTCGGCTGGGGATAATGGGACCAGTTTCCCAATAAGGATATTTTATGAGGATGTTGTGAATATATCATACAAATGGATAATGATTTTAATCTATGTGCATCTATCTAAATAACTAATCTAATATATACCCGGGGTATTTTTCCTTTATGCGATCTAAAATGATATCCTTCAACTATTAGTAATATAGATCATTTAACAGTTGAAAGAGATGAAAATTATGTAAAATGATTTTCTAAAAAAGTAGTTTGTATAGAAAATTTGTGAAAGAAATATTGCATTTATCAGTGTGATTACATATTCAATAAGAAACCATAGCTAAATATTAGAACATAAGTGCATGCAATATTTATATATGATAAAATTTCAAATATATAATGCAATAAAAAGATAACTGTCAATTTAGGAAATAAGACTTAATACAAGTGAATAGAAGTACCATATGTATGAAGTTATACTCATGTAAACTGACAGTAATGAATCTATTCCTTCTCACTTTCGAGCAATTTAAAGAGTAAAGTAGTGCAACATCAGTTAAACAGCTTTAGTTGTTAAAAGATAACAGAATGTGTTCCATTAATTCATCAAAGCGCTCACAAACTTACAATAGTGCATTCTTTGCAAATGTTTTTGAAAAATTTTAGGACCCTTCTCTAAATGCATGAGAAGGGTTTAAATACTAAACTAACTATAAACTAAAATTAAATTATTACAAAAAAGTAGAGGAGGTTTCAAACAACCTTCCTCAAAAGGCTTAACGTAAACAAAAATCTAGGAATTTAAACTAACAATCCTGATTTTGTGAATTCTTCCCTTCTTTCTAAATGTGGTCATGAAGCTGGCAAATATCTAACATTGCTTTGAGCTGAGATGGCTGTGATATCTGTGATCGAATATGTCCCTTGAAAATAGCATTTGATATTACTGACTGAGTTCTTTTTGCTGAATCTATAAGATACTGAAGAGTTTGATGTTTATGGTAAGGTTTGATCAGAAAATTCCAGTAATTTTCCTGATCAAACTTATTTACCTTTTCGATCATTTCTTCCTGGGTATCTGCTCCCTGTCTCCACTTCATTTCTACCTGTCTTGTTTCTGAAAACACATCAGATGTGTTTTCCTTAAGAAGTTCTGCTTTAGACAGTTGCTTACACATAGATTCAATAATCTCATTTGATATCTTGGATGTCTTTGCTGCTGCTTTATCTGCTTGATTGATTTGGGCTTCCCATTCTATGAATAACATTTCTTTGTGAAGATTATCTACTTGAGGTAGATTATCTTTCTTTCCTGAATCTGAAACTTGCCACTGAATGTGCTCTTCGATTTTCTTTTCAAGTCTTTCACATTCCAGTTTCTTATTTGCTATCTGTTGGATCATTATTTTAATTGAATCACAATAAGAATCAATCATAGAAGCTTGGTGACAAAACACTTCTTGTTATTTCTTTAACTTGGTGTTTAAATCAAGTGCTTCTTTGACAAATTGTTCTAATTGTGGTTGACTCTATAAATTAGTCGTTGTTATTTCCAATTGTGCTTGTTTTTCATTGAGCTCCGTCTGATTTTTTAATTTGAGGCTTTCAATATCTTTATGAAATTGGGTTGTACTAACTTTGATTTGTTCATTGGAATTGGATTTCTCTTCCTTCAACAACTTTTCTAATTCTTGTACTCTGGCTTCCTTTTGTTTTAACAATGATCTAACCTCAGTAGCTTTTGATTTGACCTATCTTTCAATCATTATATTTCAATTTGTGCTTGTTTTTCATTAATCTCTGTCTGATGCTGCAATTTGAGGCTTTCAATATATTTATGAAATTGGGCTGTGCTTACTTTGACTTGATCATTGGAATTAGATTTATCTTCATTCAACAACTTCTCTAGTTCTTGTACTCCAGCTTCCTTTTGTTTTAACAACACTCTAACCTCAATAGCTTTATCAACAGTAACAGTAGCATTTTCCCCTGCATACTATGATAATTTGGTTAGATGTTTAGTAGGATCATCTAAGGAATCTTTCCATAGTACATCAACTTATTCATCTGTAGGCTTTGGAGTTGTTTCATCAATTCTCCTTCTTTTATTTCTTTTGACTACAACCTTGTAACTAGGACTATAGAAAATATCTAATGAAGGGATATCTTCAATCTGTAAAACTATCTGATCTATGGGGTAGGCCGGTATTATTTCTTTATCATGCATTGCTCGAACTCTTTGTAGTGGATTGACAGTCTCCACTATTTTTTTTTAGTGTTCTGGTGTTTGGAAACTTGTTGCTTGATCAATAATGGGATTTTCTTTGGGAGTCTTTATTGCTTCGAAAAAT
The DNA here is from genome assembly GCA_034641835.2 of Pinus albicaulis. Lineage (NCBI taxonomy): Eukaryota > Viridiplantae > Streptophyta > Pinopsida > Pinales > Pinaceae > Pinus > Pinus albicaulis. Next base: position 550,690,427 of record CM076576.1, read on the forward strand.
TCTTCCCATTCATTTATAATATCTTTTGCTTGTGGTAAACTAGACTGCTCTAGCATGTTATGATTGTGCTGAACTGTTTTAGAATTTGATTCTGTCCCATTATTTCTTGTTTCCTCCAGCATTTATATCTCCTGAATAACTTGGTCAATTGTCTTTTCTGAATTTTCTTTCTTGAATTCGGATTCATTTTTAAAATTATCCGAATTCTCATATTGTTGTTGTGACTGACCTGATTCATCTTCATACATTTCTTTAATTTCATCATCCAGACTAACACTTGGAGTGTGTTTTTCATCTTCAATAGTTAAAAAATTTAAAGGGACTTTCTCTAGTCTCTTGTTTCTGTATGCTTGAAAAACTTCAGCATCATTTTGACTTAGTTGACTAGATACATACTTGGTAATATCAGAGAAATTTTTCATGCCCTGGAAGAGGTCATCGAATCCGTCTTCCTCCTTTACAAAAGGCTTCATTTTAAGCTCTGTGATGGAATTTTTAATCACATCATTGGAATCATATAATCTTCTTGGCATAAATGCCAATTTCAATAACTAAATCTTGGGAACCTCTTTGTAAGTATGGACGATATTAGACAAAGAAAAGGTGCCACACTGTAGAGGGAAATTAGGCCAAATAGCCTTTTTAGCATCCTTCAGCTACTTTGTAACACCATTGACAAGCTGATAGGCCATTTCTTTTTCAAGTAACTTATCGAGAACATAATAGGGTAAAACATGGGGAGAAGCATAACTAACAAATACTCTAATGTATGTAAAATTTTCTTCAGTAAACCATCTAGCTACTGGGATAATATCTACATTGGCTTCTTCAGAAACCCTAGGAGCCCTTTTATTAAAAATCATCTGGTGTATAGGTAATATGACTCCATAACATAATTTATAGAAGTGCAAGTGGTAATCTGAATCCCAGAGTTCTCTATGGTAGATGTGAATTGGGGTAGGGTCCTTGGTAGTCCATTTCCAACCCATGGTAAGAAAACTATAAGTAAAACAGATAGCATCCATGACATAAGTAGACATATAAAAGGGAGGTATTTCTCTGAATGAAATACTTATTTTATTCCTATATTCAGTAATATGCTTGGCTAGGTTATTGGATAAGATATTCGCCCAATTTAAAATTGATGAATTGACTACTGCGTCAATTAGGGGAACCCAGTCTCTTGAGAATCTAGTGCTATCTGGTTTGGCAAATATTCTACATAACATACCAGTGGCATAACAGTAAGGATTAGGAATTTGGGAAATTGGGTACGTACCAAACTTATCTTGCTTCAATTTCCCTTCATTATCCTTCCATTCTTGGATGACTTTGATAAGGTATGGATGTTCTCCTTTAAACTTCTGCAAATATTCTTTGTCGTATTTCTACTGCGAAGCTGGTAGATGGTACATTGCTACTAAATTCTCTACCCTAAAAGAACCCATAGTTTCTCCTCTCGGATTCTTGAATACTCTATCTTCAATGTTTAAGTGGTCAATTTCCCATCTAACCATGTCCATATAAGGAAGAATATTTGGTCTTGCAGTGATCCTGTGCATGTATGAGCATGCAACGTCAAAAAGATTTGTGTCAGAGGTAGAAGCAGTGCCTATTGAAGAAACTTTGTTTAACACCCTTGGTCCTTCATTTTTGAAGAGTTTATAAATTGCCTCCCATGTCAAACTGCCACAGTCTTTGTTGTAGACGATATCTGAGAATAATGGAGACATATATGTGTCTTATGTGGATGACGTTTGAGAAATTTATTTACCCTTTTTGCTCATTTTGTTCTTTTTCAATTCGTTAACTGGTTTCCTGAAAGCAAAGCGAATTTTTACAAGTATGGAGTATTAAAGGAATAAATCAATTATTTACTTTAAACAGACGCGAGAAGATATCAATCTATTAAAATATAACATCAATCATCCTTTCCTGGCATTTCTAATTCAATGTTGGATGTCTCTTGCGTGGGTCTATTGATTTCTTTTTAAAGTCGTTGAATCTCTAGAAAATTTATTTTGATAATGTTTATTGTTTTCACATGCTTGATTCATTAAGTAAACGTTAATGCGCAAATCGTTGATTATACCTTATAATGTTTTGGTGATACTTTCTTAAATACTGAAATGTAGTCTAGCATGATAACAGTCTAAATTGTAGGATAAAGTTAAAGTATATATATTATAAGTTAAAACATAATGTGAATTGTGAAAAACTTGAAGTAGGCGCAATATCAAAAGATTTATATTTATTGGTTTATTTTCTTATTAGGAATTAAGCGAGTATTGCTTTCCTGTATTTTTTCTCTTTTGAAGCTTTTATTGATTAGGTCTGTTGAGTGCGAAAAGTGGTATAACGATTGAGGCTTTTTGCTAGTTTTAAAATCATATCTTCAAAGAAGCTTGAGCATATCACAATTCACATTTCTAGATTTTATGGGTCTTTGAAATAATATATGTATTCAATAAAATGCTTTAAAAATAAATGAATATTGTTCTAAGTTTTTTATTTTTAGGAAATTATAATAAATTTCCTATTTTATTCTCAGGATATACATTGCAGAATAAATGGGGGGTTGTTGTAACACAACAATTTGCGTTACTTAGGTGGGGTATTGTCTCTCTCATAATTTTTGTTTAAAATTTCTTTTTTGAAATAGATAGTTAAAAGATGAGTTTCAAATAAATATCTATTTGCTAAAAATTAATTTTAACATTCGATATTCATAAATTCATCTTTAAATATATATAGTGAAAATATCTATCGGTCCTTACTCACTTTAAAGATAGTAAATAACCTTTCACAGATCAACTTCCATTGCTATTTATCACGGATAGAGCCTCTTGTTCAATGCGCAATTTAAGCTTTTGGCGGTTACCTTTTGCAAACTATGATCCATTTCTCCACATACGGTGTTTATGTAAATTTAAAATAAATTATAATTTAAAATTTTCTTTTATATATTTTATTTTTAAGATATAAAATTGTCTTGGCTTGGTAACGAATAATAAAACATTATTATATAGTAGTGTTTGATCCAGCTAGCTCTTGATGAGACCCCTTGTCTTTTGATATTCATCTCAGTCATTATCCTTTGGTAGACAATATTATTGATATGTTAGTTTAGTGTTGTTATAGAACATGGTAGAAACAGCCTAAGTAGGAAATTATGTCTTTTAATTTTCTTACAATCTTCTTTCTTTTATTTTCTTTTTGAATTCCTTTTGAAAATTTGTAGGTTTTCTTTGATGGGATTGATCATATGTATTTTTAAGATTTGAGTGATAATGTGAGTTTTTGATTTATTCTTTCTTAAAGGTCTTTACTATATAAAGTTTTATTTTCTTTGATAAACAGAATATTCATGCTATATAAAAATGAGAGTTCATCCAAATAATATTATTTTCATTGAAAATTCATTTTTTAGAAAGATATAAATAAATATATCTCTCTAAATGTTTTGAATTTTCTTCCTTAACATTTTAATTTTATAAGATAGAAAAAAAATCTTAAGAAATCATTTGAGATTTTGTTTTGAAAAGCCAACTATCGATCTTAAAACAAAACATTTTATTTTAAAGAAAAAAACAAAAAAAGGATTTAATATACAAAAGATAGAAGGAGTTTACTGCCTCCTATGAGAGATATTTTTAGTCTGCCCATTGATAGGCAAAATAATCCTTTTCCTAAACACGTCTTGTAATAAATGTTGATGGGCCTATTTCTTTCAATTATTGTTGAAATGGACCTATTGAGAATTTTTGAAACTGTGTGTTTACCTTCTTGCCTCATCAAAACTTTGTCCCATTTTAAATCTTAGTAAAAATTTTTTCCGGAATGAAAAGTTGAATCTGAAATGAGGGCTTTTATTTAAGTATTTTGTTGATGATGGTTATGAGTTTTGACTTTTTCTCTTTTTCTTCTAGCTTCTAACACCAGGGTGAGATTTTGAATTGTAAGTAGGGACTAATAAATAAATTGTACTAGACGGGATGGAATATAACTACATTGGTAGGAAGTATAGCTTATTTTCTACATAGAAGATTGAATGGTGAAGTACCAATACGTGACTTTTTGAGTTATAATTACTTCTGAAATGAAACATGTAATTTCTTTGATTGATCAAAATTCATTTAATTGTTCTAATGTTTATGGAATGGATTTTTCTAAACCATTTTTATTTGTGGGTAATAATTTGTAGAATGTTTTAATTTAAAACCTCTTTTTTAATTGACGTCTATCATAGTAGTTTCAGAAAAATAACCATTATCAAACATCAGCAGTTGATAAACCTTCAAAACTGATTTGGAATATTTTGATTCCATTCAGATCAATGATATTTTTGAATTAACTGCTTTTATTAATTTCTTCCACCCATTTGGTAAGATAATATAGTTGTAAGAATATCGCCATCTTTGTTGCATTGGAAGATTAGGGAAAAGTCTAATCCCCATTTCTCAAATGGTTGTTCAATATTAATTGCATTATCAATAGGAATGTTGGTTTTTCTTTGTTGAGATCTTCATTGCGCTTGTACTACTTGTCCCCTTGAATATTCATGAGTATCTCCTAAAAGTGTGAAGCCAATAATAACCTACATCTGCCAAGTTTTATGTGTTGTTGTATTTCCTCAAAATTTCTCCAGTAGTCATCATGGAGTTCATAATTCATACTGCTTCAAATATTTCTAAGCATGTTAAAATACAAAATCAAAATATATTTCTAAATAACATCATTATTAAGCTCATATTTTTTAGCTTTTAGCTAAAACTCGTTTTGTCTTATAAACTGAGATGATTTGGGCCATATCCATTTTGCATTAAATAAAATATAAGATGAGAATATTGTGAATCTAAATCATTTTAGGCTTACCTCCCAATATTTTTGTGCACAGATCTTCTTGATGGAAAATGTAATGATGCTCTACAAAAACGATGCAGAAAAAAACCTTAAACTTTAATAATTTTAGAGGATTTTATTTCCTGCATCATATTCTTTAAAATGCAATTTACCAGTTAACTCTTTTTCTCCTAATTATTTTGAAAAAGTAAGTTAAATAACATTACCTCTGAGAAAATGGAATTATGATTTTTATTATGGGAAAAAACTGGAAAAAAGTTAAAAATATTTGTAAACTGCTTTAACAAAATGTTTGTTTTCAACGGATATGTATTCGATTCTGCACCTTGTAAATTTGAACTAAAGAATGATATCATTCTTTTTATTTGTTGGTCATTATATATTAAATAGGTATATGATGTATCAGTAAGATATATAATATATAGGTAGGATTAAAGAAAATTAGAGTGGAAATTGACAAATTGACATTAATTTTAATATAAGTTCAAATGGTTCTCTTTTTCATTATGTCCCATTTGAAAAAATCATTTTTTTTAATCATGTTACGTAATGGTAAAACTATTTGAGAAAAATAAGGACAAATATCTTAACGGAAGTCTGCAATTTGCCCAAGGAGCGATTGCATGGTTTTCTCATTATTGAGGGAAGAAATTAGTTTAATTTCATCAACTCTTTAGGGATCAATTTAGATATTTTTTGACATGATGATAAAGTTTTCCTTCATTCTAAAAACAAAAATGATTTCTTTGAATTTGTGAATGCCATACCTTTGCATCGTTCAAGAACTTGCTTTGAATAGTAACATGATGATTTTATTGTTTAGAAGAAAACGTATGTCTAAATAGACAGAAAATTGTTTTTTATATGAGTCCTCTAAAAGTTGTGTCCATGGCTCTTTGGAAAGTGGCTATGATCATTAATCAGAGGCATTTCCATTAAGCATAAGTTTCCACCCTTTAGTTTTGAATGTAGATTTTCAATCTATCATACGGATGAACAAGGATCTGATTGTAACCTAAAAATCCATCTAGAAAAGACATGTGTTTAGGGGGAACATTTAAAAGCCTTGTTCCATGGTTGGTAATAAATTGTCTTTGACAAGCTTTGTTCAGTTCTAAAATCAATGCAAATTCTAATATCATAATTCATGTATTTCTGACATGTACCAAATTTGATACACATTTTGAATGTCTGTCACAAATAATTTTGCTTTGAAAATTCTAGTAGTTAGTTTAATTTGATTTTTAAAATTTGGATGAATATTTCTATAGATTTATAATTTGCATTGGCTTTTCTTCGAGATTACAGGAACAATAATGTGGGATTTAGAAATGTATCATGTGTCTTAAGATCAGAATAATCCCAGAAAAAAACACTTTTTACATCCTAAGCAATATAGATGAATGAATAATCTTAGCATCAGTATATCACCAAGACACTGAGATTTTATATTTTGAGGCTTTTCTTCATTCCCTGGAATACAACTGTTCTGAATCTGAGGTCTCATATGTGGAAACAAGCCTAGCCATGATCATCATGTTCCATTATTTTGAAAGTGGTAGCAAAACCATGGAGATAAAGGAGAGGTAGGGAGGATGACCAATGGATGATGGGGGCTTGCATCCTATGTTCAGGAGGTTGATACATAGAGGAGAGCTGAATGGGAGAACGACCTGTGTAGTCATCTCTTGATCTTAATGTCTCCCATTTCATGGAGGCATTTCACAGGGGAAGACTACTAGATCAGCGGATGAGGAGGGATGCTTCACATTTTAAGGCACCCATTCATTGATTTCAGATAGAATTTGGAACCTTGGTAGGGGCTTGGGCACAATCTTTGGGAGACTTGAGTGAACCTCAGAGGAGGATACATTCTCTCAACATCATTGCATTGCCACTCTCATTTGATTCTTCATTGTGGTAGGAAGCGATGATAGCATCACTAGCTTGCATCTTGGGCATGGGAGATGTCAGAGAGGACAACCATATGGCAGAGGTTTTGTGATAGATCTATGTATTTGTCACTATGGAGGACCCGATCATATGACTGGAAATCTAGCTGTGGACAGATTATTCCAGGATCTTTTTTCTTGTTTGATATTGGATGACAGGTTGCATGAGGGTTTACTCTGTAATCAGATATATAATAATATGGTGAGATCTTGTTATCTGAAGATTTAAGAATAAAGGAGAAGTTACTACAAAGAAGCCCATGAATATTTCACTGAGCCCACACTTATTATGTGAGAGCATGCCACACCATCATGGAGGTATTTTTGGGGAGGGCTTTGAGGAGAATGTCAGCATTTGAGGAGATGCATGGATCATGTGGATTATGGATGAATGCCATAACCCTTTGAGTTGAAAAACCACCCTCTTTTTCTTTGAGGGATGAGAGAAGACTTTCATCCTGAGCCACTCCATTTTCAAGGGAAAAGCATAAAGTAAGGTACCTTTTGTTTGCATAACTTGATTTTGTGCAATACATATATGTGTGGCCTTAACCATATATATGTGGGCTATTATAAGGAAGAACATTCTTCCTTCTAGATTTCATGGTCTACTTGAGAATATAAGCATTATAATTGTCTCCCTACAAGGACTTGGGAGATTGTGTCTTTTTGGAAACATGTTCACTTTGCCTTTACCTTCTTCTTAAACTTGGGAGGAGGTTGGTAGTAAGCAAGTGGTTGAGAAACTTTTCTATGTTTCATGCTGCAGTTGAGTCAAAATGCACTAGTTGCATTGAGGAACCATTGTCCTTCTCTCCCTTATTACATGCCTTCTTTGATGCTAAATGTGATTCCATTTGTTTGATGTTGTTCTTAATTTTATTTTAGTGCATGATTGGAAGGCACATTGGTTGGATGTGTCCTTGGGGAAGGTGATTTCCCCATTGCTGCATTACATTTTCCAAGGGGAGCATGGCGGGGATGTGATGCTTATTTCATAACAAAACACTTGTTTATTTATGGGGGTGACCATGGAGGTTGAATGGATACCCATATGATGGTGATTTCCAACTCGTCGTATATGAAACTTAGGGCAGGCAGCATGATTCATGGCAGTTGGAGAGGATGCGGAGGTCTAGCCTTCTTCTTGCCCCTTGGAAGGCCAACAGTGTGCAACCCAAGATCAACAAAAAATCTGCCGCCCATCATGGTGGAAGAAGGATGGCGTGGGGTAGACTACTTTGTCTACCATGTTCATGTTACAAGCCCACTACTTTGCATGGGGCAAGGTGGAGGAGGATTCTTGGGGTTCCATGTTGGAAGTGAAATACATTTTGTATGGATGATTTCTTGGGGATAGGATCTGGGGAATGATAACGTTCTCAATACATTTGGATCATTTCCTCAGAGACCTGCAGAAAACCTTATTGCCTCCTTGAGAATGCCTCTACTTGTTCATGATGGTAGCTGTTTAGCTAACTTGCATGCTTGGGAGGGAAAAAATGAGATTTATTGATGAGGTATGTCTCCAATTCCTTAGAGTTTATCCTTATTTTAGTTCTATGGCAAGAGGAGACTTCTCAGTTCTATCCTTGTAGTTTCTTGAGGACAGAACAACATTTTAGAGGGAGGGTATGTAATATTCAGAAAATTAGCATTAAAATGATGAAAATCTGTTGATTTTGTTTACACTAGGAGATGAATAAATGGGTAGGCCCCAAGAATTTCCAGAAATAGGAATAAAAATCCCTCATAATGTAGGGATCATCATAGAACTATATTCCTGGCACCATGTGTGTTGTTCTGCATGTGGACGAGGTCAGTTTGTCCAAGTCAGGCGTTAAGACGGGGTGGAGATCTGGCTCTTGTGAGACATGTGAGATAGTGGAGGAAGACTCCTTGGTGGAGGAAACTGACTAGGAGGTGGAGCCAAAGGTGAGGAAGGCTTCCATTTGTATACATCAGAGACAATGCAACCATATTAGTCATATGTTTATGGAATATAGATTTTATTGGTGCCTTATTATTGTTGTTTCTTCAATACATTTTATTTTGAGATTGTTGTGCTTCTTAGCACAGGCAGCCTCTGACATTTAGAATTCCTTCTCCTTTGTCTTGAGAGGCCTCTTTGGGGGAGCTTTCACTTCATTTCTCCATTTTATCCGGGCTTTGATTGAAGCCACCTCCTTCGGCTACAACGTTATTTGTATGGTGCATGGTGTGTTGCGGTGTTAGGTGGAGGTGCAACAGAGCTTCTGAGCTTATATTTAGGAGGAGAGCTTGGTACCTTTGGGACTTATCAGTGAGGAAGCCCTTGGAGTAGATTTCATATCTTCGCATAGTAACATAGTTTCTGTCTCTCTGATGCAATCCTCTCCTTGGCTATGATTGGCTTTTTCGATTGAGTATTTGCGGTGATTGTTTGGAGGGTGATAATATTTGAGTATTTAGGATCAGCCTTTCAACAGGAAGGATCATTGGAGGAGGTTTGTTCAGCTTGTACATCATCTTCCATGCTCCATCTATTTTGTTGAGTTGTTGCTATTTAGTCAAGGACTACCTTCTGTAGCTGTTTGCCTTGTACTTTGCTGTTAAATCCTTTGGGATTGTCTTGGAAATTGAGTTTGGAAGCTATATCTTTGTTCCCAATATTTGTATAGGCCATATTTCCACTTTTCATGTATTGACATACTCTGACGATGATTGTCTCTAATAAGCTGTCTTGTCATCCTTGGGCATTTTCTATGTAAAATAACTTCATATTTTATTGTGTGTTCTGTAGACTTGTATTCATTAACAAATGGTCTTTCCTCCAAGATCTTACATGTTCTATCATTTCATTCTTCTGTGATAATGTTAACTTCTGAAGCTCTTCCTTTGTTTGCTTGAATTAGTTTAAATATCAACACTTCTCCAGTTTGTGTTCATGTATTGTTTATTCATTTTTTAGGATATTGCACTAACCTTGCTATTTAAGTCTCTCTAATTACAAATCATTGAGTAGAATACAGTCTTCCAAGGCCTAGCTTGTAGTTTTAGTTGTTTGCAATGAATTTGACAAGTCCTTAAAATTCTTGAATTATTGTGTTTTAATTGTACAAAGGTTACAGAACTTCCTTTGTGAAAATCCTTGTTCATCTGGGATGCATTCTCTTGTAGAAATTCAAATGTTTTCTTGACATCTTCATGTTATTCAACAAAACATTCCTTTCAACATGACAGAGAAATTTCTACAAACCTAAATTTATGTTTGATTCACAATTGCATAAATAAACTGTCTCTAGGTCTGAGGGCTATATCCTTGAGATAAAAATCCATCTAGCAGAAGAGACCTCAAAATAGTAAGCCATAGTTCATGACTTCAAATGAAGACTATATTTTGACATGCTAAAAATAATTTTTTTGAACCTCTATAGGCTTCAATGATTGATTTTTTGTGCTATACAAATAGAATATAATTCCAAAAATTATTTTTGATGAATTAGCTGCTACAATATCTAAAAAATATATCTTGAAAACATACACAGGGGAACTAATTGGACCTTGGCTCTTGGAACATTGCGGTAAGTACCTTTACTTTAATGAATGAGTAAAACATCATAAGACATACCATAAATAATTTGAAATTTTTCAGAAAAGTACTCAAAATTAGATATGTTGTTTGTAGATGAAAAATATCTTTATATCCTCTCGAGAAAAACTTGAAGAAATTTTTGAATCCTTTTGAAGGATATTGATGGAGGATTGATGGTATATGAAGGGTTTGAAAATAACCTTGGTTCCAAAAATTTGGAAAGAAGCGTATTTACCTGAGGTATATTTCTATCATCAAAGATGATGAATCCTCACTATTCCCAGACTGTGACATATTACCTTAGAACAGAGTGATGGAAAACAATCATCTCCTTTCATATTTAGGAGGCGAAGGTGACAATAGAATCGTGATAATACAATCGAATAAAATTCTTCTTATCCAATAAAGAGGGTACATTTTAGACTGTAATATTGAGAAAGATAAATAAAACAATATTCTTAATTATGTAGAGAAAAATAGACGACAATGACAGAAAAATAAAACTTTTTAAAAATTTAACAACTCGATATACGCGTATATTCAATAGAAACTTTCTCATTTCTTGCTAAAATGAACTGCCTCATCTGTTAAAACCTTCTAACGGTGAGTCTCCGGGTGAATATCTGCTTAATTGTATCTAAATATTTTACTGTCAAGAAATAGATTTCAATACCCGGGGAAAAATAACTTCGTGCCTTCATCCCAGCAAGGACGCTAAAAAAAATGTTGTATCTTAAGAAGAATCCCTCGGTTGTGAAGAATCGGTGCTTAGAGAACATTTTTAAAGTGTGTCACGGGGAATGATTCTATCATGAGAGTTTTGTTCCCATCCTACGAACTAGTTTTCTAAACCCTTAATGATTTGGAATAATAAAAATATTTCACAATGTGCCCATTCACTGTGATATATGAATGGAAAGAAGACCCTCTGGAAACTCAAAATGAGTATCTTTGAGAGCATAGTAACTGCTAAGATTCCAAGGAAATTTAAAATTGTGAGAAATTTTTGAGGAAATAATGGTATGCTCCTGAGAACCTATTACGTTAAAGTTTCATTAGTTTGTGAAGAGGAAACTCTCAAAATGGTATAGGAGAAGAATCTGCTTTGAAAATTTTCACGGAAGAAATTGGTGAAGAAGGTTATTTCAGGAGAAAAAATTAAAGTTATTTAACTCTTACATAATTAGCATTAAAGACCAAACATACAGTATACACTTCATTTCAAAGAAAAGGACATAAAAATGGCATAACATCTGATCACCATCATGATTTGAAAACTTGCGCTAGCTGTTTAATGGAAAATAGTAAGTGTAATTGTAGGTGTTCATAACGATACAGCATTTACTTTTATCCCAATATCCAGCAATCACATAAGCAAAAAATAAATGTTGATAAAACATGCAATTAGATAAATAGAGAAGACAAGCCAAATATATGTGTGTTGGTGATTGTTGATCGGCGGGGATCCTTCAGCAATAAAGTCTCAATAGCAATTCAGCCAACTAGAAGTGTCACACAACCTCTAGAGACATCAATCAATCAACCCAAGGTCAACAAAAGTCACGTTGCCTTACCGGTCAATGGTCAACGCAAACAACAATAACCAAAATTAAACACACAACCTAGTCAAAAGTCAACAATAATTCAGTTGCAGTATGAGAAAATGGCTGGAAATGTCGTTTGTTAGTTGGGATCATGACCATGCATTGACCAAATTAAATGGGTGCTGCAATATTGAAAACACGATTGAAAACTTTCAATTTCTTCTTCTTTAGAACACATGTGTGTAGGTATGAAGAAGAGCCTCAAGGTGATCCAGGCAAATGAGATGATGGGGAAGAAATGTGATGGGAAGCTAAGAAATAGGTAGAGATGATAACGTTGACCAATTTATATCCATCGGTGAGGGTTGTTGGCACCTAATTTGAACCTGAGGGCTATAGGAAGGCAAATCGGGGTAACCTCAAACACGCTGTTGTAGCTAGCCTACAAAGTCGGAGGGGCTCTCTTAGTGAAAAATATTCAATAAAAATGTGGCGAAGATTGATTTTTGTTCGTTATGTACGTAAGAAATGTTTATCAATTTTCGAGGTTGTGTGGATGGATGAGTTGAGCGGTTTGAATCTGGGGAATTAAATAAAGGAAATCTAGGTATTCTGTGGGGCCAAGGTAGGCAAGGATTTTAACAACTTTGTTTAAGTAATGATGGAAATTTTAAGACTAGTGAGAAGCCTAAAAAGGGCATAGGATATGGATCCTCTTCAGAAACAGAAAACATAGTGATGAATGATTTTTTCTCCAAAGGCAGAGACATTATACAATGGATTCTACCTATATATCTTGAAAAAGCATCCAAAAAGGAATATGAATAGATGAATGGAAAATGTCACTAACAATTAACAAATGATCACAAAGGAAATAACTTGATGCTAAAATACATACCACGGGGATCCCTTAAATTAGTCTTTGCAACATATTAATTATTTGCAAACTATTTAAAAACAAAGTGCGAGACGTTCTGATTTAACATTCCCATGTGACCTGTTTACAAATGATGGAGAATCACATTATAAAGCGTTAGTTCAAGGAGGAAGGATCATGGAAGGATGAGGCTGACTTACTGTGAGAAACTAAAATACGTTCTGAAAATAAACAGCAATGATACATGCAGAAGAACAATACATTTGATTACTGGAGAAATTTTTGTTATCTTAGGAATGAAAGGAAGAATTATGAGAGCAGAGATCCCTTTTGTCTGTCAGAAAAAATGATTTTGCATTTGTATTTATCTTCATATGTAATAAGTTGAGCTTGGCTTGCTATCTCTACAAAGCCACCCTGCCTTTCAAGAGATGTGTTTTCCACGATGTGCTGAGTATGCAAATCATTTTCCAAGTATGTTCATCTGAAGGGCCAGAGAATTTAATGGTATATTGCCCTTAAGCGTGACTTCTGGATTGGAAAAATAACCTAAGTGATGAATAAAAACCACTCAAAAACTTAGCCTTTTTTTTGTTTTGACCCTTTGAAATTGCTAATCTTCCATATGTATTTTCCCTTTATTGCAAAATTTAGCACTATTGTCACATCTCAGCCTCCAGTGCAATCATGCTGTCACAAAATTGTGTTTTGACGTACCCACACTTGGTAGCTTCAGATAAGATTGACCACTGCTTGTCCGGGACGGTAGTCTTCTTGACGATCAAACCCACATTGATCGCAATCACCGTCCTTTGTGTAAGTTGCAGATTATAGAAAATTTGTCCCCGCTCCACGGAAAGCTTTCTTGTCTGATGATTCACTAATGTGCTACCCGATTTTAGTTTTACCCTTGTAATCATCATTCCATCTCCTTCCCTTCCTTGAGTACGATAGTCCTTGTCACCCTTAACACGATCAGCTGCAGTCTCCCACGCATGCTGCCCCACCACTCCATTTTGTGATGTGATGCCATCGCACTAACATATTTCAGTTTCTGACACTTAAGCCGCTCTATTACGATTTTAGATTGTTGATTTACTGAGTCCACCAAAAGTTTTTTTTTCCGCTCCTTTCCAAGAGCTTGTTCTCTATGTAAGTGAAAAAGCGATTTAATCTATTTTTAAATGGAAGTTTCTCCTTGCCTTCCCCTCTATAAGCTCCTTATCCTTTGTTCCATCACTCAACTCCATATTCATAATATGAATTACTCCCTGTGTTACACCCGCTCCCCTTTTCGATTTGCGATTTAAGACTCCAATCCCTGTAAAAAATACGTTTCCATCACTTCTTCGTTCCATGCTTTATTCCCATCGCATTGCAAGTTTTCATCCGTCGTTCCGGTATGCAATACGCCTCCCCTACGCTGTCGTTTTCCGATTTGTGATCGCAACTTGGGCTTCTGTCATGCTACTTTATCTTTTCCAATGAAAAAAAGGGCTTTCTTCAATAAAAATGGAAAAATGTGATTTCATTAGTTCAAAAGCATTTTTCTTTGGTAGAGGGTTTTTTCTTGGTAAAAATTTAGAAGTGTGTTTCACCCTCAAAACATTTTTGAGGTGAAAGTATATGTTTAATCTTGAACTCATGATTTCTGAATACTATGCCTTTGAGTTTATTTGACCTCCTGTGACATGGTATTTGGCTGACACGGATCACATTAACTTTGACCATGGTGAGACCCTGAAACCCTGGCAGACCATCCCTATGACCTAATAACATAGTTACGGAGGGTGAAAGTGATCCTTGTAGAGATTCATAGAGGTTACAATGTTTTAAGTTTTCTCATGAGGAAATTTTTTTGAAAAGACACCACCATCAATGAATTCATGACCTAATGGAGATGATATATGAGCAATATATGGGACTCCTACTATGCAAATGCAAAAATAATTTTGGTCAACATTCAAATAGCAAACACAAAACACGAACAACAAGGATGGTAATGAACTTTAATGGTGGGCGCAAAACATGGGGAAGCTTTGCACATATTTTGAATAATTAAAATAAATATTTGATAACTCATCGAGATCAAGATAGATGGCCAGGACAAAGTCTTACCTGTAAAAAGGGAATGAAATAAAGTATTGGAGATACGATGCGAGCATCACCAGCAGCCTGGGTTTAGAACCTGTTGTCCAAAATTGACTTAAAATGTAATCCCCAGGGAATTAAAAATTAGGCGCCTCTTTATGTCTTTGTATCTGTACTTAAATACAAACAGCTTCATTTCTAACCACTCGAGCTTCTATGGAACTCCCTAAACTACCTAAAGCTGATAACTAATTGACCATTTGCAATCAAAGGACACCATTTTAGCTTGATTTTTAACAAAGACGAATACACTTGGAATAATCCTTTATTGAGTACGATTTGTTTGTTGATGTTAATCTCTAAGTCTTTGGTAATCCTTTCTCGTAATGATGGGAATATTTTCTGGAGTTGCTTAAAACAACATTTTGTGTAAAACTTTCCCCAAGCTGGTAACTGTAGTTTCTATTCTCTTAACGAATAGTATATGTATTTCTCTGTTTGACTATTATGTCCCAATAGTTTATATAAAAACATCTCCACCCGATACGAGGAGCTTTTGCGTTTCGAATGATATCATATGCTCTTTCTTCTGACTCACCTCTTCTGCTCGTGCCCTCTGCATTATGTCTGTCTTTTTCTTCTGTTCCCCTCACGTCGTGAGACCACAAACTTGAGTCTCTCTGATGGTGTGGAACTTTCTTACCACATTACGCATGAAGAATTTCATGAAATTTCCGTTATAATCCTGTTTTCTCTCCAGTGTGATTGCTAAGACTGCATTATAGGATTTGAAAGCATCTTCAGTTACTGTGCTGAAAACACATGTCCAGAATATTGTATTAAGTCCGTGGTATTTTTCATGACAGTGGACATTAAATCATAAACTGAAGTTTTAGGCAGTCTCTCCATATTAATTGTCCTTAAAAACCTGTGAAAACTTTTTAGCCTCTCTACTTTTGATCCCGCCATGTGGTGAAACTCATTATCACTATCTATTGTGACCCTACTAGTCTGTGACTCTGAGACAAGTCCAAGTTGGTTTCAAAAATCACCTCCCCCTAATTTAGGAAGTGGCGCTTTAAGGCATCTCACATGGCAGCCATCAGGCCAAAGCCCATCTGCCTGGAGCCAAATGCTGCCGATTTCTCACTGCTAATGATGGATGCAGCTCCAAATGCCTGCCCGCCCCTAAGTCTCGTGATACACCAAGCACGGTCTCAGGCAGTGGACCATTTTAACATTTATCTGGAATTTCATGAAAACATGTTAGCATCTGGGAAAATAATTCTGCTCATAAAACAGCATTTTCCTCCATGTGATCATAGGCAAGATACATCTACGAAGCAGGAAGAAATCTCTCATCAGCCTCTCTTGCAGCAGGTATAGCCTGAGGACAGCAGAAAACTAGCAACACTATCCAGAAATTTGTTGATAAGTCATAATGGCTCTCATATCATTTATAGCCAGAGGGATGCAAAGGCGCCTCACCTTCATCATGTGACGGTGGCTGGGTATGCAAACTTGAAAAATTAAGAAAATATTTTGTGAGGCAATTTGTTTCCATGAAGCAGTGGGGAACAACAGCACGGAGATTTTCTGGTAGTGATGATGCAGTGAGGCAAAAGTGGTAGGTGTTTATTAATTTGTTCTACTATCATGTACAACAAAAACCCTTTTATAAGCATGCTCATTAAAGCATTCTTGACGGATGAACTTGGAAAGTTGAAAGCGCCTCCTTCATTCTCGAGAAGGCTAGGAGGTAAAGTGACTGATTTCAAGTTTAGTGATCGAAAGTGTTCTGTTAAGAACAACAGAAGAAGGCAGGATTAGAAAACCTACGAGTGAGGCCAGACGTGTCCAAGAAAATCGAGAGGTAAAAGTAATGAGCCAAAAATATGTTTGCATAAGATTTCATTATTAGCCTAAATGAGAAGCCTTCGTTGGTTGACATCATTGAAGAAGAATTTGTTAAAAGCAGATGTCCCAAAAAGAGGTCAAAAAGTCATAGGCACAAACTTCACATACATCATCATGTATAAGAAAAAAACCATCAATATGTCATCAGACGGCCTTCTTATACTGGTGAGACGGAAAGGTTGAAAAAATAACATCAGATGTTTTAAGTGAGGGCCTCCTTCATTCACAACAGAACTGATAATTTTGGGTTTTCATTGATTAAGGGACAAATGGTAAGAGAAAATAGGAGGCGGTTAGGATACTTAGGCAAGTAGAATATAAATGAATACATCAATACTATAACTATAAAAGGATGGTTTATCTCCCTGTGAAATTTGCTTCCAAAGAGCAGTCTAGAGCTCAAACAAAACGAGTTGAAGAATGATTAAAGGAATAGGGTCATGCTTCAGGTCAATGATAGTATTTTTTAGAAAGGTACTCTTTTCTTCCTATTCATGAAATTTCTTTCTGAATATCTCATCGTTGGATGAGGATAGTAAGAAATTTGCACTTGTTGTTAATCATGTTTCCTACTTCTGATAAAAATTAGGGTTGGGCGCCAGGGCGATTGATTTCAAATGTATTCCCGACAAAATAGATGAAAATTTACAAAATTGAAGGTTTTGTCTCATGAGTTCAATAAGAAAAAAATCATTTTCTACGAATTATCATGGTTTGATACATTGAAAATTTAGGATGTCTGGGGGAAATTTCACCACCAGATTCATCATTTTGACGTTAGTGGACAATCAGTTTGAACACAAAAATGGACACAATGAAAAAATGACATATTTTGAAATTATACTTCTCATATCTTTCCAGCGAGCCATCTGAACCAAATTAAAACAGGAAAACGTAAAGTATTTCGCAATCGTAGCTATGTTTTACACTACGACATTCTTTCATTTTGACAATTGATGGGACAGTGGTTTTGAACATTTAAAATGGACACAAAATGAAAAAAATAAAAAATATTTGAAGTGATATACTTCTCTTTCCAGAGCATCTGGCGCCCAATTAGAGCAGGAAGGCTTGTCAAAAGTGTGGACACAAACAACAACATATGCATTCACACGCAAGGATTCACCATTTTTGACAGGTGTTGGGAGAATGAATTTTTGAACAACCGAATGGACTCCAAATGAAAAAATTCAAGTTGTTAGGAAATTGTAACACAGATTTCCAACAAGCCATCACTTCGGTCAAACCATGCAGGAAGGCCTTCAAAATTGGCTCCAAAGTTGCGCGGCAGCGTTCGAGAGAAATCTGCAGCAGGCAGAAAGTTTCAAAAGGAATGCAACGTGCGCGGCGTATCCTGTCATTAAAAAATCTCTTAAAAACCTCCAAACTCATTCAAGAGTGTACCAACTCTCAAGCAAATATTGCATCATGTTTTTGAAAGTCTTGTGTCTGGTTGCCCCTTAAATTCAAGATTGCTAGATGGTGTTTGGAATGGAAATTTTGGTTTGAAACGATATGTTAAGTGGCTGTTTTTGAAAGAGGGATAAGGTCTTAATTTTAAAATTTGAGTTTGAAATAACTATATTTGTAGGAAGTAGACAACTTAATGGTATTTTAATGATTAAAACCTCATTGCCCATAAACAATATTGGAAGAAGAAACATAGTTTTTGAAAGTGCAATTGTGGTCCTATGTTCAAAAGCAATAGGTGGTCATTATATGAGCATTTCTTGACCTTAAACTCCTCCTTAGGTAATATTTAAAGGACAGGCGTGTTGTCTCCTTTCTCCATACGACCAACTTTTAGTGTGTAGAAACATGAATCACCACTTGGAAATTATTGTCCGTCTACGAGGTAGGAGAAACGGTAGAGGTATAAAGAGAGCGGTATTTGGTTGAGGAGGAGTTGTTAGTTGATTGAATGTTGCGGGGCTCTAACTATCTTACCTCATCCCTATAACACGACAACAGTAATATGGGATGCATTCATTGGATGTGTAATGGTATTGAATATACTTGTTGAAAAGCATACAAAGAAGAAGTGGTCGTGGGCAGAAGATGCTTGTACGCCTTTACCCAAAAACGAACTGTCCTATGCCCTCAAAAGTACTATTAAATGATTTTATAGCTTCAAGAATATGTTTGATTATGTTGTTGACGAATATCTTGTCTTGGCTTCTTGTTGTTTGGCATACAAAAAAGAGGACAATGCTTTGATCAGGATCTTATATCAAAGGAGACATTTATGACATTCAAAACCAATTTTATCTTGATCAACAGCAATTAGAATTGTGAAGGTGATTTTATTTAAAAACACCATTCAATATTGCAAGGCGGTAAAGACTTGGTGTAAGTCAAGATATGTTAGTGCAATTTTTAGAAGGTTTAGATGAGTTGTTGTATGTTAATTTCAAGTTTTAGAGGACTGGTACCGTATTAGTGCTAAGACATCATACTCTGTTCTAATGGTTTGTCATCAAGAACATTACAACTGTTGTATACAAAACACAAACTCACAATGAAGTGTGCACTAGTGAAACGGTATTGAGGAGAGTTGATGTTCTTGTTTAACAAGATAGAACTGCAATGACTTTGTTTGCTCAACATTGTCATAAATAATGGTATATTTTGATGAATGACAAAGGACCAAACAACAAAAGTACATGCCTAAACAATGTTAAAGAGAAAAACAACATGCAGAAGGCGAAACATGATCTTAGACAAATGGCTCGATGAACTGTTTCAACCATGGTAATCATACATATATTTGTAGTCCTTTGTCAAAGGTCATCTCTGTAGGGTAGAAAGCAGGAAAAGAAACCATACCTCTTTGACCTTAAAGCATAAAAATTTCTGGGTATGTGAAAGCTGTCACTACCATTTGGAGATGTATGTCAAAGGTAAGTGTGGGGAAAAGCAAGACAAGGAGGGTGTTAAAGTTGAGATTTTCTGTTGGCTCTCATGACTGTGCACGTGACCACAGCAAAAACACAATAATCTGATATACCACTATATAAGTCCTTTATTTGTGTATCATTTAATTTGTTGACTATGATGATTGTTGAGATCTCCCTACTATTAGTTAGCCTTACAAAAGAAAAGTATTAATTCAGTGTTTTTTTCTTTATCTAAAAACAGGCTAAATCTATGTTATCCTCAACTTCTGCTTGGGTGATAGCCACTGTAACACAGAATAATCACTTTGTTATGTATTTTATTTTATCCTTGTGAGATTTTGTCTTAAGTTTACTTTTTGAGTAACATATAAAATAAAAAATGAACCATTTGGAGGAGACGGGGGCTTGATATCCTGAAAACATTTACAAGCATTAAAGACAAATAGACAAAAATGTGCATTTGATGTATGTAGAAACTGGCTTATGTGGTGATAAAACAGAGGAGGCTAAGAAGAAGCGCCAGCATGAAGAAAGAAAAGGCACATCAGCACTTTGACATTTTGGCTTGAGCTTAGAAGCATGTTTTCCAACATGAAGGAGACATAGTACCAATTTTGGGCCCATTTGTGTCTTTTGGTTTTGGCATTTTTAGTTTTGGAATTAAACTCATAAATTCGCCATTTCATTTTGAGGATTCGTCAAGGGGGGATGGTATCATTGGATGCCATAATTTCATGGTATGCTCGGTGATTTTCAGAACATTTGGAGATCATTTTCCCCCTCAAAACAATGAATAACACTCTCTTGCGCACTCACCTTGATCTATCAATGAGGCCTGGTGCCCCTGGATTTTTCCACACACGGTGCACAGATTTTACAGGACTTGTCGGACATCGGTTGGAAATTTCAGTTTTGAAATTAGACACTCAGAGCTTTCCAACGAGCTATCAGCGAGCCTCGTTTCGGCCTGGAAAGGCTGCTAAAATGTGTTGGGCAAGTCGGGGGACCTTTTGCGGTAAGTGGAAGTATTTTATGAACGTTCTAAAATCTGCTTTTTCCAAATGTGCGTTTTGGCCTGTTTTGCACTTGGAAAATGATGCAAAGTCAATTTAATTCCCTTTTTAGCATTTTTAATATTTTATGAGATGTTTGTGCCTTGGGCTTTAAGCCTGAAGAACCGTTTCGATATTTTGATTGACTGATAGGGGATGCAAGTTGAACCACATGAGGTTTTCTCTGCTTGAACCTATTTATTCAGCTCTCATTTCTAAACAGAGTGAACTTGAAGAAAGACAATATCATTGGTCATATGAAGGCTAGAAATACTTTGTGTTATGCTTTTGGATTGACTCTTGGATGTTCTTGGATGAATAGAAAGGATTGTTGATGGATTCCATGACTTTGGTAGAATGGTATAGTGTCTCTTGATTTGTTGTTGTCTTCTAGTTTTCATTCATGATACATGTTTCTTGCTTGCTATAGATCACTAAGTGTTGAGATATGCCCATGGAAGCCTGCCTCAAATTTCTGATCTTCATAAGCTTTCTCTCTGTTTTCTTCCTCCTTAGTCATATTAAAAATTCTTAACTACTCTTTAATAACTTGAGGACATTGTTACCAGTTTCATTCATAGTTCTATGCATGTTAAGTAGGATGTATAATTGTGCCACCTTGCCTATGGTACATCCATAGTCTAATCCATGTGTCTGTTGTTGATGGATGTGTTGTTTGAACTGAGGAGACCTGGTCAAGTCTACAGCCTTGCTATAAACTGACTTGTTTGCTGGTACCCAATAACAAGGCTGTGTTTGAAGGCATTCAGCACGTGTTTTGAGTTGTTAGTCCGTCTTATGTGTTTTTGCAATTGCAGTAGCCATTTCCCAAAAGTTTTAGGGTCTTATACTTCTATGCATGGCTTGAATGTTTATTTCTATGTATTATTTAGCTTGTAGTTACCATTTTTGCATTGATTTATGGCTTGCCATACCAACATAATGCGCTATCAAACTAGTTATGCTGTGAAATGCTTAGTCTTTCCTGAAACTTGGTGTCCATTTACTCATTTTTCCCAAAGATCCTTTCACCACCTGAAATCAAGTAAGGCCTACGCAGACTGCCATCCATCATCGTGCTTCTTAGCCTTTTGACCCCATAGCCGATTGATGAGCATCTTTCCTTCTATCTTACATTTTGATCAGGTTTTATCCTCTTCTTCCTGAAAACCAAAAACCAAAACACTTCATAACTATTTCATGTCGAGAACACCATGGCGAACACATCGATTTCTTTCATATAATAGAGAGCCCCCTCTACGAATCAGGAAGACTGGGTCCTTAGGCTCCAAAAGCTTGGTTTGATGTTAGCAATGTTTGGCTTGCCAATGTTAATCACGGGACTAACATATTGTGGTTTGATTAAGCACTTCTTATACGAAACATTAATAGTGAATTCTCTTTGAAAATGAGTCTATAAAGAAGACAGGTTACATACCTTGTTGTTGTGTAAGTCTGCCGTAGCTGACTAATCTGAAAATCACCTTCTCTTAATTATTTGATAATATATGCATCAGCAATTATAACAAAATGTCTTAAATGATATAAACAATAGAAATGGTGATACGAATTTGCGAACAATGTATATACATGTAACATCTCAACTTTAAAACTTATTGCAAGTCGCCACTTGTGAGTTTAAGGCTATCTTGATAAAGTTAAACCATAATTTAGGAGATGTGTACGATATGCTGTGGAGTGTATTAAACCATTGACCTTTTCTCTGTGCATCACAATCCAAATAACATACGCATGATTCCTTAGCGACTACTTTACCTAGAATATATGTGATTTGCGAAAATAAGCTCTAATTGAATTTAATCACCACCAGATTGATCTACTGCCCATATCCAATGGTCCTGTTGTTGCACTCAGGGTTTTCAGTTTTTCTTCTTTGGTTGTGCCATTCATTCTTCCTTGTTTTTTGTAGAACACTTGACTCGTTCATGGTGCACTTACGTTCACGACATTGCCACCATCACGACTCTGTCCAATGGGATTAAACAGGCTACCACCACCTTTGATGATTGGCTGCCTTTGTCTTCTGCCTTGTCTCCATGCCTTGTTGCCTTTGTTTCTTTTCTTCCTTCTTTTTTCTTGTTGCATTTTCCTTTTATTCTAAGTTGCTCCTCTATGCTACTTTGCCTTTAACGATGGTCTAATGTTGTCTGCTTCCACATTTGGTTCTAGTGCATGTGGTAATGAATCCTGGTCGCTTGTGATTTATCCTTGAGCATAGCCCAGGGCCTTCTTGACATTCTAACAAGTACATAAAAAATTTTTATTCTCATACTCTCTTGATTTTTAGCTAAGTCAGTGGGCTATACCTGGAGTGATTGAAGGAAAATATGGCCAATATCTGTCTGCCAGCTAAGTGGTTGTTCAACAAACAGGTTAAGAAACATTACTGTGGAGCACATTTCCTTTGAAAGAAGTTGAGGCTTACTAAGTTAGCTGAGAACTAAAATGTTTTCACTTTGGTTATATTTAGGAATGCCCAGTTGATCCCTGCTTGTCAAACACCATAATTATTACATTTATTACCCAATCCTATCCTTATAAAGGCACAGCAGACCATTCAATCCTTTGGGATGAGAGGCTATCAAAGCTAAAATTGATAAGCTCTTGGGATGGTTGGCTTTATCTATCCCATTTAGACACCACCTAGGTTTCTAACCGGTTCCCGTTCTCAAAAGCAAAACATGTCGTATCACTAACTTTCACAACTGAAAAAATCATATCCCAAAGAAAAAATTCACCATTTATGGACCCGGATCATTGATGAGTGTCAAGGGCACTCAGTTCTAACCTTTATGGATGGTTTCTCTGATTACAACTGTATTTTTAATCTATCGTGCTAATCGTTAAAAACTATGTTCATTGGTTGTGAGAAATTGCCTGCTTATAGGGTCCGTGGTTATTCAAGAATAGAGCCACTTCTAAGCGAACCATGTCATACTATTTCATGATTTGGATCGTGTCCTTGCTATTAGTGACATACCTACTCGTTCTAGGCATCAAACCACCAACATGATTTTCTGTGTATTCCCTCCAGGTAATATAAGTATAACATTCACCTCAGCACTTAAGTATTTATTTTGTGTTCACGTGGGATATCTCTTGGGCTTCGTATGTTCATCCATGGTGTATACCGCTTGATCTTAATTTAAAATATGTTAGGCTTCCCTGTTACTCCTTTGTTGCTTGAGTTACAAAGCATATGAAACCAAATCAACTTCTTAATTGGTTCATCATTTGGTTGCTTCTGCACCCATGTGCCATGGGTTTTAATAATATGAGATCCTAGCATTCCATTATTTGGGATGGCTTCTTCAGACAGTCCTTTGATTCCTTAAAACATGCTCAAACTTCTGCTGCATAGTTAATCCTCCTAATTTTGAAGAGGATTTCATCATTACATCTAGCTTCCACCATTCGGTCTGTGGGGTCCTGAATTTCTAGAATAGGACACGGAAAATGAACATGTTGTCTTATAATAGGTAAGAACATTCTAGGTCCCCCTATGTCCCTGCCATGAATAAGTTGATGTTGTTGTTGCATTTATGATCAAAAAATTCCATTATGTCCTTACATTCCCACTAAGGTGCGTGACAAATTCCTTTTATGGTTTCTAATGAGTAGATATATCATAAATGGGAAGCACACACGTTGGATTGTTGTTCGGGAGTTCGATCATGAATGCTACCTTGAAAGGTAGAAAGGTTTAACCCTCGGTGAACTCATTTTTGAATTGCCTACTCGTGATCCCTCGAGTTAATGATGATTTACACAGTGAGCACTTGTTTTTATTACTTTGGATGTGACACGTATTATCGCCCGACATCATATACCACCTGGGCTTAATTTGCTTCCATCTTAATACTGATGCTCGATAGCCTTGTAAGGTATCAAGCCCCCACTACATGTGTCATTGGTGATGATCTCTATCGTTGTGGTGTTCCATTATGTTTCTGTCATTTTCTCATGCATGATGGCGAGAATCACTTAATGCCTTCCATAGTGCTTATGGTGAACCTGCAGTTTGGCTACGCAGCTTGTCATGCCTGGTGGTATTTTGCACCTTCTCTCTTTTAGGCAGTTGTAAGACGATCAGAAACATTGTTCAATTGCTAACATTTCACCCCAAAGGCATGAGCTCCACCCTCCCCTCCATCCTCTCATATGTATCAGTCCCTTCTCAGTGAACTGAGCTGAGCTTTATCATTCAACCTCCATCTCTTGGTAGCTGCAAATGCCATCATTGTGGTGATTCTTATATTTAGAAAAAAATCGGCTAAGTCCCATAAATGTTCAGCAACATGGTAGTTACCACAACTCACCAAACTGTTTTCCTATTGTGATGGTTAAAGGTTCTGGCAAACAGTGATTATTGACCATGGCGAAACATTTTGAAGATAGAACCTTGGCATGAATATCCTCTTTGTTTGGATTTTTAGCACAATATTCTGTCGATGTTATTGTCCACAAAGTGATGAACAAGTTAGGTGATAAATAAAATCCTTAAAACATGCTTCAATGGATGGTGAACAAGCACAAAACTTAACTATCACCTGCAGTCTGCTCTTCTTTGTGACCCTAAGAACTTCTATTAAAACCACCATTTAGTTTACTCCTTTCATATGTTTTTGACATGGACGGAGTCTTACAATCAAAGTGTTGAAATACCTCTGCTAGCCATTGAACATCTGCCCAACCTTTAGAAAAATAATTATCGTAGCGAAGTTCTTTAAAGGTATAGTGTTGCCTTTCAGAACTACAGAAGGCAAGGGTGCATAAACTCAATATGACAAAATTTCAGCCACCATTACCTTTAGCGAAGGTGATATTGTTTAGTCGTATTGGGGCCATATTATCCATGGTCACCTTGAAGTTGAATCATTATCTCCGGGACCCTTGTGCTTTAAGTAGTAGCAACAGAGATTCATATCCTCTAGAGAGTTTTTTAAAGACCAACTCCTTTGTGTCCTCATACCAATACGCTCTACCTTTAGAAGATTTCTTTCATAACATATCCCATTGAGATGCATGTTTGTTGCATCGCTGCATTTTAGGTAGCTTTCATTGTCATCATTTTGTCATTTGTCTTTGTGGTGCCTTTCTATATATAGGATCCATCATCTGCACGTGTATATGACTATAATAAAGCTGTTGGTGCTTCTCTTGAATGTATCTGCTGACCAAATTCAGGCCCATTTTTACCCCATGCCATTAATCCTCATTAATTTGTATGCATTTGGTTTACCATATAAAGTGAATATGATGCATTGATAGGTTTGATCAATGCCTTGATCATCGCATTCTTCACTAGTATTCATTTAAGTTACTTACTTCTTGTCATGTAATTGAATGGCATATATGATATGAATAACCATGTCACTTTGAATGTTTAGGTGAAGTTCTTGATGTAATTTGGAAAACCATTACATTTGAGTCTGTACCTAGAACTGAAATCACTATGTAGATAGCATTGGAAACAATATTTACTATGTTGGCACTTATCACCATCACCATTTAACATGAAAATAATCATAAACCGATAGTGAACCATACTTTTTATATATAAAAAGTTGCATACTCTATAATAATGAACAAAGATATAAATGTTTTGGAGTCCATACTCTAATACATATGACATGCCCTTGTGTTGCAAATAAAGCGAGACACGCATTCCTACATCTAATCACTAATACGGAGGGGTCTGAGGCAGGCGGCCGGCTCTGTCGACACATATGTGTGTACAGTAACCATACTTATTTTGCTGACCCCTCACCACTCGAGGATGGACCCTGCTCCCATCCCTTGATGTGCGGTCAGGTAATGTCATCACTTAAGACATACTAGTCAACATCATCTCCACCTTTGGACATCCTCCGATGAAGCCTCATGATGAGTCCTACGAATGCTCTCTCTCGCTCCATTAGAATCTCTGACCCCTAATAACGTGAGCAAATTACCTACTCTCTAGCCAAACTGCTTTGGTGCTTTATATATACTTTATGCAAAAATTAATGAATGGTACAACACATAATTCTAAAAAATTAAAGTAAATATAATATACATATAACTTTACAGACTATATGATCTATATTGCTCAGGCAGGCGTGTGGTGGGGGCCCCCTAGAAAGTTCTTACTATGGATAGTCATCTATACAGCAACATACGATTCCAATGAGCAGGGTGCAGACACCCAGCACCAGCTCCTCACCTCCTCTCCCCATGTGCTTTCCCCTAGTGGCGCATCTTAGGCTCTGTGTTTATACTGAGATCACACAACAAGGTGGAAATGTGAAGACATTATGAAACAAAATGCACATAGCTACTGACACTAAAAAACTGGTCATGGTTCACCCTTTCACTTGTAGTAACAAAAATTTTGTTCATATAATGACAACATCATCCCAAACCCTTTTCGTGGTCGGTGTGAGTACTCCTCCTTCAACATCATCTACCCCATGTGAGTGTGGTGGGGTCTACTGATTTCCCTGATCTGGTAAATATTCTTTGGTGACAGGTGTGTCTCCTAGCCTCCTAGAATCACCATATAAGTATCAGGTCATGCCCTTGGCATGAGCATGTGGTTTCGGTGGGTCGATGACTTCTCATGTTGCCCATGTGATAATAGGACTCTGTTCCTACCACCCTGGAGGGTGTCTGGAGGCAATGAAGAATTTCATTTTCTTATTAGTGACTTGATATTATTTCTGTTGTGCCTCTCGTTTGAGATCCCAATAAAACTATCCTGGGATGAAAGGACTCACCCTCATCAGTGGGTTCTCAAACAACTTGAAAATACTTACTCAAGGCACGGGACCACAGTTCCCCTGAACTTGGCAGAAATTTGTCAACCTATGGGATTGGTCTTTGTCTCTGTACCACCGTGAAAACCATCATGTTTTAACTCATGAAAGATAATTTCATCCCAAATAATCCAGGTCAGGTCTGACTAGAAATAGAAATAAAGAACACTTTTGACAACTTTCAGTGCCTAAAACCCTACCACCTGACTGGGTTTTCCTACGACGTGAGCCGGAGTTATAATCTGAGAACCCCAGGAATTTGACCGTGTGTGAGGATGGGTAGAAGTTTTGTTCTGAGCTTTGTTTCTTTAAACGAACCTCTAAAAAAATGAAATAGGATTTGAACTGGCAACATAGTGACAGATGTGGTTCAATGAATTAGTTTGTCGCTAATAATCACATGGAATTGTGAGACATTATATATATAGAATTCTATAACTCCCTTTAAAATGGAATCAAGTTGGAGAAAATTGCCTTATTAAAGAAAAACACTAATTTTCTTTGCCAGTGTAAATAGTGTGCAGCAACAGAACCATCAACAACATTTGGAAAACTCTCTTTGAACTCTAAAAATAGTATCCTTTTTATTTTGGTGATTTTCTTATATTAAAAATCATTTTTCCAGAAAGGATACTTTGTTGCCACCAAATGAGTTCCTCATGTAGCAGCAGTGGAGCCTGGTGCATGTATAATCATTTGTGTGTCAATTGCCATGCTGAGTAGCCATCTTTTCTCATGATTTTATGGTCCCCAGTTCTGTTCTAAATAGCAACCTCATTGAATGGCCTTAGTTAAGGCACTGAAGCTTTGGGTCACCATCAAAAATATGTTGGGTCTATGTGAGTCCCTTTTCTTGATAGGTATTCATCCATTTTTTCCTTCTTCTCTCTCTCATATACTTATTTTGCCTCCTGATCATATATCCCCCATCCCCTCACGAGTTCAATTGATGTTTGTAATTAAACATGGTGCCTGGTCTATGGGGAAATGCACATGCTATAGGTATCCCCTATTCCATCGCAATAATACAGTGAAATTACATGGATGCTGCCATGGTCTTATTGCCTTTGTTGAGGTTCCCTCGTGCTACTATGGTGGGACCTCTTTTATTGAACGTGTCCATTCATTTAAGAAGATAGATACAGAGGTGTTTGTACCACACTTAGTTCTGTCTCCATTCTTGTTATTTATTCTGGAATAAAAGGAACTCACTGAATGGTTGTTTCTCATCCACTGAAGCCCCAGCTCATTATTTCTCATAGTCTGGATTTAGTTCATAGTGGTTTATTAATCTATGAGATTGTACAATCGTTGCGGGTGTGTGTGAGATGTTTCAAACCTCATGAGGGTGGCTCTTGAGGTAGCCCATTCACAGATGAAATCTGCCCATACCACCTGAGCCTCATGTCCATGACTCCATATTTAAGTGGGTTCCATTTCAGCCTTTCTACAACTCACTAACATGGATGGTAATCTTTCAGATGATCATTCATATTTTTTTGATACTGTGTTGTGGGGGATTTATTGGTTTCTCTGTATCTCATATACTCATATATTATTGTATTTAAAGTCTAGATGTTTTCCTAGGCACTTTTAAATATATAAAATGGATCCATTATATTTCTCATTTATTTCATGTAACATACATAAATATATATCCAGTCTCATTTTTGTTTGTTTGATATTATTTTATTTTTATTATCTATTTAGGGCATGAGTATGCCTCCCCTCACTAAGAAATAGTAGCAGAATTTTAAGGAAATTATATCATTTTTACTGATTGGCCCCATGGTTTTCCTGTCACAAAACTACACTAAGTATGTATCATATGGGATTGTATATATGTGGTTGGAGATTTATCCTAGTGCTCAACAGTAACTAAAACAAATTTCATTTGAATATCTCTTTCTCTAGGTATTTGTATGTGCAAAAGATCATTACAAACAGGAAAATAGAGAAGGACATTCTCCTACATTTAGTCAGCAGTTTGATGTAGTGCTTTTCCCTGTAAGCTCCCAAAGTGATTATTCAATGATGAGTAGAACTTGCAATCCTGAGCAGACAAAATGATCAATATCAAAATATATAATAATTAGAAAATATGAATCAAATTAAGTGGATAAAGGTCAAAATTAATGACATGTTCATGGTTAGAAACAAGGGAACAAATAGAAAAAAGAGATCCCTTTCTTAACTAAATATTAAATTAGAAAGAGAAATTCTTTAATAACCTTGTGCCTTGATGTTTAATATGAAGATTCCTCACCAGGTGTTTAGGCATAATTTTCCTTCAATAGCAATAAGCCTTCCTCTATGGGGCAGTTATCCTTGAAGTCATGGGCACAAGACAATGATATTTAAGTAGCCATTAACAAAATCTCACTGGTATGAAAGTATGCTCTGTGAACTCTCTCTGACTTAAAAGTATGCAAATCAATCTTGTTCACATTGGCATGAGGTGTCTCTCACATGGGGTGGCAAACTTGAACAATATATGAGATGTTGAAGTAACTAGCTCCATTAAGAAAGGGGATATGTTCTCCCAGAGATTTGATTTCATGGACCAAAGGGATAATCTCCATGAAGGTGGAGGGATAAAGCTGACTGATGGCTCAGCTCTGGTTGGGATGTCATTCAACCAACTAGGCTTCTAGAAGTTACCTTTTATTCTACATGTTTTCATGAGTTTATGCAGTTTAGTGGCAACCAGTGGTCTGTAGCTAATGAGAAGGATCATCCAGCATGCACCAAAGAAAAAGAGCTACAGAAAAGCCTGTGACAATATTTTTAAGAGTTTTAAAACTTTTCTCCAATTTTGAACTTGATTAAAAGTCATCAAAATGTTTTTAACCTCTTTAAGGGAACATGAAATGTGTATGGTGTTTATACCCATATGAATAGTCAAATATTATTTAATTGTTTTGGCAACATATAATTCCCTAAAGTAGAAATTCAGAGAGTTTCTTTTGAAGAGTGAAAAGTCTTTATCATTCCAAGGAGATGGATTGGAAGAAAATAGTTTTAATAAAAAATTAAATATATGTCACATTGTTGGGGTAGAAATTATATAGAAGAGAAAAACGCTTTAGTATTTCCCAGTACAAGGGAATATGATTTGATGTTACATCAAAAGTAGACTTACAGTGTAGGACATAACCACATCTTGTCATAATAAATTATATTGGGTCCTATATTACTAGTTTAAACCCATATTTATTAGCGTGGCTTTATATTCTGTTATTATTGTATCCCCTCTAACCCCAAATATTGAAGTAGCATTGTTCAAGGTGAGCTGGGATTACATTGTGGCCCCATGGACTAGTATATACTCAGAACACGGTTTTGTCATTGAAATGTCTAAAATTTTCATTCATTTAATGTATTGGAAAGTTTACTAAGTGGATTATTTCTAAAGAATTTCTTATCCTTTCTTCCATTTTTGGTACATTTACAACATTTTGTGTCGAACTTTGGATTCTAGGGTTTAACTCTTTCTAATAGGTCATTGTGATTTTTAACTGTCATTGTTTCTGTGAAGGTTAAAAACTTAATTTTTATATTAAGAAATTAAAATCTTGAGGAGCATGTTCATAAATTTTATGAAGCTTATTACTGTATTTTGGAGGAACTCTTGATGATAGAAGTTAGGCATTTCTGGGCTCCTAAAATTAACCTAACGATTCATCATGAATTTGGTA
Source organism: Pinus albicaulis (assembly GCA_034641835.2). Taxonomy (NCBI): domain Eukaryota; kingdom Viridiplantae; phylum Streptophyta; class Pinopsida; order Pinales; family Pinaceae; genus Pinus; species Pinus albicaulis. Next base: position 550,721,710 of record CM076576.1, read on the forward strand.
TAAATTTTTTAAATGAATTGAGAATCAACAAAATTTATAATTACAGAAGTAAACTCAGCAAGGAAAAATGTCATAAAATTTTAGATCTTGGTTTAAATATTATTTAGAAGATATAGTCTATTAGGCATTAGATGAGCTTTCAAACTCATGAATTTCATTAAAGAGGTGATCGTGGAGGAAAAATATTGTAACTCTCTGAGAATGTGTTAAATTCTATAAAAATTTAATTTGGAAGACACATGATCTGGCAATTTCTATATAAATTTGGGAATGAAACGATGTAATGACATTGGTAAGAAGTTTATATAGACTTACTCCCTTGGTGACCAGGTCATTGCCGGAGATTGGGCACAACTGTATAACAAGAGTCAATCAAGGGTTCGACTTGTGCAGCATGGCTCTGATTGAAGACATACAAATTTGTCAATTTCAAATATTGAAGATTTGCAAGTAGGAGAATATTGAGTTTCAATAACAAAACATAAAAGCAAGAAAAGATTGTGTTCATTTTTGAATTGTAAGTCGTTTTGAAAAAATAGCGAATTTATTACAGGCATATTAGAAAGAAGAATATATTTTTATAGTATTGAGTTCTAAAATACAAAATAATAAAAGCATTAATATGAAGGCTCTATATGACTCATGAAATCAAACAAAGGCTGTAGGCAGAATCAACATGTAGCAGAGAATTTTTGGTAGGAGAATGGGTGATCAGGAAGATCTTGATCAATACAAGATTGATGAAGTTGATCAAATCGGTGGTCGACATCCGATTCAGGTCTTAAATTTTCAATCACCTTGTTAATCTCATGGATGATGAATTTGTCGTTGATCATTAAAGGTTTTAATCCTAAACTAAAGTTTAACAAGGACATTGTGAAATTGAGTTTGATTATTATTCCTAGACCTAAAACCTATTACCTTGGTCTAAACCCTATCCTCATCTAATGTAACTAAATGATCATAAAACTAATCCTGAATTAATCACTCTAACTACATGTAAAAACTCATATGTCTAAATCTAAAATCCTAAATGTTGAATATATCACAAAAATCTTTTATAAGGTTGGATGATTCATTTATATAGTTTAAAAACTATAATAAACTATATTATTCATTGCATAAACTATTAACAAAGTTGGAAGGTGGTTTAAAAAATATGGCATAAAACTTTATAAAAAGAATTAAGTCATGTTTTAAAGTAATTGTGTTAAAACTATAAAACAACCACAGTGTTACATATAAGCTGGGATAGAATGCTCATTGAACCATGTTGACCATGGTTGAAAAAGCGGAAGATATGTGGCCGTAAATAACCTGCGTGTACCTGCACGTGACAGGTGTTGACATTGTTGGGTATAAATGAATACACAACCCCAGCGGATAACTCCTTTGATCACAGCATGTGCATGAAGGACCTCCTTGATTAGCATAGCTAACAGGAGAAAAAAATTATTATAAAAGTTTATAAATGGTTTTCAATTAATTTTAATGTATTAGTTTTGGCACATATCCCTGGTTTGTGTAAAAGATAGGGATGAATCCCTTATCACAAAATTTCACTCAACAATAAACTAATTTGGTTTGAATAGGATTGTTAATAAAGGAAATTGCTCATAGGGAGTTGGCTTGGGGGATCTTTGTATTTTGTAATTGAGTTTTGAGTGTAGTTTCAGGAAGGTGATTGTGTAGCATACTTTTAAATGATGGGTGGTGAGATGAAACACGAAGGCTGTGGGGTGTTGGAAAAGTGAAAGATAATTTTATATTTCTGAGTTCAGAAGTGCCTAAAACACATTCTTCTGTTCTATTTCGGTGTAAATATTCCTCATGATCAATCCTAATAAAAATGGTGTATACTTAAAAGACTGAAAATATGGAAATACGAAATGGAGACTGAAGGAAACTCTATCATCAATTGTTTACTCTTCTCTCTGATTATTGTTGCATTATTTAATTCATTTATGTTGTGGGTTTAATATTGCTTTATTCAATCATACTTAATTCATTGTCAAATTCTAAGGAAAAACTAATCAAACTACCCTCGACACTTTATTGGTCAATTTGAATCAAGTATAGATATGGAAGCGGTTGTGCTTTTTGTAAAAACTTGTTTGTCGTGGATGGTATGTTAACGAGGTTGGGATTTACAGTGGAAAAGGTGAAGAAGCAGAAGGTGGTCAGATGGGAAAATAACGTGTTCATGGCGATCAGCGATCATGAGGGTAGAAACGTTGAACTCCTAAAACCTGTTGAAGAAGCGAAACCATGGATGAGACTCAAATCAGGTAGATGTTTATGAACATGCAACAAATGTTGGAGAAAAATGAAGATAAAGAAGAGATGAGCACCTCGTATTCAAGGCATCAAGAAAGGTAAAGAAGAAGCGGTCAGATGTCTTCGTCTCCATCATCATCTTCTTCTTCTTCTCTGATAAATTTCTAAATGGATAAAAAATAAACTTAGAATTCATACGAAACGATGTTAAGTTGAAACTACGTGTATGTTGAAGCAGATAGAAGGTAGATAATTTAGGTAAAATAACCATTTAGAAGTCTATTTGTCATTATTCAAAATGTGCTGATGATAAGACAAGTCTAGTTATCATATTACAGGGGAAATAGTAGAGGTCTTACCTTTAATGTTGAAGTGGCTTATACATGGGTTAAAAGCGTAAAGAAAAATTTATCACCTGTAGGACTGGTTATAAGGCTCTAAAGAAAAAATTATCATGATTTTATATGGTAATGGATTATTTTTAGAACAAGTTAAAGTTGACGTTCAAAGTTAAAAGGAATTAGAAAGAAAGCATTATACTTGACCATTTCTTTGGACACAAAATAAAGCTTTAGTTGAGAAATTATGTAAAGTTTTGCATTCATATTTTATACGTATACATTTATTAATGTTTAATCTGATGATTTGATGAAGTTTATTGAACTGAAGCTATTCATGTTAGATGAGGTGATAGACCATTCAAGTTTACACCAAAGACATCCATGGGATGGAAATTGAAGGAATAGTAAAGAAGGGAAAGTCAAAGGAAAGGACTTTGTAACAGAGGAGATGATAGACCTCTTTACACTTTTAGATCATCGCAATACGAAGCAAGTTGTTGGAGAAAATTCATCAAGGTGACAAAAAGTTCTGAAAAACGAAGGGTGAAAAGAAAATTTGAAAGCGCAATCCGACAATACTTGATTTGGATCAATTAGTTATTGAAGGTAAAATCACTATTATGACTAAGAAATGATAAGGTTTTGAAGCTGTTACTTGCTTCTCAATATTTACAGTTTAATGAAGGAAAAGCAGATCAATTATTTCTATAAAATTATGGTATACTAGATATAGATACGTTGTTGATCTGGGATCAGGAAAATTTTATTTCTATGTCATTGGCTAAAGAAATTGGGTTTGAAAACAAATAATCATCAAATCCATATCCTTTAGGGTGATTAAGGAAAAAATCTCAAACTCATGTTACGAAAAAGGTATGATTCTAAAATTTTCAATCACATCTAACTATATATACGATGAAGTAGATCTGGATGTCTGATACTATTAGAATTTACGTACAGGATGTCTTAGGTAGCCCTTATCTCTATGACCATGATCTGATATTTTATAGAAAGAAAAGGAACATATGTATCATCTCACATAAAAAATGAAGGATTAAGTACATACGTTCGGGCACATAAACTGAGATCACTTGAATTTAATTAGTATTGTCAGATCAGAAGCATTCATCGGTTGAAGCAAGAAATTTTATGTCGATAAAAGAGCAACATAGTATCTAAGGATACTTGTTCATGTTAGTAATTTAGATAGAAGGGTAATTTGGTTAAATAATTAGATTCATTACAATATCTGAATTAAGGAACCAAAACATCTACTTCCTTAATAGGCTCTCCATGAGATGCGATTTGATGCAGTGCATAATAATGGAATGTGTCTGTCTTAGTGGGTTATGAAACATAAATAAATACATTAAAAATATTTGTAATCATGTGTGTAAAAGGAACAACATAAGATTAAATATATCTTAGTTCAGAGACTGTAGATTACGAGTTTAGATAGTTTGATTGAAAACAACATCACTAAGCAAGGACACAACATGTATTACAAATGATGCCTAGATCTTTTTCTTCCCTAATGATAGAATGAATCAAATCGGTTTAAGTTTGAAACTTCACGGATACGAGGACACGGAGTAGATGACAGGAAGATTAGTGTTTGATTTCTCTTGTATTGTGTCGCCATTAAACCTTTTTTCAAGTGAAGGGAAGGTTGTTGTTTTCATATCCAAGCCTTTCTAAAAAGTAGTGTCAGTAGTGACTTATGCATCGAGGAAGAAGTGTACGTCAATACGGAAACATCAAATGATGAATATCAAAAAGTAATGGCTAATAGTCTCTTTCATTCGCAAAAATAGATTGACAATACAAGTCAATGATGATGAACAATATCCTATAGAGACTCTTTTCAAGGTGTGGATACTAACTCACTTGGTACCTTGTGGAAAGAAGTCAATTTCCATGTTTCATAACGATTGTTTCACCATCGTATACAAGTTTTCACATCATGACAGAAATGTGGAGCAGTCACAGTTAAGTGTAATGATTTGACATTAGGGTCATCACTTGCAATTGATTGATCGAATGTATTGGTACAAAATGGTGAAAGATGGGCGAATTGTATTCTCACTTATTGTCAGTTAAATTAGCAGTAGTCCAAAAATGTTGTAGAATTGGAGAGGATTGATCCAGAGGATCTTCATTAGTACAAGATCAATGAAGTTGATGTCAAGAGGTACAGCGTCGATTCAAGTCTTGAAATTGTCAAATCATGATGAAAGCTCCTTGGTGTTATGGTTGTCATTTGATATGATGTAAGGTTTTTCATCCTAAACTAAGGTTAACAAGGACATTGCTGAAAGTCTAAGGTTGAAATTATTCCTAGACCTAAAACCTAACTGTAGTCACAAACTATCCTCATCATCAAGACCTAAATAAATCACCCTAAATAATCCTAAAGGGTCAATGTTCAACATACTATGGCTCAAAAAGCTGTATCCTAAGTCTAAAATACATTAGTGCAATGTTTTAAGACATATCACAAAAACCTTTTATAAGAGTTGAGATGAATTCGAACATATATGATTTTAAAAACATATTAATAAACTATCATATAAAACAATTTGCATAGCTTTGTTAACAGTTGGGGGTGGTTTTAAAAATGACATAAAACTTTATAAAAAGTTTCGAGGTCATGTTTTAAAACATTATTAAAGCATTATAAAACAACCTAACGTTATATAACACATGAAATGAGAGATGTGTGGCTGTGAAGCCAGTTGAAAATTACGGCAGGAGGAATATTCATGACTATTGTAAACAACCTTTGTAAAATGCTAGTGATAGGTATTTGATAGTTGTTGAACCACGGAATGGACCGCAACAATGGGGATAAATTTCTGATCATGTAATGGAGGACCTCTTAGATTGCTTATAACCACGGAGAAAAATTTGTCCTAAGATTTGTTCTAAATGGGTTTTCAATTTAATAACAGTATAAGTTTTGGCACATTATCCCGGTTTGTGTGGAGATAGGGATTCAGAATCCCTTATCATTTCACTCAACAACAAGATAATTGATTTAAATGCTTCTTCCAAAAACCAAAATTTTCTCATGGAGTTCAGCTTGAGGATCTTCTTGTATTTTGTGAGAACATTGAGTTTTGAGTGGAGTTTCGAGGAGAGAAGACGATTTTGTTCGCTAACATTTCTCGGTAAATGGTGGTTGGAATTGAGCACGAAGACAAAAGCGTCGGAAAGAAGTGAAAAGTACTTGTAATTTCGAGTTCAAATTTTCTGTGAAACATTCATTCTATTCTATTTCGGTGTAAATATTCCTCATGATCAATCCTAATAAAAATGGACGCCCATAAAAACGGACCGAATGAATGGAGGGACAGACCTATCATCATTGTTTACTCTTCTTCTATGATTCTTGTGTTGTTAGTTAATTCATTTATCTTTGCAAAGTTATGTTATGTTCATTAAACATGCTATTTATGATCGATCTAAAGGACAAACTAATCCAAACTACCTCAACACTTTATTCGGTCAATTTCATATCCATGGGTATTTTAGTATACAAACATGCAAAAAATTTCCCTCAAGCAAACTAAAGAGGATAATAATTATCACCAAAGTGCTACATGAGTCATATTACAAGGTGTTCAAAAAGATTGGAACACAACTAAATTGGAGCTTCTGCTTCTTGAAGTGCGTGGTTTATGTTTCATGTAGAAGATTGTAGGTGAAAATATTCCAGTTCAAGCAATATTTCCATAACATTATGAGAGGAAAAATATTTGGAACAGAGCGGTCTTGAAATAAAGAACTGGGCAGCTAAGTAGACATTTCGGGTAATATAATAAAGTGGAAGAACTTGCAGAATTCTGGGAGGATGAGGTACCTACGAGAAGGACCCAGACTACTCAGCATTGAGGACAACTTTTGAAGGAGAGGGCATTTTAGGTCCCTATATTACTATTTATCACCTTATTGTTATTAGTATAGCCCCTTAATTGTTATTATTGTAGCGCCCTGTACAGTATTGTTATTTAATGTGCCTTATGCATTGTTATTGGGTGATAGGATTGTTGTTCTATGGCCCCACTAGGGATTACATTGTTATGGACTCCTATGTAAAGAAAAGGGGGGGTTTTCATTTGAATGTCAAAAATTTTCATTCATGTAATATAATTGGAGGTTTCCCCCTCGAAATAAACTTATTTTAAGGCGTTGATATCTTTCTTTCTTCTATTGTTGGAGCTAGTTTCACAACAAAATTATACTATATCATGAGTAAAAAAAATTCCTGGACTTTGTAGGATGGGTGGAAACCTTAGATCCGGTGTCTTGATTTCACGATTCTCTCAATTAAGTATGAATCTATCTATGCGATTGATTATGCGAGGAGTCGAACATGATGAAAACAACGATTACCGATCAATGGTAGTGAATTGTCTCGGTGTGGAAAACATATAAATATTAATGACAATGACCCTCAAAGTAATTGAAGTACAACCTGGGTGTGAATGAATGATTTGCAGGTCAAGCATATAAAGAATCATTGAATAGAGGTCAATGATAGAAAACTATGGACATGAAAGCTGAAAACATGCATTAAAAACATGGCTGGATATTCAAGAGTATTGATGGAGATTATGAATCAACTTACTAGATAGACATGAGATGATGTGGATCAGTGTTAGCTCCTTGTAATAAGCAAGATTGGAAAAAGTACGGTCAGGAGAACACTATTTCAACATTTTTAGTTCTGATCTGCCCCTCACAGAATGGAGAGGACTCTCAATAAAGATTACATGGTTGTCTTTGAAGTTTGGTGACAGGTGATATTGAAAGCCCAGATTATGAAGAATGAAGGGTTTTATTTTGGATGGTGAAGGCATGACCATTTTGAGGGAAGAATGTAATGGAAAGAGTTTCAAGGTGAGAAGTTGCAAGTGATGGAAGTATTTTAAAATAAAGGTAGATAATTACGAGGTTTTAGTCCATTGGACTGTCAGTCATGTCATGAGTTTAAATTAAAATAACGAGGAGACAGTGTGGTCCATAGGGCAGTGTCTGTCTGGATCTCTTTAAGTTTTATTTATGGAATGAGAAATGATGAACAAAGAGAATTAAATAGCCAGAAGAATAAAGAAGGCATTTGAATAAATGGTCTGCATTAAACTAGCCAGAAACATGACATAAACTTAAAAAAGACATGAGAAAAACTAGGATACGAAGTAAGTACTTGAAAACTACCAGCCTTTGATACACTTTGACAAAACATTTAAAAACAAAGGAAACTTAGAGAAATTTTTTGGAGGAAAACTAGCGGGCAGAGAGACTCCTATGTAAATCCTCTCACAACTACCTTTGTACTTGGTAACTTTAAAGAGACAAACACAAAGATAACAAAAAAGACATTTCAGATACGGTAAGTACTGAGAAACTAGCTATCTTTTAACACATTCCAATGGATGCTGAACAGGTCTTTGAGATGTGAGAACAGGGCACTTTCATCTGGCAGTTTCATCTCTAATTAACATGAAATGAAAAGCCAATTTCAAGAATAACCAATCGGTGATGGGGACGAGGGAATGCACGACATTCCCTCTTAACTCAGAAGATTAAATCATTCCTAAATAACACAATTAGAAAAACTGAATAAAGATTTTGAGTCAGGAGAAGATATTTGATATACCGTTAAATCTAACTCTATAATTCTTGGTCTTTATAAGAAGATGAATAAAGTGGAAACGAAATGAAATAAAAATTTACGATAGAAATAACATCACCGTCGACCATGAATAGGATCCCATAAATCGACTTGTGTATTGATGCTCCAAACCAATTACGACTTTTCAGAATTAATCATGATTTATAAATGATACTTTCTGGACAACTTATCTATCCTGACGAGCTTAAGAGCCATTGAACATATTTGCAAGTAGGTTTTCAAGCTCAAGTATATTTCAGAATACCATAACCAACAATTTCATCTTCTGGGATATATATGAAGAATGAGGAGGTGAGATGCGATAAAGATCTCCTAAGATAATTAATACATATTAATGACTTCTCGACTGAGGGCTCGATGGAGGGTTTGGGCGTTTATTGTTAATTGGTTACATTAAAAGATTAAGCTCGGTGGAGCTTTGTTGACCAACGAGGCTCTGTATGCTTATTATCAGTAACTGTGGCCATCACATTTTGTCATTGAAAATTTCTTTAGTAGAATTAACATTGTATTTGGGTTGAGCAAATATCGTTTGATCAATAACTAGGCACCTATTTGAATTCTTTGAGAGCCTGGAGTGGATTTGTGGTATCGAGAGAGTCAATTGGCCTACGATGTGGGCATTGAGGCCTTTACTGTTGATAAACACCACTGATTTTCCATTTAACTACTGTTGTTTAATTTGGAGGATTAGAGCTTTTGATAATCCAATCTTAGGCAATCCCACAAATTTGTCTTTAATCTTACATTACGGTATTTTTTGTCTTCGACACTAACTCTTTGATTGTGATTTCACTCGTATGCTGATGGTATTGTTTATTAGGGGCTGAGCATCAATGCCCGTGAAGCGTCGGCAGAGACATGAGTTTGAATAATGTGAATAGGTTTCACACTGAATCAAGGCTTGAGTCCCGTCATTCCGGCCTTCGGCCTTTCTCTAATACAAATGGATAAGCACTTAAACACACCAAAAACAATAAAGATTAATAAAATCACATTTTAGGTTGGGCACAACACGAAGGTGACGAGGAGAGCGTGGCTATTAGGTGGCATTATCTAACGGTGTATATTTGTTCGCGGAGGTTAAAGAAAATAAGAGAGATAAGTGACCAGGCTTAGTTGATACATTAAAGAGATCAACGGTAGGGACCACGTTAAATCCTCTTGGTGGAAGGTGGAGGGTGATGAAAACCAGGAAAATATAAGGACAGCCGTACGTACGGACACATGGATGGTCCGAATCCAATGAGAAAAGTTAACAATCGGCGGAAAGAACAAAAATTAAAAAACACACGATGAAAGGTCGGTCGTTGAATGAGGCCCGCGATCGCCGGAATCGGTCCGACGGTGAATGCGTCGGGGGGAAATGCAATCGCTGAGCAATGAACTTGAGTCACCGGCAGAAAGCGATTGAGCACTAGCCGTTGATGCGAGATCGAGATCAATGGTGGGGAGTGAATCGGAGAAGGATGAGACAATCGGGGGGACAAGAAAAATGCGCTCAATGAAGAATTGCGATGTGATGTGGCGCGAGCCATTTGATCGATTCAAAAAGATCAACGGCGGAGATTTGTTTCATCGCATGGAAGACCCGCATACTTCATGAAAACCCAAATTTTCAATATAAAACAAGTTTGTTGTCGGGTGTATATATATGGAATGGTGTGGCACTCGGCGGCCAGGGCCTTTGATTATATGAAATGTTAGGGAGCTTTATATGATAAAGGGCCAATGGCATCGAAGTTTCAATGTTTATGCACAAAAGGATTTAAGTTTGTTGGGGAAGTTGCAGTGCGATGTCAATGGGTTTAGCGCACAGTTACAGAAAGTGAACTTATATTATTGAAATGGTTTTTTTTTTTTTTGGGACTTAGCCAGGGCTTAAGTGCAATATAAAGACATTTTGGTAAATTTTCAAGTTTTCAATGGTGTATTTGGGGTTTTCAGGTAGAGTTGAAAAGTGAGTTTAGAGGCTCTGTGAGTGTGGACTTGATGAAGAGGAAAAAGGAAAGGAAAAAAAGAAGGATTTTATGAGAATGAATGAGGTAAAAATGGAGAGTCATTTTAGCATTGGAAGAGGAAAATGAATTTTGCTTCATGACAGTGTTTTATTTTGTGGGATTAGTGAAATTTTCTAAGTTTGAAAATGGAAACAATAGTGAAGATTAAACAAAGGGCATGATGTCATAAGAGACTTCAAAGATAACATTTTTTATAAATAAAAGTGACTTTTCCAGAACTCAAATGTTTTGGCCACCTTTTGATATAACAGAGCTACTGGGTAGTAACAAATAGAAAATTGATCATCTGTGGAAGCCTGTAGCCTGGACATTAGATCGAAATTTTGAAGAAATGTTTTTCAAGGAATGACTCATGGATGGTCTAGGCAACAGAATGGAGACAAATTTTTGCAATGAATGGTGGCGAACTTTCTTTATGAACACATAAAACGTGCTTCCCTTAAATGGCTTGTCGGCATTTGTTGTAACATAATACCCGAAACTTGACTAAAGACTTTCAATGGTTTTTGATAGACTATAGCCACAAAAGGATTTCCCAACCCGAGGTAAAAGTGTAACAAAAGCTGTCAGCATGTTCAAGTGCTACATGCTACTTTCTAGAAACAAGGATGACAAATGGATTATTTTTCTTTGTTTTCCCCCCACCATTACTTGAAAGTACCTATTTGTTTATTTCAAGCTTTAAGGAGGATTTTGTTTTCTTGTTGTGTAGCTCATCATGTTGAGATGATCCATCATAAGTAGTAAAAAATGAACCTAAAGAGGAGTGGTTAGATTATTATGGTCTGAGGTCTGTGCTATTTAGTTTTTAACGAGGTCAGTGTCAAGATACTTTCGATGTTTTAGTTTTAGAAATTGAAGAAAACATAAATGACTCCATGGTTGTTGTTGTTATTTTAATAAAATTTAGTCCCTCAAGCGAAAAAGGATAAAGTAATGTAGGAGAGAACTTCAATTGACCATGATTATCAACGATATACCTTTTACCATAGTAAATAGTAAGTTGATCCAGAAAAAGGTAACTTATAGATGGACGAATGTTATTTATTTTAACAGAGTTTGAATAATTAAGTGCTGGAAGTATTTTCATGTTTAGATATTTTGAAAAGGGGACTTAACGCAGGACTCAGGTTTTGCTGTATTTTTTATAGAGCTAAAAAAAGTGATAGTAGTGTACTCAATATAAATGGTTCTTTATAAAAATCTGTATGCAAAAAATTGAACAATTATGAATATATGCTAGAAAAAAGGAAAAAATATTTTAGTTATTTTTAAAAGTGAAAATAAATAAAACAATATTATTTTATTTAATTTAATATTACAAAGTTTAAAAGTAATTTTCTGTACGATTTTAGAACATAGCAAAGAGAGTTTTTTTTCCAAAAAACTTCTAAGAGTTGATATCGAGATAATGTGAATATTCCAAAATGAATACACTATTGGGAATATCTTGGATAATAAAGAAATTGAGCCTCTACCAATACCAACAGAGCACGAGATATTATGTCAACACAAAAATATCGTTGTGTCATGAGAAGAACATAATATTTAGCCATCATTGTAATGATAATGAATTGACAATGTAAAAAATGTCATGGGGACATGCCACTCAAACCATAAGAGCTAGTCCTCAGTGATCAAAGCAATAGATACATGAGATATTTTTATGTAGGTGGGAGAACGATGGACATAGATTATATTCAATTGTGTTCTTTGTGAAAATATACATACACCAAAACAACAAAGCTGAAGGAAACAAAATAAATTCACAATAATGAAGATATGGGCTCCAATATTTGAATTCTAGCCAACCCGGAAGAGTTGCTAGAAATAAATACAGAAAACATGAACAAACATTTCAGTTTAACATGTACCTACAAAATAGATCTGATATAAAATGAGGCTATGATGAATCGAAATACGATGTCCTCTCATTGGTATTTATAATTAGAAGGTTGATCCCTCCTCGAGACCTCCCGATGAGCTCAATATGACCCTCTGACAATGACTGCGAAAATAACGCAGATTTGGTGAAAATACATTGAGGATGGAAGATGGTTGGCAGTGCAAAGATATGAAAAGCTGGAGTCCTTCTTTCTGATCATAATGGATAGACAATCCCTCCAGAAAAACAAGCTCGGAAATGACTCAAAGGAATCACTCCTTTCTTGCTGCAGCATTGACTCAATGAAGACTAGTTGGGTGGAGAGTAGCTTGGATAAGAATGGTAAAACAGAAATGTGGCTAAGAACCTCTGCTTTCACATGAGGATTAGGTGGGGATTCCCAGAAGCCCAGGAGCACCCTTGTGCTAAGCATCACTACAACTCCTACCTTTAAACGACAAAGAGAAGCAAAGTCTCAATAGACCCAAGCAAATAATAATAATCTAAACATAAATACAATGGTTGTATCTCATATATGTAAGTTGCTCCCTCTCCTGTGGATACATCATGTTTACCTATTCCATGCAAGTTGTCCTTTGTCATTGTGCAATCCATCATGGAGATACAATTTATTTAGAACGATTGCATGTGGACTTGGTCTGGCTTGGGATCAACATGATCAATCTTGTTGTTGCACACATGGGTGCTAAATTCAAATGCTTATTCTTCCTTTTTACATTAAGTTATTTATGTTCCTTATAAGAGGTTAATGGGCCTCCCTACCCATTTTATTCATCTCTTTCTTTTAGCTGTAATGTTCCTTTTAGCTTGACTAAAAAATTGAACATTATGTGAGTCCTCCCCTCAACGTTGCTTGTCTTTAAGCAACCATATGGAGAGAGAGAAAAATTCCTCCCTTCTCCTCTTGTGGCCTCCTCATCAATGTTCACACCACTACTCAGAATAATCTGACAAACTGCCCTCAATGTCCTCCAAGATGGCAGGCCAAATGGCTCATATGAAAGAATTGGAAGATACAAGTGGAAACCTTCTATTGTCTCATGACTTTATATAAGGTAGGAGTGACAGTACACATGGAAATATCATTTCCAATGACATTAATCCATTCACCATGCTATCATTAAATGAGAAACAAACTCATCAAAGTAATCTGGCTTGGATTTTAACTCTTGCAATGTGTTAGGAGGTAGAAGGAGAGTTTATATTTTCCCATCCAAGTAGTTTCTCTCTCCATTTATGGTAGTATGGGGGGTTGCTGATATTAGGCTGAAATTTCATAGCCTTAAATGGCCCCAAACTGCTATGCAGATAAGTCAACCATATGGTGTACATATAAACAATACAGTTCTCCCAATGGCTCCTCCTACATGGAAGGAAAAAATTGTGTTGTAAAATCATGGTGTGCAGTTGTTTATACGAAATATACAACATATGAAATAGGGAGAATAGCCCTTAATGGACATCTCATCTCAATTCATTCTCCAACAAATGTTCATGGTGTGGTATATCAATATATGGAAGAAAAATACTATGAAAACAAGTTTTATGACAATAGCAGAATGAATCAAAGTTCCACAAGGAACTGGCAAATTGTTCATGCCGCACTCAAAACAAAAAATAACAAATTGTTACTGTGCCATGCTACCACGATTAATCTCTAGGTGGAAACATGAAGATACAATGTGGGTAAATAAATGGATGCCTGAAATACTGTGAACTACACAAACCACCAATAAGGTAGCCAATCAATGCTAAAGTAGCTTACAAGTACATCATCATACAATATGCAAGAAGGGATAACTCTTCCATTGCATCATTATAAAAATTACAATACACAAAAAATGTGAAATTATACCTCCTGTCATGTACTTGAGATCTTGGTACAGAAACTGGCTCAAGTGAGATCTTTCCTACTCCGGTAGGTAGAAGTGTTGGCGTGACCTCCTATCTATGCCATGCAATTACATTGTCTCATATGATAAAATATGTCATGTTGGATGCCCTTTCCCATTATTGAACTCCTACTGCCAAAGAAAGATATGCATCATAATGCATGGAAAGGTCCCTCTGTCTTTGTATGAAGTAACTTCTCATGCAAAGGCTTAGAAGCTCCGTTCGAGAAGACTTTGCCATAAGAATATACTATGACCATATCATCCACCCCATATACTCATCATCTCTGCACAGGGTCATCATCAGATAACCGTAGCCTAGATCACTTGGACCACTCACCTGGGCTGAGATCTCCCAATATGGATCAATCCTCCCAGGAGTACATCGTTCCAGGTGATGTGGAATATGGCTCTCACCTCATGCTGCTGCCTACACACGGCAGTATCTACTATGCCAAATTCTTTTCCTCCAGCTCTTCTCTGCAGAAATCCCAGAGTGTGGCTTCAAGACGAATAATATATAAATAGCTCTAGATACGGCAGCTCCTAGGTGTGAATTTCTCCATATGTAGGTTGAACCTCAAATCTAAAGTGGACTATATAGATGGTGGGCCGAGTTGTCCCCTCTCTTCTTGTCTTGGTCCCCAATCCTCTCCTTATGTGTAGAAACCTTGAGAAGGATAAGGAATTGGTCTCATCATCCCTTGATCTTGATCCTTCCTGTCTTCCATGTGAGAATGCCTCATTTCGTCAATGAAGACATGAGTGGGTGTCCTTGAAGGAGAAGACTCTCATCTTCTTTGAATGGAAAGAAGACTCTTCAAGGAAATGGGGATCTTATGATGACTGTCGCCCATATTTTTATCCCCTTTAAAAATATGGAGGAGTGGAGTTGGTTCAATAGGTCTCTCTGACTCATGCAAATGTTTGAGTTTTTGTTTTTAACAAATGAATGGTTCCTGATATTCCTTTGTCAAATCCTCATTAATTCTTTCTTACAATGAACTCCAACATGAGTTTTTAAATTTCATGAAAAATGAGTAGAATCATCAAAACCACCAATCATGGGCCATATCTGTGCTGGTCGCAATGGCGCTTCTCGCGATGGCCTCCTTCTGCTAGAAAGCTTCAGGTGTAGGTTAAAATGAGGAATCTAGCTCTTCTACAAGATTTTGTTGACTCCTGCACTCTGCGACTGCTCCATCAAAGTGGAGATCAGGAAGATTCTGCTCCTCTTGCTTCTGTGGCTAATGGATCTTTCCTCCTTGGGTTTTAAAAACCCTTGAGGGTCTAAGTTCTCCTTTGAATCTCCATGATTGAGTTTCATACTCCACGAAGATGGTCATTCAGGTCTCATTTTCTGCCTTGGTGCACTTCCTCTCCATCAACTTACTTGCGGTCAATGTGGGCAATAGGCGCACTATGGATTCTGCACATGTGTGGCTGATCTGCGCGCCGTGGAAGAATTTTAGGGGCTGTTTTATTCTGCGGGTGGGCCTAATTTTTCCATGTTTTTCCAGAGATTCGCCAATTGCATTTTTATAAAAATGATTCGCAAATTTTACAATGTAAATTTATTTTACGTTAAAAATTGCCATCTATCATGTAGACTAATATATATAATATCAGTTATAAATTTGAATAATTTACAAATACATCAATACATTTTTATATTTTGCACATTAGGGATTAGCTGATATTTGCCCATTTTTTAAACTTCAAGATAATTTTCCATGCATTAAAAGGTATATCCCTGCTCACTACCATCGTGTGAATATCTGAGGGCTTGCTTCAGAACCGTCTCAAAAATCTTCCACACATCCTCCTTTCATCCTCACTTGAGATCTTCTTTGATATTGTTCATAGCTTGGAAAGAGCGGGGAGATCCTCTCTTTCCTGCATCCCTCCAAATGCCCAGGTCATGCTTGTGTTCCTTGCACTGAAATTCTCTTGCGAGAATCTTCTCCTCCTAATTTCATAATGTCTTGGATGCACGAGATGGAAGCGAGGTGAATGCTTTGATACCGCTTTGTAATATTCCAAAATAGGAAAAATCTACCCACAGCATTATTGGGAATATCTTAAGGTGTCCAAAAAGGTGAACCTAGGCAATCACATGAGCGCAATAATTGTTGACAGCAGAAAATATGGTGATGTCGTGGAGAGAAAAATAACACAAAGCGCATAGATCCTATTGACGGATGCAGCAACAATGCATAAAAAATATCATTAGGGACATGCCACTCAAGCCATAAGAACCAATCTTCAATGATCAAAGCAATAGACACATGAGATGTTGCTCTTTATCATGAATGACGGAGAGGCGTTGACCTACGCGAGTTCTATATTAGTGTAGCTTCTACGTGGAAAATGTACCATACTTTTGAAAGCATGGCTTAAGGAAACAAAAGAAATGCCCAATAATGAATATATGGGCTCCAATACAAGATTTCCTAGCCAGCCGGAAAGCATTGCATGGAAAATACAACATACAATGTGACAAATAACCCTAGGAGTCATGTACCCTTTGCTACTATGGATACTGATGTAAAAATGAGGCTATGGAAGCTGAAAAATGCTTTGATTTCCTCCTCCAAATAGTATTTTATAAATGTGGAGAAATTTGATCCCTCTACTCGAGAAATAGATCCTCAGGATGAGGAAACCAATGAACCCTCCAAGCAGCTACTCTGCGAAAATAACGCAGATCACCGGATGCAGAAATTACTGCTTGTGAGGGATGAAGATGGTTGACTTGATGCCAAAGATATTAAAATATGCATGAGGTGCTTCTTTACGATGCTCCAATGAGATAGACAAAGCCCTCCACGATAAACAGCCAGAAAATCACTCCAGGGAATCCTCCTTTGCTACACCACGCTAGCCCAAATCTAAATAGAAAGCGTAGCCATGCTGTAGCTCAAAGCGGATAGCTTGAGGATAAGGATGAGGACATGTAGCTCAAAACCTCTTCTTCCCTAAGGATGAGGTGAGGGATTCTCGACAGAACACCTTGCCATGCTAAACAGCATCGCTAACCACACTTCATGACAAGAGAGCAAGACAAACGTACTCAACAAACAGAAACAAATAATAATCTAAGCACATGAATACAATGTGTGCAATCACTCACTCTCCATATATATGCAGGTGTCTAATCTCAAATGACTGTTGATCCCATCCATATGTAGTAAACTGCACCTAGCCCATGCAAGTTGTCCTCCATTTCTGACCTCGCAGTCCTATCATGAGGTGATACAATGCTATCTAGATGATGCATGTGGACTTGGTCAATACCATTTGTGGATCAACTGATCGATCCTGACTACCTATAGGTGCTTAGTCAGTTGCTTAGCCTTTCGCCTTTGTCGCATGAGGGATGTTGTTTTCCTTCTAAAAGAGGGTTAATGGGCCTCCCTGCCCATTTTATTCATACACTACTAACTATAATGTTTCCTTTTAGCTTGGGGCTAAAAAGTGAACATCTAGAAAGAACTCAACGAGCCATTTCGAGAGCGAGTCACACTGATAATCCTCTATCATCATTGTCCTTTTTTCATCTGTTTACTTTTTTATTTTAAGCTTTTAGGGAAATTTTTTAGAGGGAAAATATGTTTTAAAATCCTACTAGTTGGGGTGCGCGGGTTGTCGTGGATCAAACGGCGCACCCAGAGCGATTTTTGTCGAAAGAAAAATTGTTGGGCGCTGCGAGGTTCTATCATGTATCACGTGTGTGCCAAGATGCACTATGTAAACACAACACACGATGCACTGAGCACCATGAGATTTTGAAAAACATAATTCTTTCCATGGTAAATGGCTCAGATTTCTCCCAACTAATTTTTAATGATTACATTGTTGATGTGTAGGTCTATAATCATGCTTTGGATGGTGAGAAAGAGAGCATCTGAGAAATCATGGAAAATGAAGACATGGATGATTTGGAAACTATGCACATCATTAAAATATTGTGGCTTGTAGAAGTTTTAGGCGATTAGGAATTGAAAGCACGTAGTTGGTGGTGACTCGAACTAGTGAGTGCATGGGATGTCCGAGATCAATGTTTCATTATCGAAGACCTAATCGAAACTGTGATGCGATCTGAGGACGACATATATTTCCACATGGATTGCACTCGTGGAAATTGAGGGAAATTTCGTTATTTTTTACTGAGACAGGAGGACATTCTCAACTTCCACCTTTGCAACTAGCCTGGTGTTCGTAGTAGGCAGGGTTCAGAGTTAGAGGATGATCGCATAGATGTCAAAAATATTGTGCAACTAGAGCTCAAGATCATGCCAGCATTCATGATTACCGGGTTGTATGTGGGAGTGCGGCTCCACATGTGGGTACCAAAGCACAAATACTGGGACCATAGTTCTGAATGTTTCGGAGGTAACAATTTGTCAGCTTGAGTGAAGGAGTGTTGGCTAACATGAAGGGACATCTCCACGAGGAAGTTAAGAATGAGAGGTTGGAAAACTTTGGATATGGGGCCATTCTTGTATCTTTTGCTTTAGAGGGGATCCCACTCCCTTGCGCCTTGGCGATGTGTCAGGTGGATTCCACAGGGTCTCTCGGGAACCTCGACATGGTTCAACGCTGGGTGGCATTGATGGCTCGCCATGGTGGCGAAAGGCTGGACGCATTGGTTGTGTCTCGAGTTTTCTCAGTTGCATGGAGTGGGGAGTAAGATGTCATTGGTCAAAATGTCACTGGTATGTAACATAGTGATGGATTATAGAGGTGATCCTCATGCCTGTCTTCCACGAGGTGCGAGTGGGATGAGGCACGGCACTGTGAATAATTTCGAAGTTCTTGTTTTATTGTCTAAATTTTTTTATTGATTTTTATACACTCAATCTTGCAGCAAAATTTTAAAGTGCAGAGATGTCGTTCCAAAACTACCGTAACGCTTCATCGCTTTGATAGGAAAGAGGCACTGCTATATCATGCACCACCACAAAGATGATGCAGCAAGATCTGCGGCGGGCGGGCGCAACACTTTCAGAGAGGGATTCCTGACCGCGATAAATACTCGTAAGACATGGACAAAATATATACCTCTCGGGCTCGAGACGTGTGTGGCGGTGTCCTAGGTCACATTCGAGGAGATTTCTGCACTTGCGGTGGTACATGCCATAGTTTGCTATCATGATCATCATCATGGATAGCCGTTGGTCAGTGTAGATTGAAATGTATCGGTATATTTTATATCATAAGGTGTTTGATACCTATGATCATAGGCTGATGTAATATTTTTTGAGCACAAACTATTTAACCTAATGATACTACTATTTTCAGTACTACTCTAAGCAGAGTGTCCAGCACTGGATGAAAATTTGTTTTGTTTTACTTTTTAATGTTGCGGATGTCTATTTAGATATCTGTTAGCTAATGCATCGAGCCTAATTGTCCTTTCCAAAGAAATAAATATTCATTCTTAACAAATTTGGATTTTGATAGCCTAAACACTAGTTTAAATGTAATATAATGAGTTATCGATCTAATGTAATGATCAAAAGCGTCGAATACAAAATGTGATGGACATCGGATAATAACAACTCAATGAGATGTGCAGGATAGTCGCACATGACCAAGGCATATCCCATTTGCATAGATAATAACTCATGCGTTTTCAACGAACGACAAGAGTACGCAATATTCCCAAATGAGGCTGGCAAATACATAAACATAAAACTTGAAGTAAGCGATGATAAATCAACTCACAAAATGTGATAAGAACACATATCCATCATATTAGTATTATGGTAGCAAAATTTACTACTGCGCTGTGAGGAAATAATCACTCAGGAATAGAGCGTCGAAGCCTCATAGAGAGGACATGTACATGAAAAAATGAGGTATCTATGCTACACGAAAAATACCCAAGGCTATGACGGTGAAAGTTTTATTAGATATAGCTGTACTACTAGAGCCTCGTGCAGCAGACATATTCAAATATATAGCTCATACGATGTTGGGAGAAAATATATAGACCCCAAAATCAATTCCAAGATGTCCAGGAAAGGATTTTCTAGAATATGCAAAAGTACCAAAATCTTGGGAGTGCGACCCTAGAGCGCAGTAGCTGAGTACAACTCAAAAGCTGGATGGAGATGGTGCGCAAGAATGCTTGCCTAGATGAATAAACCTCTCTACAGTGGATGTTCCAAGTGAAAGGTTGATCCTAACACGGACTATTGTTGGGAAAAATGCGAGGAGTGAATCGAGTGTTTGGTGCGAACAATGAAAAGCTTTGATATTCCCTTCTTAAAAACCGTACGCTACTTTCTGTGCAATTCAACTCCACGTATATACTGCGTTCGGACATCACTTTACGAGAACTCGCGTATATCCTGTGTAGAAAATAGTGTGCATTTAATTCATGACTTAGAATCATTGCATTACACTCATTTATCGGATGTTCATAAAATAATGGTAAACGAGGTGCGAAAGGAAACGAAGAAATCATCACACAAAGCGAATCACACATGAACACCGGGATTTTTGGGTGCGAGTTTTGGGAGAAAACCCTGCCATTTGCAGTCATCTCGAGGTCTTCAATCTTTATTGTTCAAAGAAAATTTCTTACAACATATGCAGGCGCGGACTCATGCGACACGCGGGCACCCACTGCTGAGAAGACTCTCGAAACCTTCTCTCATTTACCGACCTTTTCCGGAAAGGGAGCAACAGCGATTCTCGTTTACCGGCTCTGCGGAAGGGCAGCACACCACCCACGATATTAACGCCGACCCACTCTCTGAGCGAAAGCTTCTGCTGGTGCGGAAAGGCTTCAACCACTCGAGATCGCTTTGGAGACCACGTTTAGCATCAATTTTCAAAGCTGGATCATGTTGACTTCCAACACCGTCCTTCATATCGGCCAAACGTCCTTTTCGAGCGATCAAAGCGAGCGGTTGGCTCCGCTATAGCAAAATATCGAGAGTAACGGGCACTCAGAATAGATATGCGAGAATCTCAATCAGCTTTGAGCAACCATCGGTTCAAATTGCATACAGCGCTGTTTGCAGAAACGGAACTCACGGTATGTGCGCGCTTTTAATAAAGACAGCCGCGTATACATGTTTCGCGCACTCGAGAAAAACCCTAACGAGGTCCATATGCATTCCTTTGTTCAAAGCGGATCAGCGTGTGTCGCGCTTTTCATCAGACGAACATGCGTGCCGATCTCCATAAAAGATAAAATTGCTGTAGAAGCGAGATCAGATCTATGGACTTACCCACATTTCTTCAATATCTTCAATAGATTTGTTGCTAGGTCTTCATTACTGACGCCAGGATCATCCTATGATTTCATCATTTCGAGTTGTCTGAGAGAATTTTGAACCTTTCACTCATATTCATGGGTGCGTCTCCGGATTCAAATCTCAATGGATTAAGAACGAGAGTTCAACCATACGGATGAAACTTCGAGTCGAAGTATTCATTTAAAGCCCGGTCTGCACTTTCTCATCTTGCACAATCGAAATTTTCTTCTCCTTGTTCTAAAGATTTAGCCTTCGTCATTGCATGAGCGAAAACCACACAACTTCGATGGTTTTCACAGGCGGATCATATAAAGCTAATCCGACACTCAATACAATGGGTTCGATACCATGGTGGTAACCGTCTGGATTTTATTAAATTTAGAGCGCAATTGACCATACATGCGACTGGCACGTGCTTTTCCTTTCATACGCGACTTCCCTTTACTAAAATCGCGCATTGCGCCCTTGCGACATACATTTTCATCATTGTTACGGCGTCCACATTGTTCTTACTGCACTCGCTGTCTTGATTGTGAGATACATTAGATGTACATCAATAACAAAGCTACATCAAGTCAAGAACAACTTCATCAAGTAGGTTTCCATCAAGGACGATACCTGCATCACGTGCCAACAATATCTATTTTGGACTTGATACGGCAACCACGATAGTCGTTTGATCACAACTGTGAATGAGATACATTAGTGTAGCGTGTTACTGCCCTTATTCAAACGCATGTCACTCTCGCTTTGACATAGCAAGAGGTGGATCCAAAACCAAACACAAGGTTTTTCTCCTCATGTAGATAGAAAAGGAAATTTCGTAGATACGATGGCCATTGAAGTTACCATGCTCCCCACCGAGTTCATGTGGAATGTGCAAACATATTTTTCAATGAGAGTACATGACTCTATGACCTTCCATCTCACCAAGGACTCATACTTACATCAAATGATCCAGACCAAGTGGATTTACGTCGATGACTCAGCCACCGACCAAGTGGGTTTGCAAATTTGAACAAGTCCTTACACTGGTGAGATATTACAAATTTTACATCATAGGGCTCAACATGACCTTTTTCGTCAAAGTTACAAATAACGACTTTTCATGACCAATACCGGTAGGACCTCCAAGAGAGATCACATTTCAAGGAACACATCGTACTGCGATAATGCATTATACTACGATGAGAGCTAATGCTCTGTCTAATGCGTCCAAGCATGACCAAAGCTCCCCTTTTGCTTGTGCATCTGAGGAACACTTTCGAAACATGACAAATCATCGAGGCATCTTCACCCAAAAAGAGAATGAAACAGAAATACTCGAGCTGTAGTCCACAGAGTGACTCCAATGACATCGAGAATGCCAAGCGACCTTTGCATACTGTCTTTGAAAAATCGTGACCCCAAACAAAATTTGCGACCAGCTTCAACTATGCTAGCTGGCTTTCGCTGTGCTAAACTCAGCGTATATATATGCATCTTTCATGAAGGCTTTGCGTCATCCAATTTAATCTTGAAATTTAGTCCAGGATCACGGATCTTCGAGCAGAGACAACTCAACTTCATGCGAGAATGTTCGAGCGCTTCCTTGGGCAAGGTTTGGTAAATGTATATCGGCAATTTCTTCCTTGGAGGGAACATACTCCAACTTCGCCTTTTGTTCAAGCGCTTGTTCACGTAGGAAGTGATACTTGATGGGAATGTGCAGATGCTTTGGATACATAACGGGATTCTTTGAATCTTGATGGCACTTGTATTATCACACATAATGGAGATAGGGGGTGAACATTTGATTTGAAAATCTTGCGGGGTTTGCATCATCCAAAGGAGTTGAGGTGCAGCAAGATCTGCTGACCCATAATGCCGCTTTCTTTCGTAGATAAAGCAATAGAATTTTGCTTCTTGCTGAACCAAGATACTAATCGCCCCATATAGAATGCACCACCACTAGTGCTCGATCATCAACATTTTCCGGCCCAATCTACATCGGTGTAAGCATGAAGAGTAAGATCGACATTCTTTGGATACCATAGTCCAAAATCTTGAGTTCCTTGTAGATATTTGAATATTCTTTTGACAGCCTGAAGGTGAGACTCTTTTTGGATTAGCTTGGAATCGTCTAAGGCAATCCCACTTTGCATGTATAATGTCTGGTCTAGTCCTAGTGAGATAAAGTAGACTTCCTATCATTGATCGTATTTTGGTTGATTCTGATGGGAGAATCATCATGAGAAGCGAGATTGCATCCGGTTATCATTGGTGTACTTCGAGGTTTGCATTCTTCCATGCCATACTTCTTGAGTTGCTTGAGATATTTGCTTGTGATAGAAATATGCCATCATCGTAGTTTGATGCACTTGCAAAGCCAGAAAGAATGTTAGTTCCCCAAGTAAGGACATTTCAAATTCTGCTTGCATAGCAGAAGCAAATTTATGACTCATATATTCTTCATTACTCCCAAAAATGATATCATCGACATAAACCACCACAATCAATAGTTTATTACCCTTTTCAATTTTGTGTATAGGTTGCTATCGATCAGACCCCTTTGAAAATCCTTGTTGATGAAGAATGTTGTCGAGACGATAATACCATGCCCTTGGAGCTTGTTTGAGACTATATAGAGCCTTTTTTAAGTCTACAAAAAGATTTTCATCATTTCCGAAATGAATCATTCAGTTGTTCTATATAAAATTCTTCTTCTAGATCACCATTGAGGAATGCAGATTTGACATCCATTTGATAAACTTTGATTTGTTGAAAACTTGAAAAAAGCAAGAAACATTCTTATGGCTTCAAGTCTAGCTACGGGAGAAAAAAGTTTCTTCAAAGTCTATACCTCTCTTGTTGAGTATACCCTTTACAAACCGAGTCTAGCTTTGTTTCTTTCATAACGTCCCCATTCTCATTTAACTTGTTCTTGAATATCCATTTGGTTCCAATGACATTTTTGTCATGTGGTCTTGGTACCAATTCCCAAGTGTGATTCTTTTCAATTTGATCAAGCTCTTCATTCATTACTTCAATCCAACATTCATCTTTGCTAGCTTGATTGACATTGTGTGGTTCAATCGTGGATAGAAAGGCCAGATAGCTAGAAGATCCCACAAGAGTCCTCCTTGTTTGTACACTTGATTCCTTGTCTCCCAAAATTTGAGATTCGAGATGATTCTTTTGAACATATCGGGATGGAGCCTTTCAGGATAAATCATCTTCGGGTTCTTCATTGGATCCCTTGTCTATATCATTTTACATTTGATGTAGAAGGAAAAAAAGTCACCATCATCTTCTTCGTTGTTTGTCTTTTCTTCTTTAGAAATTTCAGGAGACTCATCAATAACATACATCAATACATTCAACAATCTTTAGAAGCCTTTTATTGTAACATTTGTATGCTCTGCTTGTAGATGAGTAACCAAGAAGTATTCCTTCATCGATCTAGGTTCAAACTTGCCCGAGTTTTTCATCATTATTTTTGATAAAGCATTTACTTCCAAAAACTCTAAAATGCTTCACAGAGGGAGAATTACCATACCGGAGGTTCATATGGAGTTTTGTCACTATTTACTCGAACATGTGCCTTGTTGAGAATGTTTACTTACTTATGTCTGCTTCTCCCCGAGAAAGTGTCGAGTGTTCCAAGAATCATCGAAGCATAGCTCTAGCCATTTGTTGAAATTTGCTCTATTCATTCTTCTGCATACGCCATTTTTTTTGTGGAGTGCAGCTACAGAGCTGTATTTTTATGCCATGTTGTTCACAAAATTCAAGGAATTCATTTGATGTATATTCTCCTCCTCGATCGGATCTAAGACACTTGATTTTTAGATCTAATTCATTCTCCACTAGTGCTTTGAAGATCTGAAATTTTTCAAATGCTTCATCTTTGTGTTTAATTAACCCAATCCAACACATTCTAGAGAAATCATCAATAAATAAGATATAGTATTCTTCACCATGTGGTGAATTTTTTCCTCATAGGTCCACATATGCCGAGTATGAGACGAGTTCAAGAGGCCTACTTGATGAACCTTCCTTGGCATTAAAATGTACTCTAATACATTTGCCGAATTGGCAAGATTTGCATATGATACTCTACGGTAGAGTAATATTGGGAAGACCACGAACAACTTTTAAAGTCTCGCTTGTTTTGTTGATTTGAGAGAAGCTCGGATGCCCCAAACTTCTATGCCATAGCAGTTTTCTAAAGATTTACTCAAGTAGCATTGTTCTTTGCGAGTTCTTCAATACATATAGGTTGCTTGGAGTTCTTTTTCCTTTATGATTGTTTTCACCCTGTATCAAGATCACTGAACCACACATTCTTTTTAACTAAAGACAACTTCGGTTCCTTGATCACACATTTGACTTACACTCAGCGGATTATGCCTTAATCCATCCACATACATGACATCATTAGCCTTCACCTTTTATTTTAGAAACATAGACCCTTTTCCTTTAATTACGATGAGAGTATCATTTCCAAAAGTAACTTTATTTTCTTTTTCTAGAGCACTATTTCTATGCAAGAAGTTTGTGTTTGTCACTGTCATGTGTCTTGAGCATCCACTATCAATGTACCATTGATTTTCTTCACTGTCTGCAAATAACGCTATGCCACAATTTTCAACTTCTGTAGTTCTTCTTTTTCCATACTTTGGAACTTGAAGGAAAATACTCTTTGGCTGAACTTTGTCTCCATTGCGTGATTCTTCATGCCCAAAGTTATTGAAATATGCACATTCAACTTCCTTTAGAAGAGGAGAAAAGTTGTTATAGGTATTCTTCTTTGTTTCAACGTCAATCCTTTTCTTTATTGCTTCTCTAGTCATGATGGTTTTATATGCAACACATTGAACAACTTTATGACCAAAAATTGTGACATGAGAAACATTGTCCATTGAAGAAGAAATTTACGTGATCGTGAAATCTTCTACTTGAATTTACTTGTTGATTGGTGTGTCTTTGAGAAATATTCCTATTAGTGTTCTTTGAATTGAGATGATCATGCTTTACTGTAATGAATCTTGTTGAGTGGCGAGAATGTAGTAGACAGTTGTAAGCTGCTTTTAGATAATTTGGAGCTGAAGTTTGAGAAGATTCTCCGTATATCCAAGACCCGTCTTTATGAGAGGAGAACGTTGTACCTTTGATAATCTCATCTAAGGTTTCGGATCCTTTAGTAAATCTAAGATTCGAGTCTTTACTTTCTCAAATTATTTTCTTTGGCTTACCACTTCACATTCTAATTTCTCAATGTGTTTCTTCGCTTCTTCAACTTTGCTTTTCCGGAGTCTCTATGGTAATTTTCCTTTCTTCTAAGAGAATTTTACATTCTTCTAAGCGAATTTTGAGTTGATTTTTTTCTTCAAAGAAAATCATTGTCCTCTAGAGCATCCATAAAAGTATCCTTTTCATCTTTAGATTCAAATGCCATGAGAAGTCTAAGATCTTGTTCACATTCTTCCTCACTATCAGAGAACCCATCACTTTGTCTTCACTGAGTGTAGTAATTTTTCCTAGTGCTAGACCGGTTGCTTATTCCTTCTTGCTCCTTCCTTCCCTTTACTGAGATGTTTCTTTATAAGGACACTAGCGACATAATGACCAACTCTTCCACAATCAAAACATTTGAAAGGAAGCTTACCTCGAAACTGAATCATCTGTGCCGAAGTTGAAGTTTCTTTACAAAATTTACCTCATCTTCTTCTGAGATATATCACGATCCTTCTTCTTCTTGTACTTCTTTGACTTCTAAAGATGAACTGTCTTTGACTTGAATGGTCCTCCTCTTCTCATTTCATCATGGTTAGTATGCCATGGAGTTGTACAGACGATAAGATTTTGAAGATCCCTTTGTTTTTCTTCAAGAGAAGAAACTTTCTGACTCAAATTTTGTTGTTAGTGATCTTAAGATTTTCTCAACCAAAGTAGGTTCTGCTATTGTTTCTCCCATGTTTTCTCATACAATTTACAATATCATCTAAAGACGCAATAAAAGAAACCAGTAACACTCTCATCATGTATGCATCTTTAAATTTTCATATTCAATTCCGAGAGGTTTGAGTTTTGCACTTTTTTACCTTTACATCTCCTTCATAACTTAGGATGATTTTCTCCCATATTGCCTTTGTTGTATTAAATTGCTTAACCTTGAAAATTTTTGAGTTCAATTAGACTTCCCAATAGTGCATTGACCGCCTTTGCATTTGTTTCATAATTCTTCTTTTCCATCGGATTCGTTGATACTGCGACTGAGATATTGATATCCTTGTTCAACAATGGCTCATACATCTACTCACATAGATCGAAGATAGGATCTCATCCTTATTTTCTAGAAGATTAAATTGCTTCCATTAAAGATTGGAGGCATGATAGATGTTGTTCATCTTGATTGCTCATCTTGCTTGATCTTCCTTCTAGCTGGCTAAGCTTTTTTCGAAGGACTGCTCTGATACCAATTGTTGGGAAAAATATTGAGGAGTGAATCAGTATTTAGTGCAGAAAATAAAACTTTGATATTTCCTTCTTAAAAACCCATACGCTACACTTTCTGCAATTCAACTTAGCGTATATCGCGGATATCCTTCTGAGAACTCGCAGTATATATAGTGAATTAATTATGCATTTAATTCATGACTTAGATCATTGCATTACTCATTTATCAAATGTTCGAAAACGATGAAATCGTGTGCATAAAGAATAGAGTAATCATCACACACAAGCAATGCACATGAACACGAGATTTTTTAGGTGGAAACCTAATTTGGGAGAAAACCACCGTTGCCGTCATCTCGGTCTTCAATCTTTATTATTAAGAAAACTTCTTACAGCATGTACTAGCGTGAGACTCATACACCCAGTCGAGCACCCACTGCGAGAAGGCTACAACCTTCTCGTTTACGAGCCCTTTCTGGAAGGGAGCAACAACCCCACTGTTCTCGTTTACCAACCTCTCCTGGAAGGGAGCTACTACCCCATGATGTTAACACGAGCCTCTCCTGGCGTGAAAGCTTCTACTTTCGGGGCGAAGGCTTCAACCCTCAGATCCACTGCAGACCACGTTTCATCAATTTTCAAAGCTGGATCAAACGGCTTCTAACACAATCCTTCACTTATCAGCAAACGTCCTTTTCCCGAGCATCAAACGAAAGCGAGAAACCACTATAGCAGAATATCGGAGATAACCGGACTTCAGAATAGATATGCGAGAATCTCAATCAGCTTTGAGCAACCACAGTTCAAATTGCATACGCGCTTTTCTTCAAACGACTACGCGTGTATACGCACTTTCAATAAAGACAACCCGTGCATACATCGTGCACTTTTGAGAAAAAGCCCTAACAGTCCATACGCTCCTTTTTTTCAAAGCAGATCCGTGCATATACGTGCTTTTCATGAAACGAACATGCGTATAGATCTATAAAAGATAAACTTTGCGAGAATAGATCGGATCTATGGACTTACCGATTTCTTCAATATCTTCAATAGATTTGCGCCGGGTCTTCAATACTTATTTTCAGATCATCCTAGAGATTCATCATTTCCCGGATCTAGAGATTTTGAACCTTCATCATATTCATGGGTGCATCATAGATTCGGATCTATCGATTAAGAAGCAGAGTTCAACCATACGGAGAAACTTCGAGTGAAGTATTCATTTAAAACCTGAACACACACCTCCATCTTGCACAATGATTTTCTTCTCCTTATATAGATTTAGCCTTTGTCGATACCATGAGCCAAAACCACACAACTTCCAATGGTTTTCTGGGCGGGATCATATAGACAATCCATCGCTCAATACAATGGGTCAATACCATGGTAGTAACCCCTGGTTTTATTAATTTAGAGTGCAATTGACCATACACGACTTGGCACGTACTTTTCAGCGTACATACACGACTTGCTTTACTAAACTTTGCGTATGCCTTGTGACATACATTTTTTCATCATTGTTCACGGCCCATTCGGGAAAATTCTTTCTTCTACACCTTCTGTACTGATTGTAGATACATCAGATGTACATCAATAACAAGCTCATCAAGTCAAGAACAAATTCATCAAGTAGGTTGCCATCAAGGACAATACCCTGCATCATATTTCCAACAAAGATCTCACCCTCCAAACAATCACTGCAAACCCTCACTGCAAATGCTCACTGAAATAACACAGTCACTAAGGGATATTGCGTTGTAGGTGAAAGAAAATATGTTGGCCAAGTGCCAAGATCTGAAATCAGCTCCAGAATCTTCATCACTTATTTCCCAATGGAAATAAAACTTCCTCCTCTGAAAAATAAGCTCCGGAAGTGGTGTTATCAACCCTCCACTGCAACACCCTGCAACACAACCCAGCTCTAAAGAGAAACTGTGCTATAGCTGAAGGAGGTAGCTTGGCCTCAAGCATGAATGTGGAGAAATGAAGTGAAAACTCCTTCAAGAGGCCTCTCAATAAAGGAGAAGGAATTCCTAAATAGGAAATCCTTCTGCTAAGCAGCACAACAATCTCAACTAAATAGTTGAAGAAAGCACAATAGTCATGCAGACCACAAAATCAATAATTCATATCATGTCTTGTTGTGGCTCCCTTGCCCTCCTTTTATACAAATGGAAGCCCTCTCACCATGGGTCCCACTCATCAGGGTTTCCTCCACCAAGCAATATTCCTCCCACTATCACTACGCTGCCTCCAAAGATGATCTCCACCTCTTATCCCAACGTTGTTGACTTGGTCAAACTTGACCTTGTCCACATGTAAATTCCCCTTTTCACACATGAAGGTGTGAAATCCAGCTCCTATGATGATCCTATTTCACGTTATGAGGGATTTTATTCATATTTTCAATATGTATGGGTCTCCTTACCCATTTATTCAACTGTTAGGTGATAAAAACAAAAATCAATATTCCAATTACCTGTATGCTAATTTTGGAATATTACAGTCCTCCAGTCCCAAATGTTGCTTTTCCTCAAGCAACTACAAGGATATAACTGAGAAGTCTCCCCTCCTCCTACTATATCATCCACATATGATAAAATCTTCCAAGGAATGAGATGTTGTCTCATCAATAAATCCTTATATTGCCCCTCCCAAGCTTGCAAGCTAGCTAAATAGCTATCATCATGAAGAATTAAAATACTTAAGGAGGAAATGTTAGCCACCTGTAAAATTTGATTATAACAAAGGTGGCTAAATTTGTTGTTGAGCCTTCAAGGAACAATTTTTCCCTATCAAAAACTGTTGGCTCTTGAAGACTCTTGAAGGCCTCATGCCTTTGTCCAGATTCCATACTGTTGTTTACATCCTAAAAACCTCTGGAAGCCTACGAAAATCCAAAGTCAAATACTACTGCAGACCCCTTCTTCCCCTTCCTTCTCCTCAAAACTAACCTCCTCTTCTATCCCTCCATTCCCAATGAAAATCCCTCATTTTTACATTTCTGCTATTTCCCCTCATCAAAATCCATTTTATAAGGTCTAAGACCCCTTCTTAGCCTTATCGGAACCTTCATTTCCTTTGAAAAAACCATAAAAACGTACATTTTCTATGCATCAGACTTAAGCCCCCTTAGGCTAAGCCTCTAACCCTTTTTTCGTCCATACGCCCGAGCGCCGGAACCAACTGCTAAACCTGTCGGGTGCTTATGCATTTCAAATAATATTTCTCCACCAGAACACAAAAAACCTTTGATTATTTGAATTTTTCGAGTCTTAATTCGTTTCCAAAAGATTTCCGCCCGTGCAATTGTGGAGCGATCTCCACCGTCGATCTGCTCCGTAGATCAGACGGTGTGGAGCACGTCTTTCCATGGTCCCCACCGCCCAAAATCCGGTTGCCCAAAACCGCGTGGTATCTTTCACACCGCCTTTGGGCGGAGGACGGTTTTCTCCCAATCGGTAGCGATTCCATACACTTTCCGCCACGTGTCTCCTGTACCTTTTCCAAAACTGCTGTCCCCGCGCATTAAATTTATCCCCTGCGCATTAACGTTCGGGCCAGGGCATGCAGCAAAATTTACCATAGCCGTCCGATCTGGGCCCACTGATCCAACGGTGAACGCTCACCAAAGTTGCTCGATGGATAACAAACGTGCGCGTGCGATAAAAAAAGCCATCATACAGCAGAAAATAAATCTCCGTCGTCGATCTGATTCGTAGATCGATGGCTCATATTGCATCGCCCAATTTCGTTGCCCAGTCAACGATTCCCCACCGCTGACTTTCCATTGCCCGATCCCGACCGTCGATCTCTGCGCGATTGACAGCTCAGATTCATCCTTCTCCTCTGACCTCCCTTTTCAATCTTCACTGTCGATCTCTACGGATCGACGACTCAGATTTGATCCTCTTCCACCTATTCTATAATCTTCCCCGATCAATCCTGACCATCAGATGATGCCATCTAACGGCCACGCTCCTCCACACACCTTCCGATGCACTTAAGCCTATAAAAGCAGGATTTTTTAATGAGTTTTCACATTTTGCAGGGATTAAATCATTTGTTCGTGGTTTCCAAAGAATATTTAGGGAAGGAGGGTGACGACCCTCCCATCTTCGATTCATCCACGGAAATCACCTGCAGGATTGGAATGCACGTTTCATCCATGTTTTCTCAAGCATTGATGCCTTATAAACCCTGCGCAACCCGACACGACAGAAAGAAAACCATGAAATAGGCATAGTCAAAGATTATCAGTGTCAAAGACCCAGATGAACCAGAACAGAGAATTAATGGAGAGATTAGCGGGGATTATGGCTAAGACAGTTATCAGAAGCCTAATCCCCAATCTAAAACATAGTTTAAAGGAAAACCTAAATTGTTTTATCAGGAAAACTCTCCACCGCCAAAAATGGAGGCAAATTAATTCCTCCCAGCGACTAAAGCGCCACCTGTGCCTCAAAATATTCAATAGGAACAAAATTTATTGAGCAGGATCAGATATTTTGCCTCAACGTAGCTGAAGAGTTACTTCTACCAGGAATTTAATGAAAGGATGTCTACAGAGTAACCCTAGAATCACACAAAGCCTCAAAGGTCAACAAAAGCTCCCACCGAGCTTAATTCATAAGCGTAAACCAATTAATACAGCGAAACACCTGTACAGTTTCTTCATTGAGCCTCCCAAAGGCTAAGAAAACATCAACTCTGTATTAATTGTATTTGAGATATTTAATCAGATCTCACCTCCTCATCCTTCTATAAATAGTTCAGTAAAAGATGAGTGAGGGGTTGGTTGTTGATGTAATTGCTGAAGCATTGTAATGTAATTGAGCGGAAGATCCCTGATTGTAAATAGTGATTCACTGGCTCTTGGAGCTTTGCTTGTGACAGATAAGTTAGGTTGTGAAAGAAAGATGAATTAACACACTGGACTTGAAGATTGTAACTGGTTTGGAGCATCAATACAAGTTGATTTATGGGATCGTGGTCTATGTTGATGGTGATGTTATTCTCATTGTAACTTGTTATTTATTTTCTGTTTTCATTATGTTTCATATTCTTCTATAAAGAACATTTTAAACAGTGTTGCGACCTACTGTATACCAGTAACCTTCTCTGGCTGAAAAATCTTTATTTAAATGTTTTCTTTCAACTGTGTTATTTGAAAATGAATTAATTCAGTTTAAGCATAGGAATGTTGGCATTCCCTCATCTTATTGTCTTAGCTGAATATTATTTTTAAATGTTACTTTCAGTATATGTTGTGTGAAGATGAACTGAGGAAGATATGGTGAGCCCTGGTCCCAGTATTGTTTGCTTAACTGTTTGATTGTTTCCCTTAGAATGTGTCAAAATCTAGCTAGTTTCAAAGTACTTACCAGATCTTAGGTCATTCTGTGTTATCTTTGTGATTGTCTTGGAAGTAACTAAGTAAAGAAGAGCTAGGAGAGGATTTGTGGTGAGCCCGACCCGCTAGTTTCTACTCCAAAGGTTGCCTTCGAGTTTCCCTTTGTTTTTTAAATGTTTTCTATTGAAAGTGTATCAATGGCTCACTAGTTTCAAAGTACTTACCAGATCCTAGTTTGCTTTCATTTTTTTCTTAAGTGCCTGGTCAAAGGCTGGCTAGTTTCAAAGTACTTACCAGATCCTGGGCTACTCTTTGTTCTGCATCTGTTATTTTTCCTTCTTATTGTATCACTTCATTCCATAAATCAAATTTTAAAGAGATCTTTAGACATAGATGACTTGCCCCATGGACCACTCTTGCCTCTTGCTATTCCAATTAAATACTATTATGACTCCATAGCCCAATGGACTGAAAACCTGCAATTATCTTTCATCTTGGCTAAAGCTTACTCTGGTTGCTTGCAACTTCTCACTTTTTAACCTCTTTACCTTTGGGACTTTCACCTCTAACAGCAATCATGTGCAACCATCCAAAAACAAAACAAAACCCTTGGTCTTCATAACTAGCCTAATATTATTACCCCAAACTTCAAAGACAAATCCATCTTTGCACTTATTGGAGAGATCCCTCTCCGGATTCAGGAGGGCTAGATCCTAGAATCCCAAAGTTGGTTGAAACAATGTTGTTTCTGTAATTGGACTCTGCCAATCTTGCTAATAAATTACAGATTCATAACATTTCTGGCGACTCCACTGGGGAACTAAAACCCAAAACCTTCATAAGACCTTGTGAGTAAAAAGTAGCTTTTTCAAGCACTACCAAGAAATGGTAATGATGACGAAACTTGTTTGAATCAGTGACAAACTAGGTCAACCCTAGGATTCTCATAAGACTTTATCTAACCTTGAAAAATTAGCTAGCTTAGCCATAAGAGTAGACTGTCTTTGTCTCACAACCGTAGCTAAGTTTTGAAGCAAAGTTAGGACATTCTTAGAAACCACACAAATAAAAAATAACTCAGAAAATACCAAAAATATTTCAGATTGGTGGTAAAACACTTACTCCTACATTTCACTCTCCTTTGTTTTGTTTTACCTTATACTCTTAGACAGAGTCTGGAAAGGGCCAGGTAGCCTCTGGATCTCATCCTCTTTTAGAGGTGAAATATCTGGTGAATGCCCTCCCAGTCAATCTCTGGTTAGAGTTTGTTGTGTTTCCGGATATCCTTGAAAAAGGATATTTCTCAAGCACTGTGGTGGACAGTGGACCTCTTAGAAAACATTCTAAACTTTCCACCTGGCGACTCCACAATGCTGAGCAGACCTTAAGACTCCATTGGGAAGAACCCTTGTTGAGAATGCAGCAAGATGATGGAGCTTAGTGAAATGAAGTCGCCTTCACTAAGTGGGCCCGCAGGCAAATTCTGGCGCAAAGTCTATTTTTAGACTATGTCTATTTTTAGACATACGGAGCATAATTTGGGAATTCTACTTGGAGATTCTTGGAGTATGCGACATGTCGGTAAAAATAGATGAGACCCTAATTTTTAGGACCCGAGGCTATTTTTTAGAGCGATCTCCTAAAAATATGGAAGTCAAATATTATTTACCCTTAATAATATTTTGACTATAAACAACGAGTTACTCTCTTGGTGCACTTCGGTTTGAGTCATGGAGGTTACTCATGCAAGTCGACACAAGGAATCACGTGCTTCCTAGGGTTTGATGGCATCTTGCATGGTTGGCTTGGTTAGACTTCGATGGCGAGGAGTTTTGGAGGAGTTAACGGGACAAGTAGTGGAGTTGTGTTCTGTTTGTTTTAGTTGAACTAGTTGGGATTAGTTAACTAACTAATCAACTAGATATGAGTGGAGTAAATTAAATAATATTTAATTTACTAAATATTAACTCATTAGTCAACTCAAGAACACTTCGATTCACTACGATGCATGATCGATTCAGTGGAGACCGAGTGGAAGAGGTAGATGAAAGGGTGAGTAAAGCTATCGGTTGGCGATTTGTTTTGCATGAGTTTTGCATTACACTTGGAGGAATTGTCCATGACAATTACGCAATCAAGGGAAGAGGATTCGAACCTTGAACCTCTTCATATACGAGCCATGATTGCGCAATAGAGGCAAGGCAATTGGCGGGGAGTTTTGAACCTCGGACTTGTTCAAAAGCGGAGTCGGATTGTGAGTAACTTCATGAGAGAGTCGCGAGTACTTGTGAGGAGTATTGTACTTGTTTGGTTACTTGATTTCTCCATTATAATATACACAATAGGCTGCGGGGTTTTTCAGCTATAGGCTTTCCCCATACATACGAGTTAATGTGTGATTGAATTGATGTGAGATTGCTTGTTATTTCCGCATGTGACAATTAATTGTAGAAGAAGGTTATGTGTTATGTATGCAATTCAGAAATTGATATATGACCGAGGTTAATCTTCGGTGAATAAGTGATTTATTCAGCTAATTTCTACATGGTATCGGAGCGAGATTAATTGTCGAAGTCTATTACGGTGATTGCAAACTTATTTCCTCGGACGAGTACGCATGCGGGCCGGGTAGCCTCCGAATATTCATCCTTCTTTGTAAGGTGAAAGATTTGGTGAAAGCCCTTTGCAGTCAATCTCGATTTGGAAATAATTTGTTTTCAAGTATAGATCGGAAGCGATAGAGCTTGGAGTTTGGAATTCGAATTTTGCGAAGGTTGATTTTCTTGGTGCGGTGTTGAAAGATGTCTTCTTTCAATGGTTTGCGACTCGAATATGCTCTTGAAGGCGGTTCGAACTATGTTGCATGGAAAGATCGAATGGAAGCCGGTGTTGGAAGATAATGGTCCGAAGGAGTTCGTGGATGCGGATGTCCCAAAGCCCAGCGATGCGGCTACGAGTCGATGCATGGCAAAAGAAGATCGCGAAATGTCGAAGGATCTGTTGGAGGGCGTCAAGGATCATATTGTATCCGGCCCTGCATGGAAAGGCTACTCCATATTTAATGTGGAAAGCTTTGACGGATATATTCCGGAGTAAGAGTGACCAAAGGAAGGCGGCGCTCAAAGACAAGCTCGGGAACATCAAGATGGAGAAGGGCGACGATATCGCTAAATACCTCACGAAGTTCACTCAATGCGAGAGATGAAGCTGGGAAGTGTGGGAGTTACTGTCGATGAAGAGGATATGGTCGACACTGGCTCTCCTTGGTCTTCCGAAGGCTTGGCACTCATATCAAGATAGTGTCAATGGTCGGGAGAAGCTGCCGGGATGGGAGCGCCTTTGGGGCGGATCTCATGCGGGGAGGAGATAAGGAGGACTACTCGAGATGGATCTTCATCAAAGGGAGGCGATGAAGAAAAGCTGCGCTTTGGTGTCCAAAGCTAAGAAAGGGAAGGGTAAGAAAACCTCTCATTACGGGAGCTAAGGGCAAGAAGCGAGGGATATGGCGAAAGTGAAATGTTTTCATTGCCATGATCACGGACATTATGCTACAAATTGTCCAAAGAAGAAGAAGAACAAGCAAGCGGGAAGATGCTGCGGATGGAGAAGCTTTGGCTTCACGGTTCGAGCTTGACTTTTCAGCGATTGCATGCTTGGTTTCAAGTGTGATGGGATCGGTGTGGTTCTTGGACAGCGGTGCGTCATTTCATATGACGGGAGATCGGGAGTTGTTCTCGGATCACGGAGGACAAGGATTTGGGTATGCACATCGAGATGGGCGATGACGGTAGATACGGTGCGGCGGGTATCGGTACCGTATCCTTTTAGAGGAGTACGAGTAAACCCTTTGTCTTAAAGGATGTCATGCATGTACCTGGATTGAAGAAGAACCTGATTTTAGTAGCGATGTTGGAGGATAAGGGTTATGATGTGGTCTTCGAGCGAAGGAAAAGCTTTCTGTGCGGTAAGACTACTTGGAGAGACCGGAAGATAGGGGTTCGAACTCGGAACCTTTATCGGTTGCGGGTAGATGATGCTGCATGACTATGGCATGCAAAGTTTGGAGATGTGGTGAGCCGGGATGATGAGGGCGAACTATGGCACGGAGAGATTGGGCCATCTTCACCATGGAGCTTTGAAGAGTCTGCAGATATTTCTACTTGGACTTCCTAAGGAGCACCCTTGCTGCGATCGGATCGGTGCAAAGGGGTGTGCTTTAGGGAAGTATGTGAAAGCCACCTTTCACGAGAAGGATAGTCGCGCCACGACGATCCTTGAGAGAGTTCACACGGACGTGTGTGGTCCTTTCTCTGTTGCTCGACGACAAAGCACGGGTATTATGTGATATTTGTTGATGATTTCTCTCGAAAGTGATGGATCTTCTTCATGTCGAAGAAGAGCGATACATTCGCAAAGTTACGTGAGTTTAAAGCACTTTGGTCGAGAAGGAGTCGGGGAAGAAGGTGATTTCTCTAAGGAGTGATAACGGTGGTGAATTCATCTCGAGTGAATTCAAGGAGTTACTGCGCTGCGAAGGGATTCGGAGAGAGCTCATCGCACCCCATAACCCACGAGCAGAACGGGGTGGGCGAGCGGAAGAAACGAACGATCGTGGGTGCTTGCACGGGCGATGTTGCATGATCGGGGGCCTACCCCTTCACTTGTGGGCTGAGGCATGCAATACAGCGGTGTATGTGCGAGAACAGTTGTCCTCACAAGGTTCTTGGCATGAGTACACCGAGAGGAGGCTTATTACGCAAGAGGCACGATATTTCCCATTTGCGGATTTTCGGATCTCCTGTCTACATGCATGTGACGAAGGATGCAAGAAGGAAGCTGGATCCAAGCTGCTGAAGTTGGAATATTTGTGGGGTGCACCGATACACCTCACAACTATCGGGTGTATGTGCCGGACGATCGCAAGGCGTTGTGCGACGGGATATAAAATTTCGGGGAGGAGAAAGCCATGCGGTGTTCGCTTGAGAGGGAGCTACACTTGCATGCGGATGAGGAGCTCTTAGTTCCTAAGGAGGAGCTTCGGGATGTGGATCAGCCACAAGAGGAGGTTCGGGGAGGTGGAAGAAACCACCCGGGCGGCGCCAACCATCGGAAGGCGCATGCGCACTCACGAAAGGCGAGCGGCGGCTCGGGATGCGAGAGAAGGTTGTAGGACCACCTACGACACGGCAGCGAGCAGAGACGATCACCGGATCGGTACTTTGGATACATGGCTCTTATGAGTCAATGTGTTGTGTGAGAGCCATCCTCTTTTGAGGAAGGTCGTGGAGGAACCCGCATGGGTTGATGCCATGATCGAAGAATATGATTCGATCATCGAGGGAACGATGCATGGGAGATTGTCCCAAGACCGGTTGGGAAATCGGTTGTAGGTTCGCGATGGATCTACAAGGTGAAGCGGGCAGTGACGGGAGTGTGGAGAAGTACAAGGCGAGATTTGTCGCCGTGGCTTCTCACGGATCGAGGGGATTGACTATGAGGAGACTTTTGCACAGTCGCAAGGTACTCTTCCATACGGACGATCCTTGCTCTCTCGGGCTGTGAGATGGGGTGGCACATTCATCGAGATGGATGTGAAAGCTGCGTTCCTCAATGGAGTTATTGAGGAAGAGGTGTACATAGAGCGGCTCTGAAGGTTTTGAGATCTTCGACGGTGAGTCGCATGTGTCCCGACTCAAGAGAGACCTGTACGGAGCTGAAGCAAGCACCTCGTGCTTGGTACACTCGGATAGACGGCTACTTCACCGGGCTTGGATTCTCCAAGAGTGAGGCGGATCCAAACACGTGCCCGGATTGTGGTGGAGGGAAGGCGGTGATCATCGTCTTGTATGTAGATGATCTGATTTTGAGCGGCGACGAGCGATTGATACTTTCATGCAAGGAGGATCTTGCACGGGAGTTTGAGATGAAGGACACGGGCATCCTTCATTATTTCCTGGGATTGGAGATTTGGCGGCACGATGGAGGGACTTGTTTGTTTCTCGGGGGCAAGTATGCCGGGAGATTCTAGAGAGGTTCAACATGCGGGGGCCGCAAGCTGTTGATACCCCTCTTCTGGAGGATGGAGGAAGGGAGATGCTACTTCGGAGGAGGTAGTGGATGCCCTCTGTCTATCGACGGTTGGTGGGGTCGTTGATGTATTTGGTCAATACTCGACCCGATATATGCTATGCGATTAACCGGCTTTCGTAGCTATGGTTAAGCCTACCAAGCTCTTTTGGAAGGCGGGCAAGCATGTATTGCGCTATATCGAAGGCACATCGGGATATGGTTCATGGTACGAGACGGGAGGATGAGTTGAGGCGGCGGTGCTTCGAGGCATCGGTATCATCACATCGGAGATTGTGTTCGGCGGAGGATCATGATGCTTTCATATGTTCCCACGGAGGATCGGGATGCCGACATCCCCGACGAAGGCGCTCACCGGGAGCAAGTTCGAATTTCACAGAGAGCGGGGATAGGGATTGCAGATAATCCATATCTTGCCGAGAGGGAGTGTTGAGAATGCAGCAAGATGATGGAGCTTAGTGAAATGAAGTCGCCTTCACTAAGTGGGCCCCTGAGCAAATTCGGGCGCAAAGTCTATTTTTTAGACTATGTCTATTTTTAGACTATGTCTATTTTTTAGACATACGGAGCATAATTTGGGAATTCTACTTGGAGATTCTTGGAGTATGCGACATGTCGGTAAAAAATAGATGAGACCCTAATTTTTAGGACCCAGGCTATTTTTTAGGTCGATCTCCTAAAAATATGGAAGTCAAATATTATTTACCCTTAATAATATTTTGACTATAAACAACAGTTTACTCTCTTGGCGCACTTCGGTTTGAGTCATGGAGGTTACTCATGCAACTGACACAAGGAATCACGTGGTTCCTAGGGTTTGATGGCATCTTGCATGGTTGGCTTCGGTTAGACTTCGATGGCGGGAGTTTTGGAGGAGTTAACGGGACAAGTAGTGGAGTTGTGTTCTGTTTGTTTTAGTTGAACTAGTTGGGATTAGTTAACTAACTAATCAACTAGATATGAGTGGAGTAAATTAAATAATATTTAATTTACTAAATATTAACTCATTAGTCAACTCAAGAACACTTGGATTCACTACGAGTGCATGATCGGTTCGATGGAGACCGATGGAAGAGGTAGATGAAAGGGTGAGTAAAGCTATCGGTTAGGCGATTTGTTTTGCATGAGTTTTGCATTACACTTGGAGGAATTGTCCATGACAATTACGCAATCAAGGGAAGGGGATTCGAACCTTGAACCTCTTCATATACAGAGCCATGATTGCGTAATAGAGGCAAGGCAATTGGCGGGGGAGTTTTGAACCTCGGACTTGTTCAAAAGCGAGTCGATTGTGAGTAACTTCATGAGAAAGTACTCGAGTACTTGTGAGGAGTATTGTACTTGTTTGGTTACTTGATTTCTCCATTATAATATACACAATAGCTGCGGGGTTTTCAGCTATAGGCTTTCCCCCATACATACTTGAGTTAATGTGTGATTGAATTGATGTGAGATTGCTTCTGTTATTTCCGCATGTGACAATTAATTGTAGAAGAAGGTTATGTGTTATGTATGCAATTCGAAATTGATATATGACCAGGTTAATCTTCAGTGAATAAGTGATTTATTCAGCTAATTTCTACACCCTCATCATTATAGTATCATTCAAATCCAGTTAGAGGACTGTTGGATTAAAATTGTGAAAACATATTAGTTAACCTCTTAAAGACTGTCATACCTGGTTGAAATTTTCTTGTTATTTGGGTCTACAAACACAGCATAGTGGCTCCTAGAAAGATTCACACTAGAGCCCATCCTGACCCTGATCCACCTGAGATAGTTGATAACCCAGAAAGAATCCTTAGGAAGTCTCCTAAGATAGAATCTTCAACTATTTTCAAATCACCCCTAAGAGCTAATTCAGTCCCTGAAAATCTTTCAGCTCTATAACGATCACAAGCTGACTTAGTTAATCCCTTTAGGACTAATTCATTTAGTGATTTAGATCAGCTAGATTCTGAGTCTTCACTTTCATCTCCTGAAACAAGTGAACATTTTGGTAGAAGAGGAACAACACCTCCTGATTTTCATTTTCTTCTTAACTTAGGTGTCTCTCATCCAAGATCAGCTTAGCAATCTACTGTTGTTCCATCCACTTTTGTTCATCCTTCATCCACTGTTCAAACCACTCCATTTCAGCCCACGCCTCCTCTTGTCAATCCACCCCTTGTAAACCCACCCCCACCACATATCATGGCAGCATGGTATGCTCCCTTAGTCCTTCTTGTACCATTAGTCAACCTTCCACAGGACTATCAATCCAAAATCCCATTGTATGATGCTAGAAATGCGATAACTGCATCACAACATGTGGATAAGATGAATGACTACTTTGACAGAAATGAAATTGATAATGATTCTGTCAAGATTATACTATTTGCTTAGAGTCTGGAGGGAGAAGTAAGAAAATGGTTTAAAGGCTTAACCCCCAATAGTATTAATGATCTCCAAAGTTTCCATCAAACATTCTTAAACAAATGGGAAGTAAAGAGGAATCCTCTCCAAGTTCTTGCTGACTATAACAATCTCCATAGGAACCCAGGGGAAAGTGTACAAGCTTATTGTACCAGATTTAACAGTGTGTATAATGCACTTTCCCCAGAACTAAAACCTCCATAGGGCTCAGCCTTAAACAAATTTCCTGAAGGATTTGATTCTGATATGACCTATTCACTGAGAGAAAGAGATTTTGAAACTCTTGAAGATATGCAAAGGGGTGCTCTTTCTGTGGAAGTCAACTTAATGGATAAAAGAGCAAGAATGAAGAGCGAGAAGATAGTATCTTTTAGAGAGGAACATACACATTCTACTTCAAACTCAAAACTGGAGAAAATGATGGAGGAGATGATGAAGAAAATAAGCATCCTTGAGAGAGCACAAGCCAATCAGAATCAAACTTCTCCTCAAAACAGAAACCAAAACCAGAATCAGAATGTAAGAAGGAACCAACCTCCAAACAGAACCAGGGAAGATGATCAACAGATCACTCCTCCCTTTCATCAAAACTATGTGAGTGAGGTTGAGGAAACAGATGAAATAGCAGAGGATAATTATATAAACATGTTGGAGGTAGATAATGATGACTTTGAGATTCATTCTGATAAGAAACAAGGTCTATACACACCTTATGATGACAAAAGAGATGATGATGAAAATCATTATCAAGACATGGAAAATGTTGTCATAGAGACTAAAAAAGAATATGACCTTAGAAGCAAAACCAGTCAACAAACCCCCAACACCAAAACCTCTGACAAATCTTCTCAAAACAACACTACAACCAAGCTTAAAACAGTCAAACAAAAGGATAAAATAGTGGCTGTTAATTCTGGTAAAGGTAAAGAGAAAGACACTCAAAATCTTGAAAAATAGAGTGCAAACATTAGTAGTACTAACACTTCAGCTAGTACTCCTATTACAACCATTGTGTCAAGTGTAGATAAAACAAATCAGCAAGCTGTTGTTGCTGATAAAGTGACAGCTAATAAGGCTGAAAAAAGTGCTTTAAAGAATCAAAATCCTTTCAGCCTAGAACAGGAAATCTCAAAGATCAAAATTTATGTTCCCTTGACTGAGTTAGCTGCCCATCATGTATATAAAACCAAAATTTTGAAGGCTTTAAACATAGAAGAAAATGAGGGCACTCTCAATCTTAATGATGACCAACCAGAGCTCATTTTTGGTCCAAAGATTGAAGGAAGATATCAAGAGGGACCGGTTCCTCCCTTTTATGTGAGTTTAAATGTTCATGACAAGATTCTACACAATGTTATGCATGACTCAGGGGCTTCTCATAATTTAATGCCAAAAGCTGTATTGGAGAGCCTGGGTCTTGAAATCACCAGACCTTACAAAGACCTATACTCCTTTGATTCAAGCAGAGTAAAATGTCTAGGGTTGATCAAAGACCTCTGTGTTAACTTAGCCCAGATTCTAGCCAAGTCTTTAGTTATGGATATTGTTGTGGCTGATGTGCCCCCAAAGTATGGAATGCTTTTATCAAGATCTTGGGGGGCTAAGTTACAGGGGACTATACAAATGGACATGGCCTATGCGACTATCCCTGTTTTCACTCAAACAAGAAGACTTTACAGGGAGTCTCATATGCAATACAAATTTACAAGTCAAGACAGACCTCAAAACTCTCCTCTGTATTCTGTAAGTACAGGCCTTGATTCCTTTATCATGTTTAATGATGAAAAACTTACTGAACAAATCACTTTAACAGGATTAATTGATGATAAGGAGGAGGAAGAGCACAACACTGAAGTATCAAAACAGTTTTCTACACTTGAAAACATTGGCAAACAAAACACAGGTCTTGATTTACAAGTCATAAGTCCATTGCTATTAAAATTTGACAGCGAAGAAAACATTCCTCAACATATTGAAAAACTTCAAGAATCAAATCATACAGAGGAAATTCACCAAACTGATAAAACTAAAAATGATCCTCTCTGGAGTATGTATTTTGATGGGTCA
Organism: Pinus albicaulis; assembly: GCA_034641835.2. Classification (NCBI taxonomy): domain Eukaryota; kingdom Viridiplantae; phylum Streptophyta; class Pinopsida; order Pinales; family Pinaceae; genus Pinus; species Pinus albicaulis. The sequence goes on from CM076576.1 coordinate 550,765,482, forward strand.
TGCACTAGAACTATTGCTGGTGCAGGTGTTTGGATTACTAACAATGAAAGTCAACACACAGAATGCATTTCATGCAAATTAAACTTTCAGTGTTCTAACAACATAGCGGAGTATGAATCCCTGCTCTTAGGCTTACATTTGCTGAAAAAGTTAGGAGCTAAGAAAATAGATGTGTATGGGGATTCTGAGTTAATTATTAGGCAAGTCAATGGGGAATATAATGCAAATCATCCCAGACTTAGGGCCTATCGGAATGATGTCATGGATCTTTTGAAAACATTTGAGGAGTCCAACCTAAGTTTTGTCCCGAGAAAAAGAAATCTTATAGCCCACAATTTAGCCTCTGCAGCTAGGACATGTCTAACGCCATATGAGACCGAAGATTGCTCAACTCAGATAAAATTTAGACCAGCTATGCCTGATAATAAAAAATATTGGCAGGTGTTTGATGGAGATAAACAAATAGAAGACTTCATGCAATTCAGAAATGAATTTGAACTGCATAGCTCAGATTCAGACTATGATACAGACTGCAATGAAGAAAATTTTCTTGGTGAAGAAGAACCTTCTCCTGAGCTTCTCAATATTAACCTTCAGACTAGCAAACTTAGAAACGAAACATAATTGAGTGCAGAATCAGAAACAGAGGAATTAGAAACTCTGCATTCTAAAGATGAAAGTTTGCCAAGTGGTCTAACACCTTTAGAAGAGTTGTTTGATTTTAATGATGTGGCCAAAAAACCTAAACTAGAACCTGTAGAGACCGAAGTGGAGGAGTGCAACATAGGCAGTGAGGAAAAACCGAAAATGATCAAATTGTCCAAAACGTTTCCAGCTCACATTGAACTCAAATACATTGAGTTGTTCAAAGAATTTTTTGATGTTTTTGCATGGAGTTACGAAGATCTTAAGTCCTATGACACTGAAATAATACAGCACAAAATCCCTCTTAAAGAAAACCAAAAACCATTCAAACAGAAACTGCGCAGAGTAAACCTTGTACAACTGCCTTTGGTCAAGAAGGAAATCATGAAGATGTATGATGCTGGTATTATTGTCCCTATTAGATATTCTGAATGGGTATCTAATCTGGTGTCTGTTAGGAAAAATACTAGAGAAATCAAGCTTTGTATAGACTTTAGAGATTTAAACAAAGCTTCATTGAAAGACAACTACCCTTTACCAAAAATGGATCATATTTTATAGAGGGTGGTAGGGTCTAAAAGAATTTCTTTGCTTGATGGCTATTCAAGGTATAATCAGATCTTAGTTCACCCTGCTGATCAATTAAAGACAACTTTTACTACACCATGGGGCACTTTCATGTATGTGAAAATTCCTTTTGGTCTAATGAATGCTGGAGAAACCTTTCAGAGAGCCATGGACATAGCATTCTCGGAAGAATTGGGCTTCTTCATAATTATCTATCTTGATGATGTCACTGTGTTTTAAAAAACAGATGAAGAACACTTAGAACATTTGAGGAAAGTTTTCGGGAAATTCAGAAAGTTTGGAATATCCTTAAACCCTAAGAAGACATTGTTCGGTCTCCAAGAAGGTAAACTTCTTGGGCACATTATTTCTGAGGAGGGTATAAAAATAGATCCATAGAGGATTGAGGCCATATTGCAAATCTCTCAACCTCGAAACATCAAGGAGTTGCAATCTTTCATTGGGAAGATTAATTTTTTGAGAAGGTTCATCCCTAACTTAGCTGAGCTCCTTAGGAATATCACAAACATGTTGAAGAAGGAGCAAGGGGTAAAATGGACCTTGGAAGCAAAGAAATCCTTTGAGCTGGTGAAACAAGCATTAACCAAAACACCGGTTCTGATAAGTCCTGATTTTTCAAAGGATTTTTATATCTTCTCATTTGCATCAAAACATACCATAGCTGCTGTCCTTTTACAGAAAAATCCACAAGGACAAGAGCAGCCTATTGCCTTCTTTAGTAAGGCATTGAGGTATGCCCTTTTGAAGTATAACATCATGGAGAAACAAGCTTTTGCCTTGGTTAAAGCTTTGAAATACTTCAGAGTATACATTCTTCATTCACACATCATTTCCTTTGTCCCAAATTCAGTGATTAAAGACATTCTAACACAGGACCCAGATGGTAAGAGAGGTAAGTGGATTGCTATCATCCTTGAATATGATTTAGAGATAAAACCCACTAAGCTCATCAAAGGCCAAGGTCTAGCTAGATTAATGGCCGAGTCAAATTGTGAAGTTCTTGATATTAATATGATTAATGCTTTGGATAACCAAGAAGAATTCTCAACTCCCATTGTTGAAGACAATTTTATGAGTTCTCCTTGGTATGCTGATGTTGTTTATGTTTTGCTTAATTTAAATACACCTCTTGGTTTGACAAAAACAAAGGCAAGGTTCCCGAAGCTGAAAGCAGTAAACTATTGCATTATAGATAGATGTATTTATTGGAAAAATGCAAGTGGTATATTGCTTAAATGTTTGCCTGAGTTTGATGCAGAGAAGGTTAAGAAGGAATTCCATGAAGGAGAATGTGGAGGTCATTTTTACTGGAAGTCAACAGCCAACAAAATTTTGAGGGCTGGTTTCTATTGGCCTACTCTTTTTCTTGATATACACAAGATGATCATTGCCTATCATAAGTGCCAACTATTTGAGGGCAAAAGAAAACTTCTACCCCTTCCTCTGCATACAATCACTGTTGAAGCTCCTTTTCAACAGTGGGGACTTGAATTCATAGGGGAAATTCACCCCCAATCTTCTGCCCAGCATAGATGGATTCTCACTGGCAAAGACTATTTCACTAAGTGGATAGAAGCCACTCCTTGTAGGCAAGCCAATGATTCAGTCATCATAAAATTTATGGAGACTAACATTTTCTCCAGATTTGGCTGTCCTACCAAAATTATCATTGATAATGCAACAACATTTGGATCAAAGAGGATGGTTGACTTCTATCATAGATATCAGATAACATTGGGGCATTCCACAGCTTATTACCCTCAAGGTAATGGACTTTCAGAATCTTCCAACAAAATCTTAGTGAACATAATCAAGAAACTGTTGGAGGACAACAAAAAGTCTTGGCACACAAAGCTAGTCCATGCACTTTGGGCTGACATATTAACTTTGAAGAAATCTATTGGTATGTCACCTTTCCAGCTTGTGTATGGTACTGATGCAATTTTTCCAAATAGCCTTGGTGTACCAGTTATGAAGTTGATTCAACTGAAGAAAATGACATGACCAGAAGAATAAATCAGACCATTCATCTTCAGCAGACCATAGAAGAAGTGTATAACAAAGCATTACAGAAACAGGATAGCATCAAAAAGCTTTTTGACAGAAGAACAAAGGCCAACAATTTCAAGATGGGGGACAAAGTTTTAAAGTGGGACTCAAGGAGGGAAGAAAAGGGCAAGCATGGAAAATTTGACAACCTATGGCTTGGCCCTTACTCTATTCATTCAGTTGCTGGTAATAATTCTTTTTTCCTACAGGAACTGGATGGAACAGAATTGTTTGGGGGTCCTGTCAATGGCGGGATGCTTAAGCATTACTTCTCTTGATCCATTTTTTTTGTTTTAAATCATTTTTATATTTTTCCATTATGAATATTCCATCCACCATTGCGTTCAAAGTTATGAAAAATCAAAAAACATAAAAACAAAGAAAAAAATAAAAGAGGGAAGAAATGAAAACAAGAAAGGCAAAGCCCCATGCCAAAAAAGAGAAACAAATCTGAAAGTGTGCAAGCTCAAATGCCACTCCTCAAAAAAACACTTCTAGTTAGTCAAATTGTTTAATCTTGACTAATTAGCTTTAAATTTTTCTGCTGATAGGATAGTGAATTCGATTTGCCAAACTGTTCAATCTTGGCTTATCAGTAGATAGATTAGGATAGAAATTAAAGGTTCAAACAAACTCAAAATATGAACCAAAGTTTCCAAAGAGAGATGACTCAAACTGTTTTATTTTTCTAAGTCATAAAAGAGAAAAATTGGTTCTAATTTGCTCAAAATCTGAACCAGAAGAAAAGGACAGCTCAAACAAAAGCAAAAACAGAGCTGTGAAGAAAAGAGAAGGTCTTGATGAGATACTTTCAGATCTTAAGCCTTCCATTTTGATTTTTTTTGATATTTTGCAAATAATAATCTATGTGCAGCTTGTTTTTATTCCATAGATCACAGCAAGTCAAGCAACTTAATCTTGACTTGACTGTTTTTAAATTTTTGTTGTATAATTTAGAGAATGAAAGTCTGTTGGAAAATTTAATCCCAACAGACAGTAGATTAGGTAGAGAAATATTTGAGCTCAACTGTTTAATCTGAGTTCAGGGAGAAATAAGGAGTAGAATTAGATTAGTTTATGCTTTCAAAAGAATAAAATGTTGTGAAAAGAGTTTGCCAATCCAAGTGCACTATGATGAAGAAAAAATGTTAGATCAATAGGATTGGATAGGTAGAAAGTTGTATTGATGAAGTCCATTATTCTTTCATAACTGATACTATTTTTCAGAGCAAAGCAAGATCATCCAGAAAAATAAGAGCAATCCAAAGGATGAGGCACATGGTCAGCATCCCAGAGAAAATAATGGATTAGGCATAAGTCAGCCTCCCAGAGAAATCAAGTCTAAATTCTTGATGCCTTCAATAAGGCACCATCCCCAAGTGGAGCCACTGTTAGCCACCTGTAAAATTTGATTATACCAAAGGTGGCTAAATTTGTCGTTGAGCCTTCAAGGAAAAATTTTAGCCTATCAAAAACTGTTGGCTCTTGAAGACTCTTGAAGGCCTCATGCCTCTGTCCAGATCCCATACTGCTGTTTACATCCTAAAAACCTCTGGAATCCTACGAAAATCCAAATTCAAATACTACTGCAGACCCCTTCTTCCCCTTCCTTCTCCTCAAAACTAACCTCCTCTTCTATCCCTCCATTCCCCACGAAAATCCCTCATTTTTACATTTCTGCTATTTCCCCTCATCAAAATCCATTTTATAAGGTCTAAGACCCCTTCTTAGCCTTATCGGAACCTTCATTTCCTTTGAAAAAACCATAAAAACATATATTTTCTATGCATCAGACTTAAGCCCCCTTAGGCTAAGCCTCTAACCCTTTTTTCGTCCATACGCCTGAGCGCCGGAACCAAATGCTAAACCCGTCGGGTGCTTATGCATTTCAAATAATATTTCTCCGCCAGAACGCAAAAAACCTTTGATTATTTGAATTTTTCGGGTCTTAATTTGTTTCCAAAAGATTTCCGCCCTTGCAATTGTGGAGCGCTCTCCACCATCGATCTGCTCCGTAGATCAGACGGTGCGGAGCACGTCTTTCCATGGTCCCCACCGCCCAAAATCCGGTTGCCCAAAACTGCGTGGTATCTTTCGCATCGCCTTTGGGCAGAGGACGGTTTTCTCCCAATCGGCAGTGATTCCATACGCTTGCCACCACGTGTCTCCTATACCTTTTCCAAAACCGCCGTCCCCGTGCATTAAATTTATCCCCCGCGCATTAATGTTCAGGCCAGGGCATACAGCGAAATTTACCACAGTCGTCCGATCTGGGCCCACTGATCCAACAGTGAACGCTCGCCAAAGTTGCTCGATGGATAACAAAGGTGCGTGCGCGATAAAACAAGCCATCGTACAGCGGTAAATAAATCTCAGCCGTCGATCTGATCCGCAGATCGATGGCTCATATTGTGTCGCCCGATTCCGTTGCCCAGTCAATGATTCCCTGCCACTGACTTTCCATTGCCCGATCCCGACCGTCGATCTCTGTACAATCGACGGCTCAGATTCATCCTTCTCCTCTGACCTCCCTTTTCAATCTTCACCGTCGATCTCTGCGGATCGACGGCTCAAATTTGATCCTCTTCCACCTATTCTATAATCTTCCCCGATCAATCCTGACCGTCGGATGATGCCATCCGATGACCACGCTCCTCCACACACCTTCCGATGCAGTTAAGCCTATAAAAGCAGGATTTTTTAATGAGTTTTCGCATTTTGCAGGGATTAAATCATTTGTTCGTGGTTTCCAAAGAAGATTCAGGGAAGGAGGGCGACGACCCTCCCATCTTCGATTCATCCATGGAAATCACCCGCAGGATTGGAATGCACGTTTCATCCATGTTTTCTATGGAATTGATGCCTTATAAACCCTGCGCAGCCCAACACGAAAACAAGAAAACCATGAAACAGGTATAATCAAATATTATCAGTGTCAAAGACCCGGATGAACCAGAACAAAGAATTAATGGACAGATTAGCGGGGATTATGGCTAAGACAGTTATCAGAAGCCTAATCCCCAATCTAAAACACAGTTTAAAGGAAAACCTAATGTTTTTTATCAGGAAAACTCTCCACCGCCACAAATGGAGGAAAATTAATTCCTCCCAGCGACTAAAGTGCCACCTGTGCCTCAAATTATTCAATAGGAACAGAATTTATTGAGCATGATCAGATAATTTGCCTCAACGCAGCCGAAGAGTTACTTCTGCCAGGAATTTAATGAAAGGATGTCTACAGAGTAACCCTAGCATCACACAGAGCCTCAAAGGTCAGAAAAAGCTCCCACCGAGCCTAATTCATAAGTGTAAACCAATTAATACAGTGAAACACCTGTACAGTTTCTTCATTGAGCCTCCCAAAGGCCAAGAAAACATCAACTCTATATTAATTGTATTTGAGATCTTTAATTAGATATCACCTCCTCATCCTTCTATAAATACTTCAATAAAATATGAGTGAGGGGTTGGTTGTTGATGTAATTGCTAAAGCATTGTAATGTAATTGAGCGGAAGATCCCTGATTGTAAATAGTGATTCACTGGCTCTTGGAGCTCTGCTTGTGACAAATAAGTTAGGTTGTGAAAGAAAGATGAATTAACACACTGGACTTGAAGATTGCAACTGGTTTGGAGCATCAATATAAGTTGATTTATGGGATCCTGGTCTATGTTTACGGTGATGTTAGTCTCATTGTAACTTGTTATTTATTTTCTGTTTTCATTATGTTTCATATTCTTCTGTAAAGAACAGTTTAAACAGTGTTGGGACCTACTATATACCAATAACCTTCTCTGGCTGAAAAATCTTTATTTAAATGTTTTATTTCAACTATGTTATTTGGAAATGACTTAATTCAGTTTAAGCATAGGAATGCTGGCGTTCCCTCGTCTTATTGTCTTAGCTAAATATTATTTTTAAATTTTACTTTCAGTATATGTTGTGTGAAGATGAACTGAGGAAGATATGGTGAGCCCTGGTCCCAGTCTTGTTTGCTTAACTGTTTGATTGTTTCCCTTAGAATGTGTCAAAAGTTGGCTAGTTTCAAAGTACTTACCAGATCTTAGGTCATTCTGTGTTATCTTTGTGATTGTCTTGGAAGTAACTAAGTAAAGAAGAGCTAGGAGAGGATTTGTGGTGAGCCCGGCCCGCTAGTTTCTACTCCAAAGGTTGCCTTCAAGTTTCCCTTTGTTTTTTATATGTTTTCTATTGAAAGTGTATCAAAGGCTGGCTAGTTTCAAAGTACTTACCAGATCCTAGTTTTCTTTCATGTTTTTCTTAAGTGTCTGGTCAAAGGCTAGCTAGTTTCAAAGTACTTACCAGATCCTGGGCTGCTCTTTGTTCTGCATCTGTTATTTTTCCTTCTTATTGTATCACTTCATTCCATAAATCAAATTTTAAAGAGATCTTTAGACATAGATGACTTGCCCCATGGACCACTCTTGCCTCTTGCTATTCCAATTAAATACTATTATGACTCCATAGCCCAATGGACTGAAAACTTGCAATTATCTTTCATCTTGGCTAAAGCTTACTCTGGTTGCTTGCAACTTCTCACTTTTGAACCTCTTTACCTTTGGGACTTTCACCTCTAACAGAAATCATGTTCAAACATCCAAAAACAAAACAAAACCCTTGGTCTTCATAACTAGCCTAATATTATTACCCCAAACTTCAAAGACAAATCCATCTTTGCACTTATTGGAAAGATCCCTCTCCGGATTCAGGAGGGCTAGATCCTAGAATCCCAAAGTTGGTTGAAACGATGTTGTTTCTGTAATTGGACTCTGCCAATATTTCTAATAAATTACAGATTCCTAACAGGAAACAAGGTGTTGCCTAGAGGTCGATTTTAGGCATGGGATCTTAAATACATTGGGAATCATCATTCCCATGTGGATCCTCCATCCCCAAGCTATCATCCATACAAAATGAGCCACCCTCCAAACTGGTAACTCATGCAAATCCTCCTCCACCTTTGGCTCCTGCAATGTAGGTGGGCTGAATATTTGATCATGGTAGACAAAATAGCCTACCCCACGCTGTCCTCCTCTCCACTTATGATAAGTGTAGAGTATCTACTAATCTTGCACTGCAATAAATTTTTCCGGAAGTGTCAAGATGAATACTATATCTCCAAATATCTTCTCTCCAACATTATGAATCATGCTAGCCCAAACAATCCCATATGTGATGGATAGTAAATCATCACCATATGGCATCCAATCAATCCCATGGCCCACCTCATAAAGAAGAAAGTGTTTTCTTGTAGTGGCCATATCACCTCCCATGCTCCCCTTGGAACATGTAATGCAAAAAGTGTGGGAACTCTCCTCCCCCAAGGACACATCTAGCCAATGTGTCTCTCTCCCAATCATGCTCCCAATAAAAATAACAACAACATCAGCAAATGGAATCATGATTAGCATCATGCTAGTTGCCATATGTAATAAGGGAGAAGGAAAATGGTCCCTCAAATGAAACCAGCACAGTTTTACTCTCAACTGCATTAGAAAATGGCATGATGTGTGGCTTCCCAACCACTTGCTTGCTACCCCATTCTCCTCACAAGTTTGGAGAAAGTGTATGGTGTATGGTGCAACGTGAGCATGCCCTGCATAACATATCATCTCTCCAAGACCTCCTAGGGAGTGGCCATCACCAAAACTGCTTATGGCCTCAAGTAGACCATGAAGTCTAGAAGACAGAATGCTCCTCCTTGGAGCAATGTCCTGCACATATATGGTTAAGGAATGCACATATTCATTATATAAATCATTATGCAACCAAACAATATCCTTACCATATGCTTTTCCCATGCAAATGGAGTGGCTCATAGATGAATCCCCTCTCATCCTCAAAGAGAAAAGAGGTGGTTGTGTTAAATCTTCCAAAGAGTTATGTATCTCCTCCATCTCCACATGATCCATGCATCTCTTCAAATGCTGATATATCTCCTCCTCAAAGCCAAATGTACCCCTCCATGATGGTGTGGTATGCTCTCATGGAATAAGTGTGGCTGAAAAGGAAATCTTCATGAGCTGCTTGTAGTAACTTCTCTTTGAGCTTGGAAGCTCTAGATAAGAAGATCCTACCATGATAGTATATGACCCCATCTCTGACTGAATATCCATCCTCATGCAACTGGTCATCCAATATCATACAAGTAAAAAGATCCTTCGAATAATCCACCAACAGTTGGGATTTCCAATATGGATCTATCCTCCATAGTGACAATGCTAATGATCTATCACAAAGAACATCTGTCATATGTCTGTCCTCATCTTTGAAATTTCTCATGCCAAAGATGCAAGTTGGAAGGCTTCTATCCTTCCCATGATGCTCCTGCCACAATGCAGAATCTGAAATGAGAGTGGGTAATGATGAATTTGAGAGAATGCCTCTCCTCTCTTTGAGTCTACCCAAGACTCTCAATGTTATATCAAGCTCTCCCAAGGTCTCCACTCCTCTAAAATCAATGAGTGGTGCCTCAAAATGTGAATCATCCCTCATCATCTTATGATCTGGTGGTCTCCTCGGTGAAATGACTCCATGCAATGAGACATCAATTTCAAGAGTAGACTGCATATATGAATGGATAGACTTGTCCCTGCCTTCACTACACAATCCAACCTCCCTCTTCTATGCATAAACCCTATGAAATGGATAGGGATGTGTGATCCTCATTAAATGATGTTGATCATCCTCCCTATCTCCTCCTTTTATCTGCATGGTTTCACATTCTATCAACAATGGCACATGTTGATCATGGGTTGTGCCTTGATCTCCACATATGAGATCCCGGGGAATTTATCGCAATGATACAAGAATCCCTCTTGTTGGAGCATGTTCTCCCTCTACCTCTACATGAGGTGTTAGATATTCTCTATACATGACAACATTTTTTCCCTCAACCTTTTCTTCCTCTCCAATATGAATGGGTAACCTCCCAAGAATTGAATCTCTTTTGAAAAAGGGATCTCCATGCCCTCTTGTTCAAGAATATGAGATAGAGGTCTTGCCTCTAGAAAGGTATGATGCAAGATGTCAGCCTCCTCAATAGTTTTCTGAAGTGGATTTGAGTTTATAGTTTCCTCCAATACATGCAAAGTTTTTGTTTGTTTTGGTTTGTTTGGTTTCACCAAGAATGTCTCAGAAAATTTTCCATCAAATATTTCCACTACCCTTTTAGTGAAATTTGAATAAGAAGAAGTATTTTCATTTCTTAATGAAAAAGACTCAAATATCCACCAAGCATAAGCCTTACCTCTAAAATGCAACATTACAACTTTGAGGGCTTCATCTTCAGAAATTTGGTGCTATTGCAAATAGGTGTCTAGCTCTTCCACCCAAGCTCTATCTGAACATGTAGGTGAGCCATCAAAAGTAGATAGGGAAAATCTACTCACATTATGCTTCTTTCTTCTCTCCACCTTGATCTTGCAAAACTCTGAAAAAGTGATATGATCTCTAAACTTCTTAGTTTCAGATTCATATTCTTGCAGAAAATCACTAAGAGTTCCCCTCCTAGGAATTTCTTATTCTTCTATTTCCCTCATAGAAAATCTGGGAAAATGAATGCGTTGTGCATCATAGTGTGTGGCTGCATGCTCACACTATTCATATGAAAATCTAGAGTTTTCTTCAGTTTCAAACTCTCTTGGAGATTCTCTATTCATCTCCTCCTCAGCTTCTCGAGATCTCCATGAATGCTCTGCAAAGTTTGAGAAAGAAGCTTTGAAATTTTCTCCTCCTTTCTTCCTCCATATAATGGAGTCTTATTCTTGTCTTTTCTTTTCATATTATCTTCTTCTTTTCTTCTTGATAGCATATTGGTTGAGATTCCAGAGGCTAAGCCAAGATTATGCTCTGATACCACTGTAATATTCTCAAATGGGGAAGAAGCAGTGATAAATCAACTCATAAAATGTGAGACCAACACATAGCCATAATATTAGTATTATAGCAGCAAAATTTATACAAGACCTTGAGGAAATAATCACTCAAGATAGGCATCACAAGCCTCAAGAGGACCTGTACATGAAAAATGAAGTATACTACTACACAGAAAATGCCCAAGGTTATGATAGTGCAGTTTTATTAGATATAACTGCTGCTAGAGTATGTAAATACATGGATATGAAAATATACAACTCATACAATGTTTGGATCAAAGATATAAACCCCCAAACTCAATTCCAAGACAATTCGGAGAGGATTTCCTGAAATATGCAAAAGTACCAATATGCCAAAGTGTAGCCCTAGGGATGAGTAGCAAATACAACTCAAGAAATAGATGGAGATGGTTGGAGATGCTGCCCAAGATGAATAAACCTCCTCCAATGGATCTTCCGTCACTGAATATCTCACCCTCCAAACAATCACGACAAACCCTCACTGCAAATGCTCACTGAAATAACACAGTCACTGAGGTATACTGCGTTGTAGGTGAAAGAAAATATGTTGGCCAAGTGCCAAGATGTGAAATCAGCTCCAAAATCTTCCTCACTGATCTCCCAAAGGAAATAAAGCTTCCTCCTCTAAAAAATAAGCTCTGAAAGTGGTGTTATCAACTCTCCACTGCAACACCCTGCAACACAACCCAGCTCTAAACAGAAAATATGTTGTAGCTGAAGGACGTAGCTTGGCCTCAAGCTTGAATGTGGAGAATTGAAGTGCAATCTCCTTCAAGAGGCCTCTCAAGAAAGGAGAAGGAATTCCTAAACAGGAAATCCTTGTGCTAAGTAGCACAATAGTCATGTAGACCAAAAAATCAATAATACATATCATGTCTTGCTATGGCTGCCTTGCCCTCATTTTATACAAATGGAAGCCCTCTCACCTTGGGTCCCAATCATTAGGATTCCCTCCACCAAGGAATCTTCCTCCCACTATCACTGTGATGTCTCCAAAGATGATCTCCACCTCTTATCCCAGCGTTGTTGACTTGGTCAAACTTGACCTTGTCCACATGCAAATACCCCTTTTCGCACATGAAGGTGTGAAATCCAGCTCCTATGATGATCCCTTTTCACATTATAAGGGATTTTGTTCATATTTTTAATATGTATTGGCCTACTTACCCATTTATTCAACTTCTAGGTGATAAAAAGAAAAATCAATATTCCAATTAGCTGTCTGCTAATTTTGGAATATTACACCGTCAACAAAACCAGTGTAATTTTGAAGGGATGTCGACATCTGCAATATCAAGATTAATCAAGATAAGAAGCGAAAATAGTAATATTCGTAAAAAAAAAATAACTAATCCTAAGGCACACTTGTCTAATATAAGGTACATTGTTCTAAAATGTAACTAATGTACAAGGGAGATCTTCACACGAAGATTCATGCATAATATATCTTGAGATAAAGACCATTTAAAGGTTTATCTAAAGAGACATTGTCATAATGAACTAATTCATAAGCTCCTTTTGCAAGCACACGCTTAACAATATAGGGACCATTCCACATTGGTTTGAATTTACCAGCACATGTTTTGTCGTGAGCTTGATCATATACTAAAACTAGGTCACCTTCTAAATAAATATGAGGTTTAACTCTTTGATCATACTGAGCTTTAACACGTTTTTTATGAGCTTCGGCAGCTAATGCAGCAATGCAACAAGTCTCATATAACTGTGCTAGGTATAGAAAGAGTTTATCCTCATCAGAGGTAGCTGATAACAACTCAATGGCTAATTTAAGTGATGGTATTTCACATTCAATGAGTAACACAACTTATAAACCATAAAAAATTTGAAAAGGAGTGAACCCTATAGCAGTCTTTTCAGAGGTACGGTATGCCCATAATAACGAAAAAAGCATGGTATGCCAATTATATTTATGAGTTCCGATGATCCGTTTAATCATGGTGGTTAAAACTTGTTGACGGCTTCAACTTGATCATTAGCCTATGGGTAATATGGTGTAGAATTATCATGGCGTAGGCTAAGTTGATCAGAAATTTCGGTCATCATAATATTTCGAAAATGGCTTCCATGGTCTGTAACGATAGCTTGAGGTACACCGAACCGAGAAATTACATGATTGGATATGAAAATTGCTGAAGTTTTTCCATCAGCCACAAATGTAGGCATCCCCTAGACCCATTTGGTAATGTAATCTACGGCAAGAATAATATACCCATGCCCCCCGACCGAGTGAGGGTTACATGTAATGAAATAGACACCCCATTTGGAGAAAGGAAAAACAACAATCATTGGGTGAAGAGGAGCTAGAGGTGCATGCATATTTCGATAAAAAATCTGGAAATTATGGCATTTTCAAATAGCAACAATACACTCTTTGAAGAAATATGGCAAAAAATAACCAACGTGGAATATATTTTGGGCTGTGGAAAATCCAGAAATATGAGCAACAGATGCTCCAGTGTAATATTCCTAAATTAGCTTACAGCTAATAGGAATATTAATTTTTCTTTTTAAATCTAGATGGATGAATAAATGGGCAAGGAGGCTCATCAATTGCTCAAGTATGAATAAAAATCCCTCATAGTGTGAAAAGGGATCATGAAATAACCAGATCAGGCATCCACATGTGTGAACAATGACAAAACTATGTGGACAAGGTCAAGTTTGACCAAGTCAACAACATTTATTATCAAAGAGTGGATCCTAAATAAAGACAACTCAATGTGAATGAAAATCAAGCTAACTAGTCAAAATGAAGACACCTTGAGTGTGAAAGAGGTTGATCACTTGACCAAGTCAACCATGACCATATTTACAGTGTATTATAGATGCATTGAACCTCCTAGAGGGACAACGCAGTTCTAGAAGGAGATTCTACATGTGAAAGGAGCTAAACTAATGAACTAGTTTATGGTTTTGAAAAGACTCCAATCTTATAAAAGGAAGAGGAGGGTAGCATGAAAGGGGTTGTTGAAGATTATCATTTTCTGAAGGTATTGTCTTCTCAGACATCCCTTGTTGGGTCTTCCTGTTTAGGAATCCCACCTCCTTCCTTGAGTAGCTCTTGGAGGAGACTTGTGCTATCTTGTCCACTATCAGGCTTGGGCTAAGCTTCACCTTACACCTACAACACTGCTCCTATTGAGGGTTGAGCTGTCTTTGTGAGTTGCAGCAAGTGGAGCACTAGATCTTCTTAGATCTAGACTTTTATAGTGCCTCTTCTTAGTGAGTGTGTTTTTTAACCTCCAGGAAAAGTGCATTAGCTGATTGAGCTTTAGATCCAAACCTTGGGATCATACCAAATCATTCTCAGAGCTTACAGCACCGTTTCTCTCCCTGGACAGTGTTATTTTCAGATTTGCAGCTGCAGGGTGATTTGTCTACATTTTGGAGGAGAGATCTCCAGTGCTAGGATTCTTCCTCTCACTGTGGTGATCCATGGATTGGCCATCCAATCCATGTTTGTTTCAGATCTGATATTCTATGCCATTTTATTATTCAGAAATTTCTGAATCATTCTACAGATCTGCAACCTTAGATCTCAGATCTACTCTCTGTGCTTCATGTTTTGCACAAAACCCCAAGGGGAATGTATAGATGAGAATTTCTTGTACACAGATCTATATTAGATCTAAATTTTTATGTATAGATCTGCTATAGATCTGAAGATTAATAAAATGCTACTTCAGCCCCTAAAAATTTCATTTTCATGGTTATGCAGTCTTTTCTTATGGTTGTAGCACCTCATTTCTGAGGATTTTTACTGTATTGCCTCATTCTTTCTCTTGTAAAATCTATGGGCTGTAATGTACATATGATTTGATGTTATAAATATGATTTATAAACCTCTATATCAGCCTCCTAATGCGCTTCATTGGATCTGCATTATTACTAAAGCAGTGCCTTGCATATAGCTGCAACCCCTCTCTTTGGGTGATTTTCAGCTAGACTAGTTTGTGGGGGATATGTTTAACCCACCTAGTCTGATTTTTGTTTGCTCCTCTTTTGAATTTAGATATTAGATGAGCTGATCTAAGGGATCCAGGAGCTTCAAACTCATTTCTATGTAGAGAATTCTCAGAAGTGCGTTATTTTAGCAGGCTTGCTGAGCTGTCCTGATTTTGGGATATTACAGTGGTATCAAAGCAAGATCTTTGGCTCAGCCTGTGGGCTTCAAGCCAAAGTACTATAAAGAAAATATCAAGGTTAGAATGATGAAGAGGATTAGCTTACTCTCATCACTTTTCAGATCCATTAAGAACCTCTCCAAGGAGGTTGAACAAGAAGAAGAGAGAAGGAGCAGTGAACCTCCTAGAGAGTTTCAAGAGCAGGAAGATCTTCCGATCAGATATATAAGATCTATACATGAGGAAAATTCTGAATCCCCGTCTTATGGATATGTGAACTCAGCCATATCACCAAATCTTCAACCTTATGTTAGTGACTTCTTCATGAAGAAGAAGAAAGGAGGTGTGCCCAAGGAGGAGACTCTTGGAGAGTGTTTGCAGGAGTATGAAGGTCAATCTAAGGAGTTAAAAAATAACTTGAACTTCCAAAGGTTATATAAGATCAAGGAGGACATAAGCACAAATGAGGAGCATAATGATGTGGGTATATTATTTCTATCTACTTTTGATGGATCACCTAAATGTCCAGTTAGGGTTTGGGTGGAGGAGCTAGACAACTTTGTGCAGCAACATCAAGTTTCAGAAAGTGAAGCCATCAAAGTAGCAGTGCTACGCTTTTAAGGTAAAGCATATGCTTGGTGTTTGTTTGAGTCCTTTTCCTTAATAAATGCAAATACACCTACTTATGCAAAGTTTATTGAAATATTAGTGGAAAGGTTTGATGAAGCTCCATGTGTAACATCTTCTGTTGAAACTATCAAACCATATCATACAAATATTTTGCATGAGTTGGAAGGGTCTATGAATCCAACTCCGTTTCTAAAAACCATGGAAGAGGGTGTAGGTTTTTTTATGCCTTACCAAGGGAAATATCTCCATTGGATGAAGGGATCTCTTCTCAAGAGGAATACATGAAGATTCCTCCTTCAATAGATGACCAAGATCTATGGTCTCTTGTTGATGATGAGGAAATTTCAGTTGTTGAAGAGGAGGAGGGAAAGGCAAGAGATGATATGACAGTCATAACAATGGCACCTCAAGCACCTCATGAAGAGGAGGATGGAACACTTGCTCAGAGGGAAGAAACTCTTGCACTCTTGCAATGAGTTCCACAAGGTCTCACACATAGAGCTCTTGGCATAACACATGAGCAACATGTACCATCATTGTCAAATGATGAGATCTTGAAGATAGAAGGAGGAAAAGAGGATGAAGGGCATAACAAGATGAAGAGCATGGATCCTTCTCTATTTCAAATCTTGGAAGCACAAATAAGGCAAGAGGACCTATGCAGTAAAGGTAGGGGAAAATCTATCTACCTACATCCACATTCTACTCTATGCCTTGACACCTCTCTGCAAGGAGGTATTTTACCAGGAGCCTCTCTTGATGGGAGAAAATATAAAGTTTTTTCTCAAATATGGGAAGCATATGCATACTTTGCTAAGGAGGAAGCCTTGGGAGAAGCTGGCACAGTGCAGAGAATCTCTCATGAATTCAGAAGAGAGATGAGCAATTTCCTAAAAGGGGCATTGCTAACTCCCACTCATCTATCTGCGTTGAGAGAGGAGAAATAAAAATTCTATGATGGCATGAGCATGAGGACACATGGAAACTCCATATCTTTGGGGTAGCCCATGATTACTTCATTCACAAAGAATATTTCTGAACATGGCAAGGGGATGCTAACCCTCTTGTATGCACGGGCCAAAATGAGGAAGTATTGGAAGACAAGGACTTCCCGAGGGGAAGTTGATTTCCATATGCTTTAATCTTGTCTTGAGCAAGATTAGCTGCAAATGGGGCAGCAAAGGGGAGATTATGAAGCTCCAACATGTGATTTTGATATCAAGAATGTCAAAGGAGGGAGACATGATATGACAGAGGAAGCATTTCAGACTTCTACAACGCTGTCATTTTTGGGGAGTCTAGATCCTTATTGGGATTCCCAACTCATGATGGAATACTCCAAGGACCTTTTCACATGTGGGGTTCTTGATGGGGAAGTAGTGGATGAGAGGTTTAAGGTAGTTGATGGATTCATCTATTTATATAATCTTAACCTTTTGAATAGAGACTCCAATCTGAAGGAGAGACTACTAGATGCAGCCTATGAGATCCTGCTTTCCAAACCCACTAGTTTCATTAGAGCATATCATACTCTCTTGGGTGGATTCATATGGGAAGGTTTCAAGGAAGAGATGCACTCTCATATGAAGATGTGCCTAGAATACTTGGTAGATGAGGAAGAACATAGCTCTTGGGAATAGCCATCATTCACATCTCCTTACTCATTGAGTGTGAGAGGGAACTCATCCATGAGTTACCTCACTGGTGTAAAGCAAGTATATAGAGGGACTTGTCTTTCTGAATATTATCATGTATCTCCTATATGCTTATATTTTTCTAACACTCATTTGCAGGACATTGCTCCAAAATGGGGCACTATTTATGATGGGTTTCATGGGCCACTCAAGGCCATGAACTATGTTGATGCAGGTCATTCCTTGGAAGGTCTTGGGAAGCTACTATATCCTTCATGGTGTGATTCTTTAACACCAACGATGATGCACCTTTTCCAAGCATTCAAAAGGGATGGGGCAGCAAGAAAGTGTTGGGGGAGGCACTTGTCATTTCTTATTCTATGGCAGTTATGGGTAAAACTGCGCTAGTTGCACATGAGGGAACATATTCCTTCTCCTTTATCATACATGGCAACTAGCATGCTTCTAATCATGATTCCATGTGTTGGGAATGTTCTTGCTCTTGGGAACATGGTTGGAGGAGAGGCACATTGGTGGGATGTGCCTTTGGGGGAAGGAGTTCCCCACTCTTTTTTCACTGCATGCTTCAATGGGAGCATGAGATATTTTATGGCCACTATGATAGATCACTTGTCTCTTTGTAGAGTGAGCCATATGTTTGTTGGGAACATGCCTCTAATATGTATTGGGGAGGAGTTTTTCTATGGATTTCCAAGCTAGGAGGTGATCCACTTCATTTGGATGATAGCATCAAGATGGGAGTCTTTTATGAATAATGAAATTCCCCATGATTGTCATCACTTCTATCTTGAGGAGGCCATGGATTAGTAAGAGGGTTTCCACATAGACCTTCCATTTCTTCATGATGAGAGCCATTGATTTTATTCAACAAAGGCCAACTTGAACATTGAGGAGGGACCATTGGAAGACAGAACTATTGCAGAAAATTTGGAGCAATGGTGGAGACTATTGGATGAGGGGGCTGCAAGAGAAGAAGGGGAGATTTTGCAGCACCCTTCCAGTTGCTTGAGGACAAGAAACATTTGGGAGGGGGAGAATGTAATATTCCTAAAATAGCTTACAGCTAATATGAATATTAATTTTTCTTTTTAAATCTAGATGGATGAATAAATGTGCAAGGAGGCTCATAAATTGCTCAAGTATGAATACAAATCCCTCCTAGTGTGAAAAGGGATCATGAAATAACAAGATCAGGCATCCACATGTGTGAATAATGACTAAACTATGTGGACAAGGTCAAGTTTGACCAAGTCAACATCATTTATTCTGAAACGGTGGATCCTAAATAAAGACAGCTCAATGTGAATGAAAATCAAGCTAACTAGTCAAAATGAAGACACCTTAAGTGTGAAAGAGGTTGATCACTTGACCAAGTCAACCATGACCATATTTACAACGCAGTCTAGATGCATTGAACATCCTAGAGGGACAACGCAATTCTAGAAGGAGATTCTACATGTGAAAGGAGCTAAACTAATGAAGTGGTTTAGATTTTTGACAAGACTCCAATCTTATAAAAGGAAGAGGAGGGAAACTTGAAAGGGGTTGTTGAAGATTATCATTTTCTGAAGGTATTGTCTACTTAGACATCCCTTGTTGGGTCTTCCTATTTAGGAATCCCACCTCATTCCTTGAGCAACTCTTGGAGGATACTTGTGTTATCTTTTCTACTATCAGGCTTGGGCCAAGCTTCACCTTACACCTACAGCGCTGCTCCTGTTCAGGGTTGAGTTGTATTTGTGATTTGCAGCAAGTGGAGCACTAGATCTGCTTAGATATAGAATTTTCTCGTGCCTCTTCTCAGTGAATGTGTATTTTAACCTCCTGGAAGAGTGCATTAGCTGATTGAGCTTCAGATCCAAACCTTGGAATCAGGACAAAGAATTATCAGAGCTTACAGTGTTGTTTCTATCCATAAACAACGTTATTTGCATATTTGCAGCTGCAGGGTGATTTGTCTACATTTTGGAGGAGAGATCTCCGGTGTTAGGATTATTCCTCTCAGTATGGTGATCCATGGATTGGCCATCCAATCCATGTTTGTTTCAGATCTGATCTATTGTACCATTGTATTATTCAGAAATTTCTGAATCATTCTTCAAATCTGCAACCTTAGATCTCATATCTACTCTCTTTGTTTCATGTTTTGCACAAAACCCCAAGGGGAATGTATAGATGAGCATTTCTTGTACACAGATTTGTATTAGATCTAAATTTTTATGTAAAGATCTTCTCTAGATCTAAAGATTAATAAAATTCTACTTTATCCCCTGAAAATAGCGCTATCATGGTTATGCAGTCTTTTCTTATGGTTGTAGCACCTCATTTCTGAGGATTTTTACTGTACTTCCTCATTCTTTCTCTTGTACAATGTGTGGGTTGTAATGTACATCTGACTTGCTGTTATACATATGATTTTTGAAACTCTATATCGGAATCATCATGTGCTTCAGTGGATCTGAATTATTTCTGAAGTAGTCCTTTGCATATAGCTACAGCCCCTCTCTTTGGGTGATTTTCAGCTAGACTAGTTTGTGAGAGATCTGTTTAACCCACGCGGTATGATTTGTTTTTCATCCTCTTTTGGATTTATATCTTTGATGAGCTGATATAAGGGATACAGGAGCTGCAAACTCATTTCTATGCACAGAATTCTCAGGAGTGTGTTATTTCAGCAGGCTTGCTGAGCTGTCATGATTTTGGGATATTACATCCAAAATGGAAATCATTCAAAATCCTTTCAGCCTATTCATGGTTTATACAACACTGAAACACAAAATCGGCACCATGATGATAAAGAGTGTCACCAACAATATTCTATTGCTGAGATTCGTACTGGACTCTCCGTCGATCTGCTCGTGAAAGATCTCGGTGAAAGGTTTGGGTCTAAATATATATAATGATATCCCCATACCAGGGATCTAAAGTAATTTTAGGAAAATAGATTCATCTGTGGTAGGATTCGCTACCACTATTTCAAACTTAGTATTGGAAAAATCATGTGTAAGTTCGTCAAACACTAGGGATTTCTTAGACTTTGATTTCTCGAACTCCATATAAAAATCTTATAGGATAACGATCCATTTGGAGTATTTTCCCCCGAGAATTTTTTGTGAAAATATACATCATTGGGTTGCAATTAGCTATCACTGTTTTTTTGCGTAAAAATATTTAATGATGAAAACGTTGGACAACTTGAACTACCACCAATGCCAATTTCTCCACATGTGAATACTTGATTTCTGTTGGGTTGAGATTCTGACTTAGGTAATAGATCACATGTTCATTTTTAGATTCATCCTCTTGAACTAAAACCATTTCAATCCTAGAATCGGATGCGGCTAAGTACAAAAATTAATCCTGGTGCTAATTGGGAAGATGAAATAACCGTGCATGGTTCAACATGTTTTTATGTGCATCAAAATGTTTATCAGCAATCTCATCCCAAATAAATGGAACATCTTGTTTCAACAACCAAGTAAAACCTCTTTTTAACTTGGCATAGTTCAGGATAAACCTACGTAAAAAAAATTCTTTCACTGAAGGAGGAGGTAAGTTGATGATAGCCTCAACCTTCGATGGATCGACACGAATGCCCTCTTTCGAAACGACGAACCCAAGTAAATGTCCTGATTGTACAAAAAAAACACATTTCTGTAGATCAAATGAATTTTGTAATGACTACATCTCATAAAGATAGTGCATAAATGCATAGGATGATCTTCTCTGTGTAAAGAATTAGAAGTTAAGTCATCCAAGTAAGGTTGTACAATATGTTTGATATGGTGAAATGCATAAGACATAACTCTTTGAAAAGTTACACTAGAATTTTTCAGTCCAAAAGGTAATCTACAATATGAAAACGTGCCCCAAGGACATATAAATTATGTTTTAGGTTGATTGGCAGGGAGTATGTTGATTTGATTGTAACTAAAAAAACCATCCATAACTGCGAATATTTTGTTTCTGGCACAATCATCAACAATTTCATCGATATAGGGTGTAGGATAGTTGTCTTTTGGACAAGCCTTGTTAATATCCCAATAATCAAAACATACTCTAATAGTCCCTTTTTTATTCATTACGGGAACTATTTTAGACACCCAATCTATTATACGAATAGGATACATAAATCTTGAACATAATAATTTTTCAACTTTAGCTTTGATTGCTGCAGCTTTTTGCAGCCAATATGTGGTCGGGTGGAGCATGGAAGTCCCATATCTGGTTGGTTTTTACATTCATTAATGAAGAGCTCAATTCTTTGGTATTTGGTATGAAATGTATTGGTTTATGTATGGATTTTATTGCTGTTTTATCTATTGTATTTTATTGTTATTGTGTTGGTTATAAGCATGTATTCGATCAGTGATGATGTATGGATCTATCCATGTTTTTATCTGTAAATAAATACACAATGTATCTATGGTAAAATATATTGTATTGAAACTTATGAAGTAAGGGAGCAATGCTTCTTAGTGATTCTCAGATAATTATCAGATCTCTATGTTTAATTCTGTTGTTAACACTTGTAGATGCAATGTTTGTGACATGTTTAATGCAATGTCTGTCATGGCTAGGAGGGGTGCAGATGAGTTCTTGATGATGTCATTGCTTCCATAATTTTTTTTTAATTTTATTCATTATCCCCAACAATTTCATGAATTTATGGGTAGTGACTTGGTTTAGGGGGCTAAAAGGTAGAAAAAATCCCTGAGTAGGCACAAAACTTACCAAACCTGGTGTTGGCCGCTACCTTGCCTTTGCATTCCTACGAATATAGTATTTTAGATGTTATATTTATTTGGCATTCCCATGGCTATGGGATTTTATTTTCTACCTTGCCTTGGCATGCCCGCAGCCAGGGCTCAAATTGGTCAAAAAGTAAGTCTCCCTAAGGGTTCTGGGGACTGGATGGTTGGGTTACCTTCTCAACATGTTTTTTTTATGTTTTTTAAGGTGTGTTCATCTTTTTTTCATCGGTTCCACTTCCTTAAGGTCATATAGGAGGCTGAATGTCATATTAGTAGCCTCTCGTAGCATTTTTTCCTTGGTTGGTTGGTTACTTGGGTAGATGTGTGAATAGGTTGTTAAAGAGTGGTATCAAAGCATGGTTGGCCTCTCCTTGGGTGATTTTTGGTCTTAGATTTCTTTGTGTGACATATGATACCGCAGAGTGGTATCAGAGCATGATTGTGATCTCCTTGGGAGGTGTCTGGGTTTTTTTTTGTTTGTCTGATGTGTAGTTCCCATGCTCTTTGGTTTATATCTGATAGAATAGAGTGGTATCAGAGCATGGTTCAACCCTTGGATTGGATGGGCAGTGTGTTGTTAATTTTTTTTTGATTGCTTATGTGTTTCTCCTACCTATGGTGTATGTGGTTATTACATCTGTAATGTGTTTTCCATGATGGAATTGGTGTCTCCATGGGAGTGATGATGGTGTTGTTTTCAACATGTTGTCATGAGTGTAATACTTGTTATCTGTTTCTCATGCTTGTGTAATTTTCATGCACGCTTTATTACATATTGTTACATATTGTAGAATGTAAGACCAGGAAAAAATGTCTCGAAATTCATGAGATAGGGCTTTGTAAGTTTTGATCTCTTCAATCGAACAAGAAGCACCTATATGAATGTTTTCAATTATTTCAGGTTTAATCTATATGTCAGCAGGAATTGTTGTAGAAATATTTCCCAATTTTTTCTTAGAATATGAATGTGTGATCGACGTAGGATTTTGAGATTCCTTGACATAATCAATTGTAAATATGGAAAAAAAAAAACAATTTTCAAGTTTATCAAGGTCAGGCAAAAAATAAGATCGATGATGTAGATCATCCCATGGCAATTCATCCGATGACAAGATTTCTCGAATTTTTTCATCAATTGCAAATACATGTTGAAAGGGATCTAGAAACGATGTCAAATTTGAGCTTGATATAGAAGATGATTCTTTACTGACCACATTCATTTGATCAACAGAAGTTGATGTAGTGTCAGATCACGATTGTACTGCTACATATGCCAATTCATAAGGACTTAAAGGTATCTCTCCATCGTAAAGGTCCAATTTTGATTCTAAAGGCACAGTCCATGTATCATCAAATGGCATTGTGCTTGATGTGATCATATTGATATTGGAAATATTTTGTGATACGTTGGGAGAGGGAATAGAAAAATTTCCCATGAGAACAGAACCCTTCATTAGCCCTACACCAGCATCTTCGTACGGGATAATCGATTTTCCGACATGTTGGATACTATCTGTACAAGTAGGGTTTGAATCGAAGTAAGACAAATGATCGATTTTAACAATATTTCCTTTATGAAGAAACATTATCATCTGCAAGACTGATGAAACAACAATAGTCATCATGTAATACCAACTGCGACCCAGATGAAGGTTGTAATAAAGAGGGGCATAAAAAACTTGCACCTCTAGGTTTACGGTTTTTCCTTCAACTTCTATAGCCAGATCTTGGAGTATTCCATATGGGTTAAAACCTCTTCCATCGAAGGCTTTAAGGATATTCGGTGACTATTTTAGTGTCGGAGAACCATATTTTTTGAGTAGGATAATGAGATTATACATGTAAATGTCCCCTCATCAATTACAGTGGGAAAACTCATCTTGATTTGACTAATACTAGAATTTGAAAGGCCATTTGATGTGGGAGTCTAGGTACAAAATTTTTGAGATCAACGATCATTAGATTCAATTCTTGAGGATAAATATCTCATATGGCTGATAATAGTAATTTCCTTTGAGTTGGACATGATTGCACCACTTCAAGGGCTGACATTGTTGCAGGGGACATGGCCAAATGTTAAAAAATGTTGTAATTCTAAATGGCTCTTGCATGTGGATTGAAATTCGATTTCGAAGTACACATTTGGCAGACATTTTAATCACTAAATCAGGGTTAGGTTTCTTAATTTGGAATGGTTTGGAAATTGAAGGAGTTGTTGTCGATGTTTGACTAGATGATTCAGTCTATTTACGAGTTATAGGAATCTTAGATCCATAGTCTTCAGATCGTGTCACAACCATGACATGAGACATCATTAAAATATATTCCGATGAATTGGAAGAAGATCCGATAATTTTACTATCTTAATATGGAAAAGGATCCTTCAAGACAACATGCATGGGTGTACCTTTAACAAATTTGTATATCTTGGCTCGATGTCGACACTCTTTGGTGTAGTGATCCTCGTCACAGAGAACACAAGGATAACGAGGTTTCTTCTTTTCATTAGGTGGTTCGGTTTTTTCTGTTTTCTCTTTAGGATATGTGTTTTGTTTGTTTTTATTCTTCCCTTTCTTCTTATTACTGGATTTAGTTTTAGTTGTGGATGAGTCTACAACGTGAATTTTAGTAGAAGTTTCGATGGATGAAGTTATTTCAGCTGAATCAGGTAGAGTTATAATTGGAGAAGTAGATTTAGATGACTTCTTCTTACTCTTTGTAGTATTAATTGTACCAATTACACCATCTGCAGAATCAGAACCAAAAGGAGTTGCACTAATTTGACCTGGGCATGGTAAATCAGGAATTTTTTCATATATAGTACCAGATTGTGTGTATACAAGGTCTAAGTACTACGCTTGAGCTATGAGCTATTATTCTATGACAACACCTCCCTTAGCTATGTCTTCAATGATCTTTGGAAGTAATTATTTAATAAATCATTATGCTAAAATTTGGTCCGGAATAAAAACCTTCACTAAACGTCATCTACTTCGCCATTCATGTATGTGATATGAAATGTATGTAGATGTACTCTATTTTAATGAAGTTAAAATTTCTGTGCCATTGTCATAATGGATTGGAAACTGGAAGTGAGTTAGGAGAGTTGTTGTTAAAGCGTTGAAATTATTGAAAGAGCCACGTGGTAAATCGATATACCACTTTGCAGTTAAACCAATCAATGTTCTTAGAAAAAGTCTTAGTTGAATTGAATCATCGATTAAGGAGTTGGATGAAAACCAAAGATGATAATTCATAACATGATTTAAGGGGTCCTCTCCTAATTTTACTTCAAATTTAGGTATATCACTGGGAACCTTAGTTTTCATTTCCAGCCAGAACGAAAGATAATAAATTGGATAATTCGTGAGGCAAGAAAAATCTTCTAAGTCTAAAGTTGCAATCAATGGTAACTGACGGTTAGAGTCTTCTTGTGCAAAATGATAACCTTGAAGAACAATACCCATACCTAGAGAAGGATATCCATGATAACTTGGAATAGCCTAAGTAGATGGGATTGGAATACCTCTAACGTATCTAGGGTTAGCCGTACCAAAATGAGGTTGAGCTGGTATTTGAAATGTATAACCAGGGTATGGTTGACTCTGGTAGACTAGATTTTGTCCTATTGGTCCATATTGAAACTGCCCTTGAAATGGTGGACTCTGCACAAAATGACATATAAAAGGTTGGCTTGTTTGAACTGTAGCTGCACCAGGTTTTCCTAAAGAGGTTTGAATAGTAGACTGAACTACAAATCCAGTTTGATGATCAGTAACTTGAGGGATTGTTTGTGTAATAGTTGAGGCAATTGTTTTAAGGGTCGTAGCAACAGGGACTTGAGAAACTTCGGGGACAGGTGTACATGGTTGTTGAATAGATGTTTTCATAACATATTGGATAGGAGTACTTGGAGTACTCGGACCAGCTTTCTGACTACTAGTTACATATACCTGAGGGGTAATTTGGAGTGCAATCTACATAGGATGTTGGACTTGGGTATAACCAAATTGTCCAGCTCGCTAACCAAGTTGATTATAAGGTACTTGTAAAGTATGTTGCAACTATTGTTGAGTCAACAACGGATTCCAGATAATATTACTGCCTAGGTAAGGAACTCCCATTAAAGGTTGAGATGCATAAGGTTGACCATAACGAGCTTGAGGTGTTGGAAAATAAGTTTGATAATTTTTTGAATAAGTTCCAGTAAAAGGTTGACCTCCTTGAAAGGATAGTTTCTATTAATAAAATTTCTACCCTTGAAGAGGTTGTTGTCCTTAAAGGCGATGTTGCCCTGGAATAGGGTACTACCCTTGAATAGGTTGTGGCCCTTGAATAGGGTACTGCCCTTGAAGAATATGCGGCCCCCCAGGCGATATATAGCCACCTTGAGGAATATTTCCAGACATAATATAGACTTATTCCATTATCAAGGATTCGATGATAGATTCATTAAGACTAGTTGATTGTGTAATATTTTTAGAAGAGGGAGATTCTCCTAAGAAAGTACTAGAGAGCGACTGGTATCCAGTAGGAACTGATGGACCACCATACAAAAAAATTTCCGGTGATGAAGAAAACTTGGATGACTCGCTAGACATGCTTGATGAATCCATGTAACTAACTCTGGCTATAGAGTAAAAAGGAATGTAGCATGGTGAATAATTGAGACCAATGTTATGTAGAAAGTTGATAATTTTTTTATACCAAGGATCCGGTCTAAATGGAGTGTAAGGGTAAATCGGTTCACTATACCTTAGATCTAAATATTCTTGATGCGAAGGAATTTTGATCTCTTGTTCCATATCAGTAGTCTCTTCAATACTAATTAGGCTAGGAGGAATATTCTCAGTAATGCAAAGTTTCACTCGAGGTGAACGAGGATTACCAAGAGTTCGTCCTATGAATTCCAAAGGTGGCTCAAATGAATTAGATTCAGATTCAGGTTCATATATTTTAGGTTCAGTGAGTTGAGTATCTGATAATTCACCAGTAACAGATTCAATTGTGATTACTTCATAAATGTCTAGTTTTTCTTGATTTCTTTCTGTTGTCTAAGGTTGATTAACTTTGAAATCGGGATGTGTAACTATAGATGTTTCTCCTTGTTCACTAGACCTTCTTCCTGATTATTGAACTCTTTCAGGTTTAATATTTTCCAACTAACTAGGTGTATATTCAGGGGGTTTCACCTGCATTCTATGGGATTGTCTCAGTAAATCAGCCACGGTTAATTTTTAACACACAAATTAAAAAAATATTTCAACAAAATACTCCTAAGGTCGCTAAGAAAACAAGAAATTTGAACATACGCCTACCACAAAATGTAAGATACAAACCACACATAAGAAATATATTTCCACAATAAAAACACTAGTTGATGATTAAATCCAACGTTACAGAAGTTAATGTGGAAAATTGGTCGTTGGAACAGTTACCCTGAAAACCTACTTAATGAAATCGTTTGGTGCAAGTCCCTCCACTATGTCATCTCGAAGTGAAGAGTACCCTCTAGAAATTCCAAGTGAGTCTAGCCAGCATCTGTTCCAGGTACAGTGGGACCTTCCCTCCACCATCACCTTGGGAAAAATCCTAAATATTATGGCTAGTAAGGTCACCAACAGAGACAAATGAAAATGGGGGAACAATCTACGATCTGATATACACGTAAGGGCAGAGTATCAAGCTCAATCCCCTTGAAATCTCCTCGACATGGTAAATCCAATGTTTTCTAACAAGTGACCATAGGCTCCTTGACAATGGTTAATCTGAGGATTATCGTTTGTATTACGTGCACATCTTCTATCTTCACCAATGAGATTGGTATGATTACCTCACTGGTTCTTACATGACCTCATGCTTGACTCTTTTAAGAATGTTAGGTAAATTGACTCAGGATTAGAGTCAAATTTGACTGAGTTAATGGTTTTGGGGCACATGGTATTGTGAACCCACGGTCTTTAGCTCATGGTATTGCATGTAATGGAGCTTATCAAAGGCTTAGAGGACTTCATTGTAATGTTGGCATAGATGTTAGCAGTGAAAGCTCACTTGGCTGGATTGGCCAGGGTTTTGGCCAAGGCTAATGAAATTTCATTAGGATGGGTTTTCCCCAGAGTTTGGGGTTTTCCCAATTAAAAATCTATGTTTATGTTTATGATTTGTTGCTGGTTATGTTTAATTATTCCTCTCAGTAATTATTTATGTTCTCTAGTAAATGTTTCTTCATTTGGTATCAGAGCCATATTTGGCCCTGTGAATGGAGATATTTCAATGGAGATATTATTTGTTTCTCATTTTTATGTTTATTCCTCTCGATATGCATATGAAGGTACTAGATCAATATATATTTGGTTAAGATATGCATGTGATATGCATGTGATGAAGGCGAATTTGGTCAGATCTAATCATCAAAAAAATGATGGACCCAATCATGTGGAAAAGATATAACTAGTGAGTATTGAGATCATTTTTGGCGATGAAGATGCTTGTAAATTGCTCCGGTTGTCAGACACTGCTGCAGTTGCTGACGTTGGAGAGATCGATGCATAATTTGATCATTGATCAAATATGGGCTCAAAGGTACATGGTTGGATCCAAAGGGATTAGAGGGATTCAATCTGAATCCAGTACATAAGAGAAAGGCCCCACGAGATCGAAGCTTGCATGGAAAAGACCACGATTTTAGATAGTAACGGTGAGGTCCAAAGCAATGGTGCACCATGAATCTGAACTTGTGTTGGCTACGAAAAGGATTTTCCTTGGCTTGGTCGAGCAGCAGCTTGCTGGAGTGATGGAGGAAGGCATGTTTGGGGATATTATTAGAACATGACTTATGCATTAGTGGGCATAAGTCCATCCGGGGCGTGGTGATGTCTCAGGCGGCATTGAATAGGGCATACTGCGTGATATTTGAGTGAAGTAGTTAGGACAATCAGTGTTCTATTGGATGTCGTACATGATGGCTCAGTTTGTCAATTATGATTACAAAGCAGTGGTGATTGTGTAGCTTGTGGTGTAGACCTGAATGAACTCAAGTGCAGCCGAGTAGGGTGGTTTCAAGAACCACTGTTTCTCTTGTGTGCATCGTTTGTGGAGATAACGACTCTAGTTGGTAATGTTCTGATTGAAATGGTGAAAGCGCGACCGTTACAGGAAAAGAGCTCACAAAGAGCTTCATGAAAAAATATAAGGGTTGTGGCCTCTTTTCTCATCCCACCCCTAAACACGACCACTCACGACGCAGACCCTGGTTTACAATATTTGACCACCTCAGTTTTGAATTCTGACCCATATCCTTCATCAGGGAATTCGAAGCTATGAGATCAGAACCACATAGTATATGGTTGTGGATCGTTAGGCACCATTAAATAATTGGCTAGCATGTGTTTGGTAAAGTGATTCCAATGTCATCCAGAGAAAATTCCATGCGATATGGCATGTTGATTAGAGAAGCAGCATGTTTTAAAGATCAGTGGTAGACAACTACCAATCGATGGCTTTCCATGTGAAGAGGGTTTAATCATGAGGTAACAATGGAATATTAAAATACATTAGGATTAAGTGGCTCAAAAGGAAAGGAATGTGTGTAATTGATGAAGAGAATTGGGCACAGAATGCGTCAAGAGAGGATGAGAGAGGTTGTGTTAAAATAGAAACAATGAAACAAAAAAAAAATTATTATAATGGAGTTAATTTCTACATGTAAATGGGCATACTGCTGTAAGAGCTAGTATGGCATGTGTACCCCTGGCTAATCACTGGTAAAGTCTGGGTTAGACTTAGGTGATAAGGGGGATGCCAAGTTAACAGCTACCCTGGGTAAAAATTTTGAAGGGGGAAAGGGCTCTAATGAGTGGGGTTGTCTCACTTAGTAGTTTTGGCTGGATTTAGTCAATAATCCCCAAGTCAAGTTTAAGGGGGGAATGCTAGGTAAATTGACTTGGGATTAGAGTCAAGTTTGACCGAGTTAAATAGTGACGGTTTTTCGGCACATGGTATTGTGTACCCATGGTTTTCAGCTCATGGTATTGCATGTAATGGAGCTTATAAAAGGCTCAGATGACTTCATTGTAATGTAGGCTTGGATGTGAGCGATGAAAGCTCACTTGGCTGGAATGGCCAAGGTTTTGGCCAAGGCTAATGAAATTTCATTAGGATGGGTTTTCCTCAGAGTTTGGGGTTTTTCCTGGTTAAACATCTGTGTTTATGTTTATGATTTGTTGTTGGTTATGTTTAATTATTCCTCTCGGTAATTATTTATGTTTTCCAGTAACATCCAACAAAGAAGAGCTTCCTAGTGTAAAAATGCAGCAATTGGATTTCCCTACCACAATATTCTACTAGTTTGTTTTGATTTCTTTGGAACATTTATTACAACCTATTCTGAAACACTATCATAAGCTATATTGGTGGAATGAGCCCTAGAAAATGTAAAAATTTCTAGATTAATTTTATTAGGTGTTGTATTGATTTGGTTGTTATTTAATGAAAAGAGTATGGATTTGAAACTTTGATAATGTTGTGACCCGACACAAAATACTCTAGATGCATAATATGATAAATGAAACTCTATATTTTCAATTAATTCTATTTAGGAGAAAGTTGAGATATTTCTTGAATTTAAAACACAAACTTCCTCACACTTTAAACAAAATTCCTTTTGAAAAGAAAACAATTTAATTAAGAACTAAATTTTCAAATATGATCATTTTCTCTTTTTGAATAAAATTCCATCGATAACAAAGCCAAAAACTACAATTTTGACAAACAAACAATTCCCAAAAGAAAGAAATTCCTAAAAAACCGCAAAAAGTATAAACTTCAAAATCAAATCAAATTTCTAATTATGAACACTAACTAGGATAGATATGAATGTTTTGTAAATGATTTCTCTTAGCTGTAATCAGACTAAGAATTTTTCTACTTATCCCAACAAAAATGAAATCGCGAAATAGTACTTTGTGACAAATCAGGCTTCAGTGATCTAGAATCTTTTCCATTTTGAAAATGAACAAGGAACAAATATTCATCAAAATAAGGTTAGCTATAATACTGATGGCTCAAGGAGAAAAAATCATAAAATTGGTGATATGAGGTAAATGAAGGTATCTACCATATAGAGCAATAGTAAACCAGAGCAAAACCTAACTTGTAAAATGCAAAAAGGATGATTATTTACAAAAGACTAAAAATTGCAGAAGAGGAACTCTCACATAGATTCTGAAAACTAGAGTAAATCAGGTTAAACTCCAAGAATTTAGTGATCTGACTCTGAATGAGAGAAATTATATTTTTTCAATATGTTTTAGGAGGTTCAAAACCTCTTAGTTAATAACAGTGTTCATGCACACTGAATTGAAATGAACTGACAAGTTGCATAGGTCGCCACTCTGCCTTCCACATAAACCCGCACAAGCAAGACAAAAGTTGCAAAAATTAAAATCTAGGTTTTCTTTCTCGGAGATTCTAATAATTCATCTACTGAACCACAGTCAGAGAAGTCGAAATCAGAAAACTAGAATTTCAAACTGAACATAAACAAAGAAAACTAAGCTCTATTCCCCAGCAGAGTCGTCAATTTTTTATCAGGATTAATCCCTCTTGCGGACAAGAGTAATATCCCTAGTACTCCAATGAGTAACTAGAAACAAAGGTCCATTTCAATATCTCTTTCTCTAAATTATTTGTATTTTAAGATCATTAAAAACAGGAAAATAAAGAGGACATGTTCCTACCTTTCAATCCAAACGTCTGATGTATTCCTTTGTCCGTCGCTCCAAAGTAGTTCTTCGATGATGAGTACAACCTATAATCACTAACAAGGAAAATGATCAAAGAATCTGAAATATATAATAATAAAAAATATGAATCCAACTTAGTGATCAACGAGTCTAAGTATTGACATCATCTACATGAATTCAAAAACAAGACAATGAGAAAAAGAGATCCATATGTATTATCATAAATTAGAAAGATCAATCTTACAACTAGATGCCTTGATGTTGTACAGATTCATCATGGGTGTCTGAGCAATCGTTTTCCTTCAGTCTGATAAGCCTTCCTCTCTAGAATGAACAACATGAAGTCATGGGAACAAATTTGTGATCTTCAATGTGTCAACAACAAATCACTAGTATAAAAAGTCTACACTTTAACATAACGGAGATCACTGTGGCTAATGGAAGGATCATCAGTGCATTCATAGGAAAAGGCTAGAAAAACTGCGCAAGAAATATTTTAAGGGTTTTACAGAGCCTTTATCCAATTTACAAGACTTGATTAAGGAACATTAGTGTTTTTGACCTCTAAGGGAACATGATATGGATGGTGATAGACCCATATGAATAGTCAAATGTCATGGTGAAAAAATGACGTGTAACAATATCTCTCTCTCTCTCTCTCACTCTTGTTCAATGTCTAGTGATTGTTTTCTTACAACGTACTTCGGTCATATGATTAGCTCCTAATGCTCGCACATTGGGGGAAAATCTGTTACACCAATTTTTGGTCATCTAACCATTTACAATTAGATGGATCGAAGTACACCATGTAAGACCAATTTTACCATACTAAAATTTCTTTCACTATAAGAAATAATTTAATAAACCATATTTTATTAAGTTATTTTTGGTTCATACATGAAACCCCATGAGGAATAATTAAATATATCACCATTTATTTGATTTTCCTCTAGGAATAATTAATTAAACCACTATTTAAATAATATTCATGGTCATATTTAACTCAATTATGAGAAATAATTAGAGAAATCATTATTTATCTTGTTTTTCTCTAGGAATAATTAATTAAATCATTATTTAGTTATTATTCCTTGTTAAATTTGACTAAATCACCTAGAAATAATTAAACAAATCATTATTTGTTAAATTATTCCTTAACCTCTATAATATTCGCAATTAGATTTTCTAGTCGGAATATTATTTGTTGCTTCTATTCACATCTTAGATGAAAAAGCGGGGTAAATAGACCCTTAAATCTCTTTAGTAGGAATAAACCACTTCCAGTATGCATGTGGATCAATTTAGCCAGCTAAAATAAAGCAACCCTTGCTTTGGAAAGGGTCAATGCATGTAGGCTGGGTCAAGATTGACCAAATCAACAACGCTGCCATAAGAGAGAGTGGAGCTAGTGGGGACATCGCAGTTTTGGAGGATGACTCCTTCCATGGGAGTATCATCATAAATGAGTGGGGCCAAGGGTGTGGATTCTCACCAACCATATAAGGGAAGGGATGGAAAACATGAGAGGAATTCATAATATTTTTTACATTTAGGTCTTACAACTTCTTGCATGCTTCAATTATTTAGCGGATTTTGTTGTACTGTTTATTACAAGGGTATTTCCAGGCAGGAATCCCACACTCTACCTCGGGGGAATTCGATTGCCCACTCAGGAGAGATATTCTAAGCTTCATTTCCACCATATGGAATTGGGTAAAGAAACTTCCTTCAGCCACAACACAACCTCCTTGAGAAATTGCATTATTTTGCAGGGTGTTGCAGTGGAGGGGTGAGAAACCCTGTTTATGAGCTAGTCTCCTAGTGGAAGGAGCAACCTTTCACCTAGAAAGATAGGGAGGAGAAGATAAAACCATATATTTGTTATCTCAGCCTTATTTTAGTAAAGCCCCAGTGATACAGCGTGATTCAGCCAGAGAGTTGCAGTCTACACTTTTTCCATATTTTGTATTTCAAGAAACCCTTTCGGGGTTATCTTGGGATTGTGTTTGAGAGACTGGCTCTCCATTTTCATCTCCTCTTGAGCATCATATCAGTAGATCCACTTGTCCCCATTTTCCAGTTGCAGTAACCCTCATTGGGACTGCACTGTCATGTACTCCGACATTTCTGTATAGCAACATAAATTGTGGTTTTAGTGTGTTTGGGCATTGCAGGCTTGTTTTCCTATTTTGAGTGATTTGTTCCTCCACATATTGTATATTTTGCTATTGTTATACATAATATAATGGATCTATTATTTTCTCATGTGTTTGTATTGATATTTTCTAAACATTCTAATTTTGTGTTCAATATTACTGTCTTTCCTAATTTGGAATATTATAGTTGTATCAGAGCGTAATATTGGCTCATCTTGTGGGGAAATACATCTATAGCAATGGAGGAAAGAGAGATCCCAAAAATTCTTCTTCAGACCATGCAAAACATTGCTAAATATAGAAAGGATACGAGATTAGAAAGGCATAAGGAATCCCCTAGAGGGTTTCATCATGGAGAAATTTTAGACACTTCAAATTTATGTTGTGAGAAACCATTAGTACAACCTTCCTCACAACGCTCCACTATGCCCACATTCCTATCAGTTGGAAGTGAGGTGGTAGTTTCACTAGGAGAAGAAACCCTTGGTGATTATTTCTTAGAATATGAATATCAATCTCAGAGGTTCAAGGAGCACTTGAACTTCCAATATTTCTATCGGCTCAAGGATAATAGAAGGTCCCACAATCACCATAAAAGTAGAGGGTGCATGCAGAACCAAGATCTACAACATACTATGGGAAAGTTCATTTTTCCCTCTTATGATAGATCACCCAAGTGTAGAGCCAAGCCTTGGGTAGAGAATTTGGATACCTATTTCCAACTAAAAATAGTTTCAGAGATGGAGGCCATCAAGATAGCAGCGCTGCACCTAGAAGGTGAAGCACATGAATGGTGGTTTCATGGCCTATCTACACTTGGGAATTCTAGTGTCACTTCTTATGCATACTTCACCCGGAGGTTGGTGCAGAGATTTGACCCTAGGAATCCAGAAGCAAATTATGTTGAGCTAGCCAAGCTCAAGCAAACAGGAGATCCAGAGACTTACATTTCCGAATTTCTAAAGCTTTTATTCATGGTGTCTGACCTATCTATCACTAGGAGATCGTGCATGTTCATTGACGGGTTGGTTGAACCATTGCATGGGTTGGGGAAATCCACTAGACCAACTACGCTCCAAGAGGATATGGAAAGGGCTAGAGATCTTCAACATGCTTTAACCAAAGCAAAAGCCCCTTTTTAGTAGAAGTTCTCCTCTCTAACAAAGGTTAAATATAAGAAGCTTCTCCCCTCAAAGGAGAATCATGAGAAGAAATCTCTTGATAATGATGTCCGGGGAGATCTAAGGAGGAGGAAAATTTGTTTCATTTGTCAAGAGACATGGGTACCAGGACACTAATGTGTTGCAGGGAAGGCACGTTGTATTTAGGTGTTCTATGATGAGGATAAGGATACCAATGTTGTAGCATCAGGAGAGGTTGTACTATTAGTCATCAGTATTTTTACTTGTTATTGATGACTAGTTCCCTTAGCTGAGTTTTATAGAAGCTGATCTCCAAAATGTCAAATCTATCATCTAGAAAACACCCCAAAATAATTTTGATCCTCCTACCCCTTCCTATCAGCCTATGATGAGAAAAAACCCCAGTTGTCAAGTCCTATTTGGTTTCAACAAAGTAACCCTATCTATAGCTGTCATAGATGTAAATTATTTTCTCTCATTTGCCCTTGTTTCTCATGCCATTCAATATCCAAAGGTTGACGAAGTGTTTGCAATTCTATCCTTGGTCATCTTGTCATTTGAAAATCTGATCATGCCTAATAAAACACTCAGAATCTGTCAAAATTGTCCCTAAGTTAGATAGTGGTGTTTAGGGCATTTTTCCTTGGATAAGACATCCTAAGCCAAAAGTCTCTATCTAATACCAATAAACCTTGAATTAGTTCCTATTCTACAAAACAAGTCTTGATCCATCCATAGGTCACACACCACTAAGAGGTCACTTTGTCTAATTTCAGAAGAATTTCAACGAAGATCTAAATCAGGAAGAGAGAAGGTTTGTCGCTATCCGAAGAAATTTGCTTGGATCAGGCATAATATCCATAAATCACCAAAGGAGCTCTCCATGGTTCCAAAGCATCCATTTTCACATCTCTGTAGGGGTGTAACTGAATTATGATCAGTATGCGAATAAGAGAAAAAGGGACAAGTTCAAACAGGTTCCCCTTGTTGAAATGATTTTCCATCAATGATCAGATGAAGAGCTGTAAAGTGAAAGAAGCAAGAGTACATGTTATAAATCCAAAAGCTGCCTGAAGAATAGAGATCACTCATCAAGTCAAAATGAATAACAAGGACAGAGTAATGCTGATCAACAGTACTGCATAATATTTCCAAAGGTCATCATCATGTAGGACATAAGAAGAAAGCTGCTTCTTATGTCACCTTGAACTTGGGATGTGAACATTAGTCAAAGGCAATATCAATATACCTCTGAAAACATAGTCAAGGGAAAATATAGTTCAATGATACCTATCAGTAGACATTCTCCATGCATTCTTCAGACAAATATACAAAGCAAGACACAATGATTGAAAGTAGATTGAGACCCTGTGTTAAGTAGAAACTCCTTCAAAGAGTAGAGGGTTAGAAACACAGTGATAACCTCCTTCAATGATAAGTAGAGGGTTAAAATAAACTAATAAGCAGAGGGTCAGCATGTTTTTTAAAATAAGAGCAACTACAGGAGATTATTTTGTGCCACCTCCTCCAAAGATGAATAGAGGATGCATAGCAGGGTTCAATGTTGTGTTTGATAAAGTTTATGTTGGAAAGACTAGTTGAGGAATAATGGTGGAGCAAGTGAAAGTTTATAGGTTGAAAGGCCTGTGTTACATCAAAAGCAAGCAGTGACATAATGGTGCTAAAAATATCTGTTTTTTCTGTTTACAAAAGCCTCCTTCAAAGTATAATCCGAGGTTGGAGTTTTGACTAAAAGAAGCCCCATCTGAATGGCTAAGGAGGTGGACCAAGCCTTGTTTAAATTGACCTCTGCAACTGATATAAAAATACAATCCACCTAGATCATTTATGAAAGAAGGAATTCTTGTTTTTTAGGCAGTTTTATTATGGTCTATCAAAGGTACTCCCTCCAAGTGATAAATAAAGGGAGAATGCCAAAGGTCACTTCTAGCTCAGTTAAAGGACAGAGGGCACATTGTAAAAATGGGTGAAACTTTCATTATTTGAAGACCTACTTCACAAAAAAAGAGGATTTTCATTGTGCTTTGGAAAGGTTGCAATAGTGGTTTTTATAATGATCTCCCTTGTTGAAAAATCAATGAAAAACACAGTTATTTTTAGCCCCTTTCATAACAAGCAAAGTTTTATGGTGACCTCTTTGCAAACTAACCGAGACCAACACGGTTAAAGAGCCTATTCACTTCATGAAATAGTGATTGGCATTGTGGTATTAAGATGCCTATAGTAGTTTTTTTGTGGTAACCTCCTTGTAGACTAATAGTAGAGAAAAACACAATTGATATAAAAAACCTCCTTTATGAAAAAGGAAACCCTTCACCATTGTGCACAAAGTCATTTTTTGAAAAGGAGGCTTACAAAGGCTTTAAAAAGGTGATGTCATATTTTAAATAACAAAGGAGGGGAGGAGTTTTTAAAAATATTCATTGAGTATAAAAGGCATGGAGCCAACGTTCATTTTTACTTTGCAAACCGAGCCACTGAGGAAAAAACAAGTATTGAGCAATTTTGAATCATTTTTTGAGCTTGTTTTCCTGTGCGGCATTCCTGTATAATCGTGCGGCGCACCTGTAGGCACCCGACAGAAGGATTAACACATAGGCGCAGCGCGCCTGTAGCATTGTGCGGCACGCTTGTGCCAATGTTCAACGGATGCCCAGGGCCGACCTGACAACATCAGCGCGGCGCTTTTATGCCCGTTAGGCTTGCCCAGCCCACTAACCACCTTTGAACACCAATCTCTAGCTAGGGCCAACGCTGCAAGAAACTCTCCAAGGTGCCAAGATCGATTTGTATTCAACAAAATCACCCCCAAACACGGCAAAAACTCATTTTTTCAAAGGTATTTACAGATCTTGGCTCGTTTTTTATTTAAAGGAACAGTGATTAAAGGGAGAGGGAGTCTGTCTTCATAAGTAAAAAATTTGTTTACACATTTGTGAAAAGGAACACTGTCAGATAAGTAGTCTTATGTTCATCAAGAAAGACTTGTTTGCCAACTAAAGATTACATAGTCTATAAAGAAAAACTGGGATTATTTTAAAGACCTATACTCAGTGAACAAAATAAGATATTGCTGTTGAAAAAAAAAACTAACCTCCATCCAAAAGAGCTTGCTTGCTAAAAAACATCACAGAGACATAATGATTGGGGATAAGGTTTTTTTATCAATGTCAAAAGGGCCCTTTTTGTTGGATAAGGCACAAAGCTTATTTTAAACGGAGAGACCCATGATCTCAAAGAAACAGTGATCATCAAAGAGGGACAATTTGTTCAAAGGGAGAGCACAGTGTTTTTCAAAGAATGTATTCTTTGCTTTGAGAGGAAAGAAGATAATGATTGGGTGAAACATCTTGTATCAGTTCACAAGGTGTTTGCTCAGTTTCTTAAAACAGTGATTACTCAAGGAAGAAACATAGTGGTTTTTAGGGGTGCCATCTTTGATTAAAACAGAGAAAAATAGTGAAAAGGAAGCAAGAGTTTTATTGTCAAAAACAAAGGGAGCTTGTATTTAAAAACCAAAAATAGATTTTATTAAAAGCCTTTTGCTCACAACACAGTTCATAAGAAAGGAGTTTGCTTTCACTTAACAAAAACTTTCTTGCCAACTAAGGACAAACTTAGTCTTACAAAGAGGAAAAGGTGTTTTGATTGAGGGCCTTTTTCAGTGATCATTTAAAAAATTTACCTTGGTGAGTCAGTAAAGGGTATCAGAAGCAAAAATTCCTGCAAAGAAGGACAACAGGAGTGGGTATCACAATAGGTATGAGCCTATTACACCTAGCATGATATTTTTTGCATTTATTTTGAAGAAAGTTTATTTAAAGTCCATAAAGTCACACACATTTGTTTGCTTTGAGGCTGCAAGGGAAGCATGCCCATCTAGCAGGTTTGGATTTCATACTTTATCCTAGGGCTATCTCCAAAGCTACTAAGATCCCCTATATAGGAGAAAAATGGTTCAAACAAACATACCTAGATCTGAATCACTACAAACCCTTTCTAAAACCAGACCATCAAGATGCTTGCCAAGCTATTTTCCCTTTTTCCCACTTGTTGACCAGCTATTCCCCTCTCATGAAATTCATCATGAAGTATTTCACATGTGAAGGGAGGTTTTCCTGGATTTATGTCTATCAAATCAGGCTCCTTATGCATTTCACAAGAACTCAATTGTTGAACCTACCTTTTTTCCTATATAGAAGCATTGACAAGATGGCCTCTACTGTCCAAAAGAAGCCCTCCGCTCAACAACAAGCTTGTTTATTTCATCATTCCCTTATCAAGATCATCATCCTCCATCAACTTGAGAAAAAGGGAGTTTCTTGGGACTCTTTCATCTCCCATCCTGATTTTTCCATTGCCTCTTCATCCCATGCGCCTTCCTCACCATATACTCATCATGTTTCTGCTTCTTCTAGTAAATCCACTCCTAAAAGACCAAAATCCCATATGATTGAGAGTGAAGAAGAGAAGAAGAAAACTAGTGATGAAGAAGGGAAAAGTGACAAGAGGTAAACTAGTGATGAAGAAGGGCAAAGTGACAAGAGGCAAAATAGTGATGATGAGGGTCAAAGTAAAGACTCTAAGAATGATAGTGGGGAAGAAGGAAATGATGATGAGCATGAAAAAATTGATGCTGAGCATAACAGTCATGAAGAGGAACATGATGGCAGCCGACACAGCAGTAAGCATATTAGTGATGAGGGACAAAACAATGAAGGAAAAGAACACTGCAGTCATGAAGAAAGCAGGGACAGAGATGAGCATATCAGTCCTCAAGATGACAAACAAAGTGGCAACCAAAACAATGATGATGAGGGTCACGACAGTCCTCAAAAAGACACTTATGATGAGAAACAAGACAGCCCTCAAGCAATTAATGATGATGACAATCAAACACCAAACAGTGAGCATTCCAAAGAGGGAAGCATGGAGCAAAAATACCAAATCAGTGACCATGAGCATAGCAGTGGTGAAGACAGCCAAAGAAATCTTCAAGTAGAATAAAACATTGACAAAGACGAAACTAGAGAAGATGATGATGGAGGCAGTAAGGTAAAATACCAAGTTGAGCAAACACAAGTAGAAAAACCTCCTCTATCTTATCCTCCACACAACCAAGAGCATGTGCTAGCTGCCTCTCGTGGACAAGGGGCCATGACTCTTCCTCGAAAAGTGGCGAAGCCTAGAAACACTAGATCAACAAAGAAGAAAACCACTCCAGCAATGACTAGCAATGTCACAAGAGTGCTAAGGAGTAGAGGCAAGCTGCCTAAAAAAATAATTGTTGAATTTCCAAAGAGGAAGAGGACCAAGAAGTCTATCCAAGGCAAGGGGAAAGAAAAAGAGGAGAGTAGTCATGAAAAGGAAAGGGAGTTTGATATCATACAGATAGACAGTGATGATAGTGATAATGAAGCTATAATCCTTGAGGCTCTTTTGCAAAATAGAGAATACCAAATTCATTGTTGAAAATGCAGCAAGATGATGGAGCTTAGTGAAATGAATTCGCCTTCACTAAGTGGGCCCGCAGGCTATTTTTGGCGCAAAGTCTATTTTTAGACTATGTCTATTTTTAGACATATGGAGCATGGTCTGGGAGTTACAGTATGCTATTCTTGGAGTATGTTTCATGTTGGTAAAAATAGATGAGACTCTATTTTTGAGGTCAA
Organism: Pinus albicaulis; assembly: GCA_034641835.2. Taxonomy (NCBI): domain Eukaryota; kingdom Viridiplantae; phylum Streptophyta; class Pinopsida; order Pinales; family Pinaceae; genus Pinus; species Pinus albicaulis. Next base: position 550,806,598 of record CM076576.1, read on the forward strand.
AGAGGTCGAAGTCTATTTTTAGACCGCCTCTCCTTAAGACAGGGAAGTCAAATATTATTTACCCTTAATAATATTTGGACTCTAAACAACAGCTTACTCTCTTGGAGCACTTCAGTTCGAGCAACAGAAGTGGCTCATGCATCTGACAGAGGAATCACGTGATTCCCAAGGGTTTGATGGCATCATGCATGGTTGACTTCAGTTAGGACTTCAGTGGCGGAAGTTTGGTGGAGTTGATGAGACAGCTGGTGGAGTTGTGTTCGGTTTAACTTAGTTGAACTAGTTGTGATTAGTTTAACTAGCTAATAAACTAATAATGAGTGGAGTGAATTAAATATTATTTAATTCACTAATTATTAACTCATTATTCAACTCAAGAACACATCAGTTCACTACAGTGCATGGACAGTTCAGTGGAGACCAGTGAAAGAGGTAGATGAAAGGGTTGAGATAGATATCAGTTGTGACATCAGTTGTGCATGAGATTTGCACCGCACTTGGAGGAATTTCCCATGATGATTGCACTGTCAAGACAAGGAGATTCGAACCTTGGATCTCTCATTATACCAGCCTTGATTGCGCAATAGAGGCAGGCAATTAGTGGATGAGTTTTGAACTTGAGACTTGTTCAAAACCAAGCTAGTTTGTGTGTAACTTTATGAGATAGTACTGAGTACTTGTGAGGAGTATTGTACTATGTACTGTTACATGTTCTCTTCATTTTAATATACACAATAGCTGAGGGGTTTTCAGCTATAATCTCTCCCCATACATACTGTGTAATGTGTGTGATGTTTTGATGATCTTTTGATCGCATACCGCTTGTTTTATTTCCGCATGTGTGATGATCTGAGTGGAAGAGATTATGTGTTGCATGTGAATTTGAATTGATATGTGATCAGGATAATCTCGGTGGATAAATCTTCATTATTCAGCAAATTTCTACATGGTATCAGAGCTATCGGAGCAGAGATTGATCATCACAGTGATTACAAACTTATTTCGGTAGACAGAGTGTGCATGAGGGCCAGGTAGCCTCTGGATCCATCCTTTCCTTTGAAAGGTGATACATCCAGTAAATGCCCCTGCAGTAGATCTCTGTGCTAGAAATATTTTTTTCTCACAGATCAAGAGCGGTTGAGCTTTGAGCTTGGAATTCGAATTTTGCAGCAGTTTGTTTTCTTGGTGCTGGAGTTGAAAATGTCTTTCAACGGTTTGCGACTCGAATATGCTCTTGAAGGCAGTTTGAATTATGTTGCATGGAAGGATCCCATGGAAGCAGTATTAGAATATAATGGACTGAAGGAGTTCGTAGATACGGATGTCCAAAAGCCCACTGATCCTGCTGAAGTCGAGGCTTGGCAAAAGAAGATGGCGAAATGTCGAAGGATTCTGTTGGAGGGCGTAAAGGATCACATTGTATCCAGCCTGCATGGAAAATATTCTCCATATTTGATGTGGAAAGCGTTGACAGATCTATTCCAGAGTAAGAGCGACCAAAGGAAGCTGGCGCTCAAAGATAAGCTCAGAAACATCAAGATGGAGAAAGGCGACAGTATCGCCAAATACCTCACGAAGTTCACTCAATGCAGAGATGAGCTGGGAAGTGTGGGGGTGACTGTCGAAGATGAGGACATGGTGTACCTAGCTCTCCTTGGTCTTTCGAAGGCTTGGCATTCATATCAAGATAGTGTCAATGGTCAGGAGAAGTTTCCGGGCTGGGAGCACCTTTGGGCGGATCTCATGCAGGAGGATATAAGGATGACTACCAGGGACGGATCTTCATCAAAGGTATCTGATGAATAAAATTGTGCTTTGGCTGCCAAAGCAAAGAAGGGGAAGAGCAAGAAGGCTTCTCAGTCTGTTGCGAAAGGCAAGAAGCAAGACATGTCCAAGGTGAAGTGTTTTCACTGTCACCAGCACGGAAAATATTCCACAAATTGTCCGCAGAAGAAGAAAAATAAGAAGGCTGCCGGATCTGCAGCGGGAGAGGCATTGGCTTCTCAATTCGAACTATATTTTTCACTGATCGCATGCTTGGTTTCAAGTGTGGCGGGATCAGTTTGGTTCTTGGACAGTAGTGCGTCATTTCACATGACCGGAGATCGAGATCTATTTTCAGATCTGGAGGAAAAAGATCTTGGAGTGCACATCGAGATGGGCGATGATGGTAGATACAGTGTGACTGGTATCAGTACCATTTCATTTGAGAGGGAGTCTAGTAAACCTTTCATATTGAAGGAAGTTTTGCATGTTCCAGGATTGATGAAGAACCTGATCTCTGTGGCGATGTTGGAAGACAAGGGGTATGATGTGGTCTTTAGCGAAGGAAAAGCTTTCCTGCGCAGTAAGACTACTGGTGAGACCCGGAAGATAGGGGTTCGAGTCAAGAACCTTTATCAGTTGCAAGTAGATGGCTGCGCAGCAATGGCATGCAAGGCAGGAGAAGTGGTGAGCCGAGATGATGAGGGCGAACTGTGGCACAGGAGATTGGGCCACCTTCACCATGGAGCTTTGAAGATCCTGCAGCAGATTTCTACTGGGCTTCCTAAGGGCACTCTTGCGCAGTCAGATCAGTGCAAGGGGTGTACTTTGGGGAAATATGTGAAAGCCACCTTTCACGAGAAGGATAGTCGCGCCACGACGATCCTTGAGAGAGTTCACACAGACGTGTGTGGTCCTTTCTCAGTAGCTTCGATAGCAAAGCACAAGTACTATGTGATCTTTGTTGATGATTTCTCTCGGAAGTGCTGGATCTTCTTCATGCAGAAGAAGAGCGAGACATATTCAAAGTTCTGTGAATTCAAGGCGCTGGTTGAGAAGGAATCGGGGAAGCATGTGAAGGCTCTTAGGAGCGACAATGGTGGTGAATTCATCTCTACTGAATTCAAAGACTTTTGCAGCGCAGAAGGGATTCGGAGAGAGCTCATCGCACCCCATAACCCACAGCAGAACGGGGTGGCTGAGCGGAAGAACAGAACGATCGTGGGTGCTTCACGGGCGATGTTGCATGATCAGGGCCTACCCCTTCACTTGTGGGCTGAGGCATGCAATACAGCAGTGTATGTGCAGAACCGTTGTCCTCACAAGGTTCTTGGCATGAGTACACCGGAGGAGGCGTTTTCTGGCAAGAGGCCTGATATTTCTCATCTGAGAATTTTTGGCTCACCTGTCTACATGCATGTGACGAAGGATGCTAGAAAGAAGCTGGATCCGACCGCAGAGGTTGGAATATTTGTGGGGTACACTGATACACCTCACAACTATCGGGTGTATTTTCCAGACAGTCGCAAGACTGTTGTGCGACGGGATATCAAGTTTCAAGAGGAGAAATCCATGCAGTGTTCGCTTGAGAGGGAGCTACACTTGCATGCAGATGAGGAGCTGTTAGTTCCTAAGGAGGAGCTTCCGGATGTGGATTAGCCACAAGAGGAAGTTCAGGAGGTGGAAGAAACCACCCATGCAGTGCCAACCATCAGAGGGCGCAAGCGCACTACAGAAGCTGAGTGACTGGCTCGAGATGCAGAGAAGGTTGTAGGACCACCTACAACACAGCGCAAACAGAGGCAGTCACCGGATCGGTACACTGGATACATGGCTCTTGTGAGTTAATGTGTCATGACGGAGCCGTCCTCTTTTGAGGAAGCTGTGGAGGAACCCGCATGGGTAGATGCCATGATCGAAGAATATGATTCGATCGTCAGAAACAGTGCATGGGAGATTGTCCCAAGACCGGAGGGGAAATCAGTGGTGGGTTCACGATGGATCTATAAAGTGAAGCAGGCGGCTGACGAGAGTGTGGAGAAGTACAAGGCGATATTTGTCGCCCGTGGCTTCTCACAGATCGAGGGGATCAATTATGAGGAGACCTTTGCACCTGTCGCAAGGTACTATTCCATACGGACGATCCTTGCTCTCTCAGCGCAGATGGGATGGCACATCCATCAGATGGATGTGAAGACTGCGTTCCTCAATGGAGTCATTGAGGAGGAGGTGTACAGAGCGCCTCAAGGTTTCAAGATCTTCAAAGAATGAGTCGCATGTGTGCCGACTCAAGAGAGCATTGTACGGTCGGGCTTCCAAACACCGTTTGCACATGGATTGATGCTTATCGACGGGCTTGGATTTTCCAAGAGTGAGGCGGATCCTAACCTGTACCAGATTGTGGTGGAGGGGAAGCTGCTGATCATTGTACTGTATGTAGATGATCTGATTTGACGAGTGATGAGATGTTGATACTTTCATGCAAGGAGGATATTGCTAGAGAGTTTGAGATGAAGGACTTGGGCCTCCTTCATTATTTCCTGAGATTGGAGATTTGGCAGCGCAGTGGAGGACTGTTTGTTTCTCAGGGTAAGTATGCCCGGGAGATTCTGGAGAGGTTCAACATGCATGGCTGCAAGCCTGTTGATACTCCTCTTCCTGGTGTTTGGAGGAAGGAGGATGCTACTTCAGCGGAAGTAGTGGATGCCATTGTCTATCGACAGTTGGTGGGGTCGCTTATGTATCTGGTCAATACACGACCCGATATATGCTATGCTGTTAACCAGCTTTCGCAAGCTATGGTTAAGCCTACCAAGCTCTTCTGGAAGGCAGGCAAGCATGTATTACGTTATATTAGTGGCACATCGGGATATGGTCTATGGTACAGACAGGAGGATGGAGCGAAGCTTTCTGGCTTCACTGATGTAGATTGGGCAGGGAGCCCAATGGATCGAAAGAGCACATCTAGAGGAGTTTTCAGCATTGGATCGACAGCATTTTCCTGGTACAGCAGGAAGCAGAGATCCGTGGCACTCAGTTCAACAGAGGCCGAGTACATGGCAGCAAGCTTGGCTGCATGCGAGGCTATTTGGATGAGGAAGATCCTCGTCGGATTGTTCGGGTTGCACTTGGAGCCTACTGTGATTTATTGTGATAACCAGAGTTGCATTAAACTCTCAGCTAATCCAGTATTTCATGATAGATCCAAACACATCGACATCAGGTACCATCATATCATAGATTGTGTTCAGCGGAGAATCATGTTACTTTCATATGTTCCCACGGAGGATCAGGATGCTGACATCTTGACGAAGGCGCTCACCAGGAGCAAGTTCGAATTCCACAGAGGCAGGATAGGGGTTGCAGATAATCCATATCTTGTTGAGAGGGAGTGTTGAAAATGCAACAAGATGATGGAGCTTAGTGGAATGAAGTCGCCTTCACTAAGTGGGCCTGCAGGCTATTTTTGGCGCAAAGTCTATTTTTAGACTATGTCTATTTTTAGACATATGGAGCATGGTCTAGGAGTTGCAGTATGCTATTCTTGGATGATTGGTCGAGTTGGTAATAATATATGGACCTCTATTTTTAGACATACAGGTCGAAGTCTATTTTTAGACTGCCTGTCTAAAAATAGGTCAGTCAAATATTATTAGCCCTTAATAATATTTGGACCCAGCTATTAGTTTACCTCTCGGGAGCTTAGGGTGGTTGGTACGTAAGGGCCCATGTATCCGACAGAGAATTACATGCTATTCCTAGGGGTTTGGTGAGCTGATGCATGGTTTACTTCGCTAAGACTTCAAAGGGTGTGTTTGGTGGAGTTGATGAGACAGTTTGTGATAGAAGGTTTAACTTAGTTGAACTAGTTGTGATTAGTTTAACTAGCTAATCAACTAGTGTTGAGTGGAGTGAATTAAATATTATTTAATTCACTAATTATTAACTCATTATTCAACTCAAGAACACATCAGTTCACTACAGTGCATGGACAGTTCAGTGGAGACCAGTGAAAGAGGTAGATGAAAGGGTTGAGATAGCTATCAGTTGTGACATCATTTGTGCATGAGATTTGCACCACACTTGGAGGAATTGCCCATGATGATTGCACTATCAAGCCAAGGAGATTTTAACCTTGGATCTCTATATAGACAGGCCATGATTGCGCAATAGAGGAAGGCAATTAGTGGATGAGTTTTGAACCTGTGACTTGTTCAAAACCAAGCTAGTTTGTGTGTAACTTTATGAGATAGTACTCAGTACTTGTGAGGAGTATTGTGCTATGTACTGTTACATGTTCTCTCCATTATAATATACACAATAGCTGAGGGGTTTTCAGCTATAAGCTTTCCCCATACATACTCTGTAATGTGTGTGATGTTTTGATGATCTTTTGATCGCATACCGCTTGTTTTATTTCCGCATGTGTGATGATCTGAGTGGAAGAGATTATGTGTTGCATATGAATTCAAATTGATATGTGATCAGGATAATATCGGTGGATAAATCTTCATTATTCAGCAAATTTCTACATTCATGACCTACAAGCTGATCTAGAAAGCTCAAAGGACTTCATACATGTTCTATAGATGCAAAACAAACAAATGAGTGGTCAAATGGCAGTTTTTGAGGCTCGGGCTTTCAAATACCAAAGGGAAGCCTCCAAAACACAAACTAAGCTTGAAGATCTTATGGGCGAATTTGATAATACTAAAGAAGAAGAGTAGCCAATGAGAAAGAGGCCTAGGACTATGGGACTCATGAAAGCTCTGGAGAAAAAGAAGTAAGAAGAGGCAACCCTTATTTGATCTTATCCTCTTACTCAATTGCTCACCCAAGAAATAGAAAATAATAGAGAACCATGGCTTGAAAGGGCCAACAAGAATTTGGAGGATAAGTTAGAGAAATCTAACAGGGACTTGAGTCTACAGAAGAAGATGACTGGGCACTACAAGAAGTTGAACCAATTTGCCTGAAAAAAGCTCAAAATTGTTCAAGAAAGGCTCAAGGTTGCCCGAAAGAGGCGCCCGGTAGAAAAAAAGGAGAAAGGCACATCAGGGCTTGAAATATTGGCCTCAGCTTCTCTACATGTTTCTAAGAACCCATGAGGGGCTTGCTCGCCAAAATTGAGCAAATTTTGACAAGATTTTGTTTTTTTTTTTTTGCCATAATTGCACATTTTTCAAGGCGCTTCCATGTGTGCTAGGAACATCCTCAGTGGTTGAGAGTGGTATCATTAGATGCATTAAATTAAAGGGCATCTACTCAGAAAATTTCAGATCCAAAGGATGTGTTTTGATCCCCCAAAGAGGCGAAAAACAATGATTTTTTGACTTTCTGCCTCACATATCAGCAAGGGCTATGTTTCTGGTTTTTTTCACTCAGTTTAGTTTTTTACAGAATTTCCTACATTGTTTTGGGAGAAATCAAGTAGTACCAGAAGGTAGACATCCATGGATTTCCAACGAGCCATCATGGGCCTCATATTGACATTGGGAGGTCCCTCAAAAATGGTCTGCAAGATAGGAAATTTTCTGCTGCTACGTTCTTGTAGCATTTTGGAAAAAAGACAGTTTTCTGTAGTGGCTTATCCAAATGCGCATTAGGCATTTTTTAGCCATTGTCAGTAATGAAAAGTAAATATTTTTTCCTTTTTTAGCATTTTATAGATATTTTGAAGATATTTTCTGCCTTGGGCTTTGCAAAGCCTCAAGGACAAAATCAAATATCTATTTTTAGCCTATGAGCTTTTAGTCAGTTTTGTGAAACTTATCTTCTCATTATCCTATATAACTCATGGAGAATCATTGTAATATTTTTGGTTGAAGAGTTGATAAACAAGTTGGACTTTGAAGATCTTAAGAACTTGAATGAGCTTAGAACAATATATGTTATGAGTTTTGATGATCAAACTTGTTTTATGGAGTGAATAGCTTGACTTGCTTGCCTAGATGATGGAGAGGATCTATGTGCAAGATTCCATGGCTTGGAAAATGGTATTGTACTTATTTTTAGTTATGTTTTCTTAGTTTTTCACATATGTATCCATGCTTCTTGCTTGTTTTAGGTCATTAAATAATAGTTTGAGGTATGCCCATGGAGGCTCATCAAATTTCCTGATTCATTATAGCTTCTATTTTTTCATCTTTCTTGGTCATGTCAAAGGATTCTTAATTTCCCTTTGGTCCACTAAGAACTTGTTATTTATTTCCTTAAAATGATTAATATGACATGCTATCTTGTTTGATTCATGGTATGCCCTGCTTACTCATAGCTGTTTAAATCTCATTAATGAAATCTCCTTTGAAGTATTGACTATCTAGTTTAAATCAGAGAGGTCTTATTTCGATCTTGCCCTCTGACTATACTTGCAGACTTATTTCAAAGTTCTCATCAAATTGAATGTGTTTCTTAGGAGTTTCCTTTCCACATTTTGAGCTATTGGGTTGTTTACATGTGTTCTCAACCACTGAAGGTGATTTTCCCATAGTTAGAGGGTCTTATACTTCTATGCATCACCTGAATGTTTATTTTATGCATCTATTAGTTTGAGTTGGATTCATAGTGATTAATGGTTAGCCCTACCACATGAATACTTGCTGTTTGAACTATTTATTCTTAAGATCCCCTTGTCTTGCACAAACTTGATGTTCATTTCACTTTATAAAACACCTAAAATATCCATTTGCTATACTAAATTGGCCTTGCAGTACACCCTACCCATTGTCTTGACATCCTTGGCTTGATTTTGACCCCATAGCCCAGTTGATCTTATTTTCTTGTTCTATTTTGATCCACTTGATCAAATTTTCCTCCAAACAACTAAAAAAAAACAAACAAACACACTTAACAACTAGCCTAAAATCTAAAAAAACTAAGTGAACAAGCTCACATCCTTCGCTTCATTAGAGAGAGCCCTCGCTGAGTCCAGGAAGGCTAGGTCCTAGGGCTCCAAATATTGGTTTGATATTACTCCGTCATTTGGTCCGTCAATCTGCCAAATCACGAGAACCTAACATAATGGCGATCACGATGGGACACTGAGTGATAAAAAAACTTAGACTTCCCTAAACCTTCATAAACCTTTAAGAATACTATCTTGTGGACTTATCCAACTTCTCACTAACATAATGGTGATCACGGTGGGAATTTTCTGAGTTAGTGACAAAATAAGTATACCTTAGAACTTAAGAAATCCCTTGGCTCAAGAATATCCAGTGATTATCAGCCACCTCATCGCCACACTGACGTAATGGAGATTATGGTGAGACTCTCTGAGTTCATGACTGTCTAGAAAAATCTTATTGACTCATTAGTCCTTCAAGATTAAATCATAAAATCAACTGATAAATCCATTAGAGTAAACTATCTTTGTTTCATCACCTTAGTTAAGTGCTGAAAGCAAATTTAGGACACTCTTACAAATCAGACTGCACATTAAAAACTCAGAAAATAACCTCACAAAAACATTTCTTTTTTAGATTAACTGTTCATATTAGTTTTGGTGGTGGACCATAGACAATATATCCTCAAAAAACCAAAATATCCACCTGGCGACTTCACTAGCCTCCAATAGGCATTTTTGAAAACTTTGATAAGCTTCCATAAAATAATATAAGACTGCTTTACAAACAGCCTTGAAAAGTCTAAAAATTCTTAATCATACACTGAGCTAGTTTGAAAAAACTTAGAGAAGACAAGTTGTTGAAATCATTCATAAATTTCAGCCTCTCTATAGTTTGAATATGAAATTTGGCTTCACGAAGGATTCATACCAAATCTCATCCGGACCCGAATCCTCCTAACATAGTTGATGACCCAGAAAATATTTTGTGGAAAAATTCTAAAACTAGTAATTTAACTACCAATAGGAGCCTTCGTAGAGCAAGCTTTGTACCTGAAAATCTTACATCCTTGCTAGACCAAACTTTTGACTTGTGCCATACAAGAAATATTTTTAGAACCATGTCATAGCCTAGCTTTGACCATTCCGATCTTGAGCCCTTAAACTTTCAGTAGAGTTCTAGCAGAGAAGCATCTCCTACTACTCCACTTGATTTTGAGCTCCTCCACCACTTTAGCTCTTTCCATCCCAAGTCTACTCAAAATCAGTTTGCGGGTCCAAGCACCTCTAATGCTCCCACTCACAATACCACTGTGCAAATCACTTCATCTCACGTACCAAATCCTCCACTTGTAAATTTACTAGTACCACCCATCATGGCAGCATGGTATGCACCCCTAGTGTTACTTTAGCCTTTGGCATCTTTTCCAAATGACTATCATTCTAGGATCCCACACTTCACTGGGGCTAAATCCACTACTGCCCAACAACATGTAGATAGAATGAATGATTCTTTTGATTACATGGAATTAGATAAAGAAACCATCAAGATGAGAATGTTTGCCCAAAGCCTAGGAGGCGAAGCTAAAACATGGTTTAAAGGCTTAGCTCCTCATAGCATACATGATCTCCCATAATTATACCAAAATTTCATAAACAAATGGGAAATCAAGAAAAACCCACTTCAAGTCCTCTCTGAATATAATACTCTTAAGAGGAACACATGAGAAAGTGTTCAAGATTATTGTACTAGATTCAACAGTGTCTATAATGCTCTCCCTCCTAACATGAAACCTCCACCCGACTTAGCTCTAGCAAAATTTCTGGAAGGTTTTGATCTGAATATGACATATCAGATAAGAGAAAGAGAACCTACAATTCTAGAAGAGATGAAAAAGGGGGCTATTAGTGCGGAAGAAAACCTTGCTGAAAAGAGGGCTAGGCTGAGATCAGAAAAGAAGGTCACATACTGAGATGAAACCTTTCCCTCTACATCTTCTTCCGATGCCAAAATAGATAACCTAGAAAGAAAAATGGAAAGAATGATAGAAAGAATGATGGAAAGAATAAGTCTCAGTGATAGAACACCTCCTAGGGACAACCAGCCAAACCCACAAACCAGAAACCGGAATCAAAACTTTAGAAGGGACCCACCTAAAAACAAACCAAGAGAAAATGATCATCAAATCAGGCCTCCTTTCCAAGATAATTATCTTGACGAAGGAGAAAGAGACATTGAACATATTGAGGAAAATCATCTAAACCTGATAGGCTCTGATAGTGAGGGTGAGGTTTATCTCACGGAAGAAGAACAAGGTTTCTTCTCCTCATACCAAGATGAAACTAACTATGAAGATTCTGAAGACCCTGAAATTGGTTTACAAAATTCCATAATGGAAGTCCATAGGCAATATGATCTCAGAAGTAAGAAAAACCAGGAAAAATCGAATAAAAACCAAGAAAACTTAAAAAATAACAATTCAGATTCTGCTGTCAAGAAAAATCCTGAAGCTATTCTTAAAAAACCAGCAGACAATGGTAATTTTATGGCTAAGAAATATGATCTAAACAAAGAAAAAACTAGCCAATCAAACATCGACCCAAACTGTGCCAGCACTTCCACCAAGATTCCTGAAAATATCATCTTAAACAAAATTACAAATCAAAATCAGCAAATAAAAAATATAGAAAAAATTATGGCTGATAAAATCGAAACAAATATACCCAAAACTCAAGTACCTTTCAGTTTTGAAGGGGAGATCACCAAAATCAAGATAACAATACCCCTCACTAAAGTGGTAACCATGGATTTTTATAGATCTCAAGTCTTGAAAGTGTTAAACCTTGGAAGTGATACGGATACTTTAAATCTGACGGACGATAAACGTAAGTTATTATTTGGTCCGAAAGTAGAAGGGAAATACCAAGAAGGAGTTGTTTCTCCTTTTTATGTAAGTTTGAATATACATGAAAAAATATTGCACAACATCATGCTAGACTCCGGTGCTTCACATAACCTTATGCCTAAAATGGTCATGGAAAGTTTAGGCCTATAAGTAACCAAACCATACAAAGACTTATGCTCATTTGATTCGAGTAGGGTCAAGTGTCTAGGTTTAATCAAAAATCTTTGTATTACTTTAGCACAAATACCCACTAAAATTCTAGTCATGGATGTGGTGGTAGTAGACATTCCCCCGAAATACGGTATGTTGTTGTCCAGGTCATGGGGAGCCAAGTTAAGAGATAGTCTCCAAATGGATATGTCATATGCCACTATCCCTATCTTCAATCAAACTAAGAAATTATACCGGGAAACTCATATGAAATACATGGTGAGTAATCAAAATAGACCAAACAATACCCCAGTTTATTCCATTCACTCAAATATCGATTCTTTTATCTTGTACAATGATAGCAATATTAATGAAAAAATAAAAGAAAATGATGAAGAAGTCAATATTTCCAAACATTCAGATCTTTCCTCAAAAGAAGTAAATCATAATCCACACACTGACAACCCTGAAAAACAGCTTAGTAACAAATATGAAGTAGAAAATCTTTGAAACATAAGCTTTGATGGATCATGTAGCAAAACCAATGTAGGAGCTGGCATCTGGATACACAACACAAATCAGGGTCACGCTTTCAAGTTAGAATTCCAATGTACTAATACATTTTCAAAAATTCAGAAAAATATGAGCTCATTTATATTCCCAGGGCCCAGAATAACCTTGCAAATGAACTTGCCTTTGCTGCAAGCAATTGCCAAATACCATCTATGAATGAACCATATTGCACAAAATTCAAACACCGGCCTATAATACCTGATAACATTACACATTGGCAGATTTTTGAAAATGACCAACAAATTAATGACTTTTTGAAATCTGAAAATGAGTTTAAGATCTCTCCATCATGCTTAGATTATAAGGAAGAAAACCATGATGAGAATGAAGATGGAGAAAAGGATCTGCCTACATTTTCTGATATAAATCTGATCACTCATTCTCATAAAGCTCAAACAAATGAAGACTTAGACCAAAGAGATCTTGAGGTTTTACATTGTGAAAATGACATTATACCAAGAGGCCTTGCTCCATTAGAAGAACTCTTCGATTTTAATGACGTAGCCAAGAAACCAAAGATGGAATCTATCGAGACTGACATAGAAGAATACAACATAGGGAACATACAAGAGCCAAAAATGATCAAGCTTTCAAAAACTCTACCTCCTAACATAAAACAGAAATACATCAAACTATTTGCAGAATTCAAATATTTTTTTGCATGGGAATATCAAGATTTGAAATCATATGATACAAGTATCATTCAACACAAAATACCTCTCAAAGAAAATAAAAAACCATTCAAACAAAATCTAAGAAGAATAAATCTCGTCTTATAACCTTTAGTTGAGAAAGAAATCAAAAAAATGTACGATGCCAGAATCATAGTTTCCCTTAGATACTCTGAATGGGTTTCAAACCTTGTTTCTGTGAGAAATAAAACTGGAGAAATCAGACTTTGCATTGATTTTAGGAATTTGAATAGATCCTCCTTAAAGGATAACTACCCCTTGCCTAAAATGGACCACATACTTCAGAAGGTAGTAGGTTCTAAGAGAATCTCATTGCTTGATGGTTTCTCTGGATACAATCAAGTGTTAGTTTTCCCTAGTGACCAACACAAAATTGCTTTCACCACACCTTGGGTCACATTCATGTATGTTAAAATGCCTTTCGGGTTAATGAATGCGGGAGCCACTTTCCAAAGAGCCATGGACATAGATTTTTCAGAAGACATTGGCTATTTTATAGTCATTTACCTTGATGACATCACTGTATATTCCAAAACCGATGAAGAACATATGATTCATTTAAGGAAAGTATTTGAAAAATGTAGGAGATATGGCTTATCTCTAAATCCCAAGAAAACATTGTTTGGTCTCGAAGAAGGAAAACTTTTGGGTCACATCATCTCTGAAAACAGAATAAAAATAGACCTCAAGAGGATTGAAGGAATATTACAAATCATTCACCCCAGAAACATTAAAGAGTTACAATCTTTCATTGGTAAGATAATTTTTTTGAGAAGATTTATCCCAAATCTTGTGGAACTCTTAGAAACATCACAAACATGTTGAAAAGGAGGTAGGAGTTAAGTGGGATGTATATGCTAAGAAATCTTTTGAACTAGTTAAAAAGGCACTTACCCAATCACCTATTCTGATAAGTCCCGATTTCACCAAGGAATTTTACATTTTCTCATTCACATCTGAACACACCATAGTTGTGGTATTGTTGCAAAAGAACGAAATAGGGCAAGAACAACCTATTGATTTCTTTAGTAAAGCCCTCAGAGATGCCCATTTAAAATAAAATATCATGGCAAAGAAGGCATTTGCATTAGTAAAGGCATTAAAAGATTTCAGAGTTTATATCTTACATTCTCATGTCATTGCTTTTGTTCCACACACGGTTGTCAAAGACATTCTAAATCAAGATCCTGATGGTAAAAGAGGAAAATGGATTGCAGTAATCTTTGAATATGATTTATAAATCAGACCAACTAAACTAATTAAGGGGCAAGGGCTTGCAAAACTCATGGCTGAAACTAATCTCCAAGCATTAGACATAAATTTTGTTGACACTCTGGAAGAGAAAGAAGAATGCACAACACCTTATTTTGAAGAAGCATTTTTAATTTCACCTTGGTATGCTGATATTCTTTATGTACTTTTTTATCTTAATGCTCCCCTTGATTTATCAAAGACAGAAGCAAGATTTCTTAAATACAAATCTTTGAATTTTTGCATTATTGATGGAGTTTTGTATTGGAAAAATCCTATTGGTATATTACTCAAATGTTTGCTTAAGGATGATGCAGGAAAAATTATGCATGAAATGCATGAAGGAGAATGTGGGGGCCATCTTTACTGGAAAAATACAGCCAACAAGATTCTTAGAGCCAGTTACGATTGGCCTACCTTGTTCCCCGATACACATAAATTTTTCACAACTTGCCATAAATGCCAAATTTTTGACGGAAAGAGAAAAATTTTACCTTTGCCTTTGCATCCGATCATTGTCGAAGCTCCTTTTCAACAATGGGGTTTAGATTTTATTGGAGAGATACACCCTTCTTCATCCACAAAACACAAATGGATCCTCACAGCTACCGATTATTTTACCAAGTGGATAGAAGCCATCACCTCCAGAAATTCCACTGATTCGGTTATCATCAAGTTCCTAGAAACCAATATTTTGTCTAGATTCGGTTGTCCTAGGAAAATTATCACTGATAATGCAGCTGCCTTTTCATCCAAAAGGATAGTTGATTTCTGTTACAAATATCATATCACATTAGGACATTCCACAACTTATTATCCTCAAGGCAATGGGTTGGCCGAATATTCAAATAGGAGTCTTTTCAATATCATAAAGAAGCTGCTGGAGGATAATCAAAAGGCATGGCGCGAAAAACGGGTACATGCTTTATGGGTTGATAGAATAACTACAAAGAAATCAATTGGTATGTCTCCTTATCAGTTAGTGTATGGCATGGATGCTGTGTTTCCAACATCTTTAGGAGTTTCGGTGATGAAGCTATTACAATAAATACAAATAGAAGAAAATGATATGCAAAGGAGACTAAATCAAAACATTCATTTGCAGCAAACAAGAGAAGAAGTCTACAACAGAACACAGCTGGTGCAAGAAAGTGTGAAGAAGATATTTGACAAAAGGACCAAGGAAAATGATTTTCAGATTGGAGATAAAGTGCTGAAATGGGATTCAAGAAGAGAAGACAAAGGAAAGCATGGTAAGTTTGAAAACTTATGGAAAGGACCATTTATCATCAGTTCAGTTAGAGGAAACAATGCTTTCTTTTTATAGGAGCTTGATGGAAATGAAGTGTTTGGCGGTCCTGTCAATGGCAGGACACTAAAGCATTACTTCCGTCAAGAGTTCTAGTTTCATATTTTTAAATCTTTTACATACCATTGCTTGAAGAAATAAATCAAAAAATAGAAAATACAAAAATAGTAGAAAAGTGGAAAAAGAGGGTGGTTTGAAAACACCATGAAAAGCCCCATGTTCAAAAAATATTCATGCTGAAAGTGTGCAAGTCTAAATGCCACTACTAGCGCTCAAAAGATATCTTGTTTCAGTTATCTAGCCTAATCATAATTGAGCATGTTTTAAATTAATTGCTGATAAGTTAGTGAGAGAGATGATAGTCAAATTGTGTAATCTTGACTTGTCAAAGAAATTAGACTAGGAAAAGAATGCTGGTTTCACACGATCAAAACACAACCAAAGAGGAAAATAGGGATGAAAAAAAATTTGTATACCTTAGCCCTGATTTTTTGAAGTTTCATCTTGTGCATAAATAATGTTTGTGTGCATCTTGTTTTTATGCTGCAAATGCATGACAAATCAGACTGTCTAATCCTAATATGATCATTTTTTTCAATTTCATGTTTTAGTTTAGAGAATGAAATCCTGTCAAACAGTTTAATCTTGACAGTCAATCGTAGTATAGGTAGAGAAACAAAAGAGTTCATCAATTTAATCTGAACTCCTGGAATATATAAGTGTAGCATTAGATAGTTTTTCTTTTTTCAAAAAATATCTTGTCAAAGGGTTTCTAGTCCAAATGCACCTAAAGAAGAAAAAATGTTAGGAAATATAGTTGGGTAGGTAGAGCTGAGGTTGATGCTACTTATGTTGTAGTTTTTTTCAGAAAAGCATCATTTTCAGAAATAACATCAAGAAAGGAAGAAATTTGCGCCAATGGATAATGCACTGTTCTTCACAAGCCAAATATTTGCAATTTTGGACACCTCCTGAAAAGGAGCTGTGCTCCCCAAATGGAGCCACTGTTAGCCATCAGTATTTTTACCTGTTATTGATGACTAGTTTCCTTAGCTGAGTTTTATAGAATCTGATCTCTAAACTGTCAAATTTTTCATCTAGAAAACACCCCAAAATAATTTTTATCCTCCTACCCCTTCCTGTCAACTTATGATGAGAAAAAACCTAGTTATCAAGTCCTATTTGGTTTCAGCAAAGTAACCCTGTCTATAGTTGTCATAGCTGTAAATTATTTTCTCTCATTTTCCCTTGTTTCTCATGCCATTAACTATCCAAAGGTTGATGAAGTGTCTGCAATTCTATCCCTAGTCATCTTGTCATTTGAAAATCTGATCATGCCTAAGAAAACATTCAGAATCTATCAAAATTGTCCCTAAGTTAGATAATGGTGTTTAGGGAATTTTTCCTTGGCTAAGACATCCTAATCCAAAAGCCTCTGTCTAATACCAGTCAGCCTTGAATTAGTTCCCATTCTGCAAAACAAATCTTGATCCATCCATAGGTCACACACCACTAAGAGGTCACTTTGACTCATTTCAGAAGAAGTTCAACAAGGATCTAAATCAGGAAGAGAGAAGGTTTGTCTCTATCTGAAGAGATTTTCTTGGATCAGGCATAATCTCCATAAAGCACCAAAGGAGTTCTCCATGGTTCCAAGGCATCCATTTTTACATCTCTACAGGGGTGTAACTGAATGATGATCAGTATGTGAATAAGAGCAAAAGGGACAAGTTCAAATAGGTTCCCCTTGTTGAAAAGATTTGCCATCAATGATTAGATTAAGAGTTGTAAAGTGAGAGCAACAAGAGTACATGTTATAAATCCAAAAGCTGCCTGAAGAACAGAGATCACTCATCAAGTCAAAATGAATAACAAGGACTGAGTAATGCTGAACAACAGTACTGCATAATCTTTCCAAAGGTCATCATCATGTAGGACATAAGAAGACAACTGCTTCTTATGTGACCTTAAACCTGGGATGCGAACATCAATCAAAGGGAATCTCAATATACCTCTAAAAACATAGTCAAGGGAAAGTACAGTTCAATGATACCTATCAGCAGACATTCTCCATGCATTATTCAAACAAATATACAGAGAAAGACACAATGATTGAAAGTATATTGAGACCCTGTGTTAAAGAGAACTTCCTTCAAAGAGCAGAGGGTTAGAAACATAGTGATAACCTCCTTCAATGATAAGTAGAGGGTTAAAAGATACATTGTTGCGACCTCCACTAATAAGTAGAGGGTCAGCATGTTTTTAAAAAAAAGAGCAGCTACAGGAGATTATTTTGTGCCACCTCCTCCAAAGATGAATAGAGGATGCATAGCAGGGTTCAATGTTGTGTTTGATAAATTTTCTATTGGAAATACTAGTTGAGGAATAATGGTGGAGTAGGTGAAAGTTTATAGGTTGAAAGGTTTGTGTTACATCAAAAGCAAGAAGTGACATAATGGTGCTAAAAGTCTCTATTTTTTCTGTTTACAAAATCCTCCTTCAAAGTATAATCCGAGGCTGGAGTTTTGACTAAAAGAAGCCCCATCTGAATGGCCAAGGAGGTGGACCAAGCCCTATTTAAATTGACCTCTGCAACTGATATAAAAATATAGTCCACCTAGATCATTTATGAAAGAAGGCATTCTTGTTTTTTAGGCAGTTTTATTATGGTCTATCAAAGGTACTCCCTCCAAGTGATAAATAAAGGGAGAGCGCAAAAGGTCACTTCCAGCTCAGTTAAAGGACAAAGGGCACATTGTAAAAATGGGTGAAACTTTCATTATTTGAAGACCTACTTCACAAAAACAGAGGATTTGCATTGTGGTTTGGAAAGGCTGCAATAGTGGTTTTTATAATGATCTCCCTTGTTGACAAATCAATGAAAAAATAGTTCTTTTTAGCCCCTTTCATAACAAGCAGAGTTTTATGGTGCCCTCTTTGCAAACCAACCAAGACCAACACGGTTAAAGAGCCTATTCACTTCATGAAACAATGAATTGGCATTGTGGTGTTAAGATGGCTACAATATTGTTTTTGTGGTAACCTCCTTGTATACTAACAGCAGAGAAAAACACAATTGATATAAAGGACTTCCTTTATGAAAAAAGGCAACCCTTCACCATTGTGCACAAAGTCATTTTTTGAAAAGGAGGGTTGCAAAGGCTTTAAAAATGTGATGTCATATTTTAAATAACAAAGGAGGGGAGGAGTTTTTAAAAATCTGCATTGAGTATAAAAGGCATGGAGCCAACATTCATTTTTACTTTGCAAACCAAGCCACTAAGGAAAAAACAAGTATTGAGCGATTTTGAATCGTTTTTTGAGCTTATTTTTTTGCGCGGCATGCCTGTATAATTACGTGGCGCACCTGTAGGAACTCGACAGAATGATTAGGCGCAGTGCGCCTGTAGCATTGCGCGACATGCCTGTGCCGTTGTTCAACAGACGCCTAGGGCTGACCCAACAACATCAACTTGGTGCGTTTATGCCCGTTCAGGCCTGCCTGACCCACTAGCCACCTTTGAATGCCAGTCTCCAGCCAGGGCCAATGCTGCAAGAAACTCTCCAAGGCACTAAGATCGATTTGTATTCAACAAAATCATCCCCAAACATGGCAACAACTCATTTTTTCAAAGGTATTTACAGCTCTTGGCTCGTTTTTTATTTAAAGGAACAATGATTAAAAGAAGAGGGAGTCTATCTTCATAAGTAAAAAATATGTTTACACATTTGTGAAAAGGAACACAGTCAGACAAGTAGTCTTATTTTCATCAAGAAAGACTTGTTTGCCAGCAAAAGATTACACAGCCTATAGAGAAAAACTGGGATTATTTTAAAGACCTATACTCAGTGAACAAAAGAAGATATTTCTATTGAAAAAACAAACTAACCTCCATCCAAAAGAGCTTGCTTGCTAAAAAACATCACAAAGAAACAGTGATTGGGGATAAGGTTTTGTTATCAGTGTCAAAAGGGCCCTTTTTGTTGGATAAGGGATAGGGCTTATTTTAAACAGATAGACCCATTATCTCAGAGAAACAGTGATCATCAAAGAGGAGCAGTTTGTTCAAAGGGAGAGCACAGTGTTTTTGAAAGAATGTATTCTTTGCTTTGAGAGAAAAGAAGATAATGATTGGGCGAAACAACTTGTATCAGTTCACAAGGTGTTTGTTCAGTCTCCTAAAACAATCATTACTCAACGAAGAAACATAGTGGTTTTCAGGGGTGCCATCTTTGATTAAAAACAGAGAAAAACAGTGAAAAGGAAGGAAGAGTTTTATTGTCAAAAACAAAGGGAGATTGTCTTTAAAAACCAAAAATAGATTTTATTAAAATCCTTTTTCTCACAACACAGTTCATAAGAAGGGATCTTTCTTTCACTTAAAAAAAACTTGCTTGCCAACTAAGGACAAACTTAGTCTTACAAAGAGGAAAAGGTGTTTTGATTGAGGGCTTTTTTCAGTGATCATTTAAAATTTTTGCCTTGGTGAGTCAGTAAAGGGTATTAGAAGCAAAAATGCCTCCAAATAAGGACAACAGGAGTGGGTATCACAATAGGTATGAGCCTATTACAACTCAGGAAGTGAATGAATCTCCTTCGGTACTCTTCAATTTTCATGAAGTAGGGTGCTTGGAATTTTGCCAAAAAGTCCGAAAAGTAAAAAGTCACCTTCATTTGAAACATTTGTTTGCTTTGAGGCTGCAAGGGAAGCATGCCCATCTAGCAGGTTTGGATTTCATACTTTCTCCTAGGGCTATCTCTAAAGCTACTAAGATCCCCTATATACGAGAAAAATTGTTCAAACAAACATACCTAGATCTGAATCACTACAAACCCTTTCTAAAACCAGACCATCAGGATGCTTGCCAAGATATTTTCCCTTTTTCCCACTTGTTGACCAGCTATGCCCCTCTCATGAAATTCATCATGAAGTATTTCACATGTGAAGGGAGGTTTTCCCTGATTTATGCCTATCACATCAGGCTCCTTATGCATTTCTAAAGAACTCAATTGCTGAACCAACCTTTTTTCCTCTATAGAAACATTGACAAGATGGCCTATACTGTCCAAAAGAAGCCCTCTGCTCAACAACAAGCTTGTCTATTTCATCATTCCCTTATCAAGATCATCATCCTCCATCAACTTGAGAAAAAGGGAGTTTCTTGGGACTCTTTCATCTCCCATCCTGATTTTTCCATTGCCTCTTCATCTCATGCTCCTTCCTCACCATATACTCATCATGTTTCTGCTTCTTCTAGTAAATTCACTCCTAAAAGAACAAAATCCCCTATGATTGACAGTGAAGAAGAGAAGAAGCAAACTAGTGATGAGGAAGGGCAAAGTGACAAGAGGCAAACTAGTGATGATGAGGGTCAAAGTAAAGACTCTAAGCATGACAGTGGGGAAGAAGGAAATGATGATGAGCATGAACAAATTGATGTTGAGCATAACAGTCATGAAGAGGAACATGATGGCAGCCAACACAGCAGTAAGCATATTAGTGATGAGGGACAAAACAGTGAAGGAAATGAACACTGCAGTCATGAAGAAATCAGGGACAAAGATGAGCATAGCAGTCCTCAAGATGACAAACAAAGTGGCAACCAAAACAGTGATGATGAGGGTCATGATAGTCCTCAAAAAGACACTTATAATGAGAAACAAGAAAGCCCTCAAGCAAGTAATGATGATGACAATCAAACACGAAACAGTGAGCATTCCAAGGAGGGCAGCATGGAGCAAAAATACCAAATCAGTGACCATGAGCATAACGGTGGTGAAGACAAACAAAGAAATCTTCAAGTAGAAGAAAACAGTGACAAAGATGAAGCTAGAGAAGATGATGATGGAGGCAACAAGGTAAAAGACCAAGTTGAGCAAACACAAGTAGAAAAACCTCCTCTATCTTCTCCTCCACATAGCCAAGAGCATGTGCTAGCTGCTTCTTCTAGGCAAGGGGCCATGACTCTTCCTCCAAAAGTGGTGAAGCCTAGAAACACTAGATCAGCAAAGAAGAAAATCACTCCAGCAGTGACTAGCAATGTCACAAGAGCACTAAGGAGTAGAGGCAAGCTGCCTAAAAATAACATTGTTAAATTGCCAAAGAGGAAGAGGACCAAGAATTATATCCAAGGCAAGGGGAAAGAAAAAGAGGAGAGTAGTCATGAAAAGGAAAGGGAGTTTGATATCATACAGATAGACAGTGATGATAGTGATAATGAAGCTAGAATCCTTGAGGCTCTTTTGTGAAATAGAGAAGACCAAATTCATGACCTACAAGTTGATCTAGAAAGCTCGAAGGACTTCATACATGTTCTACAGATGCAAAACAAACAAATGAGTGGTCAAATGGCATTTTTTGAGGCTTGGGCTTTCAAATACTAAAGGGAAGCCTCCAAAACACAAACCAAGCTTGAAGAGATTATGAGCAAATTTGATAATACTGAAGAAGAAGAGCAGCCAATGAGAAAGAGGCCTAGGACTATGGGACTCAAGAAAGCTTTGGAGAAAAAGAAGGAAGAAGAGGCAGCCCTTGTTTGATCTTATCCTCTTACTCAATTTCTTACGCAAGAAATAGAAAATAATAGAGAACCATGGCTTGAAAGGGCCAACAAGAATTTAGAGGATAAGTTAGAGAAATGTTAATTTTAGAACATGTTCTATGCCATTTCAGATTAGGGCACACAATATTGAAGCAGATAGAACATACAAATAGATAGATGGAAGATAAGCCAAAACAGAGATAATGAATGGTGGCGTTACGATGATCAGCAGGATGCTTCTACCAGCAAAGTCTCCAATAGGTCATTCAACCAAGCGTGTCACACATCACCCTAGAACAACCCAAACAAAGAACATTCCATAGATATGCAGCTCCAATGCTATCCAGAGAGAGAGAATTCCTCCACACCAATGTGTGTCAAATGAACTTTAAGTCTCTCCAATATATAGGAATCTTTGGGGGTGTGTGACACGTCCTTTAAGACATTTAAGTCAATATTTTATTCCAGGTCGACCTAGCACATAAGTGGAATAACTTCAAAGTACATGTTCTGCTCATTCGATCGAGATGATATTTAGATCAATCTTACACCTCTCCGAAAGAGGAATCCAATAAAAATATTGGGATCGTCATCTGAGTAACACAACCCAGAGTTTGGACCTAGTTGTCCAATTTTAACAAGAAAGCTAACAGGGACTTGAGTCTACAAAAGAAGATGACTGGGCACTATAAGAAGTTGAACCAATTTGCCCGAAAAAAGCTCAAAATTGCTCAAGAAAGGCTCAAGGCTGCTCGAAAGAGGCGCTTGGTAGAAAAAATGGAGAAAGGCACATCAGGGCTTGAAATATTGGCCTCAAATTATCTACATGTTTCTAAGAACCCATGAGGGGCTTTCTCGCCAAAATTGAGCAAATTTTGACAAGATTTTGTTTTTTGTGTTTTTTGGCCATAATTGCACATTTTTCAAGGCGCTGCCATGGGTGCTAGGAGCATCCTCAGCTGTTGAGAGTGGTATCATTAGATGCATTAAATTCAAGCACATATAATTAGAAAATCTCAGATCCAAAGGATGTGTTTTGATCCCCAAAAGAGGCGAAAAACAGTGATTTTTTGACTTTCTGCCTCACATATCAGAAAGGGCTACTTTTCTATTTTTTTTCACTCAGTTCAGTTTTTGATAGACTTCCCTGAATCATTTTGGGAAAAATCAAGTAGTTTCAGAAATTAGACATCTAGGGATTTCCAACGAGCTGTCACGAGCCTCATTTTGACATTGGGAGGTCCCTCAAAAGTGGTCTGCAATACAAGAAATTTTTTGCTGCTACGTTGTTGTAGCATTTTAGCAAAAAGGCAGTTTTCTGTAGTGGCTTATCCAAATGTGCGTTAGGCCTTTTTTAGTCATTGTCAGTAATGAAAAGTCAATATTTTTTCCTTTTTTATAATTTTATAGATATTTTGAAGATATTTTGTGCCTTGGGCTTTGCAAAGCCTCAAGGACAAAATCAGATATTTGCTTTTAGCCTATGAGCTTCTAGTCGGTTTTGTGAAGCTTATCTTCTCATTCTCCTATATAACTCATGGAGAATCATTGTAATATTGTTGGTTGAAGATTTGATAAACAAGCTGGACTTTGAAGATCTTAAGAACTTGACTGAGCTTAGAACAATATATGTTATGAGTTTTGATGATCAAACTTGTTTTATGGAGTGAATAGCTTGACTTGCTTGCCTAGATGATGGAGAGGATCTATGTGCAGGATTCCATGGCTTGGTAAATGGTATTGTACTTCTTTTCAGTTATGTTTTCTTAGTTTTTCACATATGTATCCATGCTTCTTGCTTGCTGTAGGTCAATAAAGAATAGTTTGAGGTATGCCCATGGAGGCTCATCAAATTTCCTGATTCATTACAGCTTCTATTTTTTCATCTTTCTTGGTCATGTCAAAGGATTCTTAACTGCCCTTTGGTCCACTAAGAACTTGTTATTTATTTCCTTAAAATGATTAATATGACATGCTATATTTTTTGATTCATGGTATGCCCTGCTTACTCATAGCTGTTTAAACCTCATTAATGAAATCTCCTTTGAAGTATTGACTATCTAGTTTAAATCAGAGAGGTCTTGTTTCGATCTTGCCCTCTGCCTATACTTGCAGACTTATTTCAAAGTTCTCATGAGATTTAATGTGTTGCTTAGGAGTTTCCTTTCCACATTTTGAGCTGTTGGTTTGTCTTACATGTGTTCTCAACCACTGAAGGTGATTTTCCCACACTTAGAGGGTCTTATACTTCTATGCGTCACCTGAATGTTTATTTTATGCATCTATCAGTTTGAGTTGGATTCATAGTGATTAATGGTTAGCCCTACCACATGAATACTTGTTGTTTAAACTATTTACGCTTATGATCACCTCGTCTTGCACAAACTTGATGTTAATTTCACTTCATAAACCACCTGAAATATCCATTTGCTATACTAAATCGGCCCTGCAGTACACCCTACCCATTGTCTTGACATCCTTGGCTTGCTTTTGACCCCATAGCCCAGTTGATCTTATTTTCTTGTTCTATTTTGATCCACTTGATCAATTTTGCCTCCAAACGACTAAAAACAAACAAACAAACACACTTAAAAACTAGCCTAAAATCTAAACAAACTAAGCGAACAAGCTCACATCCTTTGCTTCATTAGAGAGAGCCCTCTCTGAGTCCGAGAAGGCTAGTTCCTAGGGCTCCAAAGATTGGTTTGATGTTACTCTGTCATTTGGTCTGTCAATCTGCCAAATCACGGGAATCTAACATGTACCACTCGTAGGAGGTGTGGAGGGAGAATTTTCTCTAACTGGAGGGACTCTTGCAGCTTTGCGGGGAGTTCCCAAGTATCTAACATTGAGAGTTACAGGCACTATTCAGGGACAAAGAGTATCGATATTGATAGTCAGTGGGGCCACCCATAACATTATTGATACTTAGTTGTTGTAGAGGAGGGGCATTCACATGGAAAACTTTGAGGGATTCTCAGTTTTGGTTTCGGGAGCTAGAGCCATGAAATGTTCCAAATATGTTCCAGCATTAAATATCACTATGTGAACCTACACATTAACAAACCAATTCTTTGTGGTTGATATTCTAGACACCAATGTGATATTGGGTGTCCAATGGTTAATCACCTTAGGGAAGGTTACCATAGATTGGGAAACCTTGGAGATGGAATGGATAGAGAAGGGGAGTGATAAGCATCAAAAAATCAAAGGCATACAAACCTATCCAGTCCATATTGTCTCAACACATAGGATGGAGGTTGATTTTAGCAGAGAAGACATGGAGTGGGTAGTAGAACTGTGTATGTCAGAAGCAGGGGGAAAGGAAGCACCAGTACACCAGGATGTACATTCTATTTTGGACTGCTATTCTACAACATTTGGAGATATTCCACTAGGAAGACCACCTGACCGAGGGTTTGAGCACACTATTGAGTTGGAGCAGGGGATCCAAGTGGTGATCATCACTCCCTATAGGCATCCCAAATCCTACAGGGATGAGATTGAAAAATCCATTCAGGAGTCTTGACTTTAGGACACATCTGACCTAGCACCAATCCTTTTTCTTCTTCAGTTGTTTTGGTGAAGAAAAAGGATGGCACATTGAGGATGTGCATTGACTATATGGCCTTAAACAAGAAGAAAATGAAGAATAGGTATCCAATCCCCATGATCGATGAGTTAATGGATGATCTTAGGGGATCCAAGTACTTTTCTAAGATTGAATTGAGATCGGGGTACCATCAAATGAGAGTGAGGGATCAAGATATCCCTAAGACAACATTTAGATGCCACTATGGCCATTTTGAGTTCTTGGTGATGCATTTTTGGATAACCGATGCTTCGACAACCTTTCAGTATTGCATGAACCATATTTTTCATGGTCACTTGAGGAATTTTGTATTGGTTTTCGTCGATGACATTCTTATTTACAGTCGTACATGGGAGGAGCATCTACAACATTTTGAGATAGTATTACACATTCTTATGAAGGAGAAATTCTATGCTAATCTCTCCAAGTGTGAGTTTGGACTCACAGAAATGCTCTATTTGGGCCACACAATTGGAGTATATGTAGTGAGAGTTCATGAGGAGAAGATCTGTGTTATCAAGGATTGGCCTGAGCCAAATAATGTCACATAAATTCAAGGATTTGTAGGCATTTGTACTTACTACTGGAAGTTTTTTAAAGGGTTATCTCAACTAGTAGCCCCCCTTATAGATTTGACTAAGAAGGGAGCTTTCAGTTGGATAGCCACAACGTAGAGAGTATTTGATAGGCTTAAGGAGGTGATGAGTAGCTTCCCGGTGTTGGTTCTACCAGATCTCACCCAGCCCTTTGTGTTGGAATGTGATGCTTCAAGGGAGGGCATTGGAGTAGTGTTGATGCAAGGGGGACACCCCATAGCTTTTGAGAGTCAGAAGTTTCTTCCACATGAGATATTATATCCTATATATGATAAGGAGATGTTGGCTACCACACATGCCTTAGCCATGTTCCAACAATACTTGGTGGGTAACAGATTCCGAGTGAAGACTGATCAAAATAGTCTTTGGTTCTTTCTTGAGCAGAAGCAACTGCAAGAAATGCAGGAGAAATGGGTGAGAAATATCCAAGCATATGAATTTGACATTGAATATGTCAAGGGGAAGAGCAATGTAGGGGAAAATGCTCTATCTTAGAGGCTAGAAACGTTGTCCTTAATGGGTATGGATACAGATTGGGAGGCCCAGCTGCTAGTAGAGTATTCTAAAGATTGCTTTTCATGTGAGATCCTAGATGGACAGGTGACTGATGAGAGGTATAGAGTGATGGATGAAGTAATCTATTACAGAGACCATGTCTTCTTGGCTGGATATTCTAGACTTAAGAGGAATATTTTGCAGGCATCACATGATTCACCACTTTCCAGGCATTAAGGATTAACCAAGACATACAAGGCTATTCAGGAGAGATTCTCATGGAAGGGTCTCAAGGAGGATGTGCTCCAACACATCAAGGAGTGCATAGTTTTCCAGAAGAACAAATGGGAGCACAAACATCCAGTAGGTTTGTTGCAGCCAATCCCTATTCTGGATGGAAAATGGGAGAGTGTCTCCATGGACTTCATCACTGGTCTAGCTACGGTTCAGGGTAAGGGTTGTATCTTTGTAGTTGTTGATCGACTAAAAAAGTATTCAAATTTCTTTGTTATTTATGCATGATATACTACTTCACAGGTGGCCAAGATCTTCTTTAGAGACGTCTTTAGACTCCATGGTCTTCCAAATACCATATTTAGTGATCGGGATAGCCACTTCATGGGTGGATTTTGGCAGGAACTTTTTTTGTTTAGTGGGTATGGAGTTAACATCGAGTACCATCTATCACTCACATAATGATTTACAAACAGAGATAGTAAAAAAGTGACTAGAAGTCTACTTATGAAACTATGTTTTGGGGCAGAAAAGGGCATGGCTGTGCTGGCTCCATTTGGTGGAGTATTTCTACAACAAAACTTTTCACATGTCCATCAACATGACCCCATTTCAAGCTCTTTATGGGTATGATTCTCTATCATTTTATGATGTGATGTTTGGGGAAAGCAAGGCTCCTAGAGAAAAGGAGTGGATTCAAGAGAGCCATGATATACTTCGGGCCCTCAAGGACAACATTGCTACAACACAAAACCAATAGAAGTTATATGCAAACTGTGGTTGGATAGAGAGGTAGTTTGAGGTTGATGATTTGGTCTGTATCCATCTTCAGCCATATAGACAGTCTACACTAAAGGAGAATGGGGCTGAGAAGCTTAAGCTTCGATTCTATGTTCCATATAGCACGATTCATTGTGTTGGGGAAGTAGCATATGAGTTGGAGCTTCCCATTGGAAGTAAAATCCATAACATTTTTCATGTCTCATGCCTCAAGAAGGCCATTGGACAACACGTGGTTGCCACCATGGATCTCCCACCTATTGATGATGAGGGCCATCTGGTTTTACAACCGAAGGCTATCTTGGATACTCGGGAGAGGCAGCGAAGAAATAGGGTGATTAGAGAATATTTGATTCGATGGAGGAATCTACCTCATGAGGATGCCACTTGGGAAGGAGAGAAGGTTTTGTAGCATCCTTATTTATTTTTTCTCGAGGAAAAGAAACATTTGGGAGGGGAGGACTGTAATATTCCCAATTAGCTTTTATTTAGTCAGAATATTATTTGTTGCTTCTATTCACATCTTAGATGAACAAGTGGGGTAAATAGACCCTTAAATCTCTTTAGTAGGAATAAACCACTTCTAGTATGCCTATGGATCAGTTTAGCTAGCTAAAATAAATCAAACCTTGGTTTGTAAAGGGTCAATTCATGTAAGTTGGGTTAGGACTGACCAAATCAACAGCGCTGCCATAAGAGAGAATGGAGCTAGTGGGGACATTGCAGTTTTGGAGGAGGGCTCTTTGCATGGGAATATCATCATAAATGAGTGGGGCCAAGGGTGTGGAGTCTCACCAAGCATATAAGTGAAGGGATGGAAACCATGAGAGGAATTTAGAATATTGTTTACATTTAGGTCTTACGACTTCTTGCATGCTTTATTTATTTAGCGGAGTTTGTTGTACTATTTAGTACAAGGGTATTTCCAGGCGAGAATCCCACACTCTACCTCGGGGGACTTCGAGTGTGCACTCAGGAGAGCTATTCTGAGCTTCATTTCCACCATTTGGAATTGGGCCAAGAAACGTCCTTCAGCCACAACACAAACTCCTTGAGGAATTGTGTTATTTTGTAGGGTGTTGCAGTGGAGGGGTGAGAAACCCTGTTTATGAGCTAGTCTCGTAGTGGAAGGAGCAGTATTTCACCTAGAAAGATAGGGAGGAGAAGATACAACCATATCTTTGTTATTTCAGCCTTATTTTAGCAAACATCCACGGATACAGTGTGATTCAGCCATAGAGTTGTAGTCTGCACTTTTTTCATCTTGTGTAATTTAAGAAACCCTTTCTGGGTTATCTTGGGATTGTGTTTGAGAGACTAGTTCTCCATTTTCAACTCCTCTTGAGTATCATATCAGTTGATCCACCTGTCCCCATTTTCCAGTTGCTGTAACCCTCACTAGAACTACGTTGTCATGTACTTTTGCATTTTTGTATAGCAGCATCATTTATGGTTTTAGTGTGTTCAGGCATTGGAGGCTTGTTTTCCTAGTTTGAGTGATTTTTCCCTCAACATATTGTATATTTTTCTACTGTGATACATAATATAATGGATCTATGATTTTATCATGTGTTTGTATTAATATTTTCTGAACATTCCAGTTTTGTTTTCAATCTTACTATCTTTCCTAATTTGGAATATTACAACCCCATTATTGAAATGTTAAATAAATCATTTATTTTATTATTATTTCTAAACAAAGGTATTTAACCAATTTAAATTCCATTTCCCTCCAACAAATTATAATAAAATATTCCAAGTAGTTATATGTAGATATTGGTTAATAATATTTTATTATTCACCATAATCAAGGATAAATCAATATTTTGTTATAAATAGGAGGGTTTTCCATTCAATATTCACTTTTATCACTTTCATTGTCATGCTTTGATCATTATCATTGCTGCTACTATTTTCTTGCTTCTTGAGATCCCATAGAGTTCAACAAATTTTGGGTTTTCTACACCATTGAGAGAGAGAAAATTTTGGATCTGAAGTGTTGAGGACAGCAAAGAACCCATACCATTGAGGGGGACTAGTAAAATCATTCCTTATTCCCTTCCCAGGTGTTATAATACATGTAAAATTATTTGTATTTTGTCTTGTCTGTTGGAAGCATGGAGCAAGTATTATTTCTTTTTTCTGTTTAACTTCTTTTACTACATAGATTTGGGTTCCTAGTAACATTTGTTTCGAATATCTATTAAAGATCTAGGAATTTAAGTAGCCATATTTTTGGTTAGGGTTGTTTTTCACACATAACTAAAGTGAGATCTTTTTGTACACATGAGTTAAGAGTTTACGCTAACAAAATATATTTTTACACTATGATTTATTTGGTTGTTTTTGTCTTTCCCTGAACTCATTATCATATCTCTGTAGGAATTGATTTAATATCCTTCTCGTGTTATGCTTTCGAGTTTAATCTTTTTGAATAATTTGGTTTCTATGGATGTGGGACCCTTAATGCATGTGAATCAGTTAGCCTGAACAAGATGAGCTTCAACTATATGCCTGGATAATGGTAAGATGGTCACTCTCGAAAGGTATCATTTTTTTAACCTTATTTATCAATTATTACATCCATATTTAATGCCATGGATTTTAAATTATGTCACTTTTATTTATAATGAGGATAATGAGGTGAAGAACTAGTGATTAGGGTTCCTCATGAGATGCTTTGTGGATATTTTTTTTGTTGGCTATTTCATGATACAACTATTCTTTCCATAATGAAATTTTAGCATTTCCATGGTAGTCGTGCCATTATATTTTATTTTGATCAATATTATTGAATAAATATGGGCCAACATTAATTTTCTATCGGAACAACCAAATCTAGTAAAGAAACCTTTGCTAATGCAAGATAGTAGGAACAATATTATAATTTTAAGAACATTTATGTTTCAATTTTTGTTTTTTTGAAAGGGAGAATCAATATAGAAGTTGATTCACTTGCATGAGGACATGAAAGGCGATCAACATGGGGGGATGTCAGGCTCCAAAATTGTTGTATGTAATGCATATTTTTTCCCATACGGTGCCCTACTTATTCCCTTATTTTACTAGGTTTTTCACATTTATCTTATACTTCTACATTCTCTTGATGCAATAGCGAAGATTTAAATTTGGTTCACATTTTATTTAAAGAATACCTTTTCTATGTGCATTTCTCAGGACTAATGTTCATTAATTCTTATTAATGCAATTCTTTCACTCTATAGAGATCCCGCACCAGAATAGAAGTATATGGGGAGCGCTTGATCATATGTTCTTGAAACGGAGGAAAATGATAGTTTAAATTTGTCCAATACTATATTGGAGCCTATATGACAATCATAGGTGCACTTTGTTGGTGTTCCCATGTTTTGGCCAGATTGGAAAGACCAAAAGATGAGACAACATCAAACCACTTTTAGAACTCAGGATCTAGCCCTCCTGGGTCCAGAGAGGGATCTCTCTATGAATGTTAAAGGTAATGTCTTTGAAGGTCAAAGGTTTAAGATATTAGGCTAGTTATAGGAACAAGGTTTGCTTGTTTGATTGTTTGTTTGGTTGTTGGTTATCAGGGAAGAAGGGTTCAATATAAGACAAGGATGAGCAAAGAGGATTTAGGAAGAGGTGAGAATTCCAGGGAACATTCAAGACCATTTGGCAATGGAGTTAGGAAAGGGTTTACTTGCTATTTAATGTGCAGGCTTTCAGTTGGGCTAGTCATCTAAAACATTGGATCTTAAAGATGATAGTGTGGTATGGAATGGTAAGGGAGGAGGAAACAATAAAGATTTAGAACACAAAGCTAAAGACCTGGGATTAGAGAGAGACTTTGAACTCTCAATGCTTTGACCTCCAGCTTGAGGGATCTTAGAAGGGTTCAATTAACTGAAAAGGATCCTAGTGAGATAGAGACATGGTTCTAGACCTCCCAGTGTTCCCAATTCATTCAATTAAATCCTAACAAGAACATCTAAGAACAGATTCCTTTAATTCATACATCAGCTAGCAGGAAATAACATCCACTACACTGGTTAAATCAACTGAAATCAACTCTTAGATAACACATTTAGTAGAAAACATCAAAGGCAAGGAGAGCAGAAACATAGGGTACCTAACAAGGGTAAATCCTATGCTAGATTTCTGATGCAAGCCAGTAGAAATGAAATGAAATGGAATGCAAGTTAAACACAAATACGAACATAGAAAAATATCACCGCTGCTTTAGATCAAGATCCAAAGAAATGTGCTTGTCATATTAAAAAGCAACACCAGTCAAGTACAACATTGCCAATAGCTGGATACTCAGTCAGAAAACATCTTCCTCAGCCTATCTTACAATTTTACACAGAGACTATGTCTCAAAATAAACAGCTTGTAATTCTCTGATAACTGATCAACAAACTTTACAATGAGTTCCTTCACGAATTTATAGCTCAAGTGGAGCAAAGAAAGTAGGTGAAAAATAAATGCGGCATTAAAACTCAGGAAAGGAAGAGTGCCGAGGACCATTATATTTAAACCCTGTGCATTTATGTCTGGCACTCTTTTGGATGCAAGAGTGGTCTTCTTCAGGCTTCCATTTACTCTGGGCATGTCTCTGATGTACTCCGCTACAACATTCTGTAGTACTTCTGGTGAATAAACAAAAAGGTAAATAAATGATGCTAGGGTCCGCCATACTGTGAATCAAATGTTCTGATAGCATAGGACTGTTGTCATGGGGGAAAAATTTACTTGGACACAATGTAGACTGAAACAATAATGTGTACCATGTCCTTGCTCAGGAGGAAACATTTTGCTGATTTGAACATCCCGATGATATGGTCTTCTGTGCATTGGAACTTCCGAGAGATCCACGGGGTCTTCGATTCTGGTACACTGCCTTTAAATACATGAATTAAGGCTTAATATATTCAATGATTTGCATAAGAACTCCCTCACTATGTACTGATACTCTTTGCCGCTTCAAACTGGCTCTGTCAGTGAAAAACCGAGCTTTAATGGCGCCGAAGAGATTTTGCAGAGTTTGAACTCTATCCTTTGATGAAATTTATGTTGCAAACACCTTTCCGGACATCTTCTTCTAATACTAGGCTCTGAATTCAACTTCTTCTATGCACTGTGCCATTACAACAGCGCATATGAGTCATGGCGTTTTTCTGCCTACCTGTAACCCTGCAAAACACCAAAAATTGTTAGGAAAACCATGCGTGGGGAGGACGGATGCAGTGGGGGCGATGATAATGACCTTGTAGACCGGTGAGGTGGCAGAATAGTGCAGGGTGATGGTGGAAAATACAGCGTAATAGTGGAAGAATGGCCATGGTGAAAGCTGGCAGATTGCGGCGAAAAATTTAAATGCAAACCTTTGAAAAATGATCTCTGAATGAAATATGAATGGAATATAAAGAGGGAGGAGGTCATCGTGATAAAAACACGTGGAGAGGTGACGTGGCGGTGGGCCAGGGGTATGAATTCCTTGGGTTAACTTGCGTGCAACTTCGTAGCGTGATCGCTGTTGGATGGAGAGCCCCAGATCAGACGGTTGACGTGCATATCGCGCCGGGTTTTTTGCCGAACGATAACGTGTGATGGGGGGTAGTTTTTAAATAGTGACGGAGACACATGTCGGGCGGTGAGTGGAATCGCTCCGAAAATAAAAATATCGCCCACCTCCCAATGGCGGTGTGATAAATACAGGCGGTTTTCAGACAGGCGCGGCTGCGGGGACCACCAGGCGAGATGTACCACAGACCGTTGATCTGTGGGTAAACAAACGGTTGTGATGTGATGAACCGACGGTGAAAGAGTCGGGTGATGGACGCTATGGATCTCACGATGACCGACTGATTGGTGTAGATTGACGACTCACGACGCTCCCGATACTTATTTGAGATAAGCGCCTTTTGGGCTGGCGGGTGGTTCTAGCGCCAGGCCACATGGGGGGAAATACGGTTCTGGAGCTGGGAAAAAAGGGTGCTAAACCCATACACATAAACAAAATGGTTATTCAGCCCATTTTAATACAATTTGAGGGCAGAATTGGGTAACGATGGAGGGAAGAAGGAGAAAATAGGCCAAACAAGAGGTGTGTGCAGGATGTAAAGGGGATTTTGGGAGGAATTTAGGGGGTAAGAGGGGAACTTTGGCAGAGAGAAAAAAAGGCTAAAAAATGAGGCATTCTGCAGGGATACAAGGGTAAATGTAGGCTTTTTGGAGTACAATTTTTATAATCAATGAGACCTTATAAAGGGAGTCAGCAGAGGGAATTTTATCAAAGGAAAAGGCATAGGAGACTTCAAGGATGATGTGTCTTCAGGGGAGATGCATTCCTTGAAGGCTCAAAAAAAATTTAGCCCCCTACTTTGCTTGTCAAAAAATTTATAGGGGGATAACAGTGGCTCCACATGGGGATGGCTTCTTCTTGAAGGAGTCAAGAATTCAGAAAATGATTTTTGGTGTAGGCCAGATGCCTGTTGCTTGAGCCACCTTTCTTCTTTGATTTTCAGCTGCCACAATTGTGAAGACATCGATTTAGCAGAAAAAATTTCCCAATCAATCTACCTACCCATTCTACAATCCTAGCATTTTTCCTTCTAGGGTGCATTTGAACTAGCAGACCCTTTACATCATTTTTATTTTTACAATCAAGAAAATAAAACTATTCTATTTCTACCCTTATTGCTCCATGAGACCAGATTAAACTGTTGGCCTCATATGTTTCTCTACCTAATCTAATATCTGTTGGGATTAGACTGTCCAGTATATTTCTTCTCTATATTCTACAACAAAAATTCAAAACAGTCAAACTAGGATTAGACAGTCTAGTTTGTTGTGGATCCAAGGCATAAAGATAGTTGCACATGGACAGAAACTTGCAGAAAACTGAAAACAAAACTTTGAAGGCTTGAAATTTGAAGTTTGAAGCATCCTTCTTCTCTTTGTGACTCAATATTTGAGCTTGTTAGAGTCACTTTCTCTTCTTCATTCAGCTCTGGTTTTTGGGCATGTTAGGGCCGATCCCTTTGTTTGCTTGCCGGTTCAGATTTTGGGCATGTTAGAACTAGCTGTTTTATTTCTTTGGCTCAGGTTTTGATCATATTAGAGCCAATATTTTGCACTTCAGAGGTTCATGTTTTGAGCATGTCTGAACCTCTCCTTTCTCTCTGCTTTTTGAAACATTTCTCTTTTCTTGAAAATAAAACACTGCAATGGTATGTACAATGGGAATGGAAGCTGGAAATTGGAAATCAGTAGAAGTAGTGTTTTAGCATCCTGCCATTGAAAGGACCCCCAAACAACTCAGTGCCATCTAAATCTTGTAGAAAAAGGGAATTTGGACCCACAGTGGCTTGGATGATGTATGGACCTTGCCACAAACTGTCAAACTTGCCGCACTTTCCTTTGTCCTCTCTCCTTGAGTCCCACTTCAGAACTTTATCTCCAATTTTTAAATCAGAGGCCTTAGTTCTTATGTCAAACAGCTTCTTTATCTTCTCTTGAACTTTTAGAGCTCTGTTATAGACCTCTTCCCTTGTTTGCTAGAGATGGATGGTTTGATTTATCCTCCTCACCATACTGTCTTCTTCTGTCTGAATCTCCTGGACCAGCTTGATCACTGGTACCCCAAGGCTGGTAGGAAACACTGCTTCTGTTCCATAGAAAAGCTGGTATGGGGACATGCCAATGGATTTCTTTGCTGTAAGCCTATCGGCCCACAGGGCATGCACTAACTTGTTATGCCATGACTTTTTTTTCTCTTCCAACAGCTTTTTGATGATAGTCACCAGGCTCTTGTTTGATGATTCAGCTAATCCATTGCCCTGAGGGTAATAGGAAATTGAATGATCGAGTGATATTTGATACCTGTGACAAAAATCAACCATTTTCTTGGATCCAAAAGTGACAGCATTATCAGTGATTATTTTCCTTGGGCAGCCAAACCGAGAGAGGATATGACCTTCTAAGAACCTAATGATGACTGAATCTGTGGCATTCCTAGTAGGTATGGCCTCTATCCACTTAGTGAAGTAGTCTGTGGCTGTTAAGATCCATTTGTGTTGTGCAGAAGAAGCAGGGTGAATTTCTCCTATGAAATCTAGGTTCCATTGCATAAAGGGACCTTCAACAGTGATGGGTTGTAGAGGTAAGGGGAGGAGTTTTATTTTGCCTTCGAAAATCTGGCATTTGTGGCAGGCAATTATCATCTGATGGATATCATTGAAGAGCGTAGACCAATAGTAGCCTGCTCTGAGTATTTTGTTTGCAGTGGCTTTCCAGTTCAGGTGACCTCCACACTCTCCTGCATGGAATTCTTGTTTAATCCTTTCTGCTTCAGATTTAGGCAAACATTTAAGCAATAGGCCATTTGGATTTTTCCAGTATAAGCCTTCATTAATTATGCAATAGCTTTTGGCTTTTAGCTTTAAGAATCTGGCCTTGGTCTTTGATAGTTCAGGAGGGGCATTGAGGTGTGTAAGCACATACAGAATGTCAGAATACCAAGGAGAGCTCTAAAACTTCTCTTCAACCGTGGGATCAGGAAATCCCTGCTGCTCATCCAAGGCACCTACCATGTTAATGTCAAGGGCTTGTAGATTTGATTCAGCCATTAGTTGAGCTAATCCCTGTCCTTTGATCAGTTTGGTGGGTTTTATCTCAAGGTCGTATTCTAAAATCACAGCAATCCATTTGCCCCTCTTCCCATCAGGGTCTTGGGACAAGATGTCTTTAACCACTATATTTGGCACATAGGCTATGGTGTGGGAATGCAGTATGTACACCCTAAAGTCTTTCAAGGCCTTAACCAAAGCATAGGCTTGTTTTTCCATTATGTTGTATTTCAAGGGTGCATCTATGAGTGCTTTGCTGAAGAAAGAGATGGGCTGTTCCATTCCTTTTGGATTTTTCTGCAGCACAACTGCAGCTACTGTATGCTCAGAGGAAAATTAAAAGATGAGGAAATCTTTTGAGAAATTTGGGCTGATTAGGACAAGATCCCGGGTGAGTGAAAGTTTAACTGATTCAAAAGATTTCTTAGCCCCAACAATCCACTTAACTCCTACACCTTTCTTTAACATGTTAGTCATATTCCTAAGGTGTTCAGCTAAGTTGGGAATAAACCTCCTGAGGAAGTTGATTTTCCCAATGAAAGACTATAAATCTTTGATGTTTCTTGGGTGTGCGATTTGTATTATTCCCTCAACTCTTTGTGGGTCTATCCTAATCCCCTTCTCAGATATGATGTGGCCAAGAAACTTACCTTCTTGTAGCCCAAATACAGTCTTTTTAGGATTCAATGACAAACCAAACCTTCTACATTTTTCAAACACTCTTCTCAGGTGTTCTAGGTGTTCTTCCTCAGTCTTGGAGTAGACTGTTATGTCATCCAGGTAGATGACAATGAAGTGTCCTATTTCATCTAAAAAGGATATGTCCATTTCTCTTTGTAAAGTTGCGCCAGCGTTCATCAGTCCAAAAGGCATCTTTACATACATAAAAGTGCCCCATGGAGTGGTAAAAGTGGTCTTGAGTTGGTCTTATCAGAGTACTAAAACTTGGTTGTAACCTGAAAAACCATCTAGCAGGGAGATCCTTCTCGAGCCTACTACCCTCTGAAGGATGTGTTCCATTCTTGGCAAAGGGTAATTGTCTTTGAGTGAGGCTCTATTAAGGTTTTTGAAATCAATACACAGCCTGATCTCCCCTTTTTTCTTTCTCATAGCCACTAGGTTTGATACCCAATCAGAGAACCTCACATGCACAATTATACCTGCCTCATACATCTTCTTAATCTCTTTTTCCATAGCAGGCAATTGTTTTGGGTTTATTCTGTGAATTTTTTGTCTGAAGGGCTTATGATATTATTTCAAGGGTATTTTATGCTGTATGATGTTTGTGTCATAGGCCCTTAAGTCCTCATAACTCCAAGCAAACACATCAATGAATTCCTTGAATAGTTCAATGTATTTCTTTTTCATGTTTGCAGGCAGGGACTTAGCCAATTTGATCATCTTGGGTTTCTCTTCAGTGCCTATGTTTCATTCCTCCACCTCAGAGTCTGAGTGCTCTATAGTGGGATTTTTAGCTACATCATCAAAGTCAAAAAGGTCCTCTAAAGGTGTTAGACCTCAAGGTATGTTCTTATCTTTGGCCTGCAACACCTATACTTCTTCACTATCTTCGTTTTCACATTTTTAGTTTGGATTCCCAATCTGTTCATTTAAAGTGTTTATTTCTATGTTACAGGGTGTTTCTTCCTCATCTGAGGACTCTTCACTTAGGCAGCTACTGTCAGATTTAGAGTCTGAATCAGAAAATTCAAATTCATTTCTGCCTACCAGGAAATCTTCAATCTGTTTATTGCCCTCGAAGACCTGCCAATATTTTTCATTTTTCGGCACTGCAGGTCTGAATTTGGTCTGAATGATGATTTTTTGGTCACTGGGAGGCTTATGATATGAACTTGCCATGCAAGCTAGTCCATTTGAAATTTCGTTCTGACCTCTAGGAACAAACACCAAAACGTATTCCACAAAAGTTTTCAATAGATCCATAGCGTCATTCCTGTATGCCCACAGTCTAGGATGTTTTGCTATATATTCACCATTCACCTGTTTAATGATCAGCTTAGAGTCCCCACGCACAGTTATTCTACAAGCTCCTAATTTTCTCAACAGGTTTAAGCCTAGGATAAGAGCCTCATACTCTGCAATATTTTTTGTACATTTGAAGTGCAGGTTGCAGGCATGGATCTCTGCGTAGTCACTCTCTGTGTTATGTATCCACACTCCTGCTCCAGCATTTATCTTGGTGCATGACCCATCATAATTGATTTCCCATAAGGTTTCATTCTCGGGTTTATCATCGTTTCGTTCTTGGTGTGGTTTATGAACTTGTGAAGCGTGACTAATCGGCTGACTGCATTATGTCTCAGGTTCGCTCTGAGTTTTTGTTTCAGTGCACTGTTTCGAGTTTTCTATATCATTCTCCTCTGAGTCTAGAGCATCCATTATGTTAAAGTCCATGGGCTCTATTTCCTTGTTTGTATCTCTGTTTCTGGACTCTGACCCTTCTAAGGATTCGTCATTACAAGAGACTTCTTTGCCAAGGTCGTATGTTGTTAGCAGCTTTTCCAATTTTTGTATTTTTCGGGGCCACCACTCGTAAATTTAATTGTGCTTCTCGTACGCCTTCTTCTGTTGCTGTGATTGATTGTGTACAGGGCCCCATCCATCTGCATTGTACCTTGCAACTTGGCTCCCCATGATCTTGACAACAACATGCCATACTTGGGTGGCACGTCTGCCACCACTACATCCATGACCATACATTTTGTCGAACAGTAAGGCTTACACACAAGGTTTCGATTAGGCCAAGACACTTTACTCTGCTAGAGTCAAATGAATATAGGTCTTTATAGGGACGGGTTATCTCTAGGCCTAATATTTCCATCACTACTTTAGGCATCAGGTTGTGTGATGCCCCAAAATCATGCATTGCGTTGTGGAGAATCTTATCATGGATATTAAGATTGATATAAAAAGGGGGCACTACCCCTTCCTAAAAATTTCCTTCTATATTTGGAGCAAACAGAAGGGCAGGTTGATCATCACTCAGATTTAAAGTGTCACTATTCTCTCTTAAATTTAATGCTTTCAAAATTTGGCTTTTATATACATCCTGAGTGGCCAGCTCAGAGAGTGGGATAGAGATTTTAATTTTTGCAATCTCACTCTCCAAATTGAAAGTGGACTGACTCTTTGGAATGTTCAACTCTGTTTTGTTAGTCACCACCTTAGTGGTTGAATCATTGTGCTGATTCTCGTTATATACAGTGTTGATGACAGTTTTGTCAGGAGCAATAGTTTTAGTGTTAGTGCTGCTAGTTGGTTTACCTTGTTTATCAGTGTTTTGGTTGTCTTTTTCTTTGTTCTTTCCAGAACTCTCAGCTGCTGATTTGTTACTTTCAGTGGTCACTTTATAATTTTTCTCAGGATTTTTCTTGATGGTAACCTTAGAAGCTTTTGGTTTGGCAGTGTCTTGGCTCTTTTTTCTTCTAAGTTCATATTGTTCTCTGACTTTCATGATGGCATCTTCAAATCCAAGTCTGTAATCCTCTAATTCTAATCTTTCCTCATCCCAATATGAGGGTGAGGGCTAATCTTCTTATGTGGAACAGTCGTGGATTGAATCTTCTGTTTCAAGCATGTTTATGGTGGTCCCCTCAGACTCTTCTATGATTCCCTCATCTTCATCTAAAAATTTCTCTTGGAATGGGGGAATAACTTGCTGATCTGATTCTCTTTTTCTATTGGGGGTGGCATTGTTTCTTCTAAAGTTCTGGTTCTGGTTATGGTGTTGATTTCTGTTTAGGTTACTAACTGTGACAACCATTTTTTCCATCATTTGTTGTAGCTTTTCCATGTTTTTGATATGCGGTCATTATTGGGGTCAAATGTGGAAGCTACATTGTCATCTCTATATGTTACCCTTTTCTCAGCTCTCAATCTTGCTTTTTTCTCAATCAGATTTGCCTCTACACTCACCGCTCCTTTTTGCATGTCTTCTAATGTGTTGTAATCCCTCTCCCTAAGCTGGTAGGCCATGTCAGCATCCAAAACTTCAGTATTTCACTAGGACCATACCTAGGGGAGGTTTCATGTGTGGCGGAAGAGCATTATAAACGCTGTTAAACCTTGTAGAGTAGTCCTGGACACTCTCTCCTACGTTTCTTTTCAGGTTCTTGTATTCCGCTAGGATTTGGAGAGGGTTGGCCTTAACTTCCCACTTGTTAATGAAAGTCTGATATAAAGTAGGGAGGTCTTGGATACTGTTAGGAGGTAGGATTTTGAACCATTTCTTCACATCACCTCCTAAGCTCTGGGCAAAGATTCTCATTTTGACTGTATCATCATCTATTTCCATGTAGTCAAAAGAATCTTCCATCCTATCTACATGGTGTTGAGTTGTGGTGGACTCTTTTGCAGTGAAGTGTGGGATATTTGACTGATAATCGTTGGGTAAGGGTACTAGAGGCTGAGGTAAAACCAGAGGTGCATACCAGGCTGCCATGATGATGTTCTGATGAGGCAAAGGGTTAACTTGAGCTGTTGGTATATGGATGGCAGGGATACTAGGACCAGCAGAAGTCTGTTGAGTAGATTTGGGATGGTAGAGCGCCAAGTTTTGAATGAAGTGGATATCAGGAGGTGTAGAAGGAGGGGTCTGTCTATCCCCAGGGTGTTTAACACTTTGAGGTGGTGAACCAGGAAGCTCAAGGTATGGCTGGTCTAGGACGCTGAATGACCTAGTTATTGGTAAACTATTTTGGGTGCCTAGGTCAAAAAATGGGTCTGATAGAGCTGAAAAGTCTTCTGGTGTAGAGTTAGCTCTATGGATGTGGCTGGAAATAGTTGATTGTTTAGGTGTAGGAGATCTCTTGAGGATTCTCTCAGGGTTGTCAACTATTTCAGGGGGGTTTGGGTTATGGTAAGCTCTTGTGTGAATGGTTCTGAAAGCCAGAATGTTGTTTTCTGACCAAGCAGCTTAACCCTATTTGTTACTTTTATTATGGC
Source organism: Pinus albicaulis (assembly GCA_034641835.2). Classification (NCBI taxonomy): domain Eukaryota; kingdom Viridiplantae; phylum Streptophyta; class Pinopsida; order Pinales; family Pinaceae; genus Pinus; species Pinus albicaulis. The sequence goes on from CM076576.1 coordinate 550,847,901, forward strand.
TGATGTTGTAATGGCTCTGGTCTCCCAGTGGAGTCTAATGTGAACCAAGATAATCAGCATGCCTACTGATCACCAGTGGAGTATTTAAATCATTTAGGAATTATGGAGTCGCCAGGTGGAAGGTTTAGGATGCTTCTGGGGGATACACTATCCACCACAGTGCTTATGAGATGTCCCTTTTCAGGGGAAACTTTCAAACACAACAAACTCTAACCAGAGATTGATTGGGAGGGCTTTCACCAGATATGTCACCTCTGAAAGAGTGTAAGATCTGGAGGCTACCTGGCCCTTTCCAGACTCTGTCTAAGAGTGTGGGAGAAAACACAACAAATGGTATAGAGGTTGATCTGTGAATAGGAGTGTTTAACTGCCAACCTAACTAGATATTGTAGGTTCCTGAGGCTCTTATGATGTAGTAAGGTGAGAAATACTCAGAATTTCTCCAGTGGAGTCACCATTATGTTGGTGTTCCCATGTTTTGGCCATATTGGCAAGACCAAAAGATGAGACAACATCAAACCACTTTCAGACCTCAGGATCTAGCCCTCCTAGGTCCAAAGAGGGATCTCTCTATGATTATCAAAGGTAATGTCTTTGAAGGTCAAAGGTTTAAGATATTAGGCTAGTTATAAGCACAAGGTTTGTTTGTTTGATTGTTTGTTTGCTTGTTGGTTATTAGGGAAGAAGGGTTCAATATAAGAAAAGGATGAGCAAAGAGGATTTAGGCAGAGGTGAGAATTCCAGGGAACATTCAAGACCATTGGGCAATGGAGTCAGGAAAGGGTTTACCTGCTATTCAATGTGCAGGCTTTCAGTTGGGCTAGTCATCTAAAACATTGGATCTTAAAGATGATAGTGTGGTATGGAATGGTAAGGGAGGAGGAAACAATAAAGATTTAGAACACAAAGTTAAAGACCTAGGATCAGAGAGAGACTTTGAACTCTCAATGCTTCGGCCTCCAGCTTGAGGGATATTAGAAGGGTTCAATTAACTGAAAAGGATCCTAGTGAGATAGAGACATGGTTCTAGACCTCCCAGTGTTCCTAATTCATTGAATTAAATCCTAACAAGAACATCTAAGAACAGATTCATTTAATTCATACATCATCTAGCAGGCAATAACATCCACTACACTGGTTAAATTAACTGAAATCAACTCTTAGATAACACATTTAGTAGAAAACATTTAAGGCAAGGAGAGCAGAAACATAGGGTACCTAACAAGGGTAAATCCTATGTCAGATTTCTAATGCGAGCCAGTAGAAATGAAATGAAACGGAATGTAAGCTAAACACAAATAAAGAGATAGAAAAACATCACCGCTGCTTTAGATCAGGATCCAAAGAAATGTGCTTGTCATATTAAAAATCAACACCAATCAAGTACAACATTGCCAATAGCTAGATACTCAGTCAAAAAACATCTTCCTCAGCCTATCTTACAACTTTACACAGAGACTATGTCTCAAAAGAAACAACTTGCAATTCTCTGATAACTGATCAAAAAACTTTACAATGAGTTCCTTCACAAATTTATAGCTCAAGTGGAGAAGAGAAAGTAGGTGAAAACTAAATGTGGCATTAAAATTTAGGAAAGGAAGAGGGCCAAGGCCCATTCTATTTAAACCCTGTGCATTTATCTCTGGCACTCTTTTGGATGCAAGAGTGGTCTTCTTCAGGATTCCATTTACTTCGGGCATGTCTCAGATGTACTCTGCTGCAGCATTATGTAGTACTTCTAGTGAATAAACAAAAAGGTAAATAAATGATGCTAGGGTCTGCCATACTGTGAATCAAATGTTCTGATAGCATAGGACTGTTGTTAGGGGGGGGGGGAATTTACTTGGACACAATGTAGACTGAAACAATAATGTGTACCATGTCCTTGCTCAGGAGGAAACATTCTGTTGATTTAAACATCCCGATGATATTGTCTTCTGTGCATTGGACCTTCCGAGAGATCCACGGGGTCTTCGATTCTGGTACCCTGCCTTTAAATACATGGATTAAGGCTTAATATCTTCAATGATGTGCATAAGAACTCCCTCACTCTGTACTGATACTCTTTTCCGCTTCAAACTGTCTCTGTCAGTGAAAAACCAAGCTTTAATGGCGCTGGAGAGCTTTTGCAGAGTTTGAACTCTATCCTTTGATGAAATTTATGTTGCAAACACATTTTCGAACATCTTCCTGTGATACCGGGCTCTGAATTAAACTTCTTCTGTGCATTGTTCCATTACAATAGCGTATATGAGTCATGGCTTTTTTCTGCCTGCCTGTAACCCTGCAAAACACGAAAACTCGTTAGGAAAACCATGCGTGGGGAGGACGGATGAAGCGGGGGCAATGATAATGAACATGTAGACCAGTGAGGTGGCAAAATAGTGCATGGTGATGGCAGAAAATACAGCGTAACAGTGGAAGAATGGCCATGGTGAAAGCTGGCGGATTGCAGCGAAAAATTTAAATGCAAACCTTTGAAAAATGATCTCTGAATGAAATATGAATGGAATATAAAGAGGGCGGAGGTCATCTTGATAAAAAAACATGGAGAGGTGACATGGCGGTGGGCTAGGGGTACGACTACCTTGGGTTAACTTCCGCGCAACTTTCCAGCGTGATCGCCGCTGGATGGAGAGCCCCAGATCGGACGGTTGACGTGCATATCACGCCGGGTTTTTTGCCGAACGATAACACGCGATGGGGGGGCGGTTTTTAAATAGTGATAAAGCCACGTGTCGGGCGGTGAGTGGAATCGCTCCGAAAATAAAAATACCGCCCACCTCCCAAAAACGGTGCGATAAATACTGGCGTTTTTCGGACAGGTGCGGTTGCGGGGACCACCAAGCGAGATGTACCGTGGACCGTTGATCTGTGGGTAAATGAACGGTTGTGATGCGATGAACTGGCGGTGAAAGAGTCGGGTGATGGACACTATGGAGCTCGCGATGACCGTCCGATCGGTGTAGATCGATGGCTCACGACGCTCCCAATACTTATTTGAGATAAGTGCCTTTCGAGCTGGTGGGTGGTTCGAGCGCCAGGCCACATGGGGGGAAATACGGTTCTGGGGCTGGGCAAAAAGGGTGCTAAACCCATACACATAAACAAAATGGTTATTCGGCCCATTTTAATACAATTTGAGGGCAGAATTGGGTAACGATGGAGGGAATAAGGATAAAATAGGCCGAACAAGGGGTGTGTGCAGGATGTAAAGGGGATTTTGGGAGGAATTTAGGGGGTAAGAGGGGAACTTTGACAGAGAGAAAAAAAGGCTAAAAAATGGGGCATTCTGCAGGGACACAAGGGTAAATGTAGGCTTTTTGGAGTACATTTTTTACAGTCAATGAGACCTTATAAAGGGAGTCAACAGAGGGAATTTTATCAAAGGCAAAGGCACAGGAGACTTCAAGGATGATGTGTCTTCAGGGGAGATGCATTCCTTGAAGGCTCAAAGACAATTTAGCCCCCTACTTTTATTGTCAAAAAATTTATAGGGGGCTAACAAAATTATCCTTTACTACTCTATTCCTGCCTACACTCTGTATCATTCTTGCACCAAGAATAAATTACAGATGTTTTCCTCATGTAAAGTCACCATGTGATCATCAATTACAATTGTCAAAGATATTTTTGAATATTGTTCAAATTTCCCTTCATTAATGGTGATTCACGAAGGCTTTGGTTCTTCTTGCACCAGTCTTAGGTTCCTTCTTTCACTAAGTGTTGCGCTTGCACTGATTTAGGGGCTCAATTAAAAATCGAAGGTTTAATGAACTTTAGGGGAAAAAGTTTTTTTTGTCTAAAATGATGTTTAAATAGGTCTAAATGAGTAAGAATTCTCCTAGGTCGCATGTGTGGGTTTTTAGAAAAAATATCAACAAATTCGCTTAAAATTCACACAATTTTCAAACTTCCAACTTTGACCTCTATTTGCGTGCAAATGGAGGAGAACATAAAAAATATTGGAATATGGGTTTTTGACTAATCTATTAAATTGACTAAAAATAAAATTGTTACCAAAGTTTTGCGATGGTTGTATAGATACACAAGCATTTTTAAGGAAGAATTAAAAAAAATAAAATGAAACCCAGAATTGTAAAAGTATTTAAAGTCAACTTGGAGCATTGTTTCAGAGGCAATGAAGTTGAATTAGAAAATTCCAAGAGGCAGTTTTGGAAAACATGGAAAGTTAGTCTCCCACTTGTTATGTGGAATTCTAATCTACGGATAAACTAGTCTTCCCTAAGTGTGGTGTTCCTTCACTCAGAAAAATAGAAGAAAGGTAAATGTTCTTTTCTATAAAATAGAAATAAATATAGAAGGGATAAATACCTACTTGTGATCCTTCTCTCTCGTTCCTCTTCTATTGTCATTCCCGCCACTCTTGATCTAGATGAAACTTTCTTGATCAATACCTACAATCAAAGACAGAAGAAAACAAACTACATACAGATATACATTCTATCAACCTTAACCAAATTGAACCAAATAAATTTGAGAATACATACACATTTGAGAATACATTCACATGATATAAGTGCATATATGAGAGAAAGAACAAGTATCTTTATTTAAATAATAGGAGGAGTATATTACAACCGGTGGATCAGTTCGTCGTCAGCCGGCTCCAACTTAATTCCATCCTCATCACACCAAGCATCATCTCATCAGCATAACAACACTTCAGATCTCATCAATTTAGAATCCAAAAACATAACACTACACAAATTTCATCCTCCCTAGCACTTAGATGAGTGCTCAATTATAGGGAAATTGTAGATAGTTTCTCAATAAATTATATTGAATGGATTTATAATAATAGATTAGACATTTTTCTAGGTTCAGTGGTGATGGATGAACACATGTATTCGAATTATGACACCTATGAGCTCTTCTATAAGGCACTGGACATCTGGAGATTCCCATAACAATGATGATTTCTCTCCCAAGGGACCAATGCACCCTTAAGTGTCAGGAAGTGATTTTCAGAGCACCCTTGCATGGGGGTAATTCCTTTGCAATGCACTTAGGCCAATTCAGAGGATTTTTGATGAGTCAATGGGTCATTTTAACTATACTTCAAACATTGAAACTTGCATTAATTAAAGCCATCAGTGGAATGAATTCTCTAGGGAATGTAGCAATTGAATTAGGGGATGATAGACCCTGTCTGTATTGAATTAGGAGATGATAGAACCTGTTCATAATGGTATTAGGGATGATGCCCAAATTTACCTATAACAGTTTCCCCCTAAAGCATGAAGTCAAAATAATGATAATATTTGGATGAGATGCTTTACGATGTGATGAGTAGGATCTGAAGCAGACGGTGACCTGCATCAATTTACAATACATTACATCATGATATCTTGTACATATTGGACATGAATTGTTGAGGTAGGAATACCCATTCTTAACACAAACTATCATAACACATACATAAATCAAACAGTCATCTACAGATATAGGCATGGCTACAGATACATGCCCATTATAGGATGACCATATATATGTAAATCCATCATAAGGATGATGTGGTACAATTCCTGAAATTGCAACTCGGATGGATGAAACTAGGTCTAGGGTCTTCTATCTCGTTAACTGGATCATTCAAGTACAAGTCTAACCATTCAAATATGTGATCTTAAGTCGAACATGGGAAGACATCGTCTGATTACCAGCCATTGATGTAAGCCGCTAACAAACATGAGAGAAACCATCATTGATATTAATGGCTATCAAGTTACTGCAGTACAATTTGCATTTCTTGAAAAAAGGATTTGACGTCGAACGCCAAAAAAAATCTCTCAGTCGAAGGCCTGTGATGTTAAACTGTTGTCAGAAGCGAGAAACCTATCATTGATGTAAGAAAGCTTTAAGGCACTAGAAAGATGTTTCTAAGTCAACTTCTTCGATGATGAGATGATGTCGACAGAAAGAAAATTTATCACGAAATGTGAGTAATGATTTTGGAGACAAAATATGACTTGATGAATCAATTTTAAGGGATGACAGTAATGAAAATGAAGGTTTATTAGTATTGTAGAAGATGAGGAATTACTGGATGACTTCTCTTGAATATATCAATGACATTGAAATGAGTTGCCAGCATTGACCCAAAATTGAAGTGATGGATGGTATGATAGACCATCAAGAATATTAGCCAACCCAAAGCCATGGAGATGAAGTGAAAGTGTCATGTTCAAGAGTGACATACTACCATAAAGTTTTTTGTTCTTTTTCCCAAATTTTCCCCAGTCATTGCTGACTAGTACCTCTTTATTTTTTAACAAGGTTGAGTAGGGTAGCATATGCTTGATCTATAATTCGACCCTTCAGGTGAATCCATCACTATTTGATGATTTAACGACTCTAGAAATAGTGAAACTATATCTTGTCATGATCAGGCAAGTCCATCGCTATTTCATGTTTTAATGAGTCTAACGATAGTGAAAACTCGGTTCTTTTCATGTTTAGAGAGTTTGAAAAAGGGACGAAAAGAAAACTCCATGGGTCCTTTTCCATAAATTTGTCACTCAGGTCTGAAAAAGTGTAAAATGATACCTGAGAAAACCTCTTAGCCATGTTCGACTAACGTGTTCCTTTTCCATAAATAATCTCTCAGTCCGAGAAAGGGTTAAACTTATACTGAGTAGTTGTTGTTTCATTTCTTTTTATGAGCTCGAAAATACAAGTGCTCACTAATCATTTCAAATTAACGTAGTCTGAAAAGTGCTAAAAGAAGACTTCAGGGGGTTCCTTTTTCACATTTAACAAAGCTCGAAAAAGAGATAAAAGTGTGCTTTTAATTCCTTTTTCATGTTTAACAAATCTCAAAAAAAGAGGATAAATGTATGCTTTATGGTAAAATCATTTTTGAATAACTATGCACTTTAAACTCACTATATAAGTTGTAAAACCTGTTCAGAGAACCATCAAATGGATTTAGTAAAATGAATAAAAACCATAGTCACATCATTAAATATGAATAAAATAATCAAAATCACTATTAAAAATAAGTTTTTACCATTTCATTTTACCATTCCATAGTTACCATTTGAAATTTAGGAGCTCTGAACCTGTTTTTCACTCAAACTTCAGTGGTCAATTCCAACAGTTTTAGTGGTCGATTTCTCACCCTGTTTGATCCAGGTTGGAGATATAAACCTTCTCTTTCTTTTAGTTTCATTTTTGCTTCATTTCATGGTAAGGTTTTAGGTTTTTGAGCCCCCTAGGGTAAATATATTGCGTTTGAGGGAAACGCATTATTACATGTCGAAAAGTACATTGCAGAGCACTGAAATTGAAGTTCAGATGCTCTGCAACACTCTGTCTATAGACCAGGGGTGCGTTGAGTGCGTTTCACGATTTTGTTTCTTGATGTGTGCTAAACAATTCCCAATGTTTTGCATGAAATAGATCCTAATGAAGCTTATGGTTGGCTTTCAGGTATTGATCGAATCAAAAGGACCATTACATGGTGAGAAATAGAACATGAAGAACAATACATGATTGTCCTAAATGTTCCTGTCTCTATAAGAGCCCCCAAGGATTGTGGGTTACTTAAGTATTTAAGATTATCAGGGATGAGACAACATCTTGAACTATTGGAGTTCCTGGTTCGTTCATGGGATCTGCCATCTCAAGCATTTCACATTGGGGAAAAAGTGCTCCCAATACTAGTGAGGATGTTTACTTTCTTACTAGATTATGGAGACGTGGTTCTCCTATTTCCATCACAGGATCTGCTCTTGGAGGAGAGACAGTGAAGGACTGCATACGCCAACATTGTTAGCTAGGTACTAAACCTAGCAAAGATGGAAAAATAAAAAATTGTGATGTGCCTGATTTGCCTCTCAGAACTATCATTTTCACTATTGCAAAACTTGCTGGTTCTATGACAGTACATGTTGCAAACCATTCATACATGAAGTATGCTCTTGAGTGTGTCAAACAAACAGTGTTAAATTGGGTTTCAATATTAGGAATTTGGCTTCTGTGATCCATAAATTGTGAGAAAATATTTTGGTAAAAATCACATCAGAATAATTTTGGTCGAAGCGTTTCGAACCAGCCAATGTGGTTCATCATCAGGACAAGATGAAGAATCTGATCAGATAACCCAATTAAATAGATATGAAAATATTCAACTAGCCATTTGTAAGATAATGGCTAGTTTGACTAAACCTAGGAAATGAAAACAAAAATATAAAATAATGATTTATTATTTATTCAATATTAAATGCTTATTATTTAAAATTGAAATCTTATTTATTTTTATTCTTAAATTTTTTTTATTTTTTATTTTTTATTTTTTATTTTTTAAATAAATAATTTTTTAATTATTATTATTTTTTTAATTCTTAGTATAATAATTAATATATACATATATTTTTATTTTTATTTATTTATTTATTTTTATTTTTATTTTTTAATATTTAAGATTAACCGATAAAATATCAACCTAAATAGTAAAACTAAATAGAATTGAAAATAAAATAAAAATAACCATTAAAATAAAATACTTTAAAATAAAACTAAATAAAATATACAAATAAAAACAAGTAAATAAATAAATATTAATAATTTTAGTTTAAAAATTATATTTTACTTAATAATATGTTATATAATAATAATCATAAGTTTAAAAAATATAAAAATAAATAGATAAATGCATAAAAATATTATTATTTTTATTTATTTATTTCTTTTTATTTTGTTTTTTATTTATTTATTTATTTTTAAATATAAAACTAAAAATAAATAAAAATCTCCAACTAGCCGTTTGTAAAATAACAGCTAGTTTGATTAAACCTAGGAATTGAAATAAAAAAATATAAAATAATGATTACCTATTTAATTTATTATTAAGTGCTTAATGTTTATAATTGGAATCTTATTTATTTTTTATTATTAGTAAAATAAAAATTAACCAATATATTCTTGAAGAATAAAAAAATAAAAATTATTTTAATTTTAATTTTTAGGATAATAGTTAATATATTTATTTTATTCTATTCTTTTTAATAAAATATTAAAAGTTAAAATATCAACCAAAATAATAAAACTAAATAAAATTGAAAATAAATTAAAAATAAATAAAATTACATAAAAAATATAAGAATACAAATAAAAATAAGTAAATAAATAAATATATATAATATTTTGAGTTTAAAAATTAAATTTTAATAATATGTTATATAATTAAAATCATAAGATTAAAAATAAACATAAAAATAAACAAGCATAAAAATACATAAAAATGAAAATAAAAATTAATTTATAAAATAAAAAAGAAAAAAAAAACTAGGAATGAAGAGCAGGAATCCAACATCTACTAACCAACCACCCATCGTCCCTGTTGAGGTTAACCGGCCTCTTTTCGATTTCCAAGGCTTCTCTCAACTTGCGGTGGTGGAAATGGTCAATCCTCGCAATAACCTTAGCATCCTCAATGCAAATATGATGATTGGTCTTCTCAGCATGCTCTGCTAAAACCGAGGAGCGAGATCTATTATGCTTAAGGTCAGAGACATGTTCATGAATTCTTTGATTAATAGATCGACCTGTTTCACCAATGTAAGGAGTCTCGCCCTATCCTCAAGGAAGCTTCCATCATAGGTGGAAAACCACTTCCCCTACATGGAGATCCGGAGCCAAACCCACCATTGTAGCGATCCCAACTCCCCTTCCACCATCTATATAAGCTTGTCATTTTCCCTTTGCAAGCTAGCCCGAATAGAGCTGAATCAATTGTAAGGAGATTATCGTCAGACAGTCGAAGAGAGAAAGACTTGTCCTTTTCCCGACGAGCTTTACCGAGACGTACTCCTCTGTCGACCCGCCGAAGGAAGATCCAGCGTTAGAGCTCAGGTTGTATCTTTCTTTGTTCTGATTAATAATAAGCAACTTCAATTATGGTTCCACTCAGATGTTCATATTTTACGTTATGAGTCGTATCTTCTCTGACTGATACATAATTGCATGTATTAGGTTTTACGCTTGTTTGTTTGTTGTTTCTTCTTGTACGTGCAGGTGTTCGCATTAGGGGAATTTTGAGGTCTAAAATGGGCCTCCTAAGAAAAATGTACAACAAAAATAAACTTTATAACAACCAATAGGATTCAAGATGATGATGTCAACCATGGGGGATGATTTACCATTTTTTAAATAAAAGGGTAAAATATTAAAAAATAATAAAATAATAAAACTACTTTTTCAACTCGTATTTTCAACTTACCTCCCAAAATTTTTACTCAAATTTCGAGCGGGAGTACTCGTTGGATGCGAAATTTAATTCCTCATCCAAGGAGTACCCATGTTGCATACTTTCGATGAACTCTACTACACGAAAAATGAGAAATACATAAAAAACGTGATTGTAATCACATTTTTTTATGTATTTCTCATTTTTCGTGTAGTAGGACCCATCGAAAGTGTGCAACATGGGTACTCCTTGGATGAGGAATTAAATTTCGCATCCAACGAGGACTCCCACTCGAAATTTGGGAGATAAGTTGAAAATATGAGTTGAAAAAGTAGTTTTTTCAGTTTTCCCTCTAAAATTTGATGATGTCATCAAATCTTATTTGATTTTTTCCACTATTATTTTATAATTTCCTTAGGAGGCCCATTTTATACCTCAAAATTCCCCTAATGGCATTGAGCGAGAGAATTGTGATCTACCAAAGCAGGGGATGGAAGCGCTATCTTCTCCACAAATGACGGCAACGTAGGACTTAAGGTAGGCCTCTTGTCACATCTTGGTCTTTTGCAATTAGGAACTTGCGTCTTAGCATGACTCGATTGTTGCTAGACTCGATCTGGAGTTCACCTTCCGTTTATCCAAGGTACTATGGATAAAATTGCAAGGATCCTAAAGAAACATAATGTTTCCTCAACATTCAAACCCTCCCGTACCATTTGGAGTTCGCTTAGATCAATTAAGGACCCGATTTGCCCTAAGTATGGTAAGGGTGTTTACTTGATTCCGTGCTCGTGTGGGACTCCTTACATTGGTGAAACAGGTCGATTTATTAATCAAAGATTTCATGAACATGTCGCTGACCTTAAGCATAATAGATCTCGCTCCTCGGCTTTAGCAGAGCATGCTGAGAAGACCAATCATCATATTTGCTTTGAGGATGCTAAGGTTATTGCGATGATTGACCATTTCCACCACCGCAAGTTGAGAGAAGACTTGGAAATAGAAAAGAGGCCGGTTAACTTCAACAGGGACGATGGGTGGTTGGTTAGCAGATGTTGGATTCCTGCTCATCATTCCTAGTTTTTTTTTTTTTTTTTTTTTTAATTTTTATGTATTTTTATGCTTGTTTATTTTTATGTTTATTTTTAATCTTATGATTTTTATTATATGACATATTATTAAAATTTAATTTTTAAACTCAAAATATTATATATATTTATTTATTTACTTATTTTTATTTGTATTTTTATATTTTTTATGTAATTTTATTTATTTTTAATTTATTTTCAATTTTATTTAGTTTTATCATTTTGGTTGATATTTTAACTTTTAATCTTTTATTAAAAAGAATAGAATAACATAAATATATTAACTATTATTCTAAAAATTAAAATTAAAATAAAATTTTTATTTTTATTTATTTTTATTCTACAAGAGTATATTGGTTAATTTTTATTTTATTAAGAATAAAAAATAAATAAGATTCCAATTATAAACATTAAGCACTTAATAATAAATTAAATAGGTAATCATTATTTTATATTTTTTTATTTCAATTCCTAGGTTTAGTCAAACTAGCCGTTATTTTACAAACGGCTAGTTGGAGATTTTTTTTTATTTTTTATTTTTATTTTTTATTTTTTATTTATAGTTTTATATTTAAAATAATAATAATAATAAATAAATAAAAATAATAATATTTTTATGCATTTATCTATTTATTTTTATATTTTTTAAACTTATGATTATTATTATATAACATATTATTAAGTAAAATATAATTTTTAAACTAAAATTATTAATATTTATTTATTTACTTGTTTTTATTTGTATATTTTATTTAGTTTTACTATTTAGGTTGTTATTTTATCTGTTAATCTTAAATATTAAAATATATATATATATATATATATATATACTAAGAATTAAAAAATAAAAAAATAATTTATTTAAAAAAAATAAAAATAAATAAATAAATTAAGAATAAAAATAAATAAGATTTCAATTTTAAACAATAAGCATTTAATATTGGATAAATAAGAAATCATTATTTTATATTTTTGTTTTCATTTCCTAGGTTTAGTCAAACTAGTCGTTATCTTACAAACGGCTAGTTGAAGATTTTCTTATCTATTTAATTGGGTTATCTGATCAGATTCTTCATCTTGTCCTGATGATGAACCACACTGGCTGGTTCAAAACGCGTCGTCCAAAATTATTCTGATGTGATTTTTATCGAAAGATTTTCTCACAATGTTAAATTGGGCTGAAGCAGTATTCTTTCAGATGAAATAAAAACTGAATAAGAAAAGGGTGGCAGAAAAAAGAATTTCAGCTATGGCTCGACCCTGATTTCCTTTATTTTAGAGCAAGTTCCATTAATGCAACCACAACATGTGACACATAGCATTTCTGGTCCTAGAGATCCTCAGATGAAGAGATGGTTCGAATTGATTGCCAGGGATGCTGGTCAATCAACTATCATATTTTCTACTGCATTCTTTGCCTGGCTCCAACGACTAATTATCACCATAGAGGAGTATTCGTACACAGGCATAGATTTTCGTGGAGATCCATATTTCATTTTACCAGATGGTGCTCAATGGGGTGAAATGGGTAAAATGTTTTGACCATGTTTTTTATTTTTAAGGTTTCTACATGTTTTTGTATTTTTTATGTACATATATGTGGGTCACATTAGACCAGTGGGTCGACCAGAGCAAGCAACAGATGAACCAATAGAGATGACTATTGGGAGAGAAGTCCTTCGAGATTTATATTTGTCCGATACTCTTTCTGAGCTGCAGCAGCATGTTGAGGGATTTACTCTTGGGATACTAGATGTTCGGATTGAGGAGTTACCTATGAGGCTGAAACACCATACTATTGGTGTTACTAGCTGCTGGATGAGGCTATTGCGCATCATAGCTAGAGAAATTTCTTGTTATCATGAGCATCACTAGTTTTAATTTTAAAATTTTCGTATACATTTTGGGCACAAATTTTGTAAAAATATAACTATCTATCTATTTTTTTTTTCAGCTTTTTCCTATGTTTAATGTGAAATCCTATTCAATTGTGTGATGTGAATTGAAAATGTGTCTTTACATGTGTTGCAAATGTCTGTTTAAAACATTATCCCTAAAGAATCAATTAATGTGTTCAAATTTATGGAAACGTGTTGATATTGAATGTAATCAAAACGTATTTCCAAAATTTGAACTCTAAGGAACATACGATGAATTGGTGGATTTCAGATGATATAGATGCTAGTAAGTTTTAGTATGACAAGCTGTGAGTCTAACCTAATGATGATGTGATTAATACCAAGTGAAATGGCATTAGAAAGGATTTCGATCAACGCGTTATACTCAACGATATTGTTCATGGATCGAATGATAAAATTCCCTTCAAAACTCACTAATTTGCCATCTGGAGTGAAAATGGCCCATGTTGTAGAGGATAGGTTCTACGTACTACGACTAGCACCATCAGTGTACCCAACGAATGGTTCCAAAGATTCAATCATCTGCGATGAAATGTAAAGTGGATTACTAACTTTGAGAAAAATCTAAAAAAAAATAAGACAATTAATGTAATCAAAGAATATACACAATATGATACTAAAGTTTACTACACAAAATGAAGCATAGTAGCGTTTAAGATACAATCCATTTTGAGGTTGCACAAATGGAATTCTATCATAATCAACAAACTTGTAGGATCCCTTACCCAAAACACTTTTGAAAATGTAGGGGCCATGCCATAGTGGATCAAATTTTCTCGTTCCTATCAAATAAGCTTCCTGATCATAAAGCAAGTCTAGGTCTCCCACTAAGAAGATGCGGGGCTTGACATTGCAGTCATATTGTGCCTTGATTCATCTCTTATGTGCTTCGTTGGCCAATCCAGCATCATGATGTGTTTCATCTAGATGGATGAGGTTAAAAAGACATGCTTCTACATTAGAGGTGTCAGGTAGGAAGTCAATAGTGAGTTTTAATGACGAAATTCACATTGGATTGGTAAGCTAGCTTCCAGACCATACACCAACTGAAAGGGAGTAAATATGATTAAATTTCCCACCGATGTTTGATATGCCCATAAAGACGAGTACAAGATTAATTTCGTGTATGAACCCCTATCATTCATTGAATCATTTTCTTAAGGATATTTTTAATGGCTTCAAATTTTCCATTAGATTGCAGGTAATAAGGAGTAGAACTATCATGCGACAGTCCTAATTTGGCGGTCAACACATTTATCATGTTATTACAAAAATGCTTACCATGGTATGTAACTATAGCTTGTGGTACACTAAACCAAAAAATGACATGATTGAAAAAGAACAATGCAGTTGTTTCTCCTATGTTATTGAATATAGGCATCGCTTCGACCCACTTGGTAAAGTAGTTTATGGCGACAATAATATAACCATGCTCCCTGGCTGAACGAGGGTTGGAGGTCATGAAGTTAGTGCCCCATTTTTCAAATGGTCCCACAACAATGACAAGATGCATTGGTGTTGGTGGCATGCAGATTTTACGATCAAATATCTTGCACACATGACAACTTCTGACCACAAAAATGCAGTGGCGGTATACGGTTTTCCAGAAGTAACCAACGTGGATAATATTTTTCTGGGTAACGTAACCAGAAAAATGTCCACCACAAAAACCAACATGACAATAATTTATAACTTTCTCGGCCTCCTCATGAGTGACGTAGCTCCTTAAAATCGTATCAACACCACGATGATAAAGTGTATTGCCAATGATCAGAGAATATTTGGCTTGGTATCAGATACGTCATTGTTGTGAGCGAGAGGTATCGAGCTGGAAATTTTGGGTTTGGAGATAAATGATATAATCCCCATACCAAGGGTTATAAGACCCAATAAAAAATAGAGACTCATCTAGAATTGATGTTTTCGATGTAGTTTCAATACTATCAGAGGGAAGGTCGTAGAGAAGAACATCGAAAACCAAAGACTTCTTTGACTTCGATCTGATGAATTCCAAATCAAATTCCTGCAAAATGAGGATCCATTTTGAATATCCCCCCCCCCCCAGAAATTGACGTGATAGAATGTATGTCATAGCGTTGCAATCTGAAATGACAATGGTCTTCTGAAGTAGGATATAATGGCGAAATATTTGGACAAATTGAATGGTCGCCAAGGAGAGCTTTTCGCCATATGAGTACTTAACTTCCATATCATTAATATTATGACTCAAATAATATATCGCATGTTCTATCCCATATTCTTGTTGGACTAAAACCATAAAAATGGTTGTATTTTCAGTGGAAATATACAAGAAATAATCACTCTGATAATTAGGAGGATACATTAATGATGCTCAGATCAAGGTAGCTTTAAGAGCATCAAAATAATCTTGTGAAAAATTATCCCAATCATAGGGAATCCCCTTTTTCAAGAGACAAGTAAATCCTTTAGCCATTTCGGCATAGTTGGGTTTGAACCTGCTTAGAAAGTTAACCTTTCCTTGAATTCTCTATAGCTGAAGTAAGTTTGATGGCGCAGGAAAATCAAGAGTGGCTTGGACCTTCAGTGGGTCAATTCGAATTCCATTTTTTAGACGATGAATCCAAGAAAATGACTAGAACAAAAAAAAAAACACATATTTGTGTGGATTGAGGCGTATCTTCGAGTGTCAACAGTGTAAAAATATAGCTCTCAGATGGGTTGAGTGATCAGTTCATTTTTTTGAATGCAGGGGTAAATCGTCTAGATAAGGTTGAACAATGTGCTTAATGTCATGGAAAGAAAAATCCATTTCTCTCTGAAAATTTTCTCTGAAATTCTTTAAACCAAATGGGATTTTACGATAAGCGAATGTGCCCCAAGGATATTTGAATGATTTATTATATTGGTCCTCTGGGCGAATATTGATTGGATTGTAACCAGAAAATCCATCCATGAATGAAAATATTTCACAGGCTACACATTTGTCAATAATTTGGTCGATAAAGGGAGTAGGATAATTGTCTTTTGGAGAAGAAAGCTTAACATCCCGATAATAAACACACACTCTGATTGTCCCGTGTTTCTTCATGATAGGAACAATGTTGGAAACCTAATCAGTGAGCAGAACAGGGTAAATGAAGCCAGCACGCAAAAAAA
Organism: Pinus albicaulis; assembly: GCA_034641835.2. Classification (NCBI taxonomy): domain Eukaryota; kingdom Viridiplantae; phylum Streptophyta; class Pinopsida; order Pinales; family Pinaceae; genus Pinus; species Pinus albicaulis. The sequence goes on from CM076576.1 coordinate 550,864,256, forward strand.
ATTCAACTTCTCCTTTAATGGCAACAACCTTCTTCGAATGAACAAGACAAAGCCATTGACGTACGTGTTTGACATCAGGGTAAATTTTAATTGTTTTTTCAACCATATAAGAATATATGTCTGGAATTTCCTCACAAGACCAAGAAAATATATCTTGGAATTCACAAAAAAGAGAGTGATAAGTGTCAAGTTCGGGTGCTGAACAAGACACGCCGACATGAATGTTTTCCATAACGCGAGGTTTGGTCGAAATATTGATAGAAAACGTTTATTCAATATTTGACGGGTTTCACTTGGATTCAATGGCAATAATTGGAACAGGATTCGAAAATAAATTAGATATTGTAGGGCGATATAGTTGAATAATATTAATTCGTTGTAATATGGAAGATGGGATCGATGATGATAATTGTCCCATGGTTCTCATTCTAGCATCATGGCTTCAAAAATTCTTTCATCAATGAAGAATGTGGATGAAAAAGGATCAGAAGGAGTGCCAAAATATAATGAACAATCAGCCCAAATGATTGGTTACGATGGATCAAGATGCATTGCCCAAGCTAAGAAAATTGATTTCTATGTGAGCTCAATTGGGCTTGGCGGCAAAAATTCACCCAACATATCTACTTTAGAATCATTTCTAATCTTACCTAAGTCAGATGAAGTGGAAAATATCATGTGGAAGGTCTCTATTTTTGAAATTTATGTCAATGTCATAGATGGCGGTAATAAAAAGGTGCCCATTAGGGAACAATCCTTAAAGAGCCCTACACAATTTTTTTGAAGTGATAACTAGGGTGCATGAACTAACAGAACAATTCCAGATAATTGGAAACTAGAGGAAAAGAAGGAGATTTTATTAATGACTATGATAGTGCCTCTATGAGGGAAGGCGATGACTCGAAATTAAGTAGAAATGATCGCATTCATAGTGTAAACCCATGGCCTACCGAGAAATATGTTGTAGTCAAGGGGTCTGTCAAAAACCTCAACCTCAAAAGTTAAATTTTTTCCTCCTAGTTCAACATGCAAGTTATTGATAGTACCACAAGGCTTATATGTATGACCATCAAAATATTTCAACATTGTAGGAAATTGAGATAAGCAAGGCAAGCCAAGTGACTTCCAACAATCGAGAGACATAATACAAGTAGATTTTCCCTCATCAATAATAGTGCAATGAACGAGGTGATTTAGAACATTTACTTGGATTGAAAATGCTAATTTAGCTGGTAATTTTGGCACATATCCCGTGTGATTAAAGACTACAAGATGAGAATTTTTTGAGTCGATTCCACCAATTTCTTACAATAAAGCTTGCTTCCAGGACGGACAATTTTGAAGTACCTCAAGAATCAACATAGCTGAAGGTGACTAAGCCAGTTCTTCAACTATGTTATAATTTTGAGCTACGCGACCTTGAGGATTGAATGTCGATTTGTGGATGACTCCCTTCAATGGATTTATTGTTAATTCTAGAATAACAGGTGGCGGAATTGATTAAGTAGAAGGATATGTGGTCGAGGTAGTAGTTTTATTAGTAGCTTGAATACCTTAATATTTATTTCACCTAGGCACCAAAACATAAGTTTTTTGATTTGTGACAGATAACATAAGCATTTGGGAGCCAGAAGCAGTATTCGTAGCAACCATGTTTGTGTCCGGATTCAGAAAATCATATGTCAACTCAACATATGCAACCTAAGTCTTGAGAAATTTTGAGACTTCGGAGCAGTGAGGATAGTCTCATACAAAATTCTCCTCATTACGTATCAAGAAAGGGTAACGAGGTTTTTTAGGATTTCCAAACTATTGATCAGATGATTGTTCCTGCTGGAGTGAATTTTTATTTTTATTTTCTTTCCCCTTTTTCTTTTTTTTCAGGTTGCTTGTCACTTTTTCCTTTGTCAGAAGACACGACATGTATTTCGGAAGAAGGTACGGGATCATATGCAGTATATGTTTGACTGCTTGTAGAACCAATTATACCGTCACTGGCATGGGAATCCTTACTAGATGGAGGAGGAACAATAAAATTTGATCGCGGTGCGTTTGGAATTTTCTCATAGAGCATGCCAGAATGAGTATATATCAAATCTAAGTAATGGGAATGATCAATGACTTGCTCTTTAGTGACGATGTTGCCTTTATCTACATCCTCGGTGATAGATGGAAGCAAGGACTTAATAAACCACTCAGCCAAAAGCTGATCAGGAACAAATGTTTTGATCATTCAATGACGATGACGCCACTCATGAATATGACCAAAAATGTGAGTCGTTGTTTTCTATTTAAAGCTGGTCAACAGTTCCGTTCTAGTTTCATATTGTATATGTTGGCTCAGGGGGATCGTGACCCAGGTTCAGAGGGTAAGGTTTTCCAACAAACCCCTATACTACTAGGCCTTTCGGTAGTGGCCTTCTTAAGCATGCCAAAGTATCACCTGAAGAAGTATGGGAGGGTGCTGGAACAAGGTTTCTGCACCCTGAGAGATCTGAGTAGGTAAGTCAAGAAGATCCATGTTCGCAGCCTATCGGGATCACATAAGACAAGTATGATTGTAGGTTTATTAACAGTACAATCCACAGTATAACAGAGTTATTCTCATGCACAGATCTAGTCAATACCTTCGCCATCATGTGTGTATCAGAAATTATTAGTACACAATATCATAACACATTATTAAACGATTAAAGATATACCATAACATAGACAGATTCACATCATAAACAGATAATGAAACTGTATTCGTAGCTATAACATATTCCAAAGGTTCACATCAACAATAACACATTAGATCAGATAACACAAAGATACTATATCTGCATATATTAGCATCCAAAAACCCAGTACAATCCAAACACAGCCTATGCACACAGCCAGCAGGGTCCGCACACAGCAGGAATGAGGATCTCCGTGCATATAGCCAGCAAGAGTCCTTACCCAAAAGACCCAACAACATATCTAACAATTCACACTTAGCATCATACCTAATTCTTGCCTACCTTAAGACTCAAAATGTTCATCTATTTATATCGACTTAGCCTACGCTTCCAATGGTCCAGAAACTATGGTTTTCGGACTCTTGGTCTACCCTTGACCCATTACAATGCATTCAGGGATTTGACCTACCCCAAAAACCCTACATTAGACTAAATAATACCAAAAATATACAAAATTGTACAAAATTCACAGCTTTAGGGGACCCTGTTCCAATAGTCCCCTAACACAATCTTGTGACTCATATGTAATATCCCAAAAAGGGAAAATGTATTAATACTTCACACAATATAAGAACTTACAATAAGATAAAAAATAAATCTAAGTACAAATCAGAATATGCAGAAAGAGTTGAGCCATTTTATTATATTGGAGATGAATCAGTTACACAAGTACAATATATAGGTAGATCTAGCCAAAAAGATGAGTTAGGATCACCCTGAAAACATGTGTCAAGTAGGTACAACGTAACTGTTGAGGCTCTGTAGCAAATACTGCGCTGTCTCTTCAGCAGAATATAAACATATGGTTTCAGGCTAAAAAGAGAAATGTAGATCTACTCAAAATTGGAGCTCTGATGATGCCAAGATTCAAGATCTGGCCAATGTGATGGATTCCCAGGATAACCCAAAAAATATTTTCCAGATCTGCAACTTTGGAAAATCACCTCCCTAGGATTTGATCCTTGATCTGCTGGGAAATATAGATTTGAAGCTAGATATGAACAATAGATGGCTGAAAAGTGTGCTCAGATCAGATCTATGCTTGAAGGGTTGATCCCTTCATCAGATCTATGAGTTGAGAGCTCTAGATCTACCTTCTCAATCCTATAATGATGAATTCAACTACTGCAACACAGCTGCCAAAAGAAATTGTGCTATGAGGGAAAGAGAGGCCTTTTTCCTGCTGAAAAATAGTACAATATGCTCCAGGTTGATGGTGAGACTGATGCAATGTGAAGGAATGATCCTCCACTGGATTGCTAGCTGAAGTACTAGCAACTTCCTTCCTCCTTTAAGATCTACAATATGGACAGCATTATTCTTGGAGAGAATACTGCTGCTAGGAGGTCAATAACATTTGGCCTGATGCCAGATCTGCAATGTGGCTCTGGGAGAGTTGATCTATAAGCCCAAGTGATGGGAAAAATCCCTCACCTTTTTCTCCAACTGAAGTACTAAAGACCACGTCCACCTTCCAAACTGATCTTCAGAAATCTGCAGATTTCTGAATATGAATGTTCTGCAGAAAGTAGAAAAATGAAATGGCACTTAAAGCCTGATGTATAATGAAGTACAAACCTCTTCCTTAGAGATCACTCAAATAAAGAGGAGGGATTCCCACCCGAGAACACCCTGTGCTAAAGAGCACCTGCAATCTCTGCTAAACAGCCCAAGAATGTAGTGGAATGTCACTTGACAATTGTAGATCTAATAGATCATACATCAAAATAATCCAAAATTCCTTTCACCTTTGCCTTCATCTCCTTTATAATGATTGAGCCATCCCAAGCCTTGGCCCTAATCTCAACTACGCAGTCTTATGTGGACAAGATCCTCCAAGTGGGACTGCGTTGTTTGACCGAATCAACCAAACAGTCTAGGTGCAATGTAGGTGCTTCATTTGCACATGATCCTCCACCACTTAATCATTAATGCTCAATGAACATTTTTTTGAAATCTTCAAGATATTAGTTGACTGAATCAACCCTCCATGTTCTCTCTCATTAAATGAGACATGATCTCCAATCTCATTCACATTAGTAGTTGCTCAACTACCTATTTTTGTAGATCTAGTCTAAATTAATCCACATTAACACACACAAGGTGGATATTTATTCTTATTGAGGATTGTGGGTCCCTCCACCCTTTTATTTACTTAATTCATTAAGAAAATCAAGGACTCTAATATTCCAAATATGATGTGAAAATTTGGGAATATTACAGTCCCCCCTGGAAAAATGTTGCTTGTCCTCAAGCAACTCCAAAAGTAGATGCAAAGCCATCTATTCCCCTCCAAATGGCATCTACATAAGGAAGGATTCCTCCATTTTTTGCAATATTTTATGCATGTTTGGTTCCAAAGTTGTCTCTAAAAAGCAGAAAGAATGGCCTCCAACTATTTGGTTAGATTTCGTCCTCCCATCATGAAGTACCAAGTGACAACCATATGATGTCCAACATCATCATCAATACATAAGGTGCATACAATAAGGTGGTTCTCTTCACAAAGGAAAAGCTCCATCACACAATACATATCTTCATCCCATGTTTCATGAATTAGATTGAGCATTGAGATGCTCTCATACTTAGCCCCATTGGCCTTGTTGGATCCAAACTTCATCATGAAAAAGTTATGCAAAAGAAGAAGGGAAGAAGTAACATGGGTAGACAAAGATGTCAAACTATATTCTCCTAACAATGACCACTAGAGTAAGGCCCTTTGCTGCCATCCTCCATATCCTCCATGTAAGATGGGCAAGCCAAACTCCCTCAAAAGCAATCCAAGCAACAAGAGATTATGTTGCTTCCTCTCCTCCACATGTGCATAATGAAACAAAAGCATACTAATGGACATAGGAGATGTCACATCAACCCAATACAAAGAAATATCGTTAATGAAAATAATGAGATCATTATGCCAATTTTTACTCAATACAAAACACATAGACATAGGAGATGCCATGTGGTGGCCAAACTCTCTCAAGTGAAACCAAAATGAACATGCCTTCCCTTGCTGCAATTTATCATTGAAAGAAAAGGCATGATTCATAAAATGATGAGCTATTGGGTGGTATCCATACTAACCCAAGAGCAGCTAGCGCAACCATGCCTCCTTCTTCATTTCATATGTGTTTTTCAAGGCATGGATCAGAAAAATAGGTGCCTTTGGAGAGTGATAGAAATATCTCAATGACAACCAACGTAACCAAGTATGTTGGCCCATACAAATCTGCAAGTGGTTTTGCAACCCATTTCTTATCATCCTTACCCATTCACTCCCATGTGGATAATGAATGAGGTACTGCATAATCATGGCATCCTCCCTTTGTAGAATGCCATCCTTCCCAAACTGTTGAAGAGCTTTGCATTCCATGAAATGTTGAAATGCATATCTAATGATATCTCTTAATGAGATTCTCTCTCCATCAAAGGCCCTCCAAAGCCAAAGAATTTTTGGATTTACTGCAAGTATAATTTTCTCTTTGAGCAGTGAGAGGCTCATTGAGAAAGGGTCATCTAGAAAGGAGAAAAGGTTTCTCATTCCAGGATGTCTACTATTTGTCATCTTTTCTTCCATTGCTTCATGAGTGAAGCTATCTCTAGAATTCTCCAAGAATGATGAAGCCCTTTCTTTTTCAAAACTACTAAGTGACAACACTATAGATCTGCAGGTTGATACATGCACTGTCTTAAAGCAAGTTACAATACTGATCTCACAATCAGTCATTGTACATAGGGTAATGCTAATCCCCTTCTTTTAAACTCTACATCTCAACTCAAGGGGTTGAATGTAACTCAGCAATGATGAACATGGATAGTTTTCAGTCTCTTCCTTGATTATATCAAGGGTCCTTTGCATTGTGATATGTTTCTGCTTCAAGTCAGCATCTTTTTCTAATCCTTGGTCATGCATTGATATTGAAACAATAGGTGCTGAAATTTTATGCATACCTTGGATCAACTGATATGTGAGAACCTCTTAACAGTACACACGAGTTCCTCCAACCAGGACAATAGTATCTCCAACTACTGATAAGAGTGGTGGCCTCTTTTCTTTAAGTGTACCAGCACTGGTATCCTCCCCCTCTTCCTCATGCACCTCCTGATCCATGCATGGGACTCCATACATAAAGAGATCAAGACTGTCTTGCAAAGATGAAAGTGTATCTTCTCCAGATACAAGTACTTCTGCAGTAGGTGGTGAAAGTACCTCTTTTCTAGAGTGACAAGATTGACATTCTCCATATCAAACTTCTTCCTCAACTCATGAAAGAAATCTGAATACTTGGTCACCTTTGCATGCTCTATGTGCCCAAACCACCAATCTTTTTCTTCATCTAAGAGATGAAGTGCTGCAATTTGAACACCCTCCTCTTCAGCCATAGGATGTAGCTTGAAAAATGCATCTAAATCCCTCCTCCAAGCCTTGAAATTGCTTGAGGAAGATCGATCAAATGTAGGCAAATAGAATCTATTATGCCTCTTCCTTCTATTGCTGCTATAGGATCCTCTTTCTTCTCTAATCTAGGAGAATTGTTGGAGAGTTAGCTTCTCCTTGAAAGCTCTAGACTGCACTTTGTACTCTTTAAGATATAGGTTGAGAGCCTCGTGAGTCTCAGGTTCATGCCTTTTTTCACTTCTATACCTCTCACCTTCTTCAAAGAAAGTGGGCATAGTGGATCTATGAGGAGATCTAGGATTCTACGATCTTCTTTGCTGCTGATAGGAAGTGCTTTCCCCATCAGATCTTCTTCTTGGATATTCTCTATGTTCCTCCTCCTTCATTTGATTGACCTCCTTGGAGAGATATTGCATGGATCTGAAGAAAGGAGTGGTATCATGCTTTGATACCACTGTATTATCCCAAAAAGGGAAAATGCAGTAATACTTCACACAATATAAGAACTTACAGCAAGATAAAAAATGAATCTAAGTACAAATCAAAATATGTAGGAAGATCTAAGCCATTTTATTATATCGGAGATGAATCAATTACACAAGTACAATATATAGGTATATCTAGCCAAAAAGATGAGCTAGGATCACCCTGAAAACATGTGTGAAGCATGTACAGTGTAATTGTTGAGGCTTTGTAGAAAATACTGCACTGTCTCTTCAAAAGAATATAAACATATGGTTGCAGGCTGAAAAGATAAATGCAGATCTACTCAAAACTGGAGCTTTGATGATGCCAAGATTCAAGATCTGGCTAATGTGATGGATTCCCAAGATAACCTAGAAAGGATTTTCCAAATCTGCAACTTTGGAAAGTCACCTCCCTAGGATTTGATCCTTGAGCTGCTAGGAAATACAGATATGAAGCTAGATCTGAAGAATAGATGGCTAAAAAGTGTTCTTAGATCAGATCTATGATTGAAGGGTTGATCCCTTCATCAGATCTATGAGCTGAGAGCTCTAGATCTACCTTCTCAATCCTCTAATGATGAATTCAGCTATTGCAACACAACTACCAATAGAAACTGTGCTATGAGGGAAAGAGAGGCCTTTTTCCTGATGACAAATGTTGCAATAAGCTCTAGGCTGATGGTGAGACTGATGGCAATGTGAAGGAATGCTAGCTAAAGTACTAGTAGCTTCCTTTCCTCCTTTCAGATCTACAATATGGACAACGATATTCTTGGAGAGAATACTGCTACTAGGAGGTCAATAACATTTGGCCTGATGCCAGATCTGCAATGTGGCATTGGGAGTGCTGATATATAAGCCCAAGTGATTGGAAAAATCCCTCACCTTGTTCTCCAGCTGAAGTACTAAAGACAACTTCTGCCTTCCAAACTGATCTTTAGAAATTTGTAGATTTCTGAATATGAATGTTTTGCAGAAAGTAGAAAAATGAAATGGCACTTTAAGTATGATGTATAATGAAGTACAAAACTCTTCCTTAGAGATTACTCAAAGAAAGAGGATGGATTCCCACCCAAGAACACCCTATACTAAACAACACCTACAATCTTGATCAAGGTGGATATCGGTGGCCTCCCACCTATTCCATTTGGACCCGCAACATCAATTCTTTCAGTTTTTGAGCTTTAGCACAACTTACTATTTTTAGCAGGTTTTTGGGTCCTGCACACTCGGAGCCATTTTGGGGACTTAATGATCCACGTGCATATTGGTGGCCACCCACTGAGTCCATTTGAACCCCCACCATCAGTTCTTTCAGTTTGTAAGTTTCAGCACAACTTACTATTTTTAGTAGTTTTTTAGGTCCTGAACTTCCGAAGCCATTTTGAGGCCCTAAACGACACTTTTTGGGAAAATGGGGAGCAACATTGGTCCACTCAAAAGTTGTAGTCCTCAGATAGATATTTCTAACAAGCTATCGAGCGCATCAAACGGAGATCGGATGCCAAAGTTACGTCCCTAGGAAGTTGAAACACCAATTTACCCAAACGGGGCCCACAGTTTTGGTGCTTCATCTCCTAGGGTTAGGTTTTGGGACGTTTCGGATTTTACATTGTTTCTCAACAATAAATAGGCCTTCAAGCCTCATTGTAACACAGTTCAGGGGTTGGTAACCGACACATCTCTTCTCAGAGATAAGCATTGCTAGTACCTTAGCTCATCTATTTCCATTATGTCTGTAATAGGCCTGCGAGCCTCAATGTAACACAATTAAGAGGCCTGCGTACGCCACATCTCTTCTCAGAGATACACTGCCAGTGCCCCAGCTTGTTTCCATTATGTTTGTAAGCGTATTTTAGTCATTCTTTGATTATAATAAAATGAAGCATTATTTCCGCTGCATCTCTGTGTTTATGGTTATATCTGTATTATGTTGCGTTCCTGCATAAAGTCCGGATCAGTGGTATCAGAGTGGTCTTCTCTTTCTCTGTTTTTCTTTTCATTTCCCCAACGTGGTTAGGGTATAAGGAGTTCACCACGCAACCCCCACGACCCCCCATGGCGAAAGGAAAGAAAGACAAGGGAGCAGGAGATCCTATCAAAATCTTGCTCGAGGAGGCCCTCGAGAAACAGAGGAACGTGATGATGGATAAATTTTTCCAGATCTTTCAACGACTACCCACAGGAAGCACATCTACATCCAGCACGTCTGCCAACAAGTCCGCGACATCTTGGAAAAATCCAACACCAAGTTCAGCAAAATTCCCTCCCCCCCCCACATGGAGGAACTTAACGCAATGGAGACAATTACTTCCTAAGGAGGGAGGAATGATCGAAGTGGATATCGGTGGCCTCCCACCTATTCCATTTGGACCTGCAGCATCAATTCTTTCAGTTTTTCAGCTTCAGCACAACTTACTATTTTTAGCAAGTTTTTGGGTCCTGCACACCCTAAGCCATTTTGGGGACTTAATGATCCAGGTGCATATTCGTGGCCACCCACCCAGTCCATTTGAACCCCCACCATCAGTTCTTTCAGTTTGTAAGTTTCATCACAACTTACTATTTTTAGCCGTTTTTCGAGTCCTGAACTTCCAAAGCCATTTTGAGGACCTAAATGACACTTTTGTGGAAAACGGGGAGCAACATGGGTCATAGTCCTCAAAAGTTGTAGTCCTCGGATATTTCTTTCTAACAAGCTATCGAGTGCGTCAAACGGAGATCGGATTCCAAAGTTACGTCCTCGGGAAGTTGAAACACCAATTTACCCAAATGGGGCTCACAGTTTTTGTGCTTCATCTCCTAGGGTTAGGTTTTGGGACGTTTCGGATTTTACATTGTTTCTCAACAATAAATAGGCCTTCGAGCCTCATTGTAACACAGTTCAGGGGCTGGTAGCCGACACATCTCTTCTCAGAGATAAGCGTTGCTAGTACCTTAGCTCATCTATTTACATTATGTCTATAATAGGTCTGCGAGCCTCAATGTAACACAATTCAGAGGCCTGCGTATGCCACATCTCTTCTCAGAGATATGCTGCCAGTGACCTAGCTTGTTTCCATTATGTTTGTAATCTTATTTCAGTCATTCTTTGATTATAATAAAATGAATCATTATTTCCGCTGCATCTCTGTGTTTATGGTTATATCTGTATTCTGTTGCATTCCTACATAAATTCCGGATCAAATCTCTACTAAACAACCCAAGAATATAGTGGAATGTCACTTGAAAATTTCAGATATAAAAGATCATACATCAAAATAATCCCAGATGCCTTTCACCTTTGCCTTCATATCCTTTATAATGATTGAGCCATCCCAAGCCTTGGCCCTAATCTCAACTATGCAGTCTTATGTGGACAAGATCCTCCAAGTGGGACTACATTGTTTGACCAAATCAACCAAACAGTCTAGGTGTAATGCACACCTCCTCCATCATGTGTGCTTCATTTGCACATGATCCTCCACCACTTGGTCATTAATGCTCAATGACCCTTTGTTTGACATATTCAAGATCTTAGTTGAATGAATCAACCCTCCATGATCTCTCTCATTGAATGAGACATGATCTCTAATCTCAATCACATTAGTAGTTGCTCAACTACCGCTTTTTGCAGATCTAGTCTAAATTAATCCACATTCACACACACAAAGTGGATATTTATTCTTATTGAGGATTGTAGGTCCCTTGACCCTTTTATTTAATTAATTCATTAAGAAAACCAAGGAATCTAATATTCCAAATATGATGTGAAAAATTTGGAATATTACATCGTCCCGAGTCACTGTGGCCGCAGGGTCTCCACCTACGCCTGCAACAGCTTGATTTCCTCAACCAGTGGGGGTAGCACTCCTTCGCACTGAGTAGCAGCGTTATGAGAAATATCTACCAATTTTTGTGAAGTTGGTCCCTCTATCGTAGTAGTGACACTCTCTAGAGTCTTGTTCAGCTGTTTAACAGCGACATCAATATCTTTCGAGAGCTTGAGGGCTTCATCAACCCACGACTTAAAGCGGTCACCGAGGGTCTTCTTCTTTTGGAAAAGTTCATCGATATCATCTCGAAGGGCGTGTCTGGTTAGCAGTCATGCCAATCGTTGAGCAGGAATCAAGGTAGCCATAGTGGCTTCTAGCTGCTCGAATGCTTCTTCCTTCTGTCACAAGTCCTGGTTGATTTCACGCAAGAGAGGATCGCGCTGCACCTTGGTCCATAACTGCATAGCTATGTCGAGTAATTAGGCACCCTGAGCAATCTGTCCTGTAATCACATTCATGGCCACCATAACCAGTGAAGCTCACTGGGCTTGTACTTCCAGTGATGTCTCTGGCTGCAACTTGGCCTGCAAGTCTGAGATCTGTTGCTCCATCTCCATTTTGACTACCTGGATCTCAGTCCTTGAGGCTTGTAATGCCGTGACCAACCCCTCAGTCTTGTCCTGGGGGGTGGCATACATTGGGATATCTTCGGAGACATCCATGCAAAGCCTACTAATGAGGTGTTCCAACTTTGTCTATTGCGTGGTGGCAAGGGTATATGCAGCCTGTACCTAGGAAACTTCAACATTTTTTTCCGGAATTGTTTGTTCAGCTACACTGAGCTGCTGGTGCAGTCAATGGTCCCGGTGTTGAATTTCTTCGAACAAGGAGGTGTGGAGAACTTGCAATGATTCATGTGGAAATATGGCTAGATCCAGCTGTACCTTTTCACAAGCCTGGACTTGCGCTCCTAAGTCAGGTGGACTTATCGCGAGGGCTACACCTGGTAGGGAACAAAGGCAACTTTCTGTTGTAACAAGTGTTGCACTGCTAGTTTCTGAGGTCATTTGTACTTGTATCATATTCATTTGCAGTGTGTCCATCTGCAACTGCAGAGCTTGGAGCTTGGCCTGTAGTGTGTCCACTGCGGCTCTCTGTTGCTCTTCCTGAGCTAGCTATTTTTCTTCTGCAGCCAACGTAACTGCATCTGCAATTTGATCGAGGTCCCCTTTAGTTAGTGTAACCGCTTCCTCATGTTGTGGTCGTTAAGAGTGCTACTTATTCCTTGGCCCTTTAATAGGGTCACCTGTTTGCTTTGTTCCCCGAGGGGAGTTAGTACCTCCCGCTTGCTGACCTTCGGTATCGAGGTCCTATTGTGCATCCTTCTACGCTACTTCTTCCGCGCCATTCCCTGTACTCTTACTGGGCTATGGACCCTTCTGTGATCCATCTTCGGTGCCCTTCCCTGTGCTCTTGCTCATTCCTCTAGTGTCTTTGGTGATGGCAGGTGGGGTAACTTGTGTGGTGCTTATTCGTTCAGTGCCCTTCACACATGTTTTGAAGCCAAGCTTCCAGTGAGGAGACCATTGCGCAACTAAATGGTCAATCTCTTCATCGGCAACCATATAGGGGAGCAAAACCCACAAAAGATCCTTGCGGCCTTGGATTTGGACATTATGCATAGTAACCTGGAATGCAACAATGCTTTTATATTTATCATAGATGGATGGTGATAGACGTGGCTAGGATTTGATAGATGCTGTGAGCCCACTCTGAAACAATACCCAGAAGACTTGGTTTTCCTCGATGTGCTACGCATAATTAGAATCCCACAAGTTTGTATATCGAGCCCCCTTGCACATGTATGGGGTGAGTTCAGGGAGGAATAATTCCTCATGTGCTTCCCAGGTGACCAATGCAATGAGATATAGCAACTAGGAATAACAAAATGGTCGTCCCTACTCCTGGGATTAACGGACATTGGCCAAAAAATCATTGCACAAGTACTGGGACTAATTGAAGAAAACCCCTTTCTCGCATCGGCCTGCCAACTGAATTACATATGCAGGGACGAAGGTCACCTGGAATTTTTTCATCATCTTGCATGCCAATAACATGGTACCCAACTGCGTACCAGGCTCAGTGATTGATTTGATCATGAAGCCTCGAGTGTATCGCTCAAAATTATAGGTTTCGCACACGTAGTTAGTGATATTCCCCTTGTACTTCTTACCAGTGTGCAACAGAGGGTTCGGTCCTTCCATGGGAAGACAAATAATTTGATGTATGAGTGCAACATCGATGGGGATTCAATCTTAGATCCATAAGTAGCCAACATGGACCAGGGAAAGAAACTGATGTACTAGACAGTCGGTGATATTGTAGTGGCCGAAGTGTGGCATCCTTAGTAGGTTCAAGAGTCTAAACCCTGCCAACCCACATACCCATCACATGGGGAAAATATTTATCCCATCATCTTCATGTATTTTGTCAAGATATAATTCGAGTGCCAAATCAAGGAAGGCCTCCACACTGGGCAAGTCATGATCATAAAATTTCACCTCATGGAGACTTCTAAAGGGCTTTCCAATGACGGGGACCTCCCCCGGGGTCAGTGGCATCTGCAGGTAGGTGCGCATGCCATCAAGACTCTTCGGCGTGCATGTGGAGGGCCTGCAGGGTTGAACAAAGTGTGGTAGCCAATTGATTGGTTCGGTTACCTGGGCCTCATCCTGAGCAGACTGATGTCATTTTGCTCGGTTGGGAGACCGTTCCTGGGGCGCCATCCGTGAGGACTTTACATTTCGGGGAGAAGTACATGGCTTCACTCCAACCCATTTCATAGGTTTCCCCAAACCCTGTGCTTTTTCTTTTCCCCTTCTTCTTTTCTTGACTCAATGTAGATATAACTTCCTCTGCTTCTAGTTCGACATTGAACCCTTAGTTAAGCTGAGAGGGAGGGTGAAGCAGTTTAGCACATTCATGGACTTTTAAAAAATTCCTTTAAACTTATTTACACCTTCATTTCATGATCAACTTAATATGTGAGCAACTTAATATGTGAGCAGCAAGTATTAAGATAATGTAACATCAATCTTAATATGTGAGAAGCAAGTATTAAGCAGATTAGATACACCATATCAACACATAAACATCATGCACATAGACAACAGATATAAGTGAAAACCCATAAGGGATAAAACCACATCTTATTATTGTTGTGATGCAAAGGCAAGCTCCAACTCCCTCTCACCATTGATTTTCTGTAGGCTCCAACCTACAGGAGGCTCCTACCTCAATTCTACAAGCTACAACTTGCAAGGAAGCTCCAACTCCCATCTATTTTCTGTAGGCAACAACCTACAGGAGGCTCCTACCTTAGTCAACTACAACTAACATCTATCAAGCTACAACTTGATATGGAAGCACCAACTTCCATCTATTTTCTACTTGGTCAATATGCTCTCGCGCTCCAAAACTCAATTACACGCTACGCATAATTGATCATTGACCTTGGTCAAGCTACAATGTACTTTCAAAACTAACCCTTGAGGCTAGATACATTTAGTGTATTAGTCAGTCTCACTTATCAATCATGGAATTTTCTTTATGACATAAGGGGGTATGTATGTCAATGATCAATCTCTCTTTAATGGTGAATTACCAGCAAATCCTTTATGTTGAAGTAGGATTTGGATGAATTAATAAAAGACTTTTGAGCTTCAATGGTAATCACAACTAGTCCTTCATACTTTAGATAATTTAACTATTCTGTCATGATGATTTTCAACAAAAACATCTTCAAGTTGTTTAATTGATATCTCAGCCAACAGACTTCACACAGTTTTATGAATGATCTTAAGAGAGAGGCCTTGAAGATATATCTATACTGACTTGAGGAAAGCATGTAGTTATATCTAGGAACAGATATTGCTTCAATGTTAAATATACTACTTCAAGTGTAAACAAGATAATGATCCTTTTGCCCTTTCATTGACCCTTTTATGCTTTAAAAAAAATGTAGATAACGTTGGGCATACTACCTTGATGTACTTCTGATCTTGAGGACCTGTACCATACCACTGCTCTATTGAGGACACTTGGTATTCTGCTGATAGGCAGACTGCAAGATCCAAATACCAATTGATACTACTTTGATAAACCAAACAGTAATTTCACTTCAACTCGCACATGCACCCATACTTAAGACAACCTTCATAGTTTCTACTATTGAGCTTTCCACTGTTCACACCAACAATCATCAATATATTGAATTTGATCTTAGCATTAGTAACCATTTTTATTTTTCTGTCATTCTGTTCAAAGGAAAGCCATTGCATGTTCCAAGTTTCTAGGACTATTCCAGAATCATTGTTTCTTTATATTCAATTCAACTGTTCTAACATAAAGATCTTCGGGAATAAATCTTCAATTTCTTTACTTGGAATCTTCATGGGTAGACCACTCAGAGATTTGTCACTTATTTAACTTCATTCCTCCAAGGGGAATTTTCATAGATGAATGATGTAATGACATAATGATGATAGGCTCTTCTCTTACTCATCCTTCCTAATGTGATTTACTGTCAATTCTAGCAATATGATGCACAATGTGATCATCACTTAATGTGTTGATGTCTTCTTAGCTTACATGTTCATGACTTATGTTCTCTCTACTACCATGGTTGCTTGCTGCCTTCTCTTCTCCCATCAATCTGTTAGCTATTGAAAGCTTCAGATAATCTTCTTCCTCTATAGTTCTTTGTTAGAGGAATTTTCCTTTCCCTTCCTGATCTTATAGTTGTTCTCATTCCAAGGAACTCTTCTTAGACTACTTTTGTGGGGACTATTTATGAACTTCTCTCCCCCCTAGGATGTTGCTTCATATCTATCACTGATTGGATATTTGTGTTGCTTCCTAGAGCAGATCCCCCTGAGACTATGATGGATTCATTATGTTATTGAGGTAACAGGCTCCCCCTTTCTCTTTTCCTTCCATACTTTATTGGGGTTCTTCATAATGTTTGCACTTCTTTTTTATTCATAGTTTTGTTTGATTTGATTAAATTCCATCATATTTCTAGAGTTCTTTAATGTATATGGTAGTTTACAGTCTTTTTCTTTGTGACCAAGCTTGAGGCATACATAACATCTTATTTTACCAAGATACGTTTGAGCTGAAGTATAATATTTTGTTCCCCTTTTTTAACACAATTTACATTCAACAGATTTATGTCCAAAATTATTGCATGCATAACAGTAGCCATGGAAATGATTTGTGTACCTGGTGAAAGATTGTCTTTTCCATTTGCTTGCTTGAGGGGTTCTTCTCATTTGCTGCATCCTTTGCTGGTTGGACTGGATTTGCTTTGTCTTACAATATGCTGCAATATGTCCTGGTTTATGACAAGGGAAACATGTGATATTCTTCATAGGAGGAAGGAACCTCCTTTGACCTCTTCTGAATTTGTTCAATTCATCCTTAGGAGCATATGAGCCTTTAGCAGTTGATTGTTTCATCCTCTCATTATCAGTCCTTTCATGTTGCTGCTTGTTTCTGTTTGTTTCTTTACAAATCATGTTCTTTCTGGCTTCTACTTCTGTAGGAATCTTCTGAGCTGCTTCATTATCCTTTACAGCTTTTACAAAGATGATATTCATATTATCTTCTACCTTGGACTTACTTGTTTCTCCTTCATAGCCTATCCCAGTCTTTATGAGAGGAGCCTTTTGAGCATTTAGAATCTTTTCCAACTGTTCAGAGCTTGTCATTTGAGGAGTATTCATTAATAATTTTCTTTGGGCTTTTTCTAATTTCTTTCTCAGGCACACTACTTCTTCTTCCAATTTCTCTTGCTTATGAATTTTATCCTTTATTTGCTTTAGTAGAGTGTCTTCTACTTTCCTTGCTTCTTCAAGTTGTGTCTTCAGGCCAACAAATTCTTTCTTATCTTCATATTATTTCTCATTACATATTTGCACCAATTTCTTCAGGTCTTTGTTTTCATTCTTCAATCTTTCTATTCCAGTCAAGGCTATGTCAAGTTTGGCTTTTTCCTCAACTGTAATTTCTTCATGGTACTCACATCCATTCACCTTGACAAGTATCTCATTTGATTGACCTTTTTCCTTTTGAAAGGAATTTTTCTTTTTCTTCTAGTTTATCTTCTCCTTCTTGATAATGCAGCCCCTAGTGTCTACTTCATGCATGAAATGCAATCTATCCCAGATTTATTTTGCAGATGTTAGATCCATTATTAAATCAAGATCCTTGTTATGAAGACAGTTATATATCACACATTTTTCCTTGGCATTCCGCTGTTGTTTTTGCAAAGAGGGAGAGTCTGTGCAGTAACCATCACATACAAGTTTCCATACCTCAGGTTCATAAGCCATTAAATTTGTGTTAACCTTATCTCTCCATTTAGGAAAGTTTGTTGTATTTAACACAGGTACATTTTGATAGTCCATGACTCAACCAGATCTCCTTCAAGCTATTAGGCTTACACCAAAGGAACCCGCTTTGATACCAATTGTTGAACCCTTAGTTAAACTAAGAGGGGGGGTGAATTAGTTTAACACATTCATGGACTTTTAAAACTTTCCTTTAAACTTATTTACACCTTCATTTCATGATCAACTTAATATGTGAGCAACTCAATATGTGAGCAGAAAGTATTAAGATAATGTAACAGAAATCTTAATATGTGAGCAACAAGTATTAAGCAGATTAGATACACCATATCAACACATAAACACAATGCACATAGACAATAGATATAAGTGGAAACCCATAAGGGATAAAACCACATCTTATTATTGTTGTGATGCAAAGGCAAGCTCCAAATCCCTCTCACCACTGATTTTCTATAGGCTCCAACCTACAAGAGGCACCTACCTCAATTCTGCAAGCTACAACTTGCAAGGAAGCTCCAAATCCCATCTATTTTCTGTAGGAAACAACCTACAGGAGGCTCCTACCTCAGTCAGCTAAAACTGGCATCTATCAAGCTACAACTTGATATGGAAGCACCAACTTCCATCTATTTTCTGTAGGCTACAACCTACAGGATGCTCCTACCTCAGCCAGCTACAACTGACATCTATCAAGCTACAACTTGATATGGAAGCACCAACTTCCTTACTCTTTCATAAAAAACACTTGCTAATTTACCTGGATATCAGCTCTGTTTTGTTCCTTCTTCACTGTTGTCCACCAGCCTTCATATCTGCCGTATATCATCTCTGAATCTTCACAGCTTCTCTATCTGCTCCTCCTTCTTCTTACCCTCTTTGCCTCATTTCTCCATTCTCTAAAAAAATCCCTATGCATATCTATGTGATATCATTTATAGGGTTCACCTCATGACTGTTTGTATTCCACAGGGAATTCGAAGTGAACAACCATGACTCTTTGACGTCTGTCTTCTCATTTCTTTGTCCAGCTCATTCAGAAAAATATAACAACATGTATACATTTCAATATTACAGTGGGGTATTTATTTGCCTACAGAGACTTTCCTTTGCATCACAAACAATATAAAATCAATTAAAACATTTACATTTACATTTGCAACTGATATATCTCATTCAACCCTTTCAGTTCTTGGCTCACTGTGTGCTTGTATTTTCTGCTGCTATAGTGTAACAGTTCTGCATACTCTCCTGCTTTCTATGCATGTAGAATGCATTTCCCAAATTATGTTCTAAATCTGGCAGCTGTTGTCATGTAATAGTTCTGCATACTCTCCTGTTCACTGCAATTTTGTATCTACTGCATATATAACTGCTTTACAAGTTTAGCCCCTAATAAATCTCAAAGCCTCATGCATATAAAAATGCATTCCCATTAATGCCCAATCTCAGTTCACTTCTGGGAAAATCTATAAACTCTACATGCGGAAGCTTCTTCAATCAAAGGTCAAAACCTCATTATAAATCTGATATTCTAACTCCCTAAAATGGATATTGATATCTCATCTTCAGAGTTAAACCCATAGGATAAACCCATATATGCTAATTTCCATTATATAAGTCTCGGCATATAACTCAGGTTTTATGATTTAACCCCAGATTTTAATTCTTCTATGCGGAAGCTTTAATTTATTTTCTGCTTCAAGCCTATGGTTAAAACCATATATTAACCCTGTTTTTAATTAATACTCTTAATTGACTTCAAAACTCTTGCTTTAAAACCCAAAAAGAATCTTTTGTCACAGCATACCAATCCAATATACAATTGCATCATGCAGTAGTCCAATTCCCTGATTTAAAACTCGACATATCATAACGCTTCATATTATACGTTGACCCATGTAACATATGTCAAACCAAAGATAAAGCCTTCGCTTTACATGCTCATACCCTTCAAATTTCTGATTCTGAATAAAACCCAAGCAATATTCATATGTAAATAAACCCAAAGTTCACTTTACAATTAAAACCCATCAACTTCCATACCCAAGGTTTGGTTCACACACGAAATCCTTTTTCATAGGTCTTACAAAAATAATTTGATTAAACATCAATCGGTTTTAATTATAAACCCCCAGACCTTATAATTAAACCCGAGGCTTATCGTATCATTTTATCCATGCGAAAATTTCAATTTCAAAGTTCGACCTTGGTAAATTATTACCAATACATATTAATCAACACATATCAGATGGAGCCTTCACGCCTTAATTAGTAGCCAACACATATGAATATTCACTCATATATGACTCTGACTTGATTAAAACCCAATGCCGACATAAAATAACAATTGGGGCCCACATATACCTTTTTCATTAATCACCTTGCGACTTTGCTTGAGATCCGAGGGTTAATCTGCTCTCGCGCTCCAAAACTCAATTACACGCCCATCCGACAGATATCACACAAATTAATTGCACGAAACTTAATGCTCAGAAATTACGCGATAAAAGTGGTATTAGCTTACCACTTTTTCCATGTGTCCATCGACTAATGATATCGCATTTTCTTTTTGCGAATCCACTTACCATTTTTAAGTTGTGTGAAACTGCTAGTTTTTGTTCTCAAAACCGCCCTCACGGTTCCGACTTCAAGGTTCCATTTCATTTGCTTTGTTCATAAATTCTTCATTCGATCCATCGCTTGACTTATCATTACCATAGCTTACGGTTCTAGCCTTCGCCTTCTCTTCAACACATTCAAAATCATTCAAGTCAGATTTCAATGGAGACTTCACTATATCATTTGTCCTCTGTCAATCTCATTTCGTTGGGCTATGACTCCATTCAAGATGTTCCTCTGAAATTGATCCCATTGCTGAGCTATTTCTCTTCCTCACGATTTCATTTCCATAAATTAGAGTTCTATTCTATTTCTCTTTGACTTGTTCCAATATTCGAACAGGTTTGAACAAAAACCTCCAACGATTTGAACAGGTCAATCTTCAGTAAGACTTCGACCCCAATCTTACTACTCCGGGTGTTCACATAAGGACACCAGATTCCTCCTTTTAAATCCTTCCTATGAATCCATTTAGTTCGAAATGCCTCCAATCAATTTATGTCTGAATGCATACAATTCACTGTATATACACAACCGGGTGCAGAACACTCCTTTGAGATCGAATCTCCTTACATCTTTCAAGACCAAACCCTCGTTACATAGATTCGAGAGGTTATCTCTCTTCCATATTATCGATCCAATCTATGATTGATGTATACAGAATTACTATCAGTGTTCAATATTAACACACAAATTCAATAGGTGAATGTTCCCCTTCGCACTACTCAGCCTCTTTACAAATGTGGCTTGCACGTAGAATGACAAAATTCTCTGTCCCAATCAATTCGTTTGTAAATTTACTCAGTCTTTCCAAGGAAATATAAAAAAATCCTTCAAATTACATCTGTCCCAAACAATTATATGGATTTTCTTCAATTATATGTAGAACACCATTTAAAACCCCAATTACAAACTTTTTCCACTCAATCAATGTACATATATTTTCAGAACAGATTCTTTCATATATACAATGAATTTACTTACAAAGCCTCCTTGTCTTTGGCCAAATCTTCAAATCAAATGGCCCTTTCAACCTCACTACTCTGCCTCTAATGCCTCTGCTACTTCTGCTTCAATTCGTTACCTTTGTTTCATCTACTGCATTGGCTGCCTCTCTGCTACTTTGCTACCTCTGCTACCTCTCTGCTTCTTTGTTGCCTCTGCTACCTATCTGTCTCCTTTCTGCTCCTTTTATGCTTTCTTACTGCATAATTTCTTGATCTACTCCTTTGCCTTATTGATAGTTTAGGTGCTGCTCCTTTGTGCTCCTTTTCCATCAATGACAATATTTCCAACATTCCATTACTTCCTCGGTGTAATATCCCTAAATTGGGATTGCTAGCAAGGCATGCCTGAAAATGCATTTTTCAGGAATTTATGCTACAACAAACAATATTAGCCCTTGGATCTCTCACTACAAGAAAAAAGCACATTGGTGAGGGTAATTCTTGTGACAGACCTTTAAGGTCCGTCACCAATGTCACATATGGTGACGGTCATTAAAAAACCGTCACTGTAAGTGTATATAGTGATGGTCCTTTATGGTCCGTCACCAAATAAATTTTCAATGACACTTTTAGTGAGGTTCATTAAAGGCCCATCACTAATTATCTCTTTGGTGACACTTCTATTAACGAACTTTTAATGACCCTCACTAATGCTCTTTTTGTTACTTTGGTGACGGTCAAAAAATGTCTGTCATCATTGATCATTAAAAAAATGTCACTGTAAGTGTATATAGTGATGGTCCTTTATGGTCCATCACCAAAGACATTTTACTTTTGGTGAGGGTCATTAAAGGCCCATCACTAATTCTCTCTTTGGTGACACTTCTAGTGACGAACTTTTAATGACCCTCACCAATGCTTTTTTTGTTACTTTTGGTGACGATCAAAAAATGTTCATCATCATTGATCATTCCAATGAGTTTTTGATGACGCTATGTGCTTGTTAATATATTTTTTGTCAAAAGATAACGATTTAATACCATTATTGTGGAGCATTTTTTATAATATGTCCAAGGCCATAGTGGTTAGGGTCAGTCAATTTTTTAAGAAGTAATAAGCGTGTATCATTTCCCTCAAGTAATGACTAGTCGAATAGAGATTTCCTACGAGTCAACACATGATTCATATATATTAGGTTTATTATCTAGAAAATTCCATTTAGATAAAGTTCCACTATTGTTTGTAGGAAATATATTATTTAATACATAATCGAGCTCTGACAATTCTATTAATGAGAAAGACCTAACAATCCTCAACAATCTGGGCACACCTTAAAGTAATGCTTTGGCACACACTAACATTTCTTAGCACCCCACATGTCTTGGAACATATTTGTACCTAGAACATCTTGTGATGACATTGACACCCAAGCACATTGTGGCATGCGCTAACACAACATGGAACTCTCCTAGCATGTGTTGTCATGTTGCATATAGTCCCTAGCATGCCCTGGAACACCTTGGTTGAATGCATTGACATACATTAGCACTTGGCACACAATGCCACTCGGCATGTATTAGGACCTATTATTAGTGTGCCTAGCATGACCCTTTTCAAAAAGATAAAGTCCTAACTTATTAACCCTCTTATTGGTTCTTCCTTTTGTTGCCTTGACACATATTGACATACCCTGGCACCCTGCACCACATCCTTAGCACCTAGCATGTATTGGCATATCTTGGCACTATTAATTGGCACATGATATAATTAACACACCCTAGAACTCCCAAGCACACTTTGGGAATTATTAACATGCCTTGATATTCCCTAGCATGCCTTACCAATGCTTAGCATACCTTGTCACTCCCTCCTTGGCATGACAACTAACACTGACCATTAACACTAGTCTCTAGTAGTACACATTCTTCATATTCATTAACTTCCATGAATTTTTACCTAGTGCATGCTCCCTTAATGTTTTTTCCTAGTACTCCTTAACACTCATAAACATGCATTATCACTCTCTAGCACACCTTAATTAGCACTCTTCAACATTCCCTTCCACTTCATAACATGCATAACACTAGTCCCTGACACATATTGGCGCTTGGCACATGTTGGCGCTTGGAAAGTCTTAGCATGTATGGAATACATTGAGATGCCTTGGTATGATTTAGCATAGTTTAATATTAAATTTATTTCTGATGATCAATTGTTGGAAAGTGGATGAGAAGCAACAAAGGAATACTTGGCACTTAGAATGCACTAAGACTTTGCACTTGGCACCTATTGTCGCCTAGTGTTGGTGTGCCTAGCATGCCCCTCTTGGAAAAGGTAAATTGATGACTTATTAACCCTCTTATGTGTTGAGTTCCTTGTAGTTTAACTTTTTTCTCCCTTTTGTTTTCTTGACGGTCCCTGACACGCATTCACACAACCTTAGCTTGCACATCTTGGCATGCCTTATCACTTGGCACATCTTAGCATGTTTGACATGTATTCCCACTATCTGGCACATCAAGGGGGTGAAGAGAGATGTAGTCCTAAAGTAGGTCAAGTACGAGGGCCGAGTAAGGGTTTCTAAAGGGAGGTCATGATCATCCTCCAAGAGCAAGATCATCATGTGAGGGTTCAGAAGAATGTTGCATACCTTAATGGTCAATTTGCGCTAGGAAGTATGATGGCATATTGTTGGTTCTCTTCTGGTAGGTCGAGCTTAAGAGAGGTTTCTCATGAGAATATGGGCATGTGATTTCAATGGTTCCTTTGTGTGAAGGCCACATCAAATTCTGAAATGTTGAAATTTGCAACCAGAAATAGTGAGATTGGAAACCAGAAAGGACAAAAAAAAATGCACCCACACTGGTGAGGAATTTTGATGCACCATTAGTGAGGAATGGGGCGTCTAATTGTTTTTCCCTTAAATAAATTGGACAATAAATTGTAATTTCATCTCATAACAACTTGTGTCAGTTAATTAATTCATGATGACCGAGTTAGCTCAAGAAATTCGATTTGTGGGTCTAATATGAGGCATTTAGAGGGATTCTAATATTTTTGGGGTCCAGTTGAAGTTGATGCATTAGTGGGGTGCAAATGTAATTAACTCAATTAAATGAGTTAAAATCATTTTAACTAGTTCTAACTGAGTGATGAGCTAGTGAGAGGTCCAGTGAATTAAATTAGATTTAATTCACAATGAGTGATTAATTAGATAATTGATAATTCACTATTAATAGTTGCATGCATGTAGGTTTTGAGGAACACCCAGTTGAGATAGAGGTTAAAGGGAACTTAACTATCAGTTGTATTCAGAGAAAAATTCCCATGTACAATTATAAAGTCATTGGGATGCCATGATGGATTGTGCAATCAAGGAAGGTTGATTTTCCTAATTAATAAGGAGTTGATTCCCTAGGAATTGCATGAGCAAGGCAGGCTGAAGTAAGGATGAGAATTGGCTAAGTACTAGACCGAGTTTGCCTAGATCAACGGGAGACAATTGACAGAGTGCTAGAGAATCTCATGAGAGATTAAGCATTGTATTGTTTCATGATTCCTTGACTTAATACACAATAGAGATAAAGGGGTTTTGATTAGTTTCTTTCCCCAAATACACCATGTTGTTGTGCAATTGATAATTTATTTCTCTTACTTATATGTGATTGTGCGATCATTTTTTTTTTCCATAAATTGTAGGAAGGATTCAATATCTTGTTTTACTATATTACAAGATCAGATTGAATCTCGTTGGTTAGATTTTCTACATGGTATCAGAGCAGGAATTTTTTGGGCGGTGATTTTGTAGAGAATATATGAAGATTTGGTGTAAAATTTTCGAAAACAAATAGAATATTTGGATTCCTTGCAAAAATATACCCAAATGGAAAAAAAAAAATCGGTCAAATCGGAGCTCGGATGAGGGAGATATCATCGATTTAAAATCAACTCTTTTTTAGAAACTTTTTGTAACTTCGGGACAATTACACTGTGTGCGAGTCAAAAACCTATATGCACTTGAGTTACTAGATGCATGCAAATCTTTGAGGACAAAGGCAGAAGTTAGAGACTTGGTGGTTTAGAGGGAGCATAAATTACCTCTCAACATGCATCCTCATGAGAAGCAGTCTCAGAAGGTTGTGGAGTAGCTGCCACAATTGGAGAAGCAGAGAGGAGACCGAGTGGAAGCGTCCACTCAAGTAGAGACCTCCATGAGGGGGAAATTTCGAGCCAGATGGGAAGAGGGAGCAGCCATACCTCGAGGTGTAAGGTGGGGTTATGTGTAGACATAATCCCAAGATAAGAAATTTGGGCAAGGTCCATTGAGATGGCGTGTCTCATGGATCGAACCTGGCTACGAGGAGCCCACAGTATAACAGTAGTAGGAAGGATCAGTTAGATTGACGTAGTCAGATGTCAGCAAGACAGAAATCAGAATGACAGATGTCAAATACTGGAGCACAAATAGAGTTAGCAACAGTTCAAAGGGCACAGATGCAGATGTCAGCAGCAATGTAGAGAATATAGTACTAGACAGGTGCAGTAGCTAGCAGCAGTCAGAAGACTCTGATGATAGATGCATTATACTGATTCAGTTTTTCAGAGGCTATTCAGTTTTAGGATTTGCAGGTGCAAACAACACTAGAGAAGTGTAGCATGCAGAACATTCCAAAGGTATCAGATGGGGATAGATTGAATTCCTTTCTTGTTGAGAGGGAGTGTTGAAATTTGCAACAAGAAGCAGTGAAATTGGTGACTATAAAGGACAAAAAAAATGCACCCACACTGGTGAGGAATTTTGATGTACCATGAGTGAGGAATTTGAGGCGTCTAATTTATTTTTCCCTTAAATAAATTGGACAATAAATTGTAATTTTGTCTCATAACAACTTGTGTCAATTAACTAAGTCATGATGATTGAGTTAGCTCAAGAAATTCGATTTAAGGTGATCGAGGTAGATATTGGTGGCCACCTGCCTATTCCACTTGGGCCCTTGCCATTGTCTCTTTCAGTTTTTCAGTTTCCTTAATTATAGCACAATTTACTATTTTTTTCAGTTTTTCGGGTCCTGAACTTTCGGAGCCGTTTTGAGGCCCCAAACAATGTTTTTTGGGCATGAAAGGTTTGGTGATTTCATATAAATTGTATTAGCAGTTGTAGTCCTCTGAAATATCTTTCTAACGAGGTATCATGTGCGTCAAATGAAGATCATATGACCAAGTTACGACCCCGAGAAGTTGGTTGCCCAACTAACCCCAACGGAGCCCATAAACTCTTGGTGTTACATCTCCTCAGGTTAGGGTTTTGGTTGTTTAGGGTTTTATCTTAATTTAAATAATAAAAAGACCCTTGATCCTTATTGTAACACAGTTCATAGGAATATAACTATTAGTTGTATTTATAGAAAATTTCCCATGTGCCATAATGGATTGCGCAATCAAGGAAGGTTGATTTTCCTAATTAATATGGAGATAATTCCATAGGAATTGTGTGAGCAAGGCAGTCGGAAGGAAGGCTGAGAATTGGCTAAGTACTAGACCGATTTTTCCTAGATCAACAGGTTGTGCAATTGATAACTTGTTTCTCTTACTTATATGTGATTGTGCGATTGTGTTTTTGTTGTGTGGATTAATCCGTCTTGTGAACAAGACTGATCTCCCTAGTACTAAAAGTATCTAGCAACAAACAGCCAAATAAACTAATCTTTCTCTAAGCATATATGATCTATGAAAAGCTCTATAGAGGTGTAAAAGACTTACCATATGTCTAGCGCTTGTTTGAAGTCGTTTTTTTCCCTTGCACGCTTGAAGGAGTTTTCCTCGTAAACCTGCAGTCACAAACAAGCAAAATATTACATAGCACCTGTATATAAATCATCATAAACCATGCTTATCATAGTGATCAAGGAATCTATGAAATAAACCATTAACTGAAAGCTTATTGAGAAAAATGAGTATATTTTTATTAATTTCAAAAGAAGGAAAACCTTACAACCTGAGCCTTGATGTTGCACAGGCCTTCCCGGGGTCCGATGCAGGAGTCTCCTCTACTTTGATAAGCTCTGCACTCCTCCAACCAAGACGAATAGAGGTATGTAATCTCTCCTCACAAAAGTCTCAGTTAAATGAGTTTGAATCTCAACAACACTTAACTTCAAATATTCTAAAGCTTGAACTCCTCTTGAGGCTACCCAATGCCTCTTTTTATAGTGGAAAAGAGGAGGTTTTCTGTTCCAAAAATGAAGGGATAGAATCCTCCTTCAAAGGGATAAGCTCCTCACATCAAGGGGTTAGCTCCATAAGGTAAGGGATACATGCACCTCATAAGAGTGGTTCTATCACCGCAAGATATTTTCTGGAAGCTTCTAGAATTCACTTTTATTGAGATTTTTGGAATTTACTTGCGCCTTTTTGATCTTACATGGGTCCGCACCTTTAACACAGATAAAGTGCGTTCAGGTATGCAAGAGAGCTGAACATTAGGTGCAGGACCGCAGGCAAGATAGAGAGAAAGTGCGACACCAAAGTTTAGGAGATTTTTAGGAATACTTCTCTGATTTTCAAGGCTTGACATGAGGAATTGATATGTTATACTTGCAAAGGGAGAGGTATGAGTAATAATGAGCTCATACACATAGCAGAATGTCAGGATGATAATTTTCACTGTAACAATTTTGTTTCCACAAATTGTAGGAAGGATTCAGTATCTTGTTTTCGTACATGCTTACAAGATCAGATTGAATCTCGTTGGTTAGGTTTTCTACATGAAATGGAAGAGAGGATTGATACCATCTTGCCTTGTGGTGGTTGGTAGGCCGCAAGGTCTGTGATAAAGACCAACATAAATGGAGGAGGGTTTGCACTATAATTTAGAGCCATAACAGAAGTTGACGCAGGCGTAATATTGACTGAGTTAACCCTATTTTGAGGATCAACATTGAGATCTGAAGTTCATGTCAAGATTCAGTCAAAGAAATGCCCAGAATCTATGGATCCATATGAGCTAGGTCGAGTCTCTTATGGAGGCAAGAGTCGTGTTTTTTCTATGCATGGATAGGGTTTGTTCTACAACAATTATAAGTACATAAGTAGAATGCCCTAGCTAGGACAATTTCCTAGCATGTTTAGTTCATAAGGTATGACCCTAAGACTGTGACAAATTTGTGTAGAATAAGATGGGTTGTGACCCTTAGAGCGAGGTTTATTTATGCAATAAAGACTGCAGATCTGGAAGATGGTTTGTAGATTCAGTATGTGTGGAGACAACAGATCCAAAGAAGGGTGGAACCTGAGCAAAATATTGAGCATACAAAAGAAATATTCCATATGAAGAATGGATTGACATGCAGAGGAGTTGATTTTGGTGGACTTTCCATAGAGTTTTAGACAAAGATCTGAAGAAACCTATAAAAAATTAGTGAATGGACTGTTAGTGGGTGATTTGTGACCCTATTTCATTCATCTACAGATTGTTAGAAGTATCATAAGAGGAGTAGTTCATATTTGTTCATAGATTGGAAAAAAAAGATCAAATTGTTGATACACAAGAACAACGATCTTGAGAGGACTCAAACCATTTTTAGGTGGCATATTTGAAGAGCCCTAGATGAAGAAAATATTGTGGGCCCTAGATCAGTAAAAGGAATTGACTGTGGTTGGGCAGATTGATGGTAGGCCAAGTACATTTGGAGGGTTGTTAGGTTACTATCCAAGAAGAGCCCTGACTCTTGTTCTGGTGAAGGACAACAAAATTGGTAGAATGGCAGGTGTATAGGGCCTAAGGATTTGCAGACTTTGAAGGACTAAAGTAACAGTCAAGTGGGCCAACCAACTAGCCCTAGTTCACTATATTTTAGAGGATTGACTCAGTGAGAAGAAGGGCAGCCTCCATAGCCCTGGACTTCTCATCTTGGAGCTGTAGTATGGAAAAAGTGGGCATACCAAAGAGTTTTTCACAAATGGAATTATGAAAAACTTGTTACCACTCAAACTACTAGTGGATCTAAAAGGGGTTCCTAAGAGGGCAACTACTAGGACAAGGGAAATGATGGAGGCTTAGCCCATTGTCACCACAGCTAAGGCTCCTTGCTCTTCACGGACTTTCACTGATGGATGGAGTCCTGGTAGTTTAGGAAGTCACTTGTAGAGTATAGGTCAATGAATAGGTGGGAAGTGACCCTCGAAACCCTTTCCCTAAGATAAAATAAAGAGTGGGACTTGCTTTCCTTTTAAGCAAGGGAATTATCTTCTAGGGAGAGAGGAGGGGGATTGAAGGGTTGAGGGAGAAGAATAAGACTTATGAAGGAGGTTGGTATCCCTCATATGGTGGAAGGGAGGCCTTATCCTTTGGGAGGTTGCTCAAATGTAGGAAATAAGAAGCCAAAGGAAGATTTTCGACGTTATTCAGTCGAACAACCGATGCTGACTATGCTCACGAAGTGGTTGGGAATGGAAAATTTGCTTCTATTTTATAAAAAAATTCCAAAAACAGCTCAGCGTGGGTAGTCCACTGGGACAAAGCGCCAATGGGCGCGAGGCCGAGTGTTAATTTATCTATGGGCGCGAGGCCATAACTGCCTGCTAGCACTGACCCAAAATCATATGTTTTTGAGAACCTGTTCCAGGAATAGTCAAAAGAGAAAATTTTCTTCTCATGGCAAGGCATGCAATGACACTTTTTGCAAGGCATGACACTACATAGAAGTCACAGAAATGGCCCTCCAATGTTCGGAATGGGGATTTCAGGGACGGTGACAAAATGTTGTTTAACACTTAATTTTAAGTTTGATTGGGTGGGTATATTACTCTTATGTGATAATAGTTTCAGTTGGTAGTAATATTTATAATGATATCAAATGTTTGGCATTTTATAGTAGCACCAAGCCAAAAAAATTTGGTTTGTTATTCCATCATACATAAACACAATAATATTCTCATCTTTCAGTCTACATCTTTTAATGATTTAATATGCATGCCAAACACCAACCTGTAAATGAGTGATTCAACCCCTAATAGAGTTATGCCAAAGCTATAAGTAACATAAATTGAATGCGTCAAGAGTTTGAAATATTCCTATAATCATAATCTTACCCTACATGGACATCTCTATGTATCTTAAATACCAAAGGTATATGAGCTAGAAGCATAGCTTTAACATCTTTAGATCTACATACATCTTCTTTGAGCCAAAGGTGATTTAAAAAATATGGTCTATTTGGTAATTTGGGCAAAGAGTGGTATCTATTAGTGGTATCTGCTCTACCAAAATCATCAAAAAAGTACATCAAGCCTCATCTTCTGAACTTCATGGCATGTAGGTGAGGAATGAAACAAAAAGGATGCAATTCTAGTGAGCTACTTAAAATTCCCCCAACCTCACTAGTGAACCTCTGCCTATGAAAATATTTATCATTGTAAATCACATATAACCAAATGTATCAAAGCATATCTAATTCAACTGTAGATATATCTAAAATTGAGCTAGACATGTGCTCATAATTGTTTGCCCAGAAACATAGCAATTGCTTCATTACCTTACATGTTAGATTTACAGAACATGCATTATGTAGACCTTAGTATGGAGAACCATGCAGAAAATCATTTGATGTCTATAGTTTTAATATCCAAAAGATGCAGGGAAGAGAACAACCCAATGAGTTCAAAGATTTTCATATCTAAAATTGAGCTAGACATGTGTTCCTAATTGTCTTCCCAGAAACATAGCAATTGCTTAATTACCTTACATCTTAGATTTATACAATGTTCATTATGTAGACCTTAGTATGGACAACCATGCAGAAAATCATTTGATGTTTATAATTTTAATATCCAGAAGATCCAGTGAAGAGAAAAACCCAATGAGTTCCAATATTTTCATCTTCACCATCTGTGGATAACATAATCTTGCTATCAAATGGAATCCATATGCATCAACAACCCCATGGAATCCCACAAAGCAAAATAAGAGAAAAATACACACAATGAACATGAAAAAATCCTTCATAATTTTCCTAGCAAATGGAATCATGAATCCATGATGCATCAACAACCCCATGGAATCCCAAAAATCAAAATAAGAGAAAAATACACACAATGAAAATGAAAAAATCCTTCTTAGTTTCCCTTCCCTTCAAAGGACTCAAAATTTATTTTGCATTTTGGAGAGAACCTAAGCATTAAATTTATAGAAATTTCCTCCCTAGTATGCTAAAAGTCCTTCATATAATTGACAATAAGGACAAAAATCAAGAAAATTTGAGCCATTAGATGTGTAATGTATAATCAGTTGTTTGAAGAAAAGCTAACGTATAATCAATTGTTTAAAGGATTAAGAACAAAATGATGGAAATTCAACTAATGGTATTTCTACTTTTGAAGTCAATATGTATCTCTCTTCACCATGTTGGCTAACCAATTCCCATGGGGAGGCATGGTTAGATGATTTTGGATATTCCTACCATATAAACTCTCCATATTGAATTCTTGATGGTCTATGAATAATTCAAAATCAAAATGATTGGGAAGTCTTCACTATGCCCTCCAACTTGACTCCAAAATACTTATACATGGGCAACCAGGTTTAAGTCAAGTGTGATTGGCTGCCTCCATCATAAACTCAAGTTAGATTTTATATTTTAAACTTATATTCTATAGTTATAGCAATCTCTGCCTCCATTGGACAAAAATGAGAGAGGAGAACACATATTCCATAAATGCATTTACATTTTAAAAAGTAAATAGTATACATTTCATAAAGAAATGAATAACAAGAAAAAAAATTTAAAAAAAATCTCCCCCGCCTAATCATAAGGTGAGTAAGTTTCTCTAGAAGGATGAGATCTTAGATAAATTAATTAACTAAATTCGTACCAACAAAATTACAACTAAATGTTCAGTAAAAAATAAAATTATTTCACATATCATATAATGTCAGAGATGTTTTGATTTGAACGGTCTTATCAATGAGATTACTTAATGTGAAGGTTGGTGTGAAAATGAAATTAATCCTATGAGACTTATTATTGATAATGGGATTAACATTAAAAAAAACCAAAAGACCAAAAGTGTTTCATTGATACTAAGAAACCTATTATCTATATATATTTTTTAGAGTTCACTTTTGTATTTAAATATTTCTTTAGAATTTTATATTAAGAAAATGATATAATGACCTAGGCTCATAGGGTTTGCAATCATGTTTCACATACATTTTAAACATTTATATATGAGTTTTAAAGAATATACATTTTGAAAATTTATATATGGGCTTTAAAGGATATAATGATCACAGATTATAATGGTTAAGAATATATGTTAGGGTATTTAAAGAGAAAGCAAGCTTTATGTATGATGTGTAACCTATTTATGAATTAGAGATGAGCAATTGATCATAATAAACCTTGGAGTGGCTCTTTTTGAAGCATTTTCTTTGAACCTTCGATTCGCCTAAGAAACCCAACAATGATTTAAATGGTTCTAGGAATATAAATTTGGCATCTCATGTTTCTTTGCAATTGGAAGCAACCCCGCGGGAAGCCATGCAAAATAAAAATAAAGTTCAAATGAGTGGGAGAGGTTTATTGTGATGAGGGTACAATTATTATTATTTTTTGAACCTCTTTACATGATTATTATTATAGTTTTTGGGAAGGTGGTAAACAAGTGCATGATACAGTTCCAAAGATCGATGGATTCCTCCTCCTTATTGAGAGACACAACGGATTATATCATTGTCCTCTAAACATAGATAGAAGTAATGAAATCTTTAGTGAATAATTCTCATGCGCATGCCTAACATGTGGTTTAAAGTTTTTTTTTATGCTTAAGAAATCTAGTTTACTTCTATGCCCCTTGGAGCTACTAAAGGATATGTATCCCTGTCAACGATTGTGCAGCCCCCATTTCTGTATAGTTTCCTATCCCTATGCTATTGCCTTACGACGTTTCCTTTGCAACATGCGGTGCAATTTCTAGTTTTAAAACACTACAAAATAAGATGTATATCATTATTATTTCATATACACAATATCACAAAATTCAAAATATATTTTATAGTAAAGGAGAATGTCAAGCAAAGAAACATATTTATTTGGGAATTTTTTTATTTTTATTTTTATTTTTAAATTTAATGAATAAAATTATTATTTGTTTGTTTTTTAAGTTATGTGAGTCCTGGCATCTTTAATCTGTGGTTTGCGTCTCCATGATATAAGGGTATTTAAGCTCTCTAAATTAGGCAAGAATTTCATTCGACATGAGCCACACTAGCCTTTAGTATGGTTGGATTTTTGCCTACGCAGTTTTGAACCAATGATACAAGTCACCTTTACACCACAGAGTGCGTTAACAAAACACTCTATCACCATCTGCTAGGCTCAATAAAATTAATTATAAATATATTAAAAAATAAAATAAAAAATATCATATAACCTACTAATTCTCGTGAAGATGAACTATATTAGCTCGTTCAAAACTCATTAGGAATCTATAAGATTTACGTGATGGATTGACAAGACAAACCTCTACATAATTCTACTCATAAGAGCCTCCATTAAAATATCATATAACCCATTAAACTATTTGTATAGTGATTTTAAAATTGGATATCATCCTTTCTTATTCAAAGAAATTTATTATAAATATTATTTAAAGAAAAAAATTAACACCCCCTATGGGGGTGATCATTTAAGGGGCTAGTTGGCGGTGCATTGGATTGTGGAGCTAGAGGGGCCTCCACACACCGCACGAATGCAATGAATGGGCTTCGAAACCTACATCCTGCTCCTCGCCAGTTGAGTTTAATATCACACAAGGACCAACAAGAAATCATTCGTAGGCATTGGGCGATGAGGAGAAAGTGTCGAGAGAGAAAGAGGTGTGGTTTGTTTTCGTCCTGGCTCAAGTTGTGGCTTGGGGTAGCAGAACAAGATGAGGATGTTGAATGTTGAATGCGGAAGGGAGGGAAATTGAGGCCTGCATCCAACATGGCCATGAGATCGGGGGACGTTTTCTTTGTCTGACGAAATGGTTTATTTGGTCTTTGGCCTGGACTGTGTGGGTCGGGTGCAAACGCAGAGTTTTCCTCAGCGCGACTTCTTCTTTGGTTAGCGCACACTTCACTGGATCGCCAGTCGGACGTGGGGAGCAGTTTCAGGTGCCTTTCCTGGGGATGTATGAGCTTTGCGGGCCTCGAGGCTTGTGCTGTGTCTTCCTACGTCTTAACTACTCGTCATTGTGGTGTTGGTGCTCGAGAATTCGAGATCCTTCTCAGTTGGGTAATCGTGTTCAAAAACTCTGGAATTGTCAGTGGTGTGTTATTTCAATATTGTCAATTCAATGTCTAGTGTGGTGTTTCTCAGGTAAAGCAGTACGCAGTCCATGGCAGTGATGCAGGTGGTGTTGGAGTTGGTATTATGCCTCGACAGAGAGGGCGAGTCTGCAGGGGGGGTACTGGGCCACACATGGATGTACGCCAACAACATGGGGAGCTTAGCTCAGACTCTGATTCAATTGAGAGTCGCCACTCCGCTACAAATATGGCTCTGTCTCCAGCTCGCTCACTGAGCCATGTAGAAGTCTGGTCACCTTGGAGTCCATCGCGACCCAGCTGGATCACATACATCTCAACATTGATATGCTGAGGGAACAGAGGTACGAGGACATGAACGAATTGGTTGCCTAGATCAATGACCTCGAGCATGTGCATAATGAGACCTTTGACTCTGTGGAAGGACTTTGGTGCCAACAACAACGCATAAATGACCATCTTCGAACCTTGGAGAGTCGAGTGGAACACATTGATTACCATATGCATGAACGTGATGCTCGCTTTGCTACACTTCGAGTGTTTCCTCCCAATCTCCATCTTTAATGTGTAATTTTGAGATTTGTAATTTTTCTCTTTTTGTGTCGACAATAACCAAAAACACTGACTGTCTTGGCTCCTCTTCAGGCTTCTTACTTTTCAAAGCAAGATTTGTGCCAGCTCTTAAACCAATCTATATTAGTATATTTTGTTGGTGGTAATGTATTTTGTTGACACTTATGCTATGATAGTTACGCTGGAAGCATTATCTTTGCTAGAGTGGGGTGGGGTGACACTGTTTACCCCACCCAATCACAACCTTTTCTCATCGCCCTTCTGTGCAGTGCAAAATTGACAAGTGTAACCATCTTGCATTATATCATATATCGTTTTTTGGTGGTAATGTATTTTTTTGACACTTATGCTATGATAATTACGCCGGAAGAATTATCTTTGTTGGAGTGGGGTGGGGTGACACTGTTCACCCCACCCAATCACAACCTTTTCTCATCGCCCTTCTTTGCAGTGCAAAATTAGTAAGTGTAACCATCTTGCATTATATGAGATATCTTGGCGCCCTTATGTGCACTGCAAAATTGAAAAGTGTCAAATTTGAATAGCTCGGACTGTTTCTCATCCATTCCGTCTTAAAATACGTGCCACGAGCTTTCATCCTGTTCGGTGTTTTAGGTTTCGGGGATCCATACCCATCAATGATCAGGGTTTCGGGAAGCTAAGGGCTTCCCCTGGAGGTGAATAGAAGGTGGTTTTGTATTTACGAGCTTGAGGGAAATCAGGTTTCTTCAGTCCACATGCTTGCAGAGATACTAGATATTCTATCATTTCTAGACTCTGGTTGTAAAACAAGAGGGCCTACCGTATACAAGGCGGGAAGTATGCTCAAGAGTGCATCGATTATCTTCAGTTAAAAAATAGGACCGCCAAGGCAGCTCTTCATGCCGAAGAGAAGAATTTGAACTGGTAAATTCAATGGGTGGGATTGATGAGTCGGAAATTCCATGGACAACGAGGAATTGGCAGTTCTGCGCCATGATTTGTCATTTTTTTTATATTTTTTTTAACAGATTGGAGAGTCATGGCTGGGAGGACTACTAGTAGTTTGGCGCTACTTATTTATTTCTACAAAATCCCCGCCATTTTTCTAATCTCTACAAGTCATAAAGCACTGGATCTATGAATAGCTCATAGTGAGCTTTCGATTCGATTCATTTGCTTTTAGTACCCTGCAACTTATTTTCTTAAGAGTCTTGGATCTGTGGATGGACTAGACTGAGTTTTTTATTTCATTGCTTTCAACTATCAAGATGTCATGCCTTATCTATCTTTACTGATTTTCCAGAAATATCTGATCCCAATAGACACCACGCTACTAGATATTTAGTATTGGGTTTCACTAAGGTACGCTTTGTCTAGTCACTGTTTTTTCCATACTTACGAAGCGAGAATGCGTGAGATCTTGCACATACAGGCAGGTTTTGGGAATTCATATGCGATGAGCATGGGATCGATACCACTGGAAGGTATAGTAGAGACGAGGATATTCAGCTGGAGAGGATTGATGTGTACTACAATGAGGCCAGCGGGGAACGCTATGTGCCCAGGGCTGTGCTCGTGGATCTAGAGCTCGGCACCATGGATAGCGTCAGGTCTGGTCCCATTGGCCAGATATTTACACTCGATAACTTCATCTTTGGCCAGTCTGGTGTTGGTAATAATTGGGCCAAGGGCCATTACACTGAGGGCACTGAGCTCATTGACTCTATTTTAAATGTTGTCAGGAAGGAGGCCAAGAACTGTGACTGCTTGCAAGGTATGTGGATCTTATCCTTCTCCTTTTCTTTGGATTGATTATCTGAATTCTCTGGTACTGATATTATAGATTTTACACTCAGCATGTATTAATGTTCTTATTGCGAAGTAGCTGTGAAAAATTGTTAGTTCAAAAGATGATTTATGCCCTTTTTAGGGCTTATACGTTGAAATTTTAACATATTGTCTCCAGGGTTTTAATTGTAAAGTATATAGTACCTATCCAGAGACAGGGATGGCACTGTTTGGCTTGAATGGACATAAAATTTGGTCTTAAAGGGAAAATCCACAAGTTCTTTAAAGATTGGAATTTTACTGAACACTGCCTTTCCTAATGGAACTATATTTCTATAGGAGTTGTATCGTTCGAAAACTTAAGTGAAGCTATAAAA
Source organism: Pinus albicaulis (assembly GCA_034641835.2). Taxonomy (NCBI): domain Eukaryota; kingdom Viridiplantae; phylum Streptophyta; class Pinopsida; order Pinales; family Pinaceae; genus Pinus; species Pinus albicaulis. The sequence continues at coordinate 550,901,608 of CM076576.1, forward strand.
ACTGCCTTTCCTATTGAAACAGTATTGTGTAAAAAATTAAGCTATAACAATGCTCCTTTGTGGCCTAGGTCTTCTATTCGGAGGTGTATCATGTGAAAAAATCAAACGAAACGAAACGAAGATAATATTTTACCTCGAAAATCATCCAAATTCTAAATTGTCTACTGAGTCAAATTGCTTAGACATTACAATGGAACATTTTGAAAAACTTGAAAGGAACAATCTAAGTTAGGACAAAAAATCTTCACTTCTAAAATTTCCAAGTTACTCAAATTGAAACCAACCCCATTATCTTAGTTTTATCGACTATATTTTAGTAGCAGTTATATGTTGCATTTTTCATGCACTGCTTTTATCAAGCCAAGACCTTGTGTGCTGTCTTTTATCAAACTAAGAGTTACATTGCACATCATGTCAGGGACTCCAACACGTGCAATTTTAATGATATTCTGTAGCTCTTATAGTAGTTCTTGATCTACATTTAACAAATCTTGCTTTAAGATATTCTGCCCAAACTTGCTCTACATTGATGGGCAGTGCAAAGTGATGTTCCGCTAACTTTCTGGGAGGCAGGAACAGGGAAATGCATTGGGGGAATTTTACGAAATATCATAGAGGACGTTGTCAAGGTTTTAGACATGGAGGAAGCCCACTTGAATTACTAAAAACTAAAACATATGAAAACTGAAATACAAATAATTGAAATATTATATGTATCAATATTCCAACAACACACATCATTACACATAAAATAATAAATAATAAGTGATACATGCAGTGATATAACATAATTTTTAAGATAACTGATCTAAGAACATGTCAAATGAAAAATAAACATCATTTCTTAAGGCAATGCCCCATTAGTCTTTGTATCCAGTGGCTGCACGAAGTTATAAGGACAAAAAACAAAATGAAGGAAATGGGTAGGTTGAGAGTTGCATTCTTAAGAGAAAAATATGAAGAGGAAGTTTTCATTGACATCACTTGGTTAACCACCCATCCTCCGAACTTCCAAAACCCTTGTGATGGCAACATAGTCATATTACGGAGCATAATGAAATGAGCGCAAGATTTGAGATTTTGGACAGAATTCTCGGCAAGAGTGTGGGTGTAGTGATCCATAAAACTTGGGATGTTCACTGCCATATTTTTGTGCTGAGTGGCAAAGTATCAAGGATGCTGCTGAGAAAGAAAGAAATATGGAAAGAGTAGAGGGAGATGAGGTGGGCACAACAACATGTACTGAATTGCTAAAAGCCCTTGGATTGAGTTGTTACTTATTACTTATGGGGTATGTACATGGTTGCCATGATTGGATAGTTCATTTGAATTTCATACTCAAGAAGCTGCTTAAAAGACTGCGGCAGCTCTTGGCAACCTGTTGGTTCTAGATTTAGTTGAATCGTGCAATATCCATGTTTACAACAACTTTATTCCAAAGCGTTGACTCCCTTTGGTTAAAGATGATGCAAATGCATTGACCTTAATTATGTTCCATAGTCTAAAAGTCAACAATCTTTCCTCTTCAATGTGAGACTTTACACCCCATAAATTCACATTCATTATGGACCCTTACATGTAGCACAAGATAATTCACATCTCCTCCTTTCGGCGTTCCCTTGCACCCCGGTGCAATTGCTAGTATAATTAAGCGAGAGGCATTTTCTTTGTTGGCTTGGGGTGAGCAAACACTGTTCACCCTAGACAATGAGAAGCCTTTCTCATCTCCCTTCTAGCCAATAAAATTTAGACATGTGGCACCTCCTCCAACCAATGAAAATCTTCCATTTGGCCTGTTACCAGCTGTTAGTTTGAAAAATAAGTTTTAAGATCTTAAATGTTTGAAAATAGGGGCATGAGAGAGGCCGAGAGGGTTTGGAGACTAGGGTTTGTAGGTCTGTGTTGAGGGATTTGAATAGGGAAACAGTGGAGGCGACGATGGAGGTCGAGGCTTCGAAAGTCAAGTTCAAAACCCACATCTACGAAGTCTGCGGTGACAAGTTCAAAATCCACATCAAATTCCAAAAGCACTGAGGTGAAAAGTTCAAAACCCACATCAAATTCCAGAAACACTTTAGGGAGAGAGAGTAGCTCAAGTGGTTGAGGAATCTTGATTCCTTGAAAGGGAAGAAGAAGGATGCTTTTAGGGCTAAAATAGTACCCAAACAGTAGAAATATAGGGAAGCATCTAGATAGGTTTTTGTGCCCAAGGTGGGCTATGGGCTTGTAGGGGATATTAAGAGAGTAGGGTTTTGGGACATCACGGTGTCCGATAAACCTTCAGTTTTGTCCCCCAAGGGTTTGAATAGAGAGGTTATCAGATAGATCAACTTGTATAAGACTTTCGCCGTTCATTGCAAGCTGTTTAGGTCCAGGGCCTTCAAACATATTACTAGTAAGGTAGAGTTATGCCAAACTCTGTAGCCTGCATAAACTTGCTGGCAGTTTTCCATGAAGTTGATTGTGATGGAGATACAAATTTGAGAGGTGACGACAATTAGTTATGGAAGCGGGTATTTCCCGTGATAATTTATTTTCTACTAACCATAAGCTGGAGAGCGCAGTGAGATTTCCAACATTTGATGGAATTTCTCCAGTCAAGATGTTTTGGTTCAAGTAAATTTCTTCTAACAGAGGAAGCCCAAAAATGGAGGGAGGAATGGTTCAATGGTTCTGGTGAGAAATTTGGAATAGAGGGACAAGTATGAGAGCTTTGTGAGTCGACCCACTTAACACTGCTGAGATGATAGAGAACAGAATAGCTCGCGCGACACTGTTTTAAGGGAAAACCCCTCAGCAACTTTAACAGTTTGCCCTTCCTATGAAGGTCTTCCTTTTCCCATCGTTTCTTATTCTTGAATATTTCTTTGTTATCTCAGGAAAACTTTCAGAGAGTGGAATTGATTCAGGGTTTCCCAGTGTTGCCAAGCGAACTGCCGTCGGGGGTTTGACTTCAGGTATGTCAACGCTACCAGTATTAAGGTATTTCTCTTTTGTTTTTTAGGAAGTATCAGAATTTCTATATACCCAGGCTCACAGCTGGATAGATGCAGAGACTCTTTTAATAGAATAAGAGGACGATCTAACGAGTACCCAAAGTCTCTCATACCCCTAAGAAAAACCATAATAGACCATAAAATAAAAACTGAAAGGAGCACAACCATGAGAAAAATAGTCTTGATTTTTTTTGTTTGGTTGGTTTCTTTCTGAAACTACTCAGTATGAAGTGAGTTTGGATCTTTTTTAGGCTTAAATACTTTATTGTATTTCTAATTTTGCTATAAAATATTTCAAAGTGTGGGTTTTCATTGCTTATGGTTGGGTGATTTTCTTACCAGGTTTGTGCAGCACAGACATGTATGCCCCGCCTATCAAGATGGTGGGAAAAAGGATTGACATCAAATATGGTAGAAGTTCATTGAGCCCAGGAATTGATTGATTCTCTTCTAATTGCTGGAGACAAGCTTCTTGTTTTAGATTTCTATGCTCCTGGTTGTGGTGCCTATAGATTTGTCCATCCTAAGGTATGTCAGAGGATTGAATCATTAACCAGTTTGTAATATTGTTCTATCAAAACGTTAATTTTTGAAGTAACTATTTTAGCTGTTCCTGGTGAAACATGCCTTTTGATGTATTCCATTCAAACAGCTTTCGACTGGGTTTATCCTCTCTTTCCTGGAGATAATGTTCTCTGAAATATATTGTTTGAGCTCACAAATTCTACGTCTCCTTAGAAAGCCCCATGTTCTCACCATGGTTGTGCTCCTTTTAGTTTTTATTTTATGGTCTATTATGGTTCTGCTTAGGGGGTCTGAGAGACTTGGGGTACTCGTTAGATCGTCTTCTTATTCTATTAAAAGAGTCTCTGCATCTATCCAGCTGTGAGCCGACTTCGCGCTGCAAACCTTCTTAAAGAGTGTGTCTTCCTCACAAATTGTGAACCCTGTAGATATGAGTTATGGAAATTTTCCGGAAATCTCTAAACAGGTCCCTGATCCTTTGGTTCCAATTGGAAAGGGCCAGATTTCATCTTTGATGAGAAACTGGATTATCCTTGTAAGTAGATTGATTCTCCTTTTAATAGTGTCATAACCACTAGGCATACTGATCGTATAGATATCTTCTTGTTACAAATGTTTACCATGAGTTTTATGATGAACTTATATGGTATCTCTCACTCAATTTTGCAATATAACTAAATTTAGTTGGCCCAAAAAAAAATGTTGGATCTATTTCATCATAACAACTATAATTCTGCATTGTTCAGTTACATTATTCTTACCTAACATGTGCTTTGCTAAGCTTTAGGTCATGCTCTCTTTGGCAGTCACAGAAATACTTGTATTTAATAAATTTTTTGCAACATGAATTTTGAGTTCGTACTCAATGGTGCTAACCATTATCATTGCAAATAAATATTACAGTAGTTCTGTCACTCTTGTATTTATGCTCATATGTATGATATGACATGGGTATATTACCTTGCTTGTTATCTGATGGAATTTTTATGCAGGGTGCAGAGATTCCCTGCACAGAGATGTTTGTCACATTTTCATTAGCAGTGGGAGCCACGGTATGTGAAATTTCTTTACTTGAGTTGTTGGTATTAGATTTGGAACTAAATATTCAGAAAATAATGACTCCAAATGTGATTTTATAGGTTACTGGGCTTGCTGGACTCACTGAGCTCTCTGGCATGCTTCGCTGTGGCATATGCATGAGGTATAACTACAATTTACAGAAAGGTGGACCAAGAATTAATTTAAAAAAAAAACAATCTAGCTGTAACATAGTAGATATGTTTTGCACTATGCAATCCCCTTTTGTTCCATTGATTACAGGACTGTTGAGATGTTAGTTTTAGATTGTAATTGACAATCCATTTTCTTTGGGTAGTCTCATCATAGGCCAAGGGAGGGACCTTTTGAGTTGAATGACGTGTTTGCCATTATCAACGCTGGTCCAACCATTGCATTACTAGATTATGGATTCTTTAACAAAGGCTTTGTGCCAGGCCTTTGTTTTGGTGCTGTAAGTACTAGCCTCTGTTTTGACTGTTGCTACCATTGAAATTCACAGAAGTACTAAATTGACAGTATTCTTTAAAGAATGATGTGATCACTATAAATTTAAACCAAGTTTTATTTAATAGCTATGTCAAGGTGATTTTCAACAGCAGTATGTTAGTCACTCTATTATCAACCTACTGTGAATTTTGAAAAATTCCTCAGGGGCTTGGTATCACCGTTTTTGGGATGGCATATATGTTTGTCCACGATGGTCTTGTTCATCGCCGCTTTCCTGTTGGGCCTATTGCTGATGTTCCATATCTTCTTAAGGTAGAAGCTGCACATCAGGTTTGTTCCTAATTTCCTTATCATATCTCTATATATTGCTTCATTTATCTATGAGTTAGACATAGATTTCTTTCCAGTAAGTAGCGAATCTCATACAGATTTGTTTAAATGCCACTGCACCAGGAATCAAGCTGAGAATAGACAACGAAACTTTCATGGTGATTTCAGTTTGGATTTGGCTCGTTAATGGTTGTTGTAACCATAAACATTGTGCAAATAGCATGATCAAATACTTTGATTAGCTGCATCCTTCAAATCAATAAGTTGGATGGATAGAAATAAGGAAGAAAAAGAGGAAAATTTTGACAGTAGACAAGATCCTTGTTCCCAGGAAATACCTATGACAATCCATTTTCAAAAGTTAATGAGCATACAAATTTGTATATGGTCTTTCATATGCAATTTTTTTAATTTATTTATTAAGCAAGGTTTAAAAATTGAATATGACCAAGGTTCTAAGTTCAGTTGAGTCAAAAGAATATCAGAACCCTGAAACGGATTTAGAATTACTTTTCTTTATAAAAAAACTTTGAAAGTGTTGAAAATTTGTTTTAAACAAATTTTAATGCCATTCTTAAGGTTTCCAGTGCGGAGCATCATAAAGTTTCAATTGCAATCTCAATGTTTATGTTTGTGTTTAATTTTCTAAACATCACCACTAAGTACAAATTTGTTTTGTTTTCTTTAGTACCATATGCAAAAATTTACAGCAAAGATAATAGAGATGATGAAAGAAGAAAACCTTTTTGCATGGCAAGGTGGACCCATTATCTTATAATAGTTTGTTACATTGTTCTGAGTATAACGATGCATGACACTTTGACCTGATTCATACTAATTTAGTATTTATTTGATTATTACATTGTTCTGTGTATAATGATGTATGCCACTTTGATTTGATTCATACTAATAAGCTATGGCACCCTGATTTGATTCATAGTCCTGTGCAAATAGAGAATGAATATCAACAAGTAGAGCAATATTATGGTGAGAAGGGAAAGTTACATGCCAATTGGGCAGAAAATATGGCACTATCATTAAATACAAGTACTCCCTAGGTGATGTGTAAACAAACCGATGCTCCAGACCCAATTGTGAGGAGTTTTTTTAATATCTTTTGCCATTAATAGAATTTTAGCTTTCCACATAAACTCTCTTTAGAAATTTGTAATAGTTTAGGGCTTTTACTGATATACGAATCATTTTTTTGTAGATCAATACTTGCAATGGTTTCTACTATGACTATTTTAAACGTATTTCTCCTGGAAAGCCAAAGATGTGGACTGAAAACTGGACTGGATGGTAATGATTTCGGTATAATGCCAATTTTCCTTTTACACACATATCAGGTACTCCTTGAGTTTAATTTTCAATACAACACCAGGATTAAATTATACTATGAACAGTAAAATATATAGAAACAATAGCTTCAATGATGACTCTTTCGTACAAACATTTCTCTTAATTGTAGAAGAAGAGGGTATGCCTAGTGTCTCTGTTTCAGAAAATATTGTGGATCAAGGTACTCATTGAGAACACTCAGCAAGAACTATGGTAATCTGGAGGACTATCGAATGGAAAATGGCAAAGTCAGCAGTAATGTTCTGTATGACCGCTGTAAAGAGAAGAATGGGAATAATTATGGGGTAGGCTTTTAATTTTTCTAGATGCCTTAGATTATCACTTAGCTTACCTAACACCATCTGATCAGGTGGTTTGAGCTAAATTCATCATCCTTGTATGAGAAATAGAAATGAGGGTAGTTGCAAGTATGGCCAAAACCAATTTAAAAGTTACCCTGTTTTCAATACTTATACGGTATCTTCCCTATGTAGATTCACTTCTAGTAGTGAATACAAGGTGAAGGATGAAGTGGGTAGTGTAGGCATTGGGTTTTGGATCTTCAAATGGCTTGAGGAGGTCAGTGGATGGGATTCTTCAAGAGTATTAGAATGAGTGGAGGAAGCCTTTGGAATTGAGGGATTTTACATACTGAGTTTCATATCCCCTTTCGGCGTTCCCTTGCACCTCCCGGTGCAATTTTTAGTAAATATTTTTAACCAAAAATACAAAATTAAAAAATATTATACAACCAATAAACTATTATACATAAAACGCTTCCTTTTTTTTCACTAACATAAATCTGAAGTTATGGAAGGGAAGAAAAAATAAAAAAGGTAAGGGGGGAAATTTGGTCTCACCACGTCATTTTGACATGTGACCTTTCCCAATAATAAAAGTAGGTTATTGATTACGAACGTCAAATTAGGATCCCGTAAGTATCATGGTAAACATCGGTCCCTCTAACCATCATTGGAAACCAGAAACCACATCCCAAAACCACTTATTGTGAGGCTTATGGCTCAACTTTGATAACATCCCTATAAATTCAAAAGGCCAACAATAAAACCTTAAATTTGTGTGGTATCTACGAACTAGGCTTTGAGGGTTTCAGTAGAAGGTTTATGTGGGTTCATTTTCATTGTCTATTACATAATTCTTTGGTTTCAGGTAATGGCGACGACGGAAAATTCATCGAAGGTCACAAAAGAATGGAAGAAATTGAAGATCCAGGAGCTTCAAGATGAACTTTCTAAGAGGGATTCGAACCCCGACGCTCCCGGTCCTTCGCCGGCTGAATGCCTGGGAAATTCTTCAGATCTGCCGGAAAATGCCGTAGGCAAGGTCCCTGAGTCCGACGTAAAATAGGTCGTTCCTCCATTAGAAGATGCACCAGAAAAATCTGAGGCAGTTAACATGGGGGAACCGCCTTCTGGAGATGAAACATCCCAACTCAAGACTGTCACCAAGAAGTGCGAAGATTCGATAATGGTAGAGTCAATGGACACCGTCACTGTCGTCATAGTAGTCGTGGCATCTGTGGAGAAGCCGTTAAATGAGGGGGAAGATAACGAAGTCGCTAGCGTTGCAGGGGCCTTACAGTTGTCGGCCTTGGAAAAGAAGCACCGGTGTGCTGAGGGCCTTGGAAAAGAAGCAGCAAGGTGAGAGTAAATATTTTGTAGGAAACTGCTGGTTAATTTTATGTTAGGGTTTTTGTAGTGAACGAAGGGTATGCACTTATGTTTTCTTCAGTATTCATCTTCTGTTTCTGTTCCCTTTAGAATTTCAAGGGCTTGTATGTTGAATTTACAGTTGAAAATTTACTTTTCAGAATCTGGGTAGTACGATGTGTGTGTAGAGTCTTATAAAAGTGAATTCTCAAAATAAAGGTTTCAAGGAATACGTTTGTCTTCCTTTTCAAATCAATGAGATTTAATCCTGAAATTTTCAGGGCTTTATATGTGGCCTTTTGTGGTTTCAACCAGATCCATTTTAGACAAAGAAGAAAGTCACACTAGCTACAACCATGGCTCTGGTGTACTTTGAGCCTTCTAATTTGCATGGGTGTTTGTTGTGTATTGCTTGTTCTTTTTCAATTACGTAACCAACCTGCAAATTAAATTTTATAACCTTCCTTATGAACAGACCATTAGCTTTGTTATCAAATATTGAAAAAAGGCATTCTAACTATAACGCCTTGAATTACAATTTTCCCGGTTCTACGACCTGTTTGAAAATGGTGCAGTCGAAAAATTTCTCAACGACCTACAATGATCTGCATGATCATTTGAAAGAAGAAATATTGTCGTTGTTGCCAGTGGAATGTGTGTGCAGATTTCGTAGTGTCTCAAAGCAGTGGAATAATCTCCTTTCATCACACAATTTCATCAAAAAAATGTGGAGAAAGAAGCCTCCTAACGTGAACGTTTATGTGCCAGAATACCCGACTTTTATTGAGCCCGAATACCCGTTTATGTGCTGCATAGGCATTGGGGATCGTGCGTGTTTTGTAACTAATGATTTTCTAGTGATAGAGGTGGTTGTTTACAATATTGGTGAAAAGACATGGAAAAGTCTTCCCAGCTTTCATTTAGATGAGGAAACAAAGACATGGATCAGTCTTTCCAGCTTTCATGGAACTGGTCACAAGGTATGGAAAGGCAGTGGTATGGCCTTTGAACCAAGTCCTGACATGAAGGTTATGTAAATCCTGGTATGCATTCTTTTTAAACATGATTTCTCTCTTATTTAGGTCTAGATTGGTCTCTCCAAAGTTGCGTTGCCTTGCAATGTTCTTTGATATCAATAGTGATACCATCTTGTTTTATTTTGGTAATTAAAAGATGTTCCTTTTATTGATTCAAAATTTTTAATACAAAACCGGAGTGCCCACAACCAAATCCCCTGTTGTGGTTTGGAAGTGGCCTTTAGAGCTTTAATGCATTATATTCTAGACATCTTTCCAATGGCATGATATGACTTTCTCCACTATATATTTCTTCCCTGTAACAAAATTTGACCTCCTTATAGTTGAACTGATTTGCTTTCTAGAGATCAGATTGATAGCCTTTAAGATTTTATTATCTTGGATGGTGCCATCTTGCAACCCATGATAAACATTTTGATAACATACGAAAACCTTCTTAAACAACTTCAAAACCTTCCCTGGATTGTTGCCTTGGGCCTTTTTGCTTCATTCTTCTCTCTCAATCACTGCTGTATTTGCAATGTATGTACTCTATTTTGTCTCTCTTTCTTCATTCTCCTTGCCTTTTCCATCCCTCCTTGACTTCTTTGCAGCCATTTTCCAAAAATTGGTTGGATGGCTTTTTTGTCTTTCTCATCACAGTGGGATACTGGGGATTCCTCAAGTTGTACAACCTTGATTCCACTTCTTTTTTCTAGTCCCTTGATTAGAGCTCCATTCTCCAATATTTCATTTGCAGGATTGATGCTCCATTCAGTGTGCTTGTATTGTGCATCATCATACCTTTTCAGCCAAGTATACCACTGGCTAGCTAGAATATCTTGAATGTGAATCCGAGTCCAATGTAGCCAATAAAAAGACCTCCCAAGTCTGTTTAGGATTCCGGGGAGTGGATCTATGAGGAATAAATTGGGGATTCTCCTATTCTTTATTTGGGTTCCCACTCTGCCCCTAGTCTTGAAGATTCTTCAACATAGATTTCAGCAAGATACCTATTCTGTCTACCACCCACTTCGTAGGTTGCTCCTCATATCTTCCTCTTTTGGAGGAGATCTTTGCAACCCCTTTGAGAATCAAAGTGTCCGGCTCTACACATTTTCCTTTCTCGCACTAAAGAAATTTTCCCTTTTGTTCATGACAAGGCTCAAGCAATCAAAGAAAAGCACAAATCCTCAGGCTTGTCAGGTAAAGAAAAGATGAAGCATGGAGTCGTCTGAACTTAAAAAAAATAAACAATGACCAGTCAATTGGAAGGATCATACAATATAGAAAAACTGTGAAGAAACACCAGGTGGAAAGACACCTCAAAAGTGGAGTTAAAACTATGAAGCTGCACTAGATAAATAATAGGACCTACCCTTAAAATCTGAATCTTCAAAACAACTGGGCACAATGTTAAACTATCAAGGAATGCAAGACCCAACCCTTTTGGAAGAACTCCATTGTACACTTGATTTAGAATCCCAAGTCAAATAGAAAGGCAGAGGCCCTAGGCTATTAGTTTGGTGTGCTTTGTATCTACAATAATCTATTTTTACTATTCATCTTCTCTTCCTTTAGAAATAATTAACCTACAAAGATCTTTTTCTCATATTTCGATTTCCCAATAATCTTACAGTATTCCATGATTCTGTTGAGTGCCATCAAGATACCAATTCTGGTTTATGCTTTCTTAACCATGATTGAGCTTGGTTTTTCTTACAGAAACAGATATTTTGCATCATCTCTTTAAAAAGGCTTTGGCCTACCCTGGAGGAAAAATTTTATAGAAATTCCAATGGATAGAAGGTGCGAAGTACCCGGTTCAAACCTAGATAAATAAAATCTGTTTCATAACTATCATTGTTGTCCCTATTTTTCTGTGTTTTTGTATTAGACATACAAATTGTCCTCCTAAAAATAAACCCAAAAAAACATATATTTGCTAACTATTTTGAAAAAAAATCTTCACATTTTACTTCCTTGTGCTGTTTGGCCCTTGAACTTCTTCTCCTGCCTGCAATCCTTGCCCATCCTTGACCTTCCTCTCTTGCCTGCAATCCTTGCCCATCAATGTTAAAGTATCCCTTGGAGGAACTCCATTGCACACTTGATTTAGAATTCCAAGCCAAATAAAAAAGCAAAGGCCATAGGCTATTAGCTTGGTGTGTTTTGTAATATCTACAATAATATGCTTTGATTATTCATCTTCTCACCCTTTAGAAATAAATTAATAATTATCCTACAAATCTTACTTTTTATCATCTTACAATTTTCCAATGCTCCGACACTATTCCATGATTTTGTTGAGTCATATTAAGATCCCACCTCTTTTTTATTCTTTTCTTAACCATGATTGATCTGGATATTACACTGCGAGCTTGTTTTTTTTACAGAAACATATATTTTGCATTACATCTTAAAAAAGGCGCTGGCCTAACCTGGAGGCAAAATTTTATAGTAATTCCAATGGATATAAGGTAAATCAAGATAAATCAAATCTGTTTAGAACTATCATTGTTGCCTCTAATTTTCTGTGTTTTTGTATTAGATAGGCAAAATTTCCTTAAGAATAAACAAAAAAAAAATATTTTACTTATGTTGAATTATAATTAAATAGTTATATTTTATTTATGTTGAATTATAATTAATTATAGTCAATGAACAATTAAAACTATAATAATTAATGGATTAGTGATAAGGGAATATTGGTTAGTTGATTAATGGTTTAAGGAATTGTGAGTTAAGGATGAATGATTAGAAAATGAGTTGGTTATTACATTAATGGTGAAGGGTTCAATAGATTAGCGGTTTGCTTATTGATTTAATGGGTAATAAATTATGTATTAAAGGGTTTATGGTAATGGATTGAGGTTATTGGATTAGTGGTTTATGCTTAACTTAAATTTATGGTATTAGTGAACTAGAGACTAAGGGTTTAATGGCTTGGTGGTCAACTAGGATGAATGAATTAGGGAATTAGGGAGTTAGTAAGTTAAGCATTAGGTGTTAGTGAGTTAGAATGTAGAAGTTAACTATATTGAAAACAATTCTTTCCAACCCATTGGAATTCCTAATCTTCTAAACACTAAAATATATTAAATATTGTCTTGAAAACAAGTCTTTTCAACTTATTAAACTAATTCACTATACTTATAAATGTGGGATTGTCACATGAAATTGGGCTTCTAACATTGTAGATGGTTGCTCATTTATTGGTGTCACATGGAGATGATTGTAATGGTTGTAGAGGTTCGTTGTAAAGGCTTATGACTGTAAAAATTCAGTGCTCTAAGAGAGATATTGATCTTGTGTTCGCAACACTACAGTGCTCAACAATTGGAATCAAATTTATAGATTAAGGCATGAATGCACAGCAAATAAAAGGCATACCATCCACTAAAATATTTTAATTTTAGCAGAAAGTATGATGTATTCACAGTGGAAAAATATTAGAGAGTAAAATATATGATAGAGAATTGCAGTGCCTTGGAAATAAAATGCATGAGTCAACCTTACATAATCTGGAATTCTCCAACACTTCCAGACTGTGACTACAATTTACCTATGCAAGTTTCCTGATTATCATGTTGTCTTCTCTGTTGCATTCGCCTCTGTCTATATTTTTTGTGACAATTTTTGTTGTATCATTATATCTTTTTATATTATTTAATTAAATGTATTCAAGACTTCTCTATAGATAAAGGCTAAAAGGAATTTTTTCTTCGTCAAGGGCTATTCATAAAGTAAAGGTTATTTAACCTTCCTAAAGTACTATTCTACTGTCCTGACATAGACAGTAAGACCAAACCTTGCTTTGTAGGAGATGTAGGTCTACATGATATGTGAAGATTAACAAAAAATCTAACATTCAGTATATTTATATTGCATGTTTTAGTTGATGTATTTCCTATATTTTCTATCCCTTATAACCATGATGAGTTGGTTTCCTCTTGTTAGAAAGGGGTAATTCAGGGATAATTGCTGCACAAGGCCTTAGGCTAACTTAGAATGTGTGTTACTGGTTTGTGAGCAAATTTATGAATTTTCTCAATTTAAAATTTTGTTGTTGTCAACCGAATGTAGCTTAGTGTTACTGCTACCTGATTCAAGAAAAAAACGAAGTTGGATAAATAAGCTTATAGTGCATTGTATGAAGCTTTAAGACCCAAATTATTTGTTGAAGCCTGAATTTTATATTACCATGTTTTGATTAAAAATCTAGAAATATATGGTAGCGTTTTTTTCCTTGAGCTTTACTGTGTTATAAAAAGCCTTTTGATGATTTCTGTTTTGAATCTTTATGTTTCTGCAGTACAAGAAATGCTATAAAAGCACCTGATTGACATGATAGCATGGTTAAAATTGGAAAATGGTCTTGTTGAACCTCATTCAGAGGTTATGTTTACATCGAATTTACTAGTCCAATTCAAGTAGCTTCTCTTGATTTAGAGCTATGGTAACCTTTTCTTGAATAGTTATGTTGGTGCAGTATAGCTAAATAAGAAAATGCTATAAAATCACCTGATTGGCATGATAGGATTTTTGAAATTTGAAAATGGTCTTGTTAAACCTCCATCATAGGTTATATGGTTATATGGAGTTTACTTGACCCACACCTGTGATAAGTTATAATCATCGGAGGCTTTGTAATGATATCTTGAATTGAGTTTCATTTTTGTTTTGCATCTATTCCTTATTTCTTTTCAAGTTGGGTTTTTTTGATGTTATAACTTAATTTTCAACTTGTATGGTTGTCTGGGGCTCGGCATAAGTTTTTGGCTGGTTACATGTTTACACAGCAGCTGTGTGAAGGAAAAAAACTCTTCTACTTCATATTTGTTGTAACTTGTTTTATGGTGCATCTACAGGTTGCAATAGTCAGTGCACAAAAATTCTGGAAGCACATCAATTATTTACACACAGCAGAAATTTAAACAACACAGAAGCCATATTGCCACTACAGAACCATAAGCTTTATTTTCATGCAATCTTCATGCACAGACTTGAGTGCCAAGAGCCAGTAAGACATGTTTCCTTTCGAATTTATGCCTAACTATACTTTAGGAACTATTTAAAGTGGAGAAAACTTTGGAACGTTAAGAAGCCATTAAAAAGTTAAATAAGCCACCTTCTCCAGCAAATGTGAATCAGTGATTCAGACCTTGACTCCATGTTGACCTATTTCAGTTCCCAAATAAAAATGTGTTACATATCCTGACAGCCCATTAACTTAGGCATTGGTTATGAAGGCACCATGTGGTGATTATGAATGTGTTGGAGTTGATATTCCTTTGAGAGGCCCCAACATGAATCCTAGACTGTTTATCTCTCTCTTAGGTAATGGTTATCAAATTCTAGTGACTATCAGGAATACAAAGTAAGGGAGTTGATATTCCCTTGAGAGGTCCCGACATGAATCTTGGACCATTTATCTTCCTCCAAGGTAATGGTTGTCAGAGTCAATATTGCTTCTGCAAGTGCCACACACTACCTCCCAACTACGAGGACACATGTGGCTTTTCAACCCAATAGCAAAGGTTACAAATCACAATTGTTGAGAATGTAACCCATGTTGGGAAAAATACTGAGAGGGGGGGGGGGGATGAATCAGTATTTAGGGCATACTCAAGACATTTTAATTTTTCTTACTTGAAAACACATACGCGACTTTCATGTAGCCAACTCGCGTATACACGTGGATATACTTAATAAAACATGCGTATGTCCAGCAATCTTATTATGCAGATAATTCTTCACTTATATCATTCCATCATTCATTCATTAGATGTTTAATAAACAGTAAGCATGAGCAGTAATAAAAAAATAAACCATCACACATAAGCAACACACATGAACACTAGGATTTTAGGTGGAAACCCAAGTCGGGAGAAAACCACCGCTGCTGTTGTCTCAGCCCTCAATATTTTATTATAGAGAAAACATCTTACAACCATGTACTGGCACAGACTCATACCAGCATGCAGGCAACCACCTGCAGAAGGCTACAACCTTCTCTCATTTACCAGCCTCTCCTAGAAGGGAGCTACAACCCCCTGCTCTCGTTTACCAGCCTCTCCTGGAAGGGAGCTACAACCCCCTGACTGAAGGCTAAAACCCTCAGCACCACCATGGACCACGTTTCATCAATTTTCACACTGGATCCAACAGCTTCCATACAACATATCTTGTAGGCCACTTTTCATCATATTTTCAGACTAGACCCACTCCACACATTTAAGCTCAACATTCATCAAACTGAAACTTATAACCCCATCAATTCATTCATTGAATCATCAACCAATCAACCAACAACTTGATCTTCAATTAACATAATCAGCAGCATATTCATCATTCAAACAACCCAGTTCTGTATGAATACATCATTGACAGATAGCAGTAAAACAACAGAACATATCAGATATTTCATACCACATACTTCAGTAAAACCCTAGATTCCATACGCGCTTTTACTTCACTGAACCTGCATATGTACGTGCTTTCATATACACCAACCTGCGTATACTTCAGTGCATTCTTCAGAAAATCCTTTATGCCCATACGCGCTTTTCCTTAAGCAGACCCGCGTATACACGTGCTTTTGCTGAAGCGAACCTGTGTATACATCTGTAACTTTTCAGGACTGTGCAGCTCTTTAGATCAGATAAACAACTCAGATTTCATCCCTTACTTCAGAAAGTATTTCACCTCATCTCATATCTAAACAATCCACAATCAGATCTAGAAAATACATATACATTTCAGATCTAGAGATCCCTCTTCATCATTTTCTTCATAGGTGCATCATAGATTCAGATCTATCAATCAAGAACAGAGTTCATCCATGCAGATATTCCTTAGAGAGATTTATTCATTCACAACCCTTACTCATGCACACTCTTGCAGTATGGTTTTCTTCTCCTTAAATAGATTTGGCCTTTATCAATACCATGAGCCAAAACCACACAACTTCCCATGATATTCCTGGACGGGATCAAATAGATAATCCAGCACTCAATAAAATGGGTCAATACCATGGTAATGCCCCTAGGTATCATAGTTTTTAGAGCACAAAAGGCATACTCGACTTTGAGCGTGCGTATTCGCATGTATACACAACTTTGCCTCATAAAAACTGCGTATATGCTAACCCTGAATGTATACGCGGGTTCCCTTCACAAAATTAGAGTATATACGCGGGTTTCCTTCACAAAAGTAGCGTATACATTGTGAAATATTATATTTATCATTTTTCTGGCACTTACTGGAAATGTTTTCTCTGTCACATCTAAGCTGATCTGTAGATACATCATTCTTACATCTTTAGCACATAGGTTGCTTATCATAGGCAACTCATCAAGTAGGTTTCCATCAAGGACAACTTCATTAAGCAGATTTCCATTATCTTCATCAAGTGGGTTGCCATCAAGGACAACACTCTGCATCATATTGCCAACAATCTCCCCCTTTGGACTTGATGGCAACCACGATGGTGTTTGATCACAACAGATAGATAAATTAAGCATAATGATATTCTCCCCCTATTCAAACACCATGTCACTCTCCCCCTTTGACATCAAGGGCAAAGGGCAGATCAAAAACCAACACAAGGTTTTTCTGCTCATGTAGATATGATGTGCACTGAAGTTACCATGCTCCCCCCCGAGTTCATGTTGAATGTTCAAACATATTTTTCAATGAAGTACATGACTCTATGACCTTTCCTATCACCAAGGACTCATACTTACATCAATGACCCAACCAAGTGGATTTACATAAGAGACTCAAGTACCCAACCAAGTGGGTTTACACATTTTGACTCAGCTTCCCAACCAAGTGGGTTTACACATTTTGACTCAACTACCCAACCAAGTGGGTTTACAAAATGAACAAGTCCTTACATGACTGAATATTACAATTTTACATCATAGATCTCATCATGACCTTTTCATCAAATTACAAATATGACCTTTTATGACCACTACCAAGAAGACCTCAAAAGAGATCATCTTTCAGAACCATCATAATGCCAACAATGCATTATACTCAGCAAGTCTAATGCTCCCCCTGAAAAATGTACATCCAAGAATCTTTTCCATATGACCAAGGCTCCTCCTTAGCTTGTGCATCCTGAACACTTTCAACAGCAAGTCATCAACAACAATCTCTGCATGATCTATCCTTATCTCTGAATCATAAGACTTCTATCTCATCCATGTGTGAAAGCAAGGAATACTCTTCAGCAAAAAGCAAACAGGGCTCATTCATATTCTCATCATAAGAAAACATGTATCATTTCATCATCATTTAGAACTGAATAATAAGTAGATACAGTGCCAATAATACAATCATTAATAGTCAGACTGATGCTCCCCCTGAACCTGTGCTCCTGATCTTCAGTTGTCATACAAATTTTCTTGTCACAAGTGCATACGCAACTGTCTCCACTGTAACTCGCGTGTATATGCGGATTTAGTTCACTGAACCCACGTATGGTAAGTGAAACATTGAAAGCTTCACATTCCTTCATCTCCCCCTGAAGTTGTACCACCTGTACCTTTCTTCTTCACATCAGATGCTCTGTCAGAAATAAATATAACCAGAATAATGAGAATCATCATACATTGCTCCCCCTGTGATGATACATTACTAATCTCTATAATGTATCTCACATCATTCATGCAGTCATTATGAGAAATAAGCTTTAGAAGAAGATGACTGCAGTAGGGTCAATATTCCCTACGTTTCTGACCGGTCTTCCTTCCTTTTCCAACTTTGCTTGAAGTTTCTTATTGTGTGCTGGAAATTGTTCAATTTCTCAGATCTGTTCATCCTGCATTCTTTTTCTACATGTCCATACTTGTTACAGGCATAACATCTTGCATGTCCAGAAAAATAAGCATATGGATCATAACGTGTTTTTCTATTCTTTCTTCTATTGCAATCAGCTGCTTTATGACCATACTTGTTGCATGAAAAACAATATCCCTTGAAGAAACCAGAGTACCTTTCTATGTAGAATCTGTTTGTTTGTGACTGAAACAATCTGCTTCTGCAATTGGCTGCAACATGCCCATAATTATGACATTTAAAGCATTCAACATTATTGAATGATTTCCTTTGAGTGTTCATGATTGTCGGTTGACTTCTTCTTTCTTTCAACTCTTCAGGTTTTGCATTGACATCCTTTGAATCTTTAGCACTTCCTTGTGAACTAGATTCTCCTTTAACGGTTTCATGAAAACCAAGAACAAGTTTAACAGAGGGAGACCTTTGACTACTAAGAATATTGTCCAGAATCTTAGTACTATCTTGAAACCTCAAGAGTTTATCCTTTTCTTCTAATTTACCTTTGAGAATGTTTACCTCAACCTCCAATTTTTGGCATTTCTTCATCATGCTTTCTTCAACCCTTTTTCCTTCTTCTACTTGATCATTCAAATTTAAGATCTCTTCTTTCAACCCATTTTCTTGCTCTTCAAAGATTTGTAAAAGTTCTTCATTCTTCTTATTTGATTTTTCCAGATCTACTTTGAGCGAGATGATTTTTGCTTCACGTCCTTCCTTTTCAAATGATTGTAGAAGTTCTTCATTCTTCTTATTTGATGCTTCAAGGTCTGCTTTCAGAGAGATGATTTCTACTTCAAGTCCTTCACTGTGATTGGTTACTTTGTCCTGCAGTCTTTGATACATTTCTATCTGTCCCTTCATTGTTTCTATCTGTTCATTCAATCTAGAGATCACATCCTTGAGAATAGATTCCCTCCTTTTAAATTGATCCAAAAAATTACTTTCATCATTGATCTTGAGATTTTCTTCTAGAATTATACTGTTACTTTCACTATCTTCATCATTGCATGCACAAGTGAGTGGATTACAAGAACAACAATCAATACCTGTTTCCTCTTCTTCATTTTCTGCTGCACATGTTTTCTGAGATATCTTCTTTTCTTGAGTAGCCTTCTTCTTTTGCTTCTTTGCCATGAGCACTAGCAGATCTTGGTCAGAATCTTCTTCATCTTCACTTGACATTTCATCATTATCTTCATTTGCATAATAACTCTTTCCCTTTTCAAATTTTTTATAAGGAAATTTATCAGGATAATGACCCACTCTTCCACAATCAAAACATTTGAAGGGAAGCTTACCTCTGAATCTTCCAGTACCTGGTTGGAGTCTTCTCACAAAATTTGCTTCTTCTTCTTCTGATATATAACTTGATTTCTTGGCAACTTCCTTTTCTTTTCCTTTTGCACACGCCTTAAAGGCAGCTTATTTGATTTGAGAGGGACCTCCTTGTCTCATTTCATAAGCAGTCAGAATACCATGTAGTTGAACAATAGTAAGAGTTTGCAGATCTTTCCTTTCTTCAATAGCTGATACTTTTGACTCAAATTTTGAAGTTAAAGATCTTAAGACTTTTTCCACCAGAGTAATATCGGTTATGGTTTCACCCAAACTTCTCATACGATTTACAATATCATCTAGATGTAAAAAGAAACTGGCAATACTCTCATCACTATGCATCCTGAAATTTTCATATTCAATTCTGAGAGTTTGGAGTTTTGCACTTTTTACCTTTGTCTCTCCTTCATAGCTCAGAATGATTTTGTCCCATATTTCTTTTGCTGAATTTAGCTGCATCACTTTAGCAAATTCTGCTTCAGACAGGCTTCCTAATAGGACATTGACGGCTTTGGCATTGATTTCATATTTCTTACTTTCTGCTGCATCAGTAGGAATACTTGTCGGATACTGATAACCTCCTTCCACGATTGCCCATACTTCTGCACCAAGACTTTGCAGATATGCTTTTGTTCGTATCTTCTAGAATAACAGATTATTTCCATTGAATAGAGGTGGCCTTATAGACATTAACCCTTCATGACTTCCCATTTCGACGGATCTCCTTCAAGCGATCAAGCTTCTGCAGAAGGACCTGCTCCGATACCAATTGTTGGGAAAAATACTGAGAGGGGGGGGGGGTGAATCAGTATTTAGGGCATACTCAAGAATTTTTACTTTTTCTTACTTGAAAACACATGCGTGACTTTCATGTAGCCAACTCGCGTATACACGCGGATATACTTAATAAAACATGCGTATGTCCAGCAATCTTATTATGCAGATAATTCTTCACTTATATCATTCCATCATTCATTCATTAGATGTTTAATAAAAAGTAAGCATGAGCAGTAATAACAGAATAAAACATCACACATAAGCAACACACATGAACACTAGGATTTTAGGTGGAAACCCAAGTCGGGAGAAAACCACCGCTGCTGTTGTCTCAGCCTTCAATATTTTATTATAGAGAAAACATCTTACAACCATGTACTAGCGCAGACTCATACCAGCACGCAGGCAACCACCTGCAGAAGGCTACAACCTTCTCTCGTTTACCAGCCTCTCCTGGAAGGTAGCTACAACCCCTTGCTCTCATTTACCAGCCTCTCCTGGAAGGGAGCTACAACCCCCTAACTGAAGGCTACAACCCTCAACACCACCATGGACCACGTTTCATCAATTTTCACATTGGATCCAACAACTTCCATACAACATATCTTGTAGGCCACTTTTCATCATATTTTCAGACTGGACCCACTCCACACATTTAAGCTCAACATTCATCAAACTGAAACTTATAACCCCATCAATTCATTCATTGAATCATCAACCAATCAACCAACAACTTGATCTTCAATTAACATAATCAGCAGCATATTCATCATTCAAACACCCCAGTTCTATATGAATACATTATTGACAGATAGCAGTAAAACAACAGAACAGATCAGATATTTCATACCACATACTTCAGTAAAACCTTAGATTCCATACGCACTTTTTCTTCACTGAACCTGCGTATGTACGCGCTTTCATATAGACCAACCCGCGTATACTTCAGTGCATTCTTCAGAAAATCCTTTTTTCCCATACGCGCTTTTCTTTAAGCAGACCCGCGTATACACGCGCTTTTGCTGAAGCGAACCTGCGTATACATCTGTAACTTTTCAGGACTGTGCAGCTCTTCAGATCAAATAAACAACTCAGATTTCATCCCTTACTTCAGAGAGTATTTCGCCTCATCTCAGATCTAAAAAATCCATAATCAGATCTAGAAAATACATATATATTTCAGATCTAGAGATCCCTCTTCATCATTTTCTTCATAGGTGCATCATAGATTCAGATCTATCAATCAAGAACAGAGTTCATCCAAGCAGATATTCCTTAGAGAGATTTATTCATTCACAACCCTTACTCATGCACACTCTTGCACTATGATTTTCTTCTCCTTAAATAGATTTGGCCTTTATCAATACCATGAGCCAAAACCACACAAATTCCGATGGTATTCCTGGATGGGATCAAATAGATAATCCAACGCTCAATACAATGGGTCAATACCATGGTAATACCCCTAGGTATCATAGTTTTTACAGCGCAAAAGGCATACGTGACTTTGGGCGTGCGTATTCGCGTGTATACGCAACTTGGCCTCATAAAAACTGTGTATATGCTAACCCTGAATGTATACGCGGGTTCCCTTCACAAAAGTAGAGTATATACGTGGGTTTCCTTCACAAAAGTAGCGTATACATTATGACATATTATATTTATCAATTTTCTGGCACTTACTGGAAATGTTTTCTCTGTCACATCTGAACTGATCTGTAGATACATCATTCTTACATCTTTAGCACATAGGTTGCTTATCATAGGCAACTCATCAAGTAGGTTTCCATCAAGGACAAATTCATTAAGCAGATTGGCACTATCTTCATCAAGTGGGTTGCCATCAAGGACAACACTCTGCATCATATTTCCAACAACCCATTCAAAACATGATGCAACCCTTGGTAGTGTTGAACAAAACCAGAATTCTATACAGCGTATGATATCTATAACTAAATCCTGATCACAATGTAAAAATTCTCAGCTCAGTTAAGATCAGTGGAGAATCTATCAAAATCTTAACTAGAAACAAAAAAAAAATTGGGTCGTGAGGATTGCCCATGAACCAGTGAGGCTCCTGTATCATTTTGGATATTATGAAAGCCCTGTTTACATTGATTCTGCAGTCAGAGGGCAAAACCTCATGTGTGACAAATCATGACAGATCATTCTCAAGACTCATACTGATATAGCAGCTAGCAGAAATGGGTGATCATCGAAGGCATGGAGTGCAGTGGATAATCTCTGTATAGTATATATGATTAGCCTCTTGTTCTGGCACTAATTACTACTGCAGATCTAGAATGCCACCCTTTGGAATGGTGGAAAAATCTTGTTGTATGATTTAGGTTCTAGGGATTCCGGCATTTTCAAGGCTTGTGTTTGTTTAACTTAAATGTTCAGCATCTCTGTTAAATATATGATGTATTTTATTTTAAACAATGTTTGGCCATAATGGTGTTTTTTAAGTTTGGTGGACTGTGTCAGTTCTGTGCTACTGGATTTTTCTCTAATCTTTAAAGTGATTAATAGCTATGAAAGTAATTTATGTATTGAATGATCAGTGCACATGGTCCCCAATCTTATCAGTCAATATGTTTCATCTCTTAATTGACAGAAATTACCTTCGGGTATGTTTTATTGACAGATTTGGTGAGTCAGCAAATGGTACTCCAAAACCTACCTCTCCTGGACTAGGAGAAGCAAAAATATCAGAAGAAGAAAGAGGAAAGTGAGGGTTGAGAGGTTTGTTCTTCCAAAATTCAACTGTCTTCAGATTCCTGAGTTTATGATGATGCTATTTTCCTTATCTTGTGTGTCTAAGTTACCGTCAGCTTAATTTTCTTAATATTTTTTTCCAAAATTATGATATGCATTTGTTTTACTCCAGAATAATTGGAATCTGACAATGCCCAAATTATTAAACAAGTTTGCACTTGCTTTGCACTCATCTGCTGATGATGAAGCAAAGAAGAAAGCACGTTTGGCTAGATTTGGAGTAGATGTGAAATCTGCTTCCTTGGAAGATGACAAGAAAAAAGCAAGGGTTGCAAGGTAAAATCTATTTCAATGATTGTCTCTGAAAGTATTATTTGTTTGCTTTGTATGTTATGATCGAGATCATATCTATTTCTTGTCTTTGTGCTTTTCATAAATCAAGTTTTAATTGGAACTTTATTATATATGGAAGCATACCTGAGGGAAATTCCTTGTGTAATATTGAAAAATGATTGTAAATTGTCTGTTTATCTCAGGTTTGCCTCGGAATTGGATGGAAGCACTTCAAAGGTAAACAAAAAGCTAAAACCAGACCTGGCAGGGACTGTGGCATCAACATGAATGGTGAGTGTAAGTTCCTTGATCCATAAATCCTAATTTAGTTTGATTTTTGTTGCATGATACAAAGAAACACAACTGATTACTTTATTTATGATTCAGGTTTGGGATTCCAAGGCAAAGATGCTCTTCCTGTTGCAGCACAGCACAATCATGCAACGTTAGATACTTGATATGATAAAGAATAGGCTAGTGGGGCTATAAATTGCATTAAATTTTGGTTGAGGATGAATGCCATTTTGTTAAAATCATTAATTAGTTTTGCTTTTATGTTTTGGTTAGCTTTCTTGTTTCTGGTGCCTTTCTTTGCTACATTTTGGTGTCCTTCTCATTTAGCTTTACTCTTTTTTGCCCCCTTTTAATTTAATATTTGCAGTGCTTACATTTACATGGAATCTTATTTTTGTTTGAAACTTTTTTTGCTATTGTTGTGGTCGCTTAGGTTTTAACCATCTATTTTACATTTTTAAAATTTTTCTAATCTGCAAGGTCAAATTGTCTTTGGTTTTGCTTTGAATTTCTCATCTATCCACCTTCTATTGGAATTTCTTGAAATGCCCTAACCAGATTGGGAATGTCAATTGACAAGCAAAAGTAATATGATATAGAGTATTTGAACCAGTGTGTGAACTTCGAAATTGATGTTTTTCTAGTCACTTAATTTATGTTGTGCTTCACATTTTTTGACTAGTGCTTCTAATTTTTTCTATTGAAATCTGCTGAAATTTTATTTTTGGTTATTTCACTTTTCATCAGTTATACTCAGATTTTCCTTGTCTTATTTTTCTTTTCCTCTATTTCTGTTAGGTTCCCCGACTTTTCTTTGTCTCGCTTTTGTGACATTTTTTCTTTCTTTTTTTCTTTTCTTTTCTTTCAGTTGCCTCTTTTATTTAAAGAGTAACCAGTGCCTTCATGTCTTTTTGGTCATTTTAACCCCAAAGCATTTCATTGTGGTTGCTGCATTTTCTTGGCTGATGGTAGGATTTTGGGATCAGTTTAATGTTTTACTAGGCTTGCTAATAGTATTTAAGGAATGAAGCTCATTTGACCCACATAGACGTGCAGTTTTGTGTTTTACTTGAAATGGTAGGGATGCAAATTCCTCATCATACGATCTAGTTGGACAACTTATTTGGTCAAGGGGGCCAGGAAAATGGCAACTATATTTGGTCTTCGTTTTGCTTGGCGAATGACAAAATGCAATTTCCTTTTTTGACTTAGGTGAATGATTCATTTGCTCAAGATGGCCATGTGCTGTATAGATTTACAATTGTAAATGGGCGACTTAATTGTATATGATATTTTGATAAAGCTTATGTTCATCTTGATCTGGGTTAGACTGTGCTGCAGTATATTTTGCCTTTTTTCTGAAACTTTAAAATGTGGATTAGCTGTCAACTTTGACCTGAATATAGTTGTCCAAATCTATTTAGTGTATACAACATACCATGTTGACTATATTTCCAAGGCCGTATTTTAATATTTTGTGAATATTATAGGTTTGGCGTGTTTCGTAAGGAATTTTCAAATGTGACAGTTTTGAATGGTCATTATAAGAGTGTTCCACTACACATTTCATTTTAAGCTCGAATAGATTCCTAAAACATAGAATTTGACATTTGTGGGTGAAAAAATTAGGATTTCAATGACTAGGGGTGCAATTGTGAATGTGTCACTTTCAATTTTTGCCGAACTTGAAACTTCAGGTTTGGAATTTGGAAAACCTAAAAAAAAATTTTAAATTTGCCGAGGTTCTGCGAATGTCAAAGTTGAACCTCAAACTTGAGCCCAAGCCTGATCCAAATCTAATCACAAGTTGAACCTGAAGCCGAAATGGATCAAACCCAAATGAAAACATAAATTTCAAAGAAAAAGATTTTCTGCAAGATTTATGTTGAAATATGACCTTGGTAATTTTAGTGTATTTTCATATGTTTGAGAGAATACGTAAAATGCTTTAAATTCTGAAACAGAAAATCAACAATTCTACCATATCTGTAAATATAATAGTTGGTTAATGAGAACCTTATCATTTTCTTTTTTGGATTCATGTTTTTCGTCTTTTCAAGGATTAAATTAGTAAGGCATTAATAATTTAATTATGGTTTTCATTGTTGGCTCATGTTATTTGGGACATGCAGGTCACATTGTAACATCGTACTCACAATAAATCTCGAACGATGAAGTGGCTGAGCAAGCCTTTTAAAGGTTCAAGTCACAAAGTGTTATATGGACACTATGTAGGGGTGCATTTGGAGATGATAATGTATTTTGGCATGTGCCCTCTAATGCCATGGTAATCCCTAATTCATTAGAGTGTATTGTCTTTTAAACTTCAATCTTCTATCTGTTAACTTTAACAAAGTTGACTAATTTGAAACTGTATTTTAGTGGAAAAATTCACTGCTTTTTGGTGGAATAGTTCATAAATTATTCTGATCTTTTTTTGCAAGTGTACTAGTCACGATGATAAATGTGTGGTTTACTTCAAAGGGTTTTTATTTATTTCTAGATACGATTTTCATCATTTGCTTTGAATACTTCTCTAGTGCTTTACCTTCATATTTTATCCCTTGCACAATTTCTCTTGAGGTCCATGTTGTTATGTTTATTGGTTATTTTTGTGGAAAATTTTTCCTGAGGTTCTGCAAGGTAAATCCAAATGCAAAAAATACTATTTTACATATTGAGATTTGTTCAAGACATTGTTGTGTAATACTTGAATTTCATAAATCTAGATTTCTATTTCATTATCTATATCAATATATAAGAACAGGTTCATGGATTGTTCATATTTCTCAAATTGTGTATTTGTTCCTTTCCTGTTGCATGTTGTTTTATATTGTTATGTTGTGATTCAAATTTCTAGTTTTTCTTTTCAGTTATTCTCCTAAATAGTACATTCTTTGATAGATTATATCAAAAGTCTTACCAATACAATAACATTGATAGTTTTATGTGGACATTTTTGTTCAGGATGGTCCATTACATAATCAAGATGAGGAGCTGGATCATGGAATTGCACTTTCTCTTTCTGAAGAACTAACCAAACTAGATGGTATATGATGGAAATTTCTTTTTTTTACAGTTACTTTTAGTTTAATTATATCATTTAGCTTGATGCTTTTCATATATTCAACTAAAATTTTGTTGCTTAACAAGACTGTCATTTCCATGTTTTAGTGAACCTGTTTATGGTTTGATACTCTCATACATCCTTTATCAAGTTACATGCACCCTCATTAGAAAAAAAAAAGAGAATTTTGCTTTCCATGACTATCTTTCTTTGTCATTGTTGACTTAAGAAAGTCTTTTAGCTAAGAAACTAGTTTCAAGGTTATGGCATAACTTGACATATAAATTGAACATAAGCTATATCCAAAATGTTAACTTGTAAACTGCTTAGCTGGTTTTAGGCTTTCCATTTAAAATCTACTTCAGTTTGAACTTTGAACAAGTTGTTCCATAGACTTGAATATTAAGAGATTTTGGTGTAAGGATTAAAAATTAGCCCGTAAGGCCTCTTAGTTATTCATTTATTTTATCTGAATATAACATTTACCATTAAATTAGAACCACTCGGTACATATATGTCATAGATCAAGATCATACTTTGTAGATTGTCGTAGAATAAAAATAGGAGCAAGGACACTAAATTCTTTCAGTTTTCCTGATTCTTATTCTTTTGGTGTATCTTTGCACCTTTAGGGGAAATTTTTAGTTTAAAGTCTAATTCTTTAAAGGGTGCTAGCTCAATGGAAGAGCACCTATTTTACAAGCAGGAGGTTGGTGGTTCGATTCCATCATGCTCTGATATTAATATATAGGGAATGATGAAGATTAGTTTTTGGTGACAGATGTTCTTTTGACCATCACCAATGAGCTTATGGTGACATTTTTGACCCTTACCAAAATATGAAATGGTGACGGTCAACAAATGCCACCATATATACGCAACAATAGTGACGACCATTAAAGGTCCATCACCATAAATCGTTGTTTTTTATATGAAATGGTGAGGGTCATTGTTTGTCATTATAATCAATATTTGTGACGGACTTTGATGTCACCAATGAGTTTATGGTGATGGTCAATGAACGTCGCGATATATATGCACCAATAGTGACGACCATGAAAGGTCCATCACAAAAAATTGTCGTTGTTCATATGAAATGGTGACAGTCACTATCTGTCATTATAATCAATATTCGTGACGGACCTTGAATGTCACCACAACACATACTTTCAGCGACGCCACCTTTGGTGACGTTCATTTTTTTGGTGACGGAGGCTGTTGTCCATCACTATTTCTCATATGAAATGGTGACGGTCACTATCCGTCACTATAAATCATTATTTGTGACGTACCTTGAATGTCACCACAACATTATACTTTCGGCGACGCCACCTTTGGTGACGTTCACTTTTTTGGTGACGGAGGCTATTGTCCGTCACCATTTCTCATATGAAATGGTGATGGTCACTATTCTTCACTATAAATCATTATTGGTGACGGACCTTGAATGTCACCACAACACCTATACTTTCGGCGATGCCACCTTTGGTGACCTTCAATTTTTGGTGACGAAGGCTCTTTTGACCCTCACCAATGAGCTTATGGTGACCGTTTTCGCCCCTCACAAATGTGATTTTTTCTTGTAGTGTCTTATATCTGATAATATAAGATCCAAATCCAAGAGGAAATAAAAAACCAAGCAAAATAGGTGAGATAAACAAGCCTCTCACACCTAGAATGGTTGGAAAATGCCCAAATATGGGACTGCAACAATATGTAAACACAATTTTGGAGCATTATCAAGCTATTAATTCATGTAATGTGTCAATAAACACATTATCATCAGTTTTTGTCACAGAAGCAATCTTACACTTCATTTTATAGTCCAAGAGTTGGGGAAAAGCAACAAAATAAGCCCCAAAAATGTTATTCCTAGCTATTTGTGTAATAACAGAGGAAAATAATGGTGGGATCCCTTACAATATGTCCTATGGCACTCACATACCGATTTTGAGCAAAAATATTTGACTCTAGCTAAGCTAAACAGATCTCCCGGTCCCGATATGGCTCAAAAAGGCCCAGATCCTATGACTTAGCTTATGCAGAATTTACTGAAGCCTTTACGGCGTGATTTTCTAAGGGTTTATGATGCAATATGATGGAAATAACATAAATGGATTTTATTACATTAGATCATGAAGAAAAATGGAGAGAAAACCTCTTTTACACATTATAGAAATGAGTCGGCAAGGGTTTCATGAAAGTACAAGTGCAAAATGTTAGATCTGCAGATATAGATCTGGAAAACACAATATAACTAAAGCTATTGATAAATACAGCTTAAAAATACATAAAATGATGGAGGATCCTTCTTACAAGGTTCTCAGGAGAAGGGTTGGCCCTTTCCCTGAGAATAAAGCTCACAAGCGAGGGTTCAAACCTTGCTACTGCAGCACTCTGAAAAAAGACGCAGTTTCTGAAAATGACTGCGTTGTAGATGTTGGGACTACTTTGGCCAAGTTCCTAGATGTGAAATACTGCTCCGGAATGCTTTCCCACTGATATTTCAAAGGAAAGAGAGCCTCCTCCTCTGAAAAACAGGTGTCGGAAGTGGTGTTGTGGACCCTCACTGCAACACCCTGCCACACAAAGTTATATTATTGCAGAAATAATGTTGTAGCTGAAGGAGGATGCTTGGCCTCAAGCCTAGATGTGAGGAAAATTAGTACACTCCTTCAAGAGGCCTCTCAAGAAAGGATAAGGATTCCTAAACAGGAAATCCTTATGCTAAGCAGCACAACAATCTCAACTAAACAGTTGCAGAAAGAAAAATAGTGTTCAAGACCAAAATCAAATCATAAGCATAAACTTGTTCTGGCTACCTTGCCCTCCTTTAAACATGTGTGATCCTTCTTTCCTTGGGCACTCATTAGGGTTTCCTTCACCAAGGAATATTCCTCCCACTTGCACTACACTATCTCTATGGATGATCTCCTCCTCTCATATCTGCGTTGTTGACTTGGTCAAACTTGACCTTGTCCACATGCATTTGTCCCTGTTCACACATGGGAGTGTAAAATCCAGCTGCTACCTTGATCCCTTTCCACACCATGAGGGATTTTATTCATATTTTAACTATGCAATGGGTCTCCTTACCCATTTATTCATCTCCGAAGTGAGATCAAAAAAATTTAATATTCCAATTTGCTGCATGCAAATTTTAGAATATTACAGTCCTCCCCTCCCAAATGTTGCTTGTCCTCGAGCAACTGCAAGGATAGAACTGAAGAGTTGCATCCAAGGCATGGAGACTGAAATGTGTTGGGATAACACCTTTCCCCAAGTGGATCCTCCATCCCTAAGTAATCATCCATACAAAATGAGTCACCTCCCACCATGGCAACTCTAGAAAATTTTCCTCTACGTTGAGCTCCTGCAAAGTAGGTGGGCTGAAAATCTACACATGGTAGACAAGATAGCCTACCCCATGTTGTCTTCCTCTCCACTTATAATAAGTGTAGAGTATATGCTGATCTTGGGCTGCAACACCATTGCCCTCAAGTGGCAAGATGAAGATTAGATCTCCAAATATCTCCTCTCCAACGTTGTGAATCAAGCTAGCCCAAATCATCCCATATGTGATGGATAGGAAATCATCACCATATGGCATCCCATCAATCACATGGCCCACCTCAAAAAGAAACAAGTGTTGGATTGTGGTGGCCATATATCTTCCCATGCTCCCATTAGAACATGGAATGCAGAAAATGTGGGAATCCTCTTTCCAAAAGGACACATCCATCCCATGTGTCTCTCTCCCCATCATGCTCTCAATAGAGATAAGAAAAATATTAGAAAAATAGATTTGATCAGCATAAATATGAGAGAAATATTGAGTGTTTCATGTGGTGCAAGGAAGTACCAACAGTTTCCCATGTAGTTACAGCGCAGTTCCCCAAACTGCTGCTTCATAAAATAATATGGCAAGTTGTTTTTTAATACATGGATAGTTATGTATGTCATCAAGTATACTAATGAATAGTAACTGGTTAGGTACAATAGCTGATGATACATGTAAGAAAAACATACTTTCCCAAGGTCATATAAGAGATGGTTGTCTCCATCATATAGTGTTACACTATTTTTTGGTCATCTAACCCATTGTTATTAGATGGACCCAAGTACACCATGTAAGACCAATTTTACCCTAAGTAAAATCGGATTCACTATGAAAAATAACTTAGTAAACCATCTTTATTAAGTTGTTTATGGTCTAAACAGGAAACTCCATGAGGAATAATTAGTTAAACAATAGTTTAATTAATATCCCTGGTTATATTTAACCCAAAACAAGGAAATTAATTAGATAAATCATTATTTATCTTATTATTTTCTAAGAATAATTATTTAAACATTATTTAAATAATATTCTTTGTTAAATATGACTAAATCACCCTTAAATAATTAAATAAATCATTATTTATTTGATTATTACTCAACCACATCCTTTAAATGATAAATAAATCATTTATTTATTTATTATTTACAAATAAAGGGATTTGATCCAAGTCAAATTCCTTTTCCCTCCAACAAATATAATAAAATATTCCATAAAAGTTGGATCTTGATTTGGTTAATAATATTTTAATTATGCACCAATATCTAGACTAACTCAATATTTTGTTATAAATAGAAGGGTTTTTCCATTTGTTTATCACCTTTTTTTGCCTAAAGATGACTTTGGATCTATACTTTTGGTCTGACTATTGATCCACCATCATAGTCATATTTTGCTACCATTTTTGTCTAGGTTTTCTACACCATCAAGAGAGAGGAATTTTAGATCTGAAATGCTGAGGACTTACAAGAACCCATCCCATTGAGGAGGACTGTGAACACCCTCCTATGTTTTCCTCCAAGGTGCCCCTAATACAAAAAAAATTTCAACATATTCTTGTCTTGTGTATTGGATGCATGGAGTAAATCTTATTTTTTCTACTATTTAATGTCTTCTAATGCATAGATCTAGATTTTTGTAGCATTTATCTTGATCACCTAACTGCAGATTTGAAGATATTGAGAACCATATTTTTTGTTAGGTCTATTTTTATGCACAGCTAAAGTGGTATTTTTTCGTACGCTTGGAATTAAGATTCATACTAACAACTGGCAACTCCACACAGGTTTACGATTACGACCATTGTCATTTTTCTGATCCTTGCATATCCAGCTGCTTCAAACCCTAGGATTTCTCTTCAACCCCTTGTTTTTTCTTTTCTTGATGTTTTTTTTAACCTATAAAACCCTAAAACAATAAAAATTCTAACTTCCACGTGTTTTTGGACCTATTGTGCAGGTGACAGATATCAACCTCAGCTGAAACGACAACTTTTTCTGAAATCTGCCACCGAGAGTGTCGGAACTACAGGTTGTACTTTTCAGCCCAAAACCTGCAACCTAGACCCTAAGGGCGCACCTTACAGCCCAAAAAAGTGCGACCTCTACTCAAAACAGGTAAAAAAATGCGACCTAGACCTTTTGTAGGGATTTTTCTGAAAGTTTTCTAGGTTTGTCTGAGCCTCTGTTCAGGGTTGTCTGACCTCCATCTCCGCCTGTTTTGGACCTGTACTTGTTCTGTTTTGCTCAAATAAGTGGGAACCTAGCCCCCTTGGGCTTTAGTACCCTCCACCTTTTGTGGAAGAGTTTTTTCTGTTGCAGGTTGTCTGAAATTTCAGAGTGTTACACCATTTTTTTGGTCATCTAACCCATTATCATTAGATGAACCCAAGTACACCATGTAAGACCAATTTTACCGTAAGTAAAATTTCTTTCACCATATAAAATAACATTTGTCTATATTTCCTAAATCATATTTAACCCAAAACAAGGAAATTTATTAAATAAATCATTATTTATTTAATTAGTTCCTAGGAATAAGTTATTCAAGTCATTATTTATTAATATTCCTAGTTAAATTTCACTAAATCATTTGTAAATAATTAAATAAATCATTATTTATTTAATTATATTCCCACCATCTCCCTAAAATAATAAATAAATCATTTATTTATTTATTTTTTACAAATAAAGGAATTGACCCAAGTCAAAATACCTTTTCCCTCCAACAAATATAATAAAATATTCCTAAAGGGTGATTCTAGAATTTGATTAATAATATTTTATTCATGCACCGAGTTCTAGAACACCCCAATATTTTGTTATAAATAGAGGGGTTTTCCCCATTCATTAGTCACCTTCATTGCATTAGATCACTCTGGATCTACTCTTGGTCACCATTTTCCATTTTGCTTTATGAACTCCCATTGTGTTCCATGTTTGTTTTTCTACACCAATAAGAGAGAGGAATTTTAGATCTGAAACACTGAGGACTTCCAAGAACCCATCCCACTGAGGAGAACTGGAAAACACCTTTCTTGTTTTCCTCTCAGGTGCCCCATTCTTTAATATAATACAAATCATTCTTTTAAACACTTTGTTCTTGTCTAGTCTATTGAATGCATGGAGCCATATTATATTTTATCTGCTTAATATCTTTTTGTGCTTAGATCTGAATTTGTGCAGCAGACTTAAAGATATTTTGCAGCCATAATCGATGTTAGGGATATTTTTTATCGTAGCTAAAGTGATCTTTTACGACGAAAGATTCATACTAACAATTGGCGACTCCACACAGGTTTTATTTTACGACCACTATCGTTTTATCTATTCTTGCATATCTAGTTGTTTCAGACCCTAGGGTTTCTCTTCCATTTCCTGTTTTTCCTATTTTTATGGTGCTTTCCACCTATAAAACCCTTAAATCGTCAAATTTTTAACTTCCGTGTGTTTCTGGCCTTATTGCGCAGGTGACAGACATCAGGCGCAGCTGAGACGACAAAATTTTCTGAAATCTGTCACCGAAGGAGCCGGATCTGCAGGTCGCACTTATTGGCCCAAAAAGTGTGACCTGAGCTTGAGGACGCACTTTTCTACCCTAAACCTGCGACCTAGACTGAAAACAGGTCAGAACCTGCGACCTGCACTTTTTCTGCAAATTTTTCAGCACTTTTTCTGGGTTTGTTTGAAGCTTCTGTCAAGGTTTTCAAACCTCTGTCTCTGCCCGTTTAGACTTGTTTCTGATATACTTTACTCAACTAAGAGGGAATCTTGCCACTTAGGGCTCTAGTACCCTCCAATTTTTGTGGGAGAGTCATTGTTGTTTCAGAAGTCTGAATTTTCTGAGTTTTAGCCTTATTTTTCTCAGATCTGATACCTCCTTTTCATATCCCTTTAGATCAGCTCTCCTCCCTCTCAAATCACCTCATATCATTTTGTTTGGGTTCCTTTCCACGGCCACTGCCTTGTCTTTTCTATTTTTAGCTGATCTCCTCCGTTTTCGTAGCAACCTTGCCTTTGCCTATTTGCTGTTCTCTACACCACTTTTCAGCATATTTCTCCTTTAGATCCCAGTCCCTCCTGACATTAGATCTATTGGCCTCATTTTTGTGTGCTTGGCTTAGTTTTTTCCCTCTTATAGACTAGTTTTGAGAGACCCGCCTCCTTGGGTTACATTGATGCATTAGTATATGTTAATTTTCTGTTCTTTTCATTTTATTTACTGCAGATTGCTTTTCAGTTACAAAACACACTTTTTCTTTTACTCTCAAAACGTCTGGGTTTAAACCATTAAAATTAACGCACGCCACACACTGAACCTAAGTGAAAAAGTGCCTGGTTAACACCACCTAGAAAAGACTTTAAAATCAATTTTCACTGCACCTCTCTGCCCTTGACCTCCCTTGATTTTTCCCCTCCCTGCCCTTGTCGGTTTTTCTTCTTCCCGTCATCATTGCACCCCCAAGGCGCCTCTCCCGGAGACTTCTTGGCCTTGACCCTCCATTTCCAATCGGTTGACTTCCGCCTTCCCGTCGTTCTCGAGTAAGTCCTCCCCTGAGTCCGCACTTCGACTCTTCTTCTGATTGTTCGAGTTCTCCCCCTACTTCTGGTTCTCCCTCTTTTACCTTCATCATGTCTAGTTCAAGACCTAGCCCTAACACCAGTTCTACTGCTGGGTCCATTTCCAGTGGAACCACTACGGGACCTACCTCGACTGCCCCATTACTCCGTTATATGGCCGGCCTCAGTCTCCCCGATTTAAATCAGCTGATTAATGATCCTATTTGCCACGATGTTAGTTGGCCTGCTATGCCAACCAAGCTCCCCTCCGACATTCCCAAGTTAGAATGCCTTGCTAGTGAAGATCCCTCTAACCATATCCGATCTTTCCACATGTGGTGTTCCTCCAATTCCATCACCGATGACTCCATCCGTCTTCGTTTGTTCCAGCGCACGCTTACCGGCGAAGCTTCCAACTGGTATGTTGATCAAGCCACCTCTTCCCATACCACCTTTGCGACCATTGCCCAAGCCTTTTTATCCTATTTCCAGCTCCCTCTCCAATACGACACTGGCACTGAACTCTTAAACTCTTTCCATCAATCCTCTTTGACCCGCCTTTCTGCTCATGTCCAGGACTGGCGGCGGTGACAGAGCCTGTGTCGCGCTCCCCCCTTTGAAGATCGGGTTTACATGGACTGGTTCCTTCGCTCTCTATTACCTCCCATTGGCAAAGATGTCGCATCCCATTTTCCCCAAACCGAAGAAGCCGCCCTCCAAATCGCCTTGAAATATGACCTTATCTACGCTTAGTCTGGTTATGTTTATACCATCCTTCTTGACCTTCCCAAGCCCGGTGGCTCTAATGCCCTGGGGGCATCTCACTCTGTCGACGACATCGTTGGAGCCCTGTCACATACCTCTGCCCAACCTCTTCCAGGTCATGGTTTCCCTCTAGGGGCTAGCCCCTCCGACACTTTTTCCCCTCCAGGTAGCATGTATTCAGGATACAGCATGCCTCCTCCTTTTTCCCACCCTCCTACTTCCCTCGCTGCTACCCACCCTTCCCCTTATCCGTATCCACAACCTGGTGTCCCAGCTCCTTCAGCATTTGGACCCCCCACTCCCTTTCCTTTTCCACCCGTGCAACTGCACTTACTACCCCCTCCAGGGCAAGTCTTTGCACAGTAGGGGGCACCTAATTTTCTTCCCTCTCAAAGAAAGAGGAAAGGAAATTCATCTACCCCTGGTAATCGTGGACCCAATCCTTCAAGTATTGATCCTCACACTGCTACCCAGCCACAGGGTTCTCAGCCCAAGCCGAACAGGCCACTTCGCACCAATAAGCCCTGTTCGTGTTGCGGTGTTTATGGTCATTACACGCACGATTGTCCCTTATTACCACAAATGCGGCAGATGTGGGACTCTCGGGCCACCATGGGGGGACAACATTCCTCCCCTATTGTACCTCCTACCTCAGCTACTTCTCAACCCGCTGTGTTTACCGATCCTTTTCCCTCAACAAGGATTTCTGGCCACTCAACCCCCTCATGCCCCAGTAACCACTCAACCTTCCCCTTATGGTTCCTCTGATTACCAAATTCTCATGATGGCCTCTGACCCACCTCTCACCATCGACCTCAACCTTCAAACTCGGTCCCGTCAGTATTCCACACCTCCCGTTCCATCTGTCTCTGAGTCTCCATCATCAGGTCCTACAGAGCCTCTATCGACACCCAATGGTCCCTTGCAACTCCCTCCGCCCAAAGCCGAGGTTCATCCCAAGCCTCCTAAGGGACCATTATGCCGAAATGCTGCCTCTGTTCGGGCTGCCCATTCATACAACATAGTAGATGATCTGGCCCAATCTCCTGCTGCCATTTCAACACTGGAACTCCTCCAGTCGTGTCCTTCTCAAAAGAGGGCTCTACTATCTGCCGTGGGTGCTGTAGATCCTGCTGATGACCAATTGATTGTTTTCGATGCTCGTCAGTCAAAACATCCCCCTCTTCCTCCTTTGGTTTCTTTCCAAATCCCAGTCAAAATCCGAAACGCCAATGTTTCTCAGTGTATTATTGACGAGGGGGCATCTACCTATGTCATGTCCGCTTCGGTTTGGAAACAACTCGACTCCCCTGACCTGGCCCCTTCCACCATCACTCTTTGCGCGTGAGATGGCCATGCCTGCCAGCCCATTGGCCTATTCCGTAAATGTCCTATCACCCTTGCGGGAAAGACTGTTTGTGTCGAAGTTGAAGTTATCGACGCCCCTCTTGACTATAACATTATTTTGGGGCATCTTTACACCGATGCCATGTCTTCTGTCCCATTCGCAGTCCACCGCAAGATGTTTTTTCCTCATAATGGAAAGATTGTCACCATCGACTAGTTAACATATCATGAAACCAAATCTGAGACCTCCCCTGAGTCCACCATTTCTATTGTAACCAATAAGCAAACTGTCGATTCTTTGACCATTTTTTCCCTTGGAGTCTACAAAGACTCATCCTTGCTTGGCACCTTCCCCAGTCCCTCCCCTCCTCCTATCTCTGATCCTAGCTTGGCGAACGTTTACATGATTCAATCATCTTAGGCTCACCTTACGGAGCCCACTTTGGCTAGTCAGCAACCTCAACCTCAACCAGCTCCTAGCCCTTCGCCCCCGCTAGCCAGCCTTCTTCCTTCCGAACCTTCTTCTACACACCGTCCCCCCACGTCTCATTATCCTCCTGGGTTAATTCCACCCAATATCAACCCCCTTGGCACCATTCCTCCTGGCCATTTCCATGTTGGTCAGATACCTTTCCTTGCTCCCCCTCCCGGAGCTTATTCGGTCCCTATTTTGGCCACCCTATCTCTCCCCAACCTGACCCTGGGTATACCCGTCTAGTATCTTGACCCTCCAGCCACTACCCTGCTAGGCCAACCTAAACCATATATTACTTTAACCTCAGTTCAACCAATCCCCATGAATTCTCCCGCTATTAAAGAAGATTTTCGCCCTCCCTGCAATGAACTACCTCCTCATATGGCGATTGTGTAGCATGGTAACCGTAGTAGTGGGGAATCAGCGACAAGCAATTTTACAAACTCATCCTCCTCTTTCTACCACTCATCGCTCTCATCCCAAAGGTTTCGGTGATGTTGTCGCTCATGCCACCCACTTTTTGTCCTTGTGCTACCCCGCATCAAACTCCTAGTTAGTCGTTCCTAGAGTTTTCTCCACAATTTCAACTTTCTATTTTTCTCGCCCGCAGCTTCAAGAACCCAAAGTTTCGCACTAACAAACAAACGCTGTGCTTTGTGTGGTGTCCATGGCCATTATTCTCACCATTTTCCTCACCTCCCTCATTACCGAGCCTCTTTAGAGGTCATTCGCGAGTACGAGAAGGAAAAAAACCCATCCGCCTCTCCTATCCTCGCGCAATATGCGTCAGGCCAACTTGAGGATCCACCTTCTACCATTGACATTCCTTCTCCTGATGTTGAGATGTCGGAACCTGCTGCCCCCCTCCTATACCTATCATCATCCGTCCGACCCTCGGAGTACATTCCATCTGAATCCACTCCATTTGTTCTGCTTGATTCCCCTTCAGCAACATTCTTGGGCTTTACATCCTTCGATCATCTTTTTACTTTTTCTTCTATCATCCCCCTAGATGGTCCGTTTGTGAGCCTTTCTTCCCCTGCTGATGATTTAGGTAGCTTTGCAGCCTCATGTGGTTTCCCTGCCCTTTTCCCTCCCACCCATAACCATGATGATACCATCTGTATCTATGATATTCTCCGCAACCGGAGCTCCAACCCCCATACATCACCCTCTAGTCGGTCTGCGAGTCATAGCCACCCTATCTAGCCTACTAACTCCCATAGTTATCATGTGTTGTCTACCCTTCACTCACGCTTTCATCTTTGTTCTTACTCCTCCCATGTCTTGTCTTGTGACACTATTTTGCAGGACCTTCCGTCCACACATTATATTGGTTATGCCGATGGGACAAGTCACTATTCCCGAAATCTAGCCTCGGTAGCTTGGGCCATTTTTAACCCTTCTAACGATCCGCATGCGACCCTCTCTTCTCATGATCACGAGTCAGAAAGTTTTTCCGCATCAGGCGGTCTTTCTTCTACCAGTCACCCCATCTCCTATCATGATGATGACATTATGGAAGAAATCACCACCCCTGACTTTTTCTATTCCCCGTTACTCAAACCCATGCATTCACACCACATACACCTTGTGGCCATTACATTGAAACCCAATGTTTGAGTAAGGGGGCACCCATATTTAACATACCAAGAGAAGCAATTCTCTACAACTCTCCAAGTATATCTGGTCATGCCGACTTTAGTACCATTATTCTTCCACATTTAGAAGACACTCTAAAGTCCCATATCACTTCAAATCACTCCCGGGATGATACCATTTATCGTTCCTTTATCTTACATAAGCAACCCAGTCTTTTCAACCTTGTTGTTGACCAAACTATACGTTTTCTAAGAGAGCATCAGTTCATTATCTCCAAATCCTCTGTTTGGGATAGTGGCCCCAGGTATGCCAACCCTGAAACTTAAAGTCCATTTGATTCATATATGCAGTACTAAACGCGATTGGTAATCCTCCATTTCCTTTCTCAAACTACATAACCATAACCAAAACAAATGGCGCACCATATCCTTAAAATGTGTTTAAATTCCCATTTTTCTACATACATTTTGTCATGACCACAACATGCTTGGGGTCACCTATGCCCCTCAACCATAAATATCCTAGATCTCAACCAAAAACAACACTAAAACCCCCTTTCTCTACCAGGTCGCACTTTTCAGGTCATTTCCTAGGACAGGTTGCAGTTTTCTACCCAGTACCTGCTACCCAGGCCGCAGAACAGACCCCAAAAAGTGCGACCTGGCCTGTTCATGTGCTCTGGGTACATTTTAGTTTTTAGTACCTTGATACTTCACCAGGACACATTTTTTCCATGAAGGGTCTATTCCCCTCTTCTCAAAATCGAATTCGTTCACTTACGACACTTGTACTTGGGGCACCGCTTTGCCTCCTTACTCGTCTTCGTTCGTGTTGATTTTCGTCATGAGCTACCCTATTGTACTCATGATTTTATGGTCCCCCATTGGACCTGTACTATGAGGCAGGACCATTGAGTCGCCCTTGCTTAGAGCATCTAAATCAAGTCACCATAACATTCACAAAGTCTATCCCAAGTCCCTTTGTACCCCACTCTAGTATTCCATCCTTTCCTGCTTGGCCCCTCTCTTGTGTCGCACATTATGGCCTTCAATACCCTTGTCTATTATCCCTCATGATATTGTGTTAG
Organism: Pinus albicaulis; assembly: GCA_034641835.2. Lineage (NCBI taxonomy): Eukaryota > Viridiplantae > Streptophyta > Pinopsida > Pinales > Pinaceae > Pinus > Pinus albicaulis. Next base: position 550,941,538 of record CM076576.1, read on the forward strand.
TCGCTGCCAAGCCATTCATACCCTCTATGCTCTAACAAGGGAAGTCATCCAACCACTCCTCCGTTTCTCTCATTTCATCATCATCATCAGTGTCTACTTGTTTGTCGCGCTACTATCTTCCCTCGTGCCTTAGATGGGGTTCCCTTATTTCCTCACCCGTGGCAGACCTACTTCTGTCGACATCAGCTCATTTACTCCAGAAGCCAGGTCTAGGGGGCAGTGTACTTTGGTTCGAGCTCTTCTTAGCCTGATCGTGATCTATACACTTGATGGTCCAGTGATGCAGCAACATCTATTGGTGATTCCCGGGCATGTGTGAGCTGTCTCAACCCTCATGAGGGGGTGGCCCTACAGGTAGCCCCCCACATGCCCGGATGACTTCTTCATTTCCGCCCTTGATGCAGTTCCTCTCATTTGATGATATCGGCCTCAACCGCTTGCAGCACCTCTTCGATTTGCATATACCAGTCAGATTTTGTGAGCCCTCCCCCGTGTGTAGGGGGCATTTGGGTATATTTATATCTCATGTAATAAAATCTTCTTGTATAAGTTCTGAAGTTCATTCCAGGCATCACATGTATGTGGGATTCATCATTTTTATCTGGCTCGTGTTTAGGCCAGCACATGTTTCATTCTTTCATTCCGTGGTTTTCCGAGCGCCTTATTCTTTGTACTATTGTCTCGGCGGGCATAGGTATGCCTCCCCCACCGCCTTTCACACTGGTACTACTCCATCATCTAGAGACTTGTTGCACCTGTAAGTCTCGTCTCCTCCGGGTCTAGTCCTTTAGCACATTAGACTACCCTACATTCCTCTCTCTCACTTCCCTCTTGATGCCTATTGATTGAGTTCTTACAATGTACTTCGGTCATACGATTTGCTCCTAACACTCGTACGTTGGGGGAAATTTGTTACACCATTTTTGTGGTCATCTAACCCATTATCATTCAATGAACCCAAGTACACCATGTAAGACCAATTTTACCCTAAGTAAAATTTCTTTCACCATATAAAATAACATTTGTCTATATTTCCTAACTCAAATTTAACCCAAAACAAGGAAATTGATTAAATAAATCATTATTTATTTAATTATTTCCTAGGAATAAGTTATTCAAATCATTATTTACTAATATTCCTAGTTAAATTTGACTAAATCATTTGTAAATAATTAAATAAATCATTATTTATTTAATTATATTCCCACCATCTCCCTAAAATAATAAATAAATCATTTATTTATTTATTGTTTACAAATAAAGGAATTGACCCAAGTCAAAAGACCTTTTCCCTCCAGCAAATATAGTAAAATATTCCTAAAGGGTGATTCTAGAATTTGATTAATAATATTTTATTCATGCACTGAGTTCTAGAACACCCCAATATTTTTTTATAAATAGAGGGGTTTTCCCCATTCATTAGTCACCTTCATTGCATTAGATCACTCAGATCTCCGATCTACTTGGTCACCATTTTCTTTTATTATGAACTCCCATTGAGTTCCATGTTTGTTTTTCTACACCAATAAGAGAGAGAATTTAGATCTGAAACACTGAGGACTTCCAAGAACCCATCCCACTGAGGAGAACTGGAAAACACTTTCTTGTTTTCCTCTCAGGTGCCCCATTCTTTAATATAATACAAATCATTCTTTTAAACACTTTGTTCTTGTCTTGTCTATTGGATGCATGGAGCCATATTATATTTTATCTGCTTAATGTCTTTTTGTGCTTAGATCTAAATTTGTGCAGCAGAATTAAAGATATTTTGTAGCCATAATCGATGTTAGGGCTATTTGTTATGCGTAGCTAAAGCGATCTTTTACGACGAAAGATTCATACTAACACAGAGTCTTCCACCATTTTTCTTAGATCTGATACCTCACCTTCATATCTTCTTCGGATTGGCTTTTTATCCATCCAAATCACCTCATTTAGCTTTGTTTGGGTTTTCCTCTAGGGTTCACTCCATTTCCCTCCTGGAGATAGCCTTTTGCCACCTCTTTTTACAGCAAATTTTCCCTCTGATCTATTGCTGTTTCTGCACCACTTTCTAGCAGATTTGGTCCTTTAGATCCCTGTCCCTCTTGACCTTAGATCTATTGGGTTTTTCGTGTGTTTTGATTAGTTTTTTTCTCACTTATAGAATAGTTGTTGAGAGGCCTGCCTCCTTGGGTTTAGATTATTGCATTATTAACTGTTTATTTTCTGTTTTGAAAGCTTATATACTATCATTTGCAAGTTTATTTGTAGCTATACAACACACTTTTTATTTTCTCTACAAACGTCTAGGTTTAAAAATTAAAATTTACACACTTCACACACACACCGTAAGCGAAAAAGGGCTTGGTTAACACCGCCAAGAAAAGACTCTAAAACACTTAAATCAATTGATCTTGCACCTCTTTGCCCTTGTTTTGACATTGTAATCAGTTGATCCTGCACCTCCTTGCCCTTGTTGGTCTCTTTTTCCTTTGTGCCGTGTTTTTTTTGTCATCATTGTGCCACCAAGGCATTCATTCCAAAGACTTCTTGGCCTTCAGCCTCAGTTTCCGGTAGGAAGACTTACTCCTCCGTATAGGATTCAAGTTAGTCCTCCACCAATTCCGCACTCTGAATCTTCTTTTGGTCCTTTGGGTTCTCCTCCTTGTTCTGCCTTCGATTCTCCCCCTGTCACCTTCACCATGTCTGGTGAAAAACCTAATGCTGGTGGTAACCCCGACCCTCATGCTAGGAATACCACTAGTGGGATCGCAACAGACACTACCCGGCTGCACCCTTGCTCCCCTTCATGGAAGGCCTCATCCTCCCCAATTTCAACCAATTGATAAATGATCCTATACACCATGATGCTAGTTGGCTTGCTATGCCAACAAAACTCCCTTTAGACACCCCAAAGTTTGAAGGCCTTACTGGAGAAGATCCTTCAAATCATGTTCGATCTTTCCACATGTGGTGTTCGTCTAACTCCATTACTAATGACTCTATCTGTCTTTGGCTGTTCCAATGAATGCTTACAGGTGAAGCTTCTAAGTGGTATGTTGATCATGCCCCTTCCTCTCATAGCACCTTGTCAACTCTTGCCTGGGATTTGCTGTCTTATTTCCAACTTCCCTTTCGTTACGACACTGGTACTGAACTCTTGACTTCTTTCTGTCAATCGTCTGCAACCCGCCTTTCCGATCATGTCCAGGAATGGTGGAGAAGAAAGAACCTATGTCGAGCTCCTACCTTCGAAGACCATGTCTACATGGACTGGTTCCTTAGATCTCTTTTTCCACCTATCAGAAAAGATGTCGCATCGCACTTTCCCCAAACCAAATAAGTTGCTCTCCAAATTGCATTAAAATATGACCTGATCTACGCTCATTCAGGTTATGTTTATACCGTTCTACCTGATCTTCCCAGACCTAATGGTGCCAATTCACCTGGGGCATCTCATGCCGCCAATTGTATCATTGGAGCGCTCTCTAATCTGTATGCTCAACCTCCCATGGGCTATGGTTTCCCTCGGGGGGGGCCAGCACCTCCTGCACTTTTCCCCCTCCCAGTAGCACGTATCCAGGATACGACATGCCTCCTCTTTTTTCCAAACCTCCTGTTTACCACACTGTTACCCAACCTTCTTATTATCCGTATCCACAGCCTGGTGTTCCAGCTCCTCCAACATTAGCACCTCCCCCTCCCTTGCCTTCTCAACCCCCGCAACAGCAGCCACCCCCTCAGGGGCAGGTGTATGCATAGCAGGGTGCTACTAGTCCTCCTCCCTCCAAAAAGAAGAGGAAAATCACTCAAAATCAGTCTGCTCCTGGTAATCCTGGACCTAATATAGGTAATGCTCCCAACATTATGAACCAGCAACAGGGCATTCAACCCAAGCAGGACAGGCCTATTAGCACGAATAATCCCTGTTCTTGTTGTGTTGTTTATGGTCATTACATGCATGATTGTCCTCTTTTTCCACAAATGTGGCAGCTATGGGAGTCTCAAGAAACTTTGAGAGGACAACAAGCCATCCATTCCATTCCTCCCAGTCGTACACCTAGTCAACCAACTGTGCTTACTGATCCTTTCCCTTAGCAAGGATTCATGGCTACCCAACCACCTGAAGGACAGGTGGCCACTCAACCTCTTCCATCTGGTACCTCTGATTACTAGATTCTCATGATGAACTTGGATCAACCACCAACTGTTGACATCAATCTTCAGACTCAGTCCCATCAGTACAACAAGCCTCCCGCTACGTCTGTTCCTGAGCCGCCTCCTTCGGTCACTACAGAGCCTCTTTCGACACGTAATGGCCCCTTGAAGATCCCTCAGCCTAGGGTGGAGATTCATACCAAGATACCTAAGGTACCACTATGCTGAAATGATGCTTCTGGCAAAGCCGCCCATTCGTATAGCATAGTAGATGATTTGGCACAATCCCCTACTGTCATTTCAACACTGGAACTCCTCCAGTCATGCCCTTCACAACGAAAATCTCTACTATCTATTGTGGGAATTGTAGATCCTTCTGACGATCGATTAATTTTATTTGATGTTGACTGATCAGAGCATCCTCCTCTCCCAGCCTCCATTTCTTTCCAAATCCCAGTCAAGATCTGGAACACTAGCATTTCTCAGTGCATTATTGATGGGGGGCATCCACCTGTGTGATGTCCGCTTTGGTTTGGAAACAACTCGGATCACCTAAGTTGGCTCCTTCCATTATCACCCTCCGAGCATGGGATGGCCATGCCTCCCATCCCATTAGCGTATTCCACAATTTTCATATTACTCTTATGGGAGAGACTGTTTGCGTTGATGTAGAAGTCATAGATGCCCCCTTAGATTACAACATTCTATTGGGTTGTAGCTACACTTATGCAATGTCTGTTGTCCCTTCTATGGTCCACTGCAAGATGTCCTTCCCTCATGACAGAAAGATAATCACCATTGACCAGTTGACATATTACGAACCGAAGTCTCAGACCTCCCCTGAGTCCACTATCTCTTCGGTGGCCAACAAGCAAATTGTCGATTCTTGGACCAGTGTTTCACCTGGAGTCTACAAACATTCCTCATTTCTTGGTACATTCCCTAGTCTTCCTCATCCTATCTTTGATCCCAGCTCATCAAAATTTTTCATGATGAAATCGTCTCGAGCTTCTCTCAAGCGGCCTGCCTCGGCTAGTCAGTAGCCTCCTTGCCCTCCGCAGCCTTCTCCAAACCCTTCGATGTAGACTTCTGGACCTCCTCCTCCTGGCCCTTCAGCTGGTACTCATGAGCCTCTTTACCCTCCTAGAACGGTTCCTCCAAGCCTTAAACATTTAGGAGTCATCCCGCCTAGCCATTACCCCTCCAGTCAAATACCATTCCTAGTCCCTCCACCAAGTGTCTATACAACACCTATCATGGCCACCCTCTCTCTTCCTAGCTTGACCATTGGGATTCCCGTCTGGTACCTTGATCCTCCAACCTCTACCCCACCAGGTCAACCTAAACCTTATCTTGCTTTGACCCTGGTTCAACTGGTCCCCCTGACTTTTCCTATTGTCACAGTGCCCCAGCCACCTTAATAGGAACTACCTCCTGTTGCGACCTCTTCGGGTAAGAAGGGAAGAGCTCGCAAAAGGGCCTCAAAGGACAAGGTCGCACCGACTGACCCTACACATCCTCCATTAGTCACGCCACCCATACTTGTCTCGAGTTGCCCCGCATCAAGCCCATGGTTAATGTCGCCTTCCTTGAGTCTACGGTCCCTGAAACCTATGCTTCTTTATTGAATGTAGCCAAGAACACCAGGACTATTCACACCAAACACCCTTGTGCTTTTTGTGGTCTCCATGGCCATTACTCTCATCATTTTCCCCGCCTTACGCATTACCGTGCCTCTTTAGAGATAGTTCGGGAGTACGATATTGAACAGAACCAATCTGATTCTCCCGTACTTGCACAGTATGATGCAGGCTAGACTGAGGATTTACCCGCTCCCATTGATATTCCCCCTCTTGATGTTGAGATGACAGAGCATGCGGCCACCATCCTCTACCTATCATCCTTCATGAGACCCTCGGCAGAAGCTCCCTCTGAGTCTTCTCCTGTTGTTTCGCTTGACCTCCCTTCGGCAATCCCCCGAGGCTCAACATTAGTAGATCCCTTATCTACTTGTTCTTATGTCATCCCTCATGATGATGCACATGTGAACCTTTCTTCTCATGATGATGAGTCAAGTAGCCTTGCCGCGTCATGTGGTCTCCCTTCCTCCTGTCCTTCCACCTCCTATTGTGACGACGACATCATGGAAGCCATGTCCACCCCTGACTTCATTGTTCTTGCCCATAAACAGGATGCCATCATCCATAAATTTGGTGACTTATGCAGCCTGAGCTCAAGCTATGCCTTCGGTAGCTCCCACACTCCCCCTCATCAGTGGCATGTGAGTAGTAGACATCCTACCCAGATCACTCCCTTCCGTGGAATGCGTTCGATTTCTACTTTGCGCTCAGGTTGCCTGCATTGTTCTTCATCATTCCATTTATTATCTTGCGGCACCTTTTAGATGGACCCCCTGTCCACTCCTTATATCATTTTTGCTGATGCTGCAAGTCACTACTCCTGGAATCTAGCCTCAGCAGGTTGGGCCATTTTTACCCCCTTGCATTCGCTTGTTCTCTCGAACAGTGCATGCATTGGTACTGCTACCAATAATCAGGCCGAATATGATGCAGTGCGGGGTTTATTAGCCAATTCCCTTTCACATCGCATCCTCCACCTTCATGTTCATTTATATTCCCTGCTTCTTGTCATGCAATTGAATGGTGTCTATCGTGTGCATAATCCTATCATTTTCAGAAGATATTTACGAGTGAAGCTTTTGATGCATGAATTTGAAATCATTACTTTCAGTCATGTACCTAGAGCACAAAATCACTATGTAGATAGCATTGCAAATCATATTCTAGATTGGAATTTAGCACACACATATAACACAAGACAATAAAATTAAAATATCACAACGATGCATATCCATAATATGTGTCGTATAAAATGTTTTCAATTTCATCTACTCGAATACATATGACATGCCCATAGCATGTTACAAAAACTCAAAACTGGGGGCACCACCTGCCCCTACATACTAATCACTATCTGGAGGATCCTGAGCCAATGTATTTGCCCCTGTAGCTTGTATATCACGCATACCCTGATCGGCCATCGACATGAGCCGCATGACCCCTCGCCATTCAGAGGGTAGAAAAATACATGGCTCTATGTACTGGTCATCCAAGTCCTGCCAACCACACTCTGAAACACCGATCAGAAGGCTCTCACATCTATGACGGATGTCCTCTAGGAGGGCTGTTGCATCCTCATTTTTCTGCGCCCTTGTTCCACTAGGTCCTGCGGTCCCCGATGCTACAGTTCATCCCATATATCCGACTGGTTTTACCGGTGCTGTATCTTCATACCAAAAGTGAAATAATTAGTACCACATACAATATTCTAGACCTTTACATGCACATAAAAGATTAGCAATTTTTCACTTACCATTAAGTCCCCATATTAGACCAAGTGGAAGTGGCAGATCCGGGTCCCCACAATAACTCATCCCACTATAGGGATAGTCGTCTATATATAGTGGCATATGATCCCAATGAGAAAAGAACTCGGGTTGGAACACTCGTCCAACTGCCCCACCTCCTCCTGTGCATAGTAGTCGCCCCCACTGGCACATCCTCGGCTCTCTCAGGCCCCCATCTTGGAGCTGTATGCGAGGTCGAAGGGTCAGAATCTTCTCAAAGAAGAACGAGCACAAAATTGTACCATATGCACAGTCATGGTTCACTTGTCACTTGCATAGCGACAATTGTCATTTCAACGACGACAGCATCATCTGGGCCCACCCATAGTAGGTCCCACTCAAAAAAATTTCCACACGCATCATCTGCCCTCTAGTGATGTGATGGAGTGCCCGGTTGCCCAAGATCCGTAACACCGTTGCGGCCATAGCATGGGTCTCTAACCTCTCCAAATCCCCAATGGGTATCTGAGTCCCCTTGAATTAGAGACCTGGTCAACAATGGCACTCTACAAACTTTATGATGTTCCACCCTCACGGTAATATTGGATGAGTATTCCATACCATCCCAAGTGGTGGGAGACCAGTCAGGAAATATATATCCTGGACCGTCAACTCAATTCGGTGCCTCTGCATTATAAAGACCTCATGTTCCGGGTCCCAATAGCTGACAATTCGGGCCAATAAGGGCTCTATAGCCCTCATCAAAGGGTTCTCCACAAACTTCATAACCCCAAACCTGGCCAAAGCACTACAAACACCTTGATCCTCTTGGATCTCCGATTGTAATGCGCCAAGGTCTCTCTCTCTCCATTTGATCCGTAATTCTACCATATCTGCACAAAACCATCATATTTGTCAGTATACAGATAGGAAAGACTACATCTCATCATAAAACCCCAGTGCTCAGCCAAAAAACAACACAAAAAAACCCATCCCTGACAGGTCGCACTTTTTAGGCTCAAACCTGGGACAGGTCGCATTTTTTTGCTCAAAACCTACTACCCAGGTCGCATTTTTTGCCCCAAAAAGTGTGACCTGGCCGTGAAGAGGAGAAGGGGGCTATTTCTGAGCCCTGGGGACCTAATCTGAAATTTCAATCCACTGAAAAGAAAGAGTTGGGTTAGGCCTCTTACCTGCAACTGACGAATCTCTATTCCAACGGTCATTTTGTCTACTTCAATCACCGCAAGATTTAGGGCCTTCTCTCCTCTCTACATTCACCATAGCTCCACATGCAAATGAGTGAATTTGGAGGGAAAATGCCTTATTAAAAGAGAAACCCCTGTTTTTTCTTTCGCCTGTTGTGATGCAAACGTAGCTCCATTTACAAAACCATACATACTATTGGAAAGCTCTCACCAAGACCTCAAATGGGTATCTGTTAGTTTTTAGTGATTTGATACTTCACCAGGACACATTTTTTCCAAGAACCGTCACTTCACCCTTCCTCAAAATCGAATTTCTTCACTTGCGACACTTGTACTAGGGGCACCACTTTGCCTCCATACTTGTCCATGCTTGTGTCGACTTTCATCGTGAGTTACCATCTTGTACTCATGCTTTTATGGTCCCCATTGGACCTTTTCTATGTGGTAGCACCATCGAGTCACCCTTGTTTATAGCATCCGAGTTGAGTCATCATTGCATTCATGGAGTCTATCCCAAGTCCCTTTTCATCTTGCTATAGTCCTCCATACTTAATTGCTTGGGCCCTCTCTCGTTTTGCACATTATGGCCTTTAGTCCCACTGTCCCCTATCCCTCATGATGTTGTGTCTGTCGCTGCCAGGTCATCCGTACCCTTTATGCTCTAGCAAGGGAAGTCGTCTGTTCGCTACACAGTCCCCTCTATTTCATCATCATCATTGGTGTGAGTCTGTTATTCGTTCTACTATTTTCTCTTGTGCCTTAGTTGAGGATCCATTATTGCCTTCACCTATGGTGGACCTCCTTCTGTCGACATCAGTTCATTCATTCCAGAAGACAGGTCTAGAGGGAGGTGTACCTTGGTTCCAGTGTCCACTCTTTTTTGGTGCCATGGATCAGGCAAAGGACCTCCTTATTTCTCTTTGACGTGATTGTTTCTCAACTCCACCTCCTTTTAGCATGATCCAGATCCGTATACTTGATGTTTTAGTGATGCAACAGCTAATATCGGTGATTCCCGGGTATGTGTGTGATGTCCTAGCCCTCATGAGGTGGTGGCCCTACAGGTAGCCCCCCACATACCCGGATGACTTCTTCATTTCATCCTTCGATGTAGCTCCATAGATTTGATGATGCTGGCCTCAGCCGCTTGCAGCGCCTTCTTGATTGCATATATCAGTAAGATTTTTAGAGCCCTTTTCTATTTGCAGGGGCATCTGGGTTGTATTTATATCTCATGTAATTAGATATTATTGTACAAGTCCTGGTTGCTATCCTAGGCACAATATGTATGTGGGATTCATTATCATGTTATTTATCTGGCTCATGTTTATGCCAGCATACATTATATTATTTCATCCTGTGGTTTTCCGGATGCCTCATTGTTTGTACTTTTCCTCGGCTGGCATAGGTATGCCTCCCCTACCACCTATAGCATAGGTACTCACTCATCAAATAGAATTGTTGCACCTATAAGTCTCGCCTCCTCAGGGTCTAGTTCTTTCAGCACTTTGGTCTACCTTATACTCCTCTCTCTTTGACTTCCCCTTCGACGTCTATTGATTGAGTTCTTACAATGTACTTCGGTCATACGATTAGCTCCTAATGCTCGCAGGCAATCTGTTACACTATTTTTTGGTCATCTAACTCATTGTTATTAGATGGACCCAAGTACACCATGTAAGACCAATTTTACCCTAAGTAAAATCACATTCATTATGAAAAATAACTTAGTAAACCATCTTTATTAAGTTTTTTATGGTCTAAATAGGAAGCCCCATGAGGACATATTAAATAAATCTACATTTGTTTGATTTTCCTCAAGGAATAATTAGTTAAATAGCAGTTTAATTAACATTCCTGGTTATATTTAACCCAAAACAAGGAAATTAATTAGATAAATCATTATTTATCTTATTATTTTCTAAGAATAATTATTTAAACCTTATTTAAATCATATTCTTTGTTAAATATGAATAAATCACCCTTAAATAATTAATAAATTTATTTCATTATTACTCAACCACATCCTTAAAATGATAAATAAATCGTTTATTTATTTATTATTTACAAATAAAGGGATTTGAACCAAGTCAAATTCCTTTTCCCTCCAACAAATAAAATAAAATATTTCATAGAAGTTGGATCTTGATTTGGTTAATAATATTTTAATTATGCACCAATATCTAGACTAACTCAATATTTTGTTATAAATAGGAGGTTTTTTCCATTCATTTATCACCTTTTGTTGCCTAAAGATCACTCTGGATCTATACTTTTGGTCTGACTAATGATCCATCATCATAGTCATATTTTGCTACCATTTTTTTCTAGGTTTTCTACACCATCAAGAGAGAGGAATTTTAGATCTGAAATGCTGAGGACTTACAAGAACCCATCCCATTGAGGATAACTAGGAACACCCTCCTGTATTTTCCTCCCAGGTGCCCCTAATACAAAAATTATTCAACATATTCTTGTCTTGTCTATTGGATGCATGGATTAAATCTGACTTTTTCTACTGTTTAATGTCTTCTAATGCATAGATCTAGATTTTTGCAGCATTTATCTTGATCACCTAACTGCAGATCTGAAGATATTGACAACCATATTTGTTGTTAGGGCTGTTGTTATGCACAGGTAAATTGGTATTTTTTCATACGCTTGGAATTAAGATTCATACTAACATATAGATTGGTCCAAAATTTACCATGAAGCCAAATGAAAAGCTTGCCTTCTTGTGGAGCAATGCAATGAATAGAAATGGTAAGAGCATGCAAATATTGTATTAGACAATCAATAAGTACAAAAAAAAATTTCTCACCCCCTCCTTGTTTACCAAGTGCATCAAATGTGAAGTGATCCTAGGGAAACTCCATCAACAAGTCCAACCCCCAAGGTGACAACATTGTTGGCCCATGCAAATAGGCTCTTGCCAACTCATAACTCCATTCTTTGACATGTAAAATTTCAAAGGCATCTCCCATAATGCTGCTACACATAAGAATATCGTCCCAAGGTGGAAGCACCTCTTGAACATCTAAGGCCAAGGAGTAGCCCCTTTGCACCATGATAGTTCCACCTCCTACTCCTGCAATATCATGCAAAGTGTGAGAGAAAATCTGCCCTTGCTCTCCCAAGAATAACCCAATAAACAAAATTTTTTGTTGCCTCCTCATACCTCAATCATACAAATTATGTAGTGAAAACATGGTGAAGAATGTCATATCAACACAATGCATCCATACTCTTTGCTTATCCATGATGCAAGTATCCTTCCACATACCCTTAGAAAGAGGATGATGACCAAACTCTTTCAAGAGAAACCAACGCAGCCAAGCCTCCTGCTACCCAGTATCATAGATTTGCAAGTAGCTTTCCAGCTTCTTGCTCATCATCCACATCCATCCATCCACATGTGGGTGCCTTCCATCAGGTTCTTCCTTAGCACTCTCCCAAGGAGATCTATCATTCTCCCAAATCAGATTTCCACTCTTGCATTTCATGGGATGTTAAAATGCAACTCCTTGGAGATCTTCTAGAGAAGACCTCTCATCAGTGTCCCCCTTGAATCCGTAAAGATCCAAGTGTGATGAGGGAAACACCTCCTCAAATTGTTGAATAACCTTGCACTCCAGGATGTGTTGAAGTGCACCTCCAATTATATCTCTCCATGAGACCTTCGCTTCATCAATGGCCTTCCAAAACCAATAAGGTTCTGGATATGCTGCAGGTAGAAATTTCCCTTTGAGCTAGGGAGTGCTCATTGAGAAAGTGTCATCTAGAAAGGAGAAATTTTTTCTCACTTAAAGATGTCTACCATCTATCTTTCCTTCCTCCATTTCTTCATAAATGAAGCTTCCATTTGAATGATCCCATAAAGAATGGGTCCTTCTTTCTTCATCACTACTCTTATACAATGTAGTGTAAATTTTTTGCTCTAAATCATAAGTATACCGTAATGTAGATCCCTCCATAATATTTGTTGAAATGACATGAGATGGAAACTTAAGCATACCTTGGTGAAATGTGGAAGCAAGAGTTCCTCCCTCAACTATGTTGGCTTCCTTCAATGATGAACATGAAGGTTGCTCCTCCAAGGTTGTGAAATCACTCGTACATGCTCCCTCAAGTGGTGGTGAGGGTCTATATTTTTCAGATCCTCCTTCCCCAAATCTCCTGATCAACCTTGGAGAGAACTCAGCAAGAGTAGACACTCTTGCATGGCTCAAATGGCTGAACCACCAAGCGTTTGCTTCACCTTCAAGGTGCAGCGCTGCAATTTCTACAACCTCTCTCTCTACTATTGGATGTATTAGGAAGAAAGCCTCTAGTTTCATCACCTAAGACATTGCTGCACATGTGAGTGATCCATAAAAAGTGGACAATAGGAATCTATTTCCTCTCATCATTCCATGGTTGTATATCCTCCTTTCTTCTTCTAGCTGAATGAATTGTGGTAAAGCTAGAGTCTCCATGAAGGCTCTAGGTTTATCTTGGTACTCAGCAAGGTATTCACATAGAATTTCAGATTCCAAGTGTCCTTTATGTCTCTTTTCTTCCCCTCTTTGAGAATAGGAAGTGCATGGCTCTCCCTCTTCTCGAAATGCTCTAGGAGTTTCACTGCAACTCTTCATCTGCTTAACCTCCTTGGGGAGGTCCTTCTTGGATCTGAAAAGTGATGAGATCAAGATAATCCTCTTCATAATTCTTATCTTTCTTCTTCTTATAGCTGGAACTCATAGGCTGAGCCAAATATCATGCTTTGATACCACTGTAATATCCCCAAATTGGGATTGCTAGCAAGGCATGCCTGAAAAATGCATTTTTCAGGCATGTATGCTATAGAAAACAAGATTAGCCCTTGGATCTATTATATATGATAATATAAGATACAAATCCAAGAGGAAATCAGAAACAAAGCAAACTAGGTGAGATAAACAAGCCTCTCACACCTAGAATGGCTGGAAAATGCCCAAATATGGGACTACAACAATATTTAAACACAATTTTGGAGCAGCAGCAAGATATTAATTCATGGAATGTGTCAAGGAACACATTATCATCATTATTTGTCACAAAAACAATCTTACACTCCATTTTATAGTCCAAGAGTTGGGGAAAAGCAACAAAATAAGCCCCAAAAACGATATTCCCAGCTATTTGCATAATAACATAGGAAAATAATGGTGGAATCCCTTATAATATGTCATATGGGACTCACATACGAAATTTTAGCAAAAACCAATCACTCTAGCTAAGCTAAACAGATCTCCTGGTCCCGATATGGCTTAAAAAGGCCCAAATCCCATGACTTAGCTTATGCAGAATTTAATGAAGCCTTTACAATGTGATTTTCTAAGGGTTTATGATGAAATATGATGGAAATAACATACATGGAGTGTATTACATCATATCATGGAGAAAAATCGAGAAAAATCCTCTTTTACACATTATAGAAATGACTCGACAAGGGTTTCATGAAAGTACAAGTGAAAAATGTCAGATCTGTAGATCTAGATCTAGAAAATGTAGTCTAACTGAAGCTATAAATACATACAGCTTAAAAATATAGAAAATTAAGGAGGTTCCTTCTTACAAGGTTTTCGGGAGAAGGGTTGGCCCTTTCCCTGAGAAACAAGATCACAAGCAAGGGTTCAAACCCTGCTACTGCAACACTTTGAAAAAGGATGTAGTTTCTGCAAATGAATACATTGTAGATGTTGGGAATACTTTTTCCAAGTTCCTAGATGTGCAATACTACTCCAGAATTCTTCCCCACTGATCTTTTAAAGGAAAGAGAGCCTCCTCCTCTGAAAAACAAGTGCCAGAAGTGGTGTTGTGGACCCTCACTGCAACACCCTGCAACAAAATATTATACTGTTGCAGAAATAACTATATAGCTGAAGGAGGATGCTTGGCCTAAAACTTGGATGTGAGGCAAATCAGTACACTCCTTCAATAGGCCTCTCATGAAAGGAGAAGGATTCCTAAACAGGAAATCCTTGTGCTAAGCAGTACAACAACCTCAACTAAAAAGTTGCAGAAAGCAAAATAGTCTTCAAGACCAAAATCAAATCATAAGCATAAACATGTTATGGCTGCCTTTCCCTCATTTTAAACATGTGTGAGCATTTTTTCCTTGGGCCCCACTCATTAGTGTTTCCTTCACCAAGGAATATTCCTCCTACTTGCATTGCGTTGTCTCTATGGATGATCTCCTCCTCTCATATCTGCGTTGTTGACTTGGTCAAACTTGACCTTGTCCACTTGCATTTGCCCCTGTTCAGACATGGGAGTGTAAAATCCAGCTGCTACCTTGATCCCTTTCCACACCATGAGGGATTTTCTTCAGATTTTTATTATGCAATTGGTCTCCTTATCCTTTTATTCATCTCCTAAGTGAGATTAGCAAAATTTAATATTCCAATTTGCTGCATGCAAATTTTGGAATATTATACTCGGGTTCTTGTTCCACCGAGGTCACTAGTATTGAGGCTTTAGTGAGATTATTGGCCGTCATTATAGCATGGAAGATGAACTTCGGGTTGCTACTGTTAGAGGGTGTAGGATGCTCAGACATGAAAGGGACACAATAGGCACAGAAACTCTTACAGCACAAATTTGTCAAGGACAAACAAGCCAAGTACAAACTATTAAAGCGATACGGAACCCTTTTCCAATCTATCCTTCTACTTTTATAGCCTTTGTGATCTTCCAATGATTTGTTAAACCTTATCCAGAACTTACCATCAAGTAAACGGTAAAAAATCCCCCAAAATTTCCTCATTAAATGTCGGCAGCCCACTCCTTTCAATGGTAGATTTTTCCTTTTACCTTATTTTATTGTTTCGACGACTAGTTTTCACACGTCTTGTGCGTCCAGCACACCCCTGCGATCTCGAAAGGCCTCCTATGTGCCCAACATACTTCTGCACACCCAGCGCACCTACTGCATTCTAAACATACGGCTGCGCCTCCGGCGCACCCATCCCAACTTCCAATTCTGCGACCATTTCCTAAGTATACCATGGTACATTTTGTGCTTACCTTCCTTGGTGGGCATACCCCACTTCATATAGCTACCCTGACCATATATTCATCTGATCTGATATGGTTTGATCCGGTTTCCATTGATATAACAGGGTAGCATATCGCCGCGTAGGGTGGCTAACCAAACATCTCCGCCATCCATGATTTCTTTAACTGTATAAGGCCCGAGCCAGTGCTGTCGAAACTTCCCTGGGTGTTCTGTAATATGGCTATCATATAGTAGGAATAATTCACCCTCAGCAAAGGTATTTTGATGAATATGTCGATCATGCCATGCCTTATCCCATGCCTTCTGAACCAACTGATAGAAATTATCAATGAAATGGTCTTCCTCCAAGGCCACAAGTTGAGCTAAACGCTCCTCCATGATATCAGGCTCCACCATATTCATAAAGGTTGTGATGCATAGGCTAGGAAAAATATATTCCATGGGCATAATGGCCTCCTTGCCATAGACCATCCTAAATGGTATTTTTCCTTTCAACTTCTTATAAGTGGTTCGGTAGGCCCAAAGAACAGACAGGATGCGCACCTCCCAGTCGCTGCGATCGACGTTACAGACCTTAGTCAATGCATGCTCCATGACTTTATTAAAAGCTTCGACCGCTCCGTTTGCGTGAGGATGATACAAAGTGCCTTTCGCATGATGGATCTGGAATTATTCCGTCAAGGCCTATATTGTCTCATTAAAAAAATGTGTACCTCTATCGCTCATAAAGATTTTTGGACATCCAAATCTAGTCAGAATCTGCTCAAAGATGAAGTGCGTAGTGGTATCTGCAGTGCAATCCTTCACCACTTGTGCTTCAACCCACTTGGTTACATAATCAGTGGCAGTTATGATGTATCACGTAATTGTCTTCTTTCCGGGTAGGTTGATGGGTCCTACAAAATTGATGGCCCATTTGTCAAATTCTTGCAGGGGCATTTCATCTTTGCATGATGGTTGTCCTATTCATTGGCATGTATCACAGGCTTTACAATAGTCACGAGAGTCATTATGTAGGGTAGGCCACCATAATCCACCTCTTAAGATATTTTGTGCCATTTCTTTCCCTGCGTAGTGACTCCTACTACCCCGTCGTGGGCTTCTGCGAAGATAGCATGTCGTTCATGATCTAATACATACATCTGTAGTACTTCATCAACCCCCATCTTATATAGATGACCTGCGATGATGGTAAAATATGCAACACAGGTTACCAGCTCTTTCTTCTAGTGTACCGAATACTCTGTAGGTGCCATGCCTGTAGTCAGGAACTGAATTATGTCAGCTAAGTGCTCATCAAATACCTTAATAGAAAACAATTGCGTGTCAGCCAATCCTTCTTCTAGGTTGGTCAGTTCCTCTCCACTCTCAATTCGAGACAAGTGAGCCAGCCCAAAATTCAACTTCGCCAGCTTGACAATGATCTCAAAGTCGTATTCCTGAAACAATAGAAGCCATCAGCATATTCCCACCCCCCCCAACACAGGCTTATTCACCAGATATATCAAAGACGAATGATCTATAAACATTTTGAAGTGTCCTCCTAACAAATAGTGTCGACACTTCTGTAATGCATAGACCATGGCCAATCCCTCCCACTCCATAGTGGAGTAGTCACACTCTGCACTAGAGAGTTTCCTACTAGCAAATGCAACCGGGTGATTAATGTCTCCATCTCTAGGCTGCGTGAGAACCGCTCCCAAGGTGATTCCTGATGCATCTACGTGAACATGTAATATCTTCGTCCAATCAGGAAAGATGAGAATAAGCGCAGAGACCATATTTTCCTTGAGTAGCTCGAAGCTCTTCTAACATTCGTCATCCCAAAAAAATGAAACATCCTTCTTAAGTAGCTTTTCCATAGGCGCTGTGATCAGTGCATACCCTTGAATAAACTTCCTGTCGTAGCATGTATGTCCAAGGATTGAACGTAGCTATTTCTCAGTTGTAGGTACCGCGAGATTTATGATAACTACGAATTTTGCAGGTTCAACCATCAACCCCTGTTGGCAAACTATATGTCCAAGCAAGATTCCGAAGGGTGCGGAGAATATGAACTTCTTGATATTCAGGGAAATCTGGTGTTTTTGACAGGCATCCAACATCATGTGTGGGTTCAAAACGTGCTTCTTTACTAAGCCAAAGATAGTCCAATCATCAAAATAAACCTCCAAAAATTTGTGTATGAACTCTTTGAACACTGCGACTACTACTCGTGAAAAGATGGCAAGGGCATTCTTGAGTCCAAACGGCATGAAGGCATACTGAAAGGATCCCCATTCAGTAGAAAATGTAGTTTTTTTGTGATCTTCAGGTGTGATTCTGATATGATGGTAGCCTAAAAATCCGTCAATAATTGAGTACACTTCCTGTCCTCCTATGCTATCAAGGATTTCATTTGAGAATGGTGTGGGAAAGGGATGATGCATGCAGGCATCGTTTAATTTTCACAAGTCCACATAGATTCATATTTCCCCCTTCATATTTTTCTCCTGAACCACCATCGAACTTACCCAGTCCAACTGTTCGACTGGTTTGATAATGCCAACGATGAGCATTTTATCGATTTCTTCCTTAACATTTTACTTATGCTTAGGATTCAGCCGATAAGGGCGCTGCTTCATAGGGAACACATCTGCTTTTAATGTGATGCACATGACCCCTAGGTCCCCTGTGATCCCCTTAAGCTCTGAAAACTTCATCAGGAATAAGCCCTGATATTCATTGAGCAGTTTTGCAACTTTTCCTACTATATCATCATCCCGGTAACCCCAAATTTTAGCCAACTTAGGTTGTTCTTCCATGATAATGTTGACATCTCGTAGCTTCAGAGGCTTCGTAACATCGATAGTTTGTAGTGGGGGTCCAAGAACTGTGGTCTTCCCTTTTGATTTTGGGATGGAGACATTGCGCATATCTTCATCTCATTCTTCTATTGCTATATAGCGGAAGTTGAAAATATCTTGCATCTGCATTTCCCATGTTAGTGCCCCAAATGTAGCATAAGGGTGCGATTCATTAAATACGAAGGTATCTATATCTTGTAGAGCATCATCAAGCGCCTCCGTTCCCCCTGTTAACCCAAATGTCCCTACAAATTCATCCTTTAATGTTTCCTAGTGGCGGGCACGCTAATGTAGCTCCGCATCTAAGTACCATCCAGTGGGAATTGGTCCCAAGGCATGAATAAATAGGTGAACCCATTCTTCCGTAGTCCAGTCACACCATTTTTCCATCCAAGTGAAAAAATTCTCGCGTGGGTCCCCTAGCCCAAGGAATGTCTTTACGCACAAGTGAACAGGAGGTTCAAATTGCAGGATCATCATATCCCAACACTCTTCCCAACCCTCGAAATCCCCCTTATGCGTGTTCCACCACCTCGCAGGTGCAGCACGCATGGCTAAATTAAGGACCCATAGCCTTTGCTCTCTTGGAACCTCAAATTCAAATGTTTACAAAAACTCGTTAATACTACCAGAACCATCAAATTAAGGAGTTCTCTTACCTCTGAGGAGATGCATTGGAAGTCATTTGTGATCTGAAGACATTGCAACACAGATACATCATGTAACCGGTTCTGCCATTTTTTCATCTCCCCATCGGAGTCAGAGAAAAATTTGCTATCCTTTTCCTAGTAAGGTATACTATTCGCCATAGGGTTGATCCAATATTCATCCCACGCAATTAACTTATAGATGTGATCCACATCCTCTTCTTCGCACACTGGCTCCGTATATCATTCTCCTTTCGCACGGTCTAATGGCACTATCACCTGCGTACCTTCATTTTCAAACACCATGCTTTTTTTCATCAAATTGATAATACCTCCCATATATATGGCCCAATCCAACCCTAATATTGTAGGATAGGGGTCTGCATCTTATACAATTTGAATGGCCTCAAATTTGGCTTGGACATTAACTCCTGCGATATCTACCATGATCTTTGATAGCCTCCCCAACGATATGATATTTTTTTGATTGGCCATGTGCAACTGGATAGTCGACCATTCAAACTTAGGTTCTCCCATTCGTTGCCAAGTTTTCTTGGGCAGTACATTCACATCCGATCTGAGGTCCAAAATAACCTGATCCATTTCATAATCACCAATTTGTGCTATTAGCCACATTGCCCTACCAGTGTGTTTCTTATTCTTGTACAGCTTCTGCACATCCTTAACTTTCAGGGGTGGATTAGTTCTTTCTGTGCAACTGTCTATTAGTGCTTGGAGTTTTTCTACAGCATGTTGGTTGTGCAGCAACTTCATACATGCCTGCAAAAATGGTTTTACCTCGTCCTCTGCTTTGAGGTTTGCGGGGGCTTGAAAAGTAGATGACCTAGCCTTAGCAAAGTATTATCAAGCTACAACAAAGGTTTCCTTTTCCTTCTGTAGGTCCAAAACTTATTTCTTGATGGCTAATTTTCAGATAAGAGGCTCAGCTGCAGCTTTCTCCTCAGCTCCCCCAGTGCCCATGCCATTGCGTGTTATGACATTAACACTTGGTCCTCCATCTATAGATTTTTCCTTAACCCTTTGTACATTCTACGTAGGTGTCTGCTGCTTTTCCTGCATCTTTACAATCTGAATCAGATAGTCTTCAATCACATGGTATAGCTATCTGTAGTACCTGCAAGATTGCCTTGCAGGGTTTGGGAAATCCCTCGCAAAGTGTCCTACCTCTCCGCATTTGTAGTAGATCAGTTGTCCTATTCCCCTACCTGGTCTTCCATCTCAACTCTCTCCCCTGCCCCTAGCTACGGAGCCACCTATGCCTACGGGGTATCTCGGTGAAGAAGGATCTGATTGTACCATATATAGGTTTCCCCGGTCTATCATCAGATCATAAGTGCAGAAATTCTTCTCATCATGTCCTACTGATTGGCAAAACCCGCACCATTGTTGCTTCAGTTGTAGGACATATGCACCCAGACGGGAGCAATGGTTAGTATCATGCAGGCTGGCTACGCGACAATCATCACACCATAATGCTGGTCCACTTGGTCCTGAGTGCAATGGATTGTGTCCCCCTGCCTGTAAGTAGTCTACCAGCAGTGGGCACTAATCCTTGGTATGGCTATATACCCTACATCGTATGCACCATACGTCTGGGCTAGCCTCCTTTCATCGATCCTTTCACAGGTTTTGGATTTCCATCTGCATCGCCTCGAGTTGGCCTTGGATTTTTTGTACTTCAAAATGGGTATCATTTCTTTGTGAACCCTCCAAGTTCATATTAATCTCTAGGACCTTTTCCTATGATTCAATGGCTTTTTGACCCATAGGTACACGTAGGTCAGGCAGTATCATAGAAATGAACCATTCCTTGTGTTGTATGTCATCATACAAAAATTCCCCTTCCCTGATTACCTTCTTTAGCCACTAGTCAGCCTCTCATATAGACTCTAAGGGCCCTTGATTAAAATCTTTTAGGTCATTCACTATCTGAGTGTAGGATTTAGGTTTCCAAAACTGCTATTTTAGGGCATTCTTAGGCCCTGGAATGGTCACATTCAGATGCTGAGCTATGTATCCCATATACCAGTCCAGGGCTCTTCCTTCAAAGGCAAGGGACAACTGCGCCCTTTTCACAGCATCATTGGCCATATTTTTCACAGTCCATTCCGACTCAACGACAAACCAGAACCAATCCATATTTTATTCCCCTACGCCCTTGGAGGTAGGTAGCTTCATGTGTGAGGTCATTTCGTCCTTTGATGGAGGTGGACGTACAAGTGAGTTCTTACCCCTATGCTAGCTTGAAGGTGGTGTAGTTGGAGGGCTCTGCGCAGCCGAATCCCTTACTGGGATGTAGACAGATCTATCTCCTTCTTCATTAGTTTTGTAGTATTTACCACTTCGTGGTTTACCCTCGCTCTGATCAAAGCTCATTCACTCTGTATGGCTACACATAATGCTCTTTTCGCACAATAGTATCTTAATCAGTAATGGAAAGGTTTTTAGAAAGTTACCTCGGAAACCCTTGAAGAACCTCTATTCTGCCTTAGAATAGGACATGAATTGATCGATCACAAATTCTGTCACAAATCCTCCAAACACACTATCCACACATTGATCTATCATACGAGTGATGGTATTATCAGTCTTTTCTAACCGTTGGATCAACTCTGGAGTCCACTACGTGACCCGCTCATCATTCCAGCACGTATGAAACTCTAGGAGCCTTGCCAGCCACTCCTCAAGCTCATTCGCAAATGTTACAAAGAATATTTCGTAGACTTCAGTGAAAATGTACTTATTCTTCCACTTCTCCACCGTTAGCTTCGTTCTGCGATTCTCTTTCACTGAAAATTCCTGAACCTATTTTTCAAACCACTCTTTGATTTATTTCTTCTCAGGTCTCCAATGTTCTCTTAGCATTACTCGATCCCTCTCTCAAAATGCTCCTACTCCCAGCAATGGAACCATTTGTTCGCTCGGGGGGGTCTTGACTCAAGTTCAAAGGTTAAGGTTTACGAACAAACCCCTATAATATTGGCCCTTTCCGCAGTGACCTGCTTGTGCAGGCCAAAGTCTCACCTGAAGCAGTATGGGAGGGTGCTAGAACTAGGTTTCCACACCCTGAGAGTGAGTAGGTAAGTCAAGCAGATCCACGTTCATAGCCTATCGAGTTCGCATAATACAAGTCCGATCGTAGGTTTATTAACAATACAATCCACAATATAACATAGCTATCCTCATGCACAGATCTAGTCAATACCTTCGCATCCACGTGCGTATCAGCAATTATCAGTACACAATATCATAATGCATTATTAACCCATTACAGATATACCATAACATAGAAAGATTCATAGTAGAAACAGTTAACGCAACTGTATTCGTAGCTATAACAGATTCCAAAGGTTCGCAGCAACACTAACACATTAGATAACATAACACAGAGATACTATATCCGCATATATTAGCATCCAAAATCCCAGTACAATCCAAACACAGCCTATGCACATAGCTAGTAGGGTCCACACATAGTAGGACTAAGGATCTCCGTGCACACAGCTAGAAGGATTCCTTACCCAAACGACCCAACAACATATCTAACAATTCACACTTAGCATTAGACCTAATTATTGCCTACCTTAAGACTCAAAATGTTAATTTATTTATATCAACTTAGCCTACACTTCCAATGGT
The DNA here is from genome assembly GCA_034641835.2 of Pinus albicaulis. Taxonomy (NCBI): domain Eukaryota; kingdom Viridiplantae; phylum Streptophyta; class Pinopsida; order Pinales; family Pinaceae; genus Pinus; species Pinus albicaulis. Next base: position 550,964,445 of record CM076576.1, read on the forward strand.
GCAAACAGTGGTTTTCGGACTCTTGGTCTACCCTTGACCCATTACAATGCATTCGGGGCTTTGACCTACCCCGAAACCCCTGCATTAGACTAAATAATACCAAAAATATATAAAATTGTACAAAATTCACAGCTTTAGGGGACCCTATTCCAATAGTATGGCTAACTAGAAGTGCCTTATAAAGGTAGTGGCTAAGGCAATGAAGTTATCAAATGAAGGTCATGGTAATTCAATATACAAATTCATAGTCAAACCAGTAAGCGTACGTTGGAAAATACATAGTCTAACAAAGTCATCATTTAAGGAGTTTGATGAGAACCACAAATGATAAGTCATAACATGCATTGATGGGTCTTCTTTAGGGTTTCCATTGAATTTAGGAATGTTGGAGGGTAATTTTTGTGGAATCACCAGCCACCAAGGAAAATAGTTGATGGGATCATTGGTAAGCCAGTTTAAATCAGTTAGTTCTAATGTTTTTTTTTTGGTAATTGAGGCTAAAGTATATTAATTTGAAAATAAAATAGTACATTTGCTACAGGTTGAGTTGGTAAGCTTCACTTAACCAATCCTAGCATTTGAGCGCAAGTATGGGGCTACCTCCTTAGAGGAAACCAACCCAGAAAAAACGTCAAACAAAAAATTACAAAGTGTGTCGTAGCACTAGTGAAAATAGAGGTTTTGTGATAATAACAAGCATGAAAAAAAAACCAAGAAGAAATTAGTTGATGCACAGTCATGAGTCTTCTACATCATCATCTCTATCTAGATCTTCCTCCATGATGGGAAAGACATACTCCTGCGCAACGACATCCTCTTCAGTAGTGGGTTGACATAGAGGCTTGGAAGTAGGTGCGCAGAGTATGGGGGAAATCAGGTACTTGGCATCCAAGACTCATGTACAGGTGCCTTCCGAGTCCATTATCTAGACATATGTGTCATCCCCTTCATCCTACTATGTCGGAAAAGGCTCAGTCTTGCGAGGAGAGGGGTGCTCCTGGTGCGCAATGGTGGATTTCCTTGGTCCGCTTCTGCCTCTCTACATTACATGAGTGGGGGCCTCCTCCTCCTGGTTGAGTTCAGGGATCTGGGGGGCTTACCTAACGTGACTACCTGAGGAGGAGCCTTGAACGAATTCTAAGTGGTTATCTGGCCCCTAGTGGTAGTGACCAGGGAGCGCCCCTCTCTGGCCTCCTTTGATGGTTCTTTGCGCAATCTAGGAGCCATGGTCAAATGAAGCAGGGGTTGATGTGGGTCTGAGAGGAGGAGAGGAGAAACTATGACCGAGACGGGAGGTGTGCAATGAGGTGCTATTGGATAGGGAGGTACGCTAATGGAGGATACGTAGCAAGGGCTACAGGATAATGGGAGCACACAGTCTAGTGAAAATATCAAGCCAGGTGGATCCAAGGTGAGGCGTGCATTCAGGGGGGTATGCTGCCTGGGGGATTCTGCGTAGCACAACACTGGGGGGGAGGCTACGCAGTAGACTGGGCATGCAAGAGGGCTAGAACTAAATAAAAAAACTATAAGGAGCAGATTGTGAGTAGCTTTGTGATGTAGGTCCTCCCCTTTTGTAGGCATGTAACACATGTGAGGTGCTGAGAAGTATTATGCCTCGCTCACAATTGCATACTGTAATTTTTTTCATGAGTATGCATATGCATTTATTTATGTCTGAACATCATATCCATCCAAGATATCATTCAAAATATTGTAGCAGAGAGGTGCCTCAGAGAGGATGTTTTTTTCTTTGCATGTCTTCACGAAGCCTGGTCTCTATAATCTCAGGAGAATTATTACAGAAGTGAGAATCCACATTGAGTGAAGACCTGCACTGTACATCTTCATCATCTCAAGCATGGGAGAGACTGATTTCATGCGTGCTGCTACTGTCACCCGCATCCAAGGAGGTAATTCTAATGTTGTGACAAAGGGAAACTGTCGATTCAAGTCATGTTGAGCATAACCAGGATATGATGGAATTTCTTGGGAAATAGGCCTTTGTGCACCATAATAAGGCATTTATTGTTGGTAACCCAGATAGGGGTTATTTTGATGACCAAATGCTTGAGGGATCTATTAACCAAGACCTGGATAAGTTGGTTGTTGTTGCTTTTAAGGTTGTGGCTTCCAAGGTGATTTCCTGCAAAGATTATAGCCCAAACCATAATAGATTGGACCCGTTTATGAATAGGTAAGACCAGTAGGTGCCTGTGACATCCCATATAAGGGTAATCCAACCTGTGTTTGTTGTAAACTAGCCAAAGGAGGTGGTGTCTGGAGGCCCAAAACTTGTGGGTAATGGGTTGAACGACCCGCCTGAGATGGTTGAGGTACATACAACTGAGCCTGTAAATGGGGTAATGAAGTTTTAATAGGTGGGGTAGATGTAGGCGCAACATGTTGAACCGGTTGGTATGAATGCTGATAAACAATCATTCCAACATTTGGGTGACCATAAAACGACGAAGTATTGTAAAAATGGGTGACCATAGGTTTACCCCCAGCATGAGGAGTATAATAAGATGGAATATATTGATCTCCAAATGGTGGGAGTCCATTCAAGATTGAACTGGATGGAAGATACCCATATGGACCAGCTTGATGCTGAACTAAAGATGTGTATAAAGGATCAAGCCATTCAATAATCATTAGAGTTGTACCAAATAAGATAACATAATATGGCATGGGTGACGTCCATGAATTTGAGGAGGCACCAAAGTAGGTTCCAGATAATTATTGGTGACCGGGTGGATCAGATGGACCACTGTAAATATGCGACTCGGGTGACGTGGTAAACATCGATAGAGTGGCACTAGTAGATATTGTCGCAACTGTAAATTCGGAGATGTTGACTCAGCCATGGTAAAATGACCCAGTGAAAACCCTATAGGATCTATGGGAACTTGGATTGAAACAGGATCAACTAAAGTAGTGTACGTTAATCAAGGAATAGACTCATAAAGATAAAACCCCGACCCAAAATGAGTTGGAGTTGAGGGTACTTCTTCTTGTTAAGGTTCTTTCTCAATCGAAATCAAACTAGGTGGAAGATGTTTTTTTTCGGGCTCGAGATATATTTCAAGTGGTTGAATGTGCGATAAAATGGAAGAATCAAAGGCTACGGATGAATGAGGAGTGATCAATATAGGAACAAATGCTTTTCGTTCAAATTTGAGATCTATATTTTTTGGTAAAAGAATGATGGGATCTGGATCAACTTCCAGTTGAACAACATCGGGTTCTAGATGTATGATCTCACTGATTAGAACTTCAATATCGATAGGTAGCAATGAGAACTCCATTTCGACGACAGAAGATAAAACAGGACATTTATAAACAACTCAAGACGACTCTAGTAGATGTGATGAAGATGATGCACCAGAGGTATTGATGGTACTAGATTCAGGAGAACGAGGTTTCCTTCGCCGACCAGAAATGGCTTCCGGCAGTAAAGGTGGTTTAAGTGCTATTCTACGCAAACGACGGGGAAAGGATTTTTCTTCTTCCACGATGACTGATTGATTTTATAAAGGAAACAAATAAACAAATGAAAGGTGATACTAGGCAAAAGTATTACCAAGTAATTGTGAACTATAGAATATCTCCTAGCGAACCAAGAAGAATGAGCAGGAAATCTCCTTGAATGTTGTGTTCAGTGTATCACAAGTTATAAGGCAGACGACTCGGTTACCTATGGATGGTAAGCAACCTAAATTTTTCCTCCCAAATATACCTGAAGGTACGTGGAGGCCCAAGTCCATATTAGTGCTATCTAATGCGAAACCGCATAGTCAGAGCACCCCCTTATCATTTTCGTACTAGAAAACTTCCCTATATACCCGAAGGTACGTGAACGAGCTATGACATACTTATGTACATGGAGTTAGATTTCATACTCGAAATGTATCGCAGACAAGTTAGCAACAACTGGTATGTTTAACAGTGTTAGAACACATCTCTAGCCTAGACCTTCTAAGTGTTATCGTTAATGTTACAATGCTTTCTTAAGTTGATTGGGGTGAATTTTATGTTCATCTTTCTTAAAATTTTATCTTTCAGGTTCACATCTAGATGTAATGGGAAATTCCTAAAATGAAAAGTAAATGATAAGCAATATTTTCAATTCAGGTTTTCAACGAAAAACCTAGCTACTAAAGGGATAGAGAAATCATATTTTTGAGCATAGAACAAAGAGCACAAAATAAATGCAGATTTACCTATCTATTCCTATGCAACACTCATAATATCTAAATGCACATGCATTTTTTTCTTTTCATTTTCCTTTAATGTGAATGAGTAAAAAGAAATTAAATGCAAAAATAAATCAAAAAATGTTTTCTTTTTGAGTAATGAGGACTGAAACAAAAATTTTCTCTTAGGAACTCAAGACTGAAATGACAATTTCCCTTTTGAAAATAGAGAATTGTTCTAATCTAAAATTTAGAACTTTGGATTTAATTTGACAATGATAAAGAAAAAAACTAATGAAAAATTGAACAAACAACTATCCAAAGGAGGAAGAACAAGTAATTTTTACTGGTATCTAAGAGTAATCAGACATCTGAGAATACAACAATCAACTGGCTGAAACTAAATGCAAGGAAAAATTATGATAGAATTTGGTTGGCTAAGGGGCAATGCACCCCTTAAGGGCAGATAGTGCATTGCAGAGCACCTCTGAATGGGAGACATTGCTATGCAGAGCACTGTACCCTGATCAAAAGAAAGTTGGGCGTAGTGAAGCTTGAAAATAAAGTAGGCTAAACACACTTCTAAGGAAAAAAGTACATTGAAATGACTGGATAGATGAAGTAAAGTCTATTGATGATGGTAAGAAAAGACATAAACAATAAGAATGATGGATTTATCCCTAGTGGAGTCGCCAATTTCTTATTCAGAATTCTAATCTATGGATAAAATAGTCTTCCCTGAGTGTGGTGTTCCTTCACTCAGAAAAAAAAAGAAATGTAAATTTTATTTTCTCTAAAATAGATAGAAATATAGAAGGGATAAAGACCTACTTGTGATCCTTCACTCTCGTTACTCTTCTATTTTTGTTCTCGTCGCTCTTGATCTAGCTGAAACCTACTTGATCAATACCTGCAATCAAAGACAGAAGACAACAAAAGAAATACAGATATGCATTCTATCTACCTTAACCAAATTGAAACAATTAAATTTGAGATTACATACACATTTGAGAATACATTCACAGTATGTAAGTACATATATGAGAGAAAGAAAAAATGTCTTTTTTGAAATAATAAGAGGAGTAGATTACAACCAGTGGATCAGTTCATCGTCAGCCTGATCCAACTTCATTACATCCTCATCACACCAAGAATCATCTCAGTAGCATAACAATACTTCACCTCTCATCAATTGAGAATCCAACAACAGAAAAATACACAAATTTCTTCCCCCCTAAAACTTAGATGAGTGCTTAATTTATAGGGAAATTGTAGGTAGTTTCTCAATAAATGATATTGAATTTCTTTCTAATAATATATGATACATGTTTCCAGGTTCAATGGTGATGTATGAACACATGTATTTGAAGTATGACACCTATGATATCTTCTAGAAGGCACTGCACATGTGGAGATTCCCAGAACAATGATTATTTCGTTCCTAAGGGACTAGCGCACCCTTAAGTGTCATGAAGTTCTTTGCAAAGAACCCTTGCATGGGTGTAAGTGATTTGCAACACACTAAGTCCCATTCAGAGGAGTGTTGATGATTCAATGGGTCATTTTAAGTATACTTCAAACATTTAAAATCTCATGAATTAAAGCCATGAGTGGAATGACTTCTCTAGGGCATGTAACAACTAAATTAGGGGATGATACACCCTTTTTGTATTGAATTATGGGATGATAGGCCCTGTTCATACTGGTCTTAGGGATGATTCCCAAATTTACCTATAACACCACTGAGAAAATTTTCTAAAATTCATCATGGCTTGACAATCATGCGGGGTTCTTTTGGGAAAATTTGTTAAAAATGCATAAATTTATAGAAGTGAAAAAATCGTTTGTTAGAGCCTAAATTTGTAATATAACCTATATAAAAAATCTAAGCCATGACCTTTGGAGGGAGGAAACTCAACAATACATGCTAAAATAACGAATTTTTCAGAAATGTTTGTAATGAAGCTTAAATGAAGCTCATGGATACCTTAGATCTGATATTATAGTAACTAGATCTTAAAGGAAATCAGGAAAAAATCACTATTTCATAGTTAAATAGGCCTCCCATGCGATAAATAGCTCAAAATCATGCAAAAATAGGGACTGCAACCATGTATGAAAGTTGGAATACCATGACAGTGTTATTTTATTACCTCTGCAATATAAATAGGTTATACATCAGATCTAGAGGAAGTATGTGGACAAAAATTTAGATCTATGGCAGATCCATGCACTATACAAGCTCTTTTATCAATCCCCCATGGGGTTTTCAGCAAAACACCATGTACAAAGTGTAGATATGAGATCTAAGACTGCAGATCTATGGAAATATTCATATCTAGAAATTGGATATGATCTGATATAAACAATAAAATTATCTTCTCCAACAGATCTCCAAAGTGAAGGGCAGATCCCCAACACTCAGAAAATCAGCTCTCCAAATGGTGCACTGAATCACCCTGCAGTAGATCCTTTATAAATAACACAAATATGGACTTATTTTGCTTTTTATGGGATAAAATAATGTTGGACTATAGCCAAGATATGAAAATATAGCTCACAACCTTCAATAATATCCTCCCAATGGATTAGAAGACTTCTCCACTGAAAATAAGTATTAAGATGGCCTAGATCTAAAGATCTAGCCTCCACTTGCTCCAACTTACTGAAACATGCAAACCCTCAATAGGATCTACGTTTTCAAAGGAATATAAAGCTTGGCCTCAAGCCAGATAGTGGACAATATGGTTCAAGACTCTTCCAAGAGCTCCTCAAGGAAACAGAAGGAATTCCTAAACAGGAAGACCTTGTGCTAAACAACACTCTATCTCAACTAAATAGCCACAGAAATAAATATGTCTAAACATACCATATACTCAGAAACTCATAATCATAAGCTAACCCCATATGGCTGCCATCCTCCTCCTTATAAAAAATGTGAGCCTTTCCACCTTGGGTCCCACTCATTAGGGTTTCCATATTCATGCAATGAATCTCCCTTCAAAACTGCGTTGTCCCATCATCAAAACCAACCCTCCATAACAATGCTGATGGATTTGGTCAATATTGAATGGATCTCCATCCAAAGTCTTCTTCCACACTCAATGTGGCTTTATTATAACTATATAATCAGATCTATATTCCCACTGAGTTATCTTTTTTAATGTTTCACATCCTCCATCTTAGCTTTGTTGACTTGGTCAAACTTGACTTAGTCCTTATGCATTTGGCCTTTGTTTACGCATAAAGGTGGTTTTATCCAGTCATGAATATGATCCCTTTCCCATTAAGAGGGATTTTATTGCTGCTAAAAATATTTATCGGCCTCCTTACCCATTTATTCATCTAACTATGTGTTTGGAGCAAAATTAATATTCCGACTAGTTGCATGCTAAGTTAGGAATATTACAGTCCTCCCCTCCCAAATGTTGCTTGTCCTCAAGCAATTGCAAGGATGGAAATAAAGAGCCTCCCCTCTTCCTCCTGTAGCATCCTCAAATGATAAGTCCCTCCAAAGAACAAGATTCTTTCTCAACAATATGTCCTCAATTTTTTCCTCCCATGTGCAAAAGTATGCCTTTGGTGAAAATTCCAAATGTCTCTCATCATGAAAATGTGGGATATACATGGAAATTATATGCGGTATAGAGGTCTTCTTGATGCATGGAATTAGAAATATATTAGGAATCATCATCCCCATGTGAAGCCTCCATCCCCAAGCAATCATCCACAAAAAGTGAGTCACCCTCCAACATGGTAACTCATGAAAAATCCCCTCCACCTTAGGCTCCTGCAAAGAAAGTGGGCTGCATAACTGAATATGTGGGACTAAAATTTCCATCCCATGCTACTTCTCTCTCCACTTATGATATGTATGGGGTTGCTGCTAATCTTAGGCTAAAATATCACAGTCTCCAAGAATGATCCAAGTCACCCCACCAATCAAAACATCCATGAAGTGCCTCTCCCAAGAACTCAAGTTCTCCAAATGGCTCCTCCCACACGAAGACAAGAGGTGTAGTGTGGCAATCATGGTTTGGCCATTGTTTCTCCTGAAACATGTAACATATGAAGTATGGAGAATCATACTCCCACTGGTCAGTTCCAACTCTTGTGCCATCCTCCCAACAAAGCTTCCCCTAAGAACAAGAACATCATCAATACATGGAAGAAAAATCCAATGAAAACAAGTTGCCACATGACAACTAGGAGGTGGATCATAGTTCCATATGCGGAACCAGCACAGTTCATCCCTTGCCTACCTCAAAAAAAAGTGTAACAAGTATATTTTCAGCCACTTTTTTGCTGCCACAATCATCCTACAAGATGAAAGCATGAAAGTAACATTTGGTGCCAATGGTGCACACCAAAAATCATGTGGCATCCCCCATAAACCTCAAATAGAATGGCTAACATCAATGCTGAAAATGGCCTCAAGTACATCACATACAATATACAATAAGGAAATACCCTCCTTGGTACAATATTCTGATCATAAAAAATAAAGGATTACAAGTCATAAAGCATAAATATACATCCTCTAGCATGTACTTTGGTCATTGAGCTGAAATGGCTCAATTGAAAGTTCTCCCTTACTCCAAATGAGTAGGGAAGTGGTTTTGCCAAACTCTCCATCATCATCCAGGCTATGCATCTCCCATATGCTGATATACATCCTGTTGGATGCCTCCCAAGTGAACTCCTCCAATAAGGAATGACATGCATCAAGGTGCATGGAAAGAAAGCCCACAAGTGTTGCATGTAGATCTCTCTTCTTATGCTTGAAAATCCAAGTCAAGAAGATCATATCATGGTAATAAATGTCTCCATCCACTACTCCATCACCCTAATCTCCTACATGCCTCCCAAGTGCATCATATGTGAAGTGATCCTAGGAACACTCCATCAAAAAACCCAAGCTCCCAAGTGACAGCGTTGTTGGCCTTTGTAATAAGGCTCATGTCATTTCATAGCTCCATCCTTTGACATCCCACATGTCAAGGTCACCATCAAACATAATGCTACTATATGTGAGAGATCCTTCCCAAAGTGGAAGCACCTCCTCATCTTCCAAGGTTAAAGAGTAGCCCCTTTGCACCATTATAGTGCCATCTCCTGCTCCTGCAAGATATGCAAAGTATGGGATAAGATCAGCCCATACTTTCTCAATAACAACCAAAGAAAAAATAGCTCTAGTTGCCTCCCCACACCATCATCATATAAGTCATGGAGAAACAACATGAGAGTTGATATGAAAGATATCACATCATTCCAATACACCCAAACTCCTTGCTTCCATATGATGTAAGTGCCATGCCAAATTCCATCCATCCACATACCCTTTGAAATAGAATGTGTCATACGATGACCAAACTCTTTCAAGTGTAACCAACGCAGTCTTGCATCCTGATTTCCAATATCATAGATCTTCAAGTGGTTTCTCAACCTCTTTCTCATCAACATCACCCATCCAACCCATGATGGGTGTCTACCATCATGCCCAAAAGTGGCATCCCTCCAATCAAGAATACCATCCTCCCAAATTATATTTATGTCTTTTCATTTCATGGGATGTTGAAATGAAATCTCTCGGAGATATAGGTGGTAGGAAAAATCCTCCCATCATTATGTGAAAGATTCATCAATAAATATCTGTCACAACCATGAGAGATGTTATCCATCATAAGATATCCCCCAAAAACTATTTTCCCATCCTTTTTCATACATATGGGAAGGTCATTGGAATGCTCCAACAATGGTTGGGCTCCCAACTCATCACTGCTGCTCAATGACAGTGCTACTGATCTCCATGATGGTGCAACTGCTGCCTCAAGATCATGTCCAATGCTGAACACAGAGTTTTGCAATGTATTATTCAAGAAAATACTCATCACATCCTCTAAGAATCTACATTCCAACCCCAAAGGTTGTGTGCAACTCAACAATGATACACTAGGATGACTATTTCCTTGAATAAATCAAGGCTTCCCAGCGCAGTGAAAGTTTGCTGCTCCAAATCAGCAATATGTTTTGACCCTTGGTCATGAAATGGTACATTCCCATCATCTTCCATATGATGTATCGAAATAACAGGAAATGGAAACATGTGCATACCTTGGTACAACTTGGGAACATCTTGTACTGCTGCAAGGGTTCCTCCTTCTGGTGTGATAGCTTCTCCAACTACTGATGATGATGGCTGCTCTTCTATGGCTTCATCAGCGCTAGTACAAGGCTCCTCCTCTTCATGCATCTCCATAATAGTGCATGGGACTCTAGGTATAAAGAGATCAAAATCACTTTGAAAAGGTGAAAGTGTCCTTCCTCCTGAAGCAAGTGCTCCTACAGTAACTGGTGGTGAAGGCTTCTTCTCCCCACACTTCTTCTTATCAAATTTCTTGATCAACCTTTGAGTAAAATCTGCAAATGCATTCACTCTTGCATGACTCAAAAGGTTGAACCACCAACTGTTCGCTTCACCCTAGAGGTGTAGCGCTACAATCTCAACAACTTCTTTCTCTACTACAGGATGTAGCAGAAAAATTACATCCAACTTCTTTCCCCAAGCTCTTGCTATGCATGAGGATGACCCATCAAAGGTAGACAATAGAAATCTATTGCCCTTATTTCTTCTACTGCTGCAAGGTCTCCTTCCTTTTTTGAGTTGAATGAACTGTGGAAGAGTTAGATTCTTCTTGATAGCTCTAGGTTGAACTTATATTATGCAAGGTATTCACTTAGAATCTCATGATCTAAGTATTATTCATTTATATTCCCCTTATCTTTCAAAGAAAAGGCCATAGTATGTTTATTTGGAGCTTTATGCAATACCGGATCTTCTTTTTACTGATAGGAAGTACTTGGACCTTCTTCATCTTGAAACCCTAGGGTGGTTTCACTTTATTTCTCCAATTTTATTTGCTTGTCCTCCTTGGTGAGGTCCTTCTTAGATCTGAAAAGAGATGATATGAAACTCATTCTTCCTGTTGGCCGGATAAATCGTTCTTGCGGACAAGACCAATCTCCCTAGTGTCAGAAGACAATCTAGCAACAAACGAACAACTAATTTTGTCTTTCTCTAAATATATTCGTTTTACAAATAAATGTTATGAAGGTGTCGATCCTACCTTAGATCCAAATGCTTATTTGCATTCGTAAAGCTTCCATCGCATCAAGAATCCTTCTGTCGCAACAAGAATCCTTTTTTCGATCTGCAATCACAAACAAGAAAATATCAGTAGCAACTGTATAACAAATAATTATAAAATATACCTATCATAGTGATCAAGGAATCTATGAAATAAATGATCAAACGACAGCTTATTGAAATAAACATTCGAACGACAATTTATTGAGAAAAACAAAACTTGATTGTATTAATCTTAAAATACAGAAGAACCTTACAACCTTAGCCTTGATGTTTGAAAGGCCTTCCCGGGGTCCGAAGCAAGAGTCTCCTCTACTTTGATAAGTCTTGCACTCTTCCTTCAGGAGCACAAAGAGGTATGTGATCTTTCCTCTCAAAAGCTCAGCAGAAAGAAGTCTAAATCTTAACAGCACTTCAACTCAAAAATATTAATTCTCCATCTCCAGAATCTCAATCTCCAAAAACTTCACCCAAAAATCTTCACTTAACCCGCTTTGAGGCTACCCAATGCCTCCTTTTATAGAGCAGATGAGGAGGTTAGGATTCCAATTTTTAAGGGATAGAATCCTCCTTCAAAGGGATAGGCTCCTCACATCAAGGGATTAGTTCCTTAAGGTGTGGGATACATGCACCTTACTAAAGCGTACTCATCCCCAAAAAATCTCATCTAGAACCTTCTAGAATTGACCAAAATTCAACTTTTTTAGTTTAATTTTGCGCTTTTTTTATCTTACAGGGGTTCCGCAGGCATAACACTGGAAAAATGCATTCTAGAACGCAGTTTCTCTTCACATTACCTGCGTACCCTAGCCAGGAACGCGGGTAGGCTTAATATTACCTGCGTACCCAAAGTTTTTGAGCTTTTTAGGGTTTTTTCTCCATGTTTGAGGGCTTGGAATGAGGAACCAAGGTTGTAAGACTTGCAGAGGAGGTAAGTATGAGTGTCAATGAGCTCATACAGTCAGCAGAATGTCAGGGTGACATTTTTTAGTGTAACACCTCCCATCATTTTGATCTCTTTCTTCTTCTATAGCATCTTGGCTTTAAACTCATAGGCTGAGTGAAAGATCATGCTCTGATACAACAGTAATATTCCCAAATGGGAAAACTCGGCAATACAAGATAAAATAATGCATTTTTTATAAATTTTTGCAATGAAGATTAAATGCAGCTCATGGATCCCTTAGATCTGATATCATAGTAACTAGATCTGAAAGGAAATCATAAAAAAATCACTATTGCATAGTTAAATAGGCCTCCCATTCCATAAATAGTTCAAAATCATGAAAAAATAGGGACTGCAACCATGTATAAAAGCTGGAATTGTTGATCAACAATTGTCATTGATGTCAACCCAAGCAACACCAGGGGCTAACCCAATATTGCATGGGAATTTTGACCTACAAAATTGATATATTCTGGGTCAATAATGCTTTTGATGGTTTCTACTTGTCGAGATATTTCCTTTGATATATGGCACGCCATGTAATTCTTCATCGTTTGAGAGATATTTAAGTTTGAAGTTTGTACTCCCAGTTAGTGGGCTAAAACCCCATGGGGTTGGGGCATGGGTCATTGAAAAGTCATAATTAATATTTTTTAAGCTCCTAAAATCCATCCCATGTTCACTTGTTGAAGCCCCTCTCAACTTAAGCATTTATAAAAATTGTGATCTTCATTTCCTCCTTAGGCAAGGGATTCGGCCATATGAAATAGGTCATCGTGGAATTTTCACTCTAACGTTTTTTCTACGAGGGTTCAGAAGCTGAAAATTTTATGAGGCGAAACCAAAATCTTGAGAAAGCGGCTATAAAAATTTCAGATCAAGGTGCGCAATATTTTTGGAGATATGATCTATGGAAGTCAGGGTTTTTGCAGGCTCCTGAAATTCATCTCAAAGAAGTGACATTGGTAAATTCATCATAACTTTGTCTCTGTATATCGGATTGGAATTCCGTAAAAAGTGATAGATATTGCACATTCTCTAATTTTCTCTCTATCAATTTCAGATCCAAATGAAGAGACAATGACACGTGGCACAACATACAAGTACGCTCTACTGAAACATGCCATAATTAAGGCATTGTGAGAGATTGGGTATAAATCTCTCTTGAAGAATCAAAATTGGGTCAGACCTGTGGCATTCGAAAATGACTCAAAGGACTAATATAGGACCAAAATTCAGATATTGAGGATCTAAGATAGCATAGATAGACGAGATTCAATATCGAGCTCCTAAAAGGAAAGAAAAAGCTAGATCATGTGTTGTCAAGGGTTGCAAAGGACCAGACTTTCTACGGAAGCAAAGCAAATCAAGGTGCAACAGAGGGTAGCATGACAAGAGAAGAAACCAAGGTGCATAAAAACAGCAAGGAGTTCATCATATGAAGTCTTCAAGTGGGCAGCACTGCATACAATCATTGTAAAGGTATCATTGTACTTAGTCATTGTAAATACATTATTGTACAAATTGTACTAGTGTCTATCTGCCAAGGGTTGAAGAGGCAGTGTTGGGAGGTCTAGGATCATCATTAGGTAGTTGTGTCAAAGTTGGGGTTATGGTCTAGTATATCTTCTTCTTCTACATCATTCTATATCATTGTAAAGTGGACCATTTTCCCTGGTACGGGAGTCCATTCTTCTTTTATTCTTCTATAGGGTGGTAGGGTGGTGCTAGGGTGAGTTGTAGCTCATTGGGTGTTGGGGCATCCGTTCGGTTGACTACTGAAGAATCTTGGGCATTGGAGCGTCCATCCAGTGGGAGCTGGAGAAGAATGCTTTTCTAGATTCTAGGAAGTTGGAGCTTTATTTTCAATTGGAGTTGAATATTAAAGAATTATTAGAAAAGCATTAGGTGGTTTTTGTCCCGGAGTGGGTTTCCACCTTAAAAACTATGTGCATTTGTGTTCCTCTTATTTGCTACTATCATTGTACAAACACTGATAATAATTGAAGATTAACTAATGCTCTAATTGAAAGGAATACTGATTCACCCCCCCTCTCAGTATTTCCAACAATTGGTATCGGAGCTTGGTTCCTTCAATAGCAGTTTAACAGCTGGAAGGAGGTCATGGAGCATACCAAGAATGGTGTACCTCTATTCAATGAAAATAATTATGCACTCTGGAAAGGAAGAATGGAGGTCTATCTCTTGGCGCAAGGTTACGAAGTATGGGACACTGTTCAAAATGGATTTACATCAACCACGGATGAATAAGGTAAGAAGAATTTGGTAAATGATGCAAAAGCAAAGAATATTATTATCAGTGGACTTATTGAATCTGCTTATCATAAGGTGTTGGGTTGTAAAATCGCCAAAAATGTATGGGACAAGCTTGAGAATATATATGCAGGTGACTCAAATGTCAAAGAAGAAAAGCTTCAAATCTATAGAGCAAAATTTGAGCAACTCGGAATGAAAGAAGATTGCAACATTGCTACATACTTCCAATACGTTGATGAAATAACCAATACTCTGGAAGGATTGGGAGAGCCAGTTGACGAGAAGACTATTATATGGAAGATTCTTAGAACATTACCAGGGTATTCAACCCAAAGGTATCGGTCTTAGAATACAATGCAAATCTGGACAAACTCAGCAAGGAAAAATTACATGGAGTTCTCATAGCATATGAAATGAAACTTGATGAAGAAAAGGGTACTTCAAATCTAGAAACTGCGTTCATTGCATCTAAGCAAACCAATAAGGACAAACAACCTTCAATTGAAATGACATGCACCTGCAAGTGTGAAGAAAAGGGAGATGATGGAGAAGGTCTTTCAGATGAATAATATGCTTACTTTACGAGAAAACTAAAACCTGGTAAGGGAAAATTCAAAGGTAAACTTCCATTGATATGTTTCGGTTGTGGTGAGGTTGGGAATTTTGTAGCAAAATGTTCGAACAAAAGTGATGGCAACTCAAAAGGAAAGAAAGGCTTTAAGAAATTCAACAAGCAAGGAAAAAATAAAGGATCCAAAAGGAACTTTCTCTCTAAAGAAGATAGCTCATCATCCGATGAAGAAAGTGACAACAAAGAAGAAGCCAATGAGAAAGTATTGTTTATGGCCAAGCACAATAAACAAGAAGTATCAAACAATGAAGAAGAAGGGTTGACCATAGAAGAATTTTATGAGGAGGAAATCAAGCTTATAAAAGAGCTCAATGTTGAGAAGATCCATTCCAATACTCTTGAAGAACAAGTTCAAGGTCTCAAAATTGAGGTTGAAGAACACAAATGTATTGAAGAGTCACTTCAAAAGAAGTTGGAAGAAAGCAACCAAGAAAGGGAAGCATTAGAAGCCGAAATAGTCTCGCAGCGTAAGGAAGTGAAGATGGGAAAAACTGTCCAAAAATATGCCAACAACTCAAGGGCATTGGAAGAACTCATCAACAATCAACGATCTTACAATGACAGAACTGGCCTCGGTTACAAAGAAGAAGAAGCAGGACCTTCTAAAACAAAATACAATGAACCTATGAGATCTGACATACATGTTGACTTCATTGGACAAGATTTGCAAGCACATCCTTGGAAGACGATTCCTTGAAAAAAAATTTCATCCAGGTACCAACATATTTTTCATGGCTATTGTTATTCATGTGGAAAATTTGGTCATAAAACTGTAGAATGTCGCACGTACCCTGGGAACCAATACAATTCCAAGATATTCTTCAAATATGAACCTCCCAAGGCTCAACGAAACATCAATAGATTTGAACATTTAAGAAATAATATGGAATGTTACGAATGTCAAAAATTTGGACACATTGCCAGAGAATGTAGACTTGAAAATCCTCCAGAATAATCTTCAAAGCCACAAAATGAATGAACATGGAAGAAGAAGAAGACTGATAATTATGCTCTCGCTCTCAAGGCTAAAAAAAATAAAGATGTGTGGTATGTTGACAGCGGTTGCTCAACGCATATGACTGGAGATAGAAGGAAATTTGTATCTCTGAAAGAGAAGAAGGATGGAACCATATCCTTTGGAAATGATGGACCTTCAAATGTTATAGGATCAGGTACCGTCACTCTTGGAAGTAAAGATGTTATAGCCAAGAATGTTCTATTGGTCGAAAACATGAATCACAATCTACTCAATGTTGGACAAATGTGTGATCAAGGACACACAATGCTATTCAACTCCACAAAATGTGAAATCAGGAAAGGCAGGTATGGTAAAATTGTGGCTACAACAAGTTGACCTCCAAATGACATATATGTTCTGGATGAAGCAACTAAAGCATGTCTACTAGCTAAAGAAGATGAAAGTTGGTTATGGCACAAACAAATGGGTCACCTAAACTTTGAAAATCTTGTCAGGATAAGCAAAAAGGAAGCAATACGAGAAATGCCGAAAATCTCAAAACCTTCCAACACACTATGTGAGGCATGTCGGCATGGCAAGCAGACGAAAGTCCAATTTAAAACAAAAGAACACTTTGCATCACATCCATTGGAATTGATACATATTGATGTATGTGGTCCTATGAGAACAAAAGGCTTAGACAGAGAATTATATTTTATGTTAATGATAGATGAATATACCAGGATGATAGCCATCAGTTTCCTAAAGAAAAAATCTGAAGCATTTGAGTGCTTTAAGATATACAAGGAGTTGGTTGAAAATGAAACTGATTTGAAAATAAAGTGTTTAAGATCAAATAATGGTGGAGAATTCACTTCCAAATTATTTCAGCAATACTGTGACGAAAATGGAATAAAAAGGCAATTTTCAACAGCACAAACACCTCAGCAAAATGGAGTTTTTGAAAGAAAGAACAGAACCGTACAGGGAATGGGTAGAACAATGTTGAAGGACTCAAAATTGGATGAAAAATTCTGGGTTCAAGCAATTGATACGACAGTCTTCATTATCAACCGAAGTCTTCTCATAAATAATTGCAACAAGAATCCCTATGAATTATGGAAAGGAAAACCAGCTAATGTAAAATATTTTAGAATCTTCGGAAGCAAATGTTATATCAAAAGAGAAGATCAAAATTTGGGTAAGTTTGAATCACGTGTTGATGAAGGTATCTTTGTTGGTTACTCATGCAAAATAAAGGCCTATAAATGCTATAATCTAAGACGAAAACAGATAGTGGAGAGCATAAATGTTACATTTGACGAAGATGGTGTTCTAGCGAGTAATGATGAGGATCTAGAATCTTTGAAACTTAAGACAGAGGCTGAAAAAGACACAGATAAAATTGTAGAACAAGAAGCAACTATCAATGAGGAAGAAGTAAACAATGATCATCAAGATATACTAGAACAACAACAAGAAGCTCCTCCAAGGAGAAAAAAAGAGTGGATTCAAAAGAACCATCCATAAAATCAAATCATTGGTGACATAAATGAAGGTCGACAGCTTCGTTCATGACAACAAGCTCACGTTGCTTTTCTAGCAACCTTTGAGCCTAGTAGTTTTGAGGAAGCCAACCAGAATGAACATTGGGTAGCAGCTATGAATGAAGAATTGGATCAAATTGAGAAGAATAACACCTGGGAATTAGTTCCATGACAAAAATATAAAAATGTCATTGGGACTAAATGGGTGTTCAAGAACAAATTGAATGAAGATGAGCAGGTTACCAGAAACAAAGAAAGATTGGTTTGCAAAGGCTATGCACAAGTGGAAGGAATTTATTTCGACGAAACATTTACACCAGTTTCCAGCATGGAAGCCATCCGAATGTTTCTCGCCTATGCATGTTCAAGAAAAATCAAAGTCTACCAAATGGATGTTAAGGCAACATTTCTAAATGGAGAATCAGAAGAAGAAGTTTACATCGAACAACCTGAAGGTTTTCTACTATCACAAAAAAAAGACTATGTCTGCAGGTTAAAGAAGGCTCTATATGGTCTCAAGAAGGCTCCGAGAGCATGGTATGCTCGTCTTGATAGATATCTACATCAACAAGGGTTCAAGAAAGGTACTGTTGATAGCAATCTCTATGTACAAATAGATAAAGATAATTTAACAATCGTTGAGGTATATGTGGATGATATAATATTTGGTAGCAATGATGATCGACTAAGTAAGAAATTTTCTACAAAGATGCAAAGTGAGTTTGAGATGTCTTTATTTGGTGAGTTGACATACTTCTTAGGGCTTCAAATATCTCAGCAAGAGAAAGGAATATTTATATGTCAAGCCAAGTACATCAAGGAAATGCTCAAGAAATTCAAAATGGAATATTGCAACCCCGTCCTTACTTCGATGGTAACAAGTTTCAAATTGAGCATAGGAAACTCATCTAAGGATCTGGATCAGACGTTGTATAGATCTATGATTGGTAGTCTTCTATATGTAACAGCCTCTCGGCCAGATTTTATGCAAGCAGTTGGACAAGTAGCAAGATTCCAAGCAGCACCAAAAGAATCACATATTATTACCGTCAAAAGAATTCTTTGATATCTAAAGGGCACAAAATAATATGGCTTGTGGTATCCCAAGGGTAAAAATCTCATTATTCAAGCCTTTACAGATGCAGATTGGGCAGGAAGCGTTGATGATCATAAGAGTACTAGTGGAGCAACATTCTATCTAGGTGGTTGTCTCGTATCATGGTTGAGCAGAAAGAAAACTTCAATCTTATTATCTATAGCGGAAGCAGAATACATTGCAGCAGCATCATGTTGTACTCAAGTCCTTTGTATGAAACAAACTTTGCAAGATCTTCAAGTACAATTCAGTGAGCCTATTCCCATATTCTGTGACAACACTAGTGCCATCAACATCTCCAAGAATCTTGTCATGCATTCAAAAACAAAACACATTCCAATCAAATATCATTTTGCTAGAGAACAAGTCGCTGAAAAGAATATCAAACTTGAGTATGTTCGTACAAAAGAAAAAATTGTTGATATCTTCACTAAACCTTTACCTTGTGAAGCATTTGAATATCTTCATCAAAAGCTTGGGATTCTCCTAAGTTCTCATTAGATTACAGGTCTGTAGGACGGTTGTGTGTCAGCTAGAGTGGAAGTGTGTACAGGTCCGTAGGATGGTTGTGTTTCAGGGGGAGTTACCCTTTTCCATTGATGTCAAAGGGGGAGAGAATGTTGTAGGAAGAGGTGTCATGATCGTGTTAGAAAATTATATATTACAGAGCAATGCAACACATAAAATATGCGGAAAATACAAGCACACAAAACACATAAAATCAGAGAGACACAAATATACGTGGTTCACCCAGTTTGGGCTACGTCCACCCCAAACAGCGAATCCTTCCTTTCTATTATCTAAAAAAATGAAGAGACACAACCTACATCAGATCCGCTGTAATATCCTCTGTTCTCTCTCTCTCAGTTTCCCTCTCTATTTCTCGCTCCAAGAATACACATACATACACAGCTGCAATACAAAACCCTCATAAAATCAAGGGATTGCCTTCTAGGGCAAAAAACCATAAAATAAACATAAATTCTACCGTCATATCATTTGCCTAATGAACGGCCCAGATTGACTAGAAATTACTATACTTTTACAAGGAAATTTTACATCTGTTCTTACCTTCGGGGGCACTGCCCCCAAAACTCCCCGCTAGGAGGGGGCTCCATAAAGTCATTGCCGCCCCCCCCTTGGACCCCCCACGGCAACTCTTAATTTACGGGCGACGTTGCTGCCCCATTTAAGGTACAGGGGTCCAATGCTGTGATACAAAGTAAACAAGATAATCAGGCTCCACACCCAACAGATCGCAGGGGGAGTACTTGTGTTTCCATCAATGCCAAAGGGGGAGATTGTTGATCAATGGTTGTCATTGATGTCAACCCAAGCAACACCAAGGGCTAACCCAATATTTCATGACAATTTTTACCTACCAAATTAATATATTCTGGGTCAATAATGCTTTTGATGGCTTCTACTTGTCCATATGTTTCCGTTGATATATGCCATGCCATGTAATTCTTCACGGTTTGAGAGATATTCATGTTTGAAGTTTGTACCCCTAGTTAGTGGCCTAAAACCCCATGGGGTTGGGGCATGCATCATTGAAAAGTCATAATTAATATTTTTTAAGCTCCTAAAATCCCTCCCATGTTCACTTGTTGAAGCCCCTCTCAACTTAAGCATTTATATAAATTGTGATCTTCATTTCCTCCTTAGGCAAGGGATTCGGCCATCTGAAACAAGTCATCGTGGACTTTACACTCTAAATTTTTTTCTACGAAGGTTAAGAAACTGAAATAATTATGAGGTGAAGCCAAAATCCTAAGGAAGCTACTATAAAAATTTTAGATCAAGGTGCGCAACATTTTTGGAGATATGATCTGTGGAAGTCAAAGTTTTTGCAGGCTCCTGAAATTCATCTCAAAGAAGTGACCTTGGTAAATTCATCATAACTCTCTCTCTGAGTATCGTATTGGAATTCTATAAAAATTGGTGGATAGTGCACAGTTTTTAATTTCCACTCTATCAATTTTAGAGCTAAATGAAGAAACAGTGACACGTGGCATGACGTACAAGTGTGCTCTATTGAAACAATCCATAATTAGGGCATTGTGAGAGATTGGGTATAACTCTCTCTTGAAGAATCCAAATTGGGCCATACCTATGGCATTGGAAAGATGGAAATATGACTTAGAGGAATACTATAGGAACAAAAATTAGATATTGAGGATCTGAAATTACAGAGATACACCATATTCAATATCGAGCTCCTAGAAGGCAAGAAAAAGCTAGATCATGTGTTGTCAAGGGTTGCAAAGGACCAGAATTTCTATGGCAGCAAAGCAAAGCAAGGTGCAACAGAGGGTAGCATGACAAGAGCAGCAACCAAGGTGCATAAAAACAACAAGAATTTCATCATATGAAGTCTTCAAGTGGGCAGCACTGCATACAATCATTGTAAAGGTATCATTGTACTTAGTCATTGTAAATAAATTATTGTACAAATTGTACTAGTGTATTTCTGCCAAGGGTTGAAGAGGTAGTGTTGGGAGGTCTAGGATCATCATTAGGTGGTTGTGTCAAAGTTGGGGTTATGGTCTAGTATATCTCTTCTTCTGCATCATTCTATATCATTGTAAAGTGGGCCATTTTCCCTGGTACGGGAGTCCACTCTTCTTTTATTCTTTTGTAGGGTGGTAGGGTGGTGCTAGGGTGAGTTGTAGCTCATTGGGTGTTGGGGCATCCATTCAGTTGACTACTGAAGAATCTTGAGCGTTGGAGCGTCCATCCAGTGGGAGTTGGAGAAGAATGCTTCTCTAGATTCTAGGAAGTTGGAGCTTTATTTTCAATTGGAGTTGAATATTAAAGAATTATTAGAAAAGCATTAGGTGGTTTTTGTCCCGGAGTGGGTTTCCACCTTAAAAACTATGTGCATTTGTGTTCCTCTTGTTTTCTGCTATCATTGTACAAACACTGATAATAATTGAAGTTTAACTAATGTTCTAATCGAAAGGAATACTGATTCACCCCCCCCCCCCCCTCCCCCAGTATTTCCAATAGGAATACCATGACAGCGTTATTTTATTACCTCTGCACAGCAGTAGGTTATACATCAGATCTAGAGAAAGTATGTGGACAAAAAGTTAGATCTATGGCAGATCCATGCACTATACAAGGTCTTTTATCAATCCCCCTTGGGGTTTTCAGCAAAACACTGTGTACAAAGTGTAGATCTGAGATCTAAGACTGCATATCTATGGAAATATTCATATATGGAAAGTGGATATGATCTTATATAAACAAGAAAATTATCTTCTCCAACAGATCTCCAAAGTGAAGGGCATATCCCCAACACTCAGAAATCAACTCTCCAAATGGTGCACTGAATCACCCTGCAGCAACTCGTTCAGAAATAATGCAGATCTAGACTTCTTCTGCACTGTAGGGGAAAAAATAATGTTGGCCTGCAGCCAAGGTCTAAAAATATAGCTCACAACCTTGAATATTGTCCTCCAAATGGATTATAAGACTTCTCCACTGAAAATAAGTATTGAGATGGCCTAGATCTGAAGATCTAGCCTCGACTTGCTGCAACTTACTGACACATGCAAACCCTCAACAGGATCTGCATTGTCAAAGGAAGATGAAGCTTGGCCTCAAGCCAGATAGTGGACAATATGGTGCAAGACTCTTCCAAGAGCTCCTCAAGGAAAGAGAAGGAATTCCTAAACATGAAGACCTTGTGCTAAACAACACTCTATCTCAACTAAACAACCAAAGAAAGAAATATGTCTAAACAGACCATATACTCAGAAAATCATAATCATAAGCTAACCCCATATGGCTGCCATCCTCCTCCTTATGAACAATGTGAACCTTCTCACCTTGGATCCCACTCATTAGGGTTTCCATCTTCATGCAATGAATATCCCTCCAAAACTTCGTTGTCCCATCAGCAATACCAGTCCTCCATAACAGTGTTGATGGATTTGGTCAATCTTGATGGGATCTCCATGCAAAGTCTTCTTCCACACTCAATGTGGCTTTATTCTAACCATCTAATAAGATATATATTCCCATTGAGTTATCTTCATTAATGTTTCACGTCCTCCATCTTAGCTTTGTTGAATTGGTCGAACTTGACTTAATCCACATGCATTTAGCCTTTTTTTACACATGAAGGTGGTTTTATCCAGTTATGAATATGATCCCTTTGCCATTAAGAGGGATTTTATTGCTGCTAAAAATATTTATGGGCCTCCCTACCCATTTATTCATCTAACTATGTGTTTGGAGCAAAATTAATATTCCAACTAGCTGCATGCTAAGTTAGGAATATTACATTACCAATGTAAAATACTGATTGAATTTAAAATATAAGACTTCTAATACCAGGTTTCTTTATCCAAATATATTGTTTTTAATAATCATTTTAGTTCCATAATTTGATTTCATTTAAAGAGGGTTAGACATGGTTGGTTTGGGCCCAACCAAACAACCTCAACATCCCTCAATTTAGATTAGTTTTGTGTGGTTTGCATAACTGGTATATCGTGTGCATTTTATCATAATATTAATGTGTCAACAATGAGGTTTATTTGTTAATGTAATAAATTTTTCGATGCTCTTTTCTATGTTTTGTTTTATATACATATTTATAGTACGTTGAATTGATATTTATTGACATTTAGATCTGAACCAAGAAATATATTTGAGATTATTGCTTGAACATAGTTGCAGCTCTGTGATTTGCGTTGGATTGGTTAAAACAGAGTGTGTACTTGATCTTGCATGGATGTGAGGCTCCTTTGTTGATACTGAAGCAGATCCTTCAAAATTTAGGAACCCGTATCACCACATGAATATATATATATATATATATATATATATATATATATATATAAACTTTTGAATTCTTTATTATCTGTGTTGTAACCTAGGGTTGTAAACAAGATAACAATACCTTCAATATTCTTGAACGAATTACTAATTTTTTCAAGATTTTAACTGCGATACGACTTGATTCATAACCATTCAATATGAAGCTTGTTAATTATGCTTTAAACCCTAATTAATATAGATATGGAAGGACAAATATTTTTTGAGTATTGTTTCAACTTTTTGATGTGATTTGGTCTATGCTGGATTGGTGCACAAAACAAAGTATGCACATGTGATTTAGTGGTTGTCTAATTCACCTAAGCCCATATCTCTAATCGCTGTTATTGCTGTAGTTTACAAATTTTATATATTTGGTAATTTAAAGAGTGATTTGTATTAAACATGCACCTATAAGGTTGACATATATTCGGTGCAGGAGCAAGAATTGAAAGAAGGAGATCAACAGTCTTGTTTGAAAATTATTCATTGGTTTGATATAGGGTACGGTTTTTTCAATATTCATTTTACATGAGCATGGTCATTATAGATTATAGTTACTTAAATTGGTTTGAAGAGATCACTAGTGGAAGTGTGTTTAAGAGTGCGAGAAGAAAATAGTTTAGAGAGAGCTTAATTTTGTGTATGCACGTAGTGGTTTCTTTTATTGCCTTGATAACAAAGTTTAGTCACACTTTAAGTTTCTTGTTTGCACACAAAGTAGAGTGATTTCAATTCTTTTTGTTCCACATAGAATTAAGAGGAAAGAGGATTTAGTGCACGAACTTCAATAGAGGTTTTGTTTTTATTTAATAGTATTGTTTGGAATTATATTATTTAAACATTTCATGCATCAACACAATGTTTACATTATCTTGGTTCATGCTCATCCTTTACCGATTGATTAATATTTAGGGTTTTTTATTTAATTAGGTTTTATTTTTCAACATTTCAAATATATATGATTTATTAAAAATTTTGATGTATTGCAATATTAGTTCTTATGGTTTCACTTCTAATGATTTATTTTGAGTGTAGGGTTTGAATAAATCAATGATTGTAGGAATCTATAAAGAGATTGGTGCACAAGTTAGACTAGAATTTGATTTGCAGCTTGCTAGGGATCTCTCTAGAATTTCTAGGGCTATGACTCGAATTCCATGGACCTCAGAATGACATTAAATATTGGTCCATTATTAAAACATATACTGCACCCAACCATGATTATTTTAGGAATATTCCTCGGGATTTTCCTAATGGCCCATGATCTATCTCTTGATGGTTCTGATGTAATATCCTAGAGGTGTTGGACCGATGTGTGCTCGATATCTTAATGGGAGTGGACCACCTTCCCTTCCTTATCTTTCAATCTCAAAATTATATTGTGATTTCTAAGAGAGATCATGATGGGATGAACAATTTTAGTGTTATTATCCCAATATTGAAGCTACCGTACTCTACATTTTTGTCTCCATAATTTTTCTTAATGTTTACATCATTCTTCACATTCTTTTTGCAGGGAGAGTTCTTGATTTTTATTTTCCTCAGAGAATCTTTCCTCCACTACATATCTTTATAGGGCTTCTAGTTTATCTTCTATTTAATTTTTTCCTTGGAAAATACTCCCAAACTCATGTTTGTTCCACGATTTAAGTTGTTCTTTAATAAACTTCAGGTTTTTTTGTAGCATGAACATATTGGAGCCTCTCATAATTCTAGCTTATGGCCACCATTGATACACTTTATTTACAAAATTTGGATGATCTAGTTAGAAACCTTCAAAATGGAAGGGTTTGTTTTTTGGGGTACCTGTAATCTGGGCATTCAAGGATACAGGTCAATGGTCTGATCGACTACTATATAAGATTTAGGTTTCTCTTAGTGCCTTCGTAGTTTGCAAGATTTGAAAATACAACCGCTGCAGAGCCTACATTAGAACCACTTTGGAATCTGAGGATCTAGCCATCCTAGATTCAGAGATGGATCTCTCTATTTATGTGTTTTTAAAGATAAGATCTTTAAGGCTTATGATATGATATTAGGCTAGTTATAAAGCACAAGGGTTTTTGTTTGTTTTGGTTGGGATGAATATCATTAAAATGAAGGAAGTATTTTTGAGGGGTAAAGGAGTGAGTAGGTTGAAAATGGTTCAGCTAAAAATATAGGTAAGAAACAATGTCAATCCATTGGGCTATGGAGTCACAAAAGGGTTTAATTGGACAAAAAGTTTCAAGAGTAGTATATGGGGCAAGTCATCTATGTCAACAGATCTCTTTAAGTTGATTTATGGTATGAAACATTAAGAAGTGGTGAAAGAAGCAGACATATAAGAAAACAAAGAGAAACTTAATATCAAGTAAGGACTTTTAACCTAGCCTGCTTTCAGCATAATCAAAGGAAAACATTCATTATGAACATAAAAAGTAGTCTAAGATCAGGTAAGTACTTTTAAACTAGTCTGCTTTTGACATACTCTTAAGGGAAATTTTCAAAGCAACTGTTGGAGAAGAAACTAGAGGACAGGGCTAACCATAGACTTCCCTAGCTCAACTTTACGTGGCATAATTTTCAATAACATTCAAGGAAAGAATCTCAAGTTTTACTCAGCAAGAAAAGGGCTCACCAACATTCCTTGACTGATCACACTCTATTGAATTATCCTCAAATACACGATTAGAAGAAAACATAAAGATAAAGATTTATCGGTGAGATTTAGGGTACTTGATAGTAAATCCTAATCTATATTTGCTATTCTTTATCAGAGAAGATGGACATTATGAAAAACATAAAAAAAATAACAGTTTATAATAAGAAAAACATCACCATTGATATAGACCAGGATTCCATAAATCAGCTTGTATATTTGATGTCCAAACTAGTTACAATCTTCAAGTCCAGTGGGTCTTTACAACTTCAAACTTCTCATCTCAGCCTATCTTTCATCTATTACAAAACAGATCTTCAGTGGCCTCAATAGCTATTTACAATCAATGAGTATTCAAAGACCAACCCTAATACTGTCTTCTAGAGAAGTATTTATAGAAGAATGAGGAGGTGGAGTGAAAATAAGTGTTATTTGTTCAATTAATACAGAGTAAGTGCTTCTCAGGCTTTGAAAGGCCAAAGGGAGAAGATATCTAAGGTTTTAACTCTGTTAATTGAATTCTACATTTTCATCAAGTTCAGTCACTTTTGTTGACTTTGGAGGCTTTTGGTAGGCTGGTAATTAATTATGAGCTGCCTTTGGAAAATATCTCTGACTGTGCTTTAACTGTGTATTCTTTTTAGGTAAAAAGGCCTATAGGTGGCATTTTAAGGAGTAATTACCTCAATGATGTGGAATTTGGAGGCTCTCTTTGTTGATCTGTCATCTTTAGTGGCTTTAAACACTGATTATGCCCTAATACTACTTTTGGGCCTTTCTAATCATCTTCAGAGTCTTTAAACTTTATGCTGACTGTATTCACTGCCAAATATCCCTTTTTCTTTGGCTTTCAGTCTTCATTGATGGGTTAAGCTCCTTAATCTTCCATCTTTGTGTATTTAACCCTTTATCTTTAAATATTTGATGAATTTCCCTTTAAACTATTTATTTACCCTTAAAATGTTGGATTAAAGCTTTTGATCTTCAACTTTGCGCTTTAATCTCTTGATTTTTAAGCTCAAACCTTCAATCTTTAATCTTTGTTTCTTCGCTGTGTGTGCAGGTGGCTTTGGAACTTTAGAGGGTTTGATGGATAAATAGTGCTCTTAAAGCACCGACTAAACCATGGAATTAACCATGGAATCCTCTTATTCGACATTGTTTAAGCTCCATGGATCATGATTTTCAGCCCTGTCCCTTTATGGACTGTAGGGGGGCTTTTGGCCTTTAAAAACTGCTATCAAAACCTGCAAAAACCATTAAAACATGTTATGAAACACATGCACTGGAGGGTTTGACTGCTTAGGAAGCTGGCGGAGATGGAAGAGTTTATATAGAGGAGCAGAATATGCAGGCGGAGGAGCGGAGGAGGGTTTATGGAGAAAACCCTGTGAAAATAGGTTCAAAAACTATATTTGGTGCGAAAATGGGCAAACTGGTTTTACGTAAACCATCAGCGGTTTTCAAGTAGCAAATGGGTCGTAAGCGATTTATGTTGAATTGAACGTGATCCAATTAAAATGTGTCACATGGCTCTTGAAAAACCAACAGTCTCGCGTGCTTTTGGGATGTTAAACCTCTGCTACAAAAGTTGTGCGAAATGTGATGTCGACCGTTGGATGAGGAGGGGCAGATCCAACAGTCGGGAGAGAAACACGATGGGAAAGGTGCGCAGCAGGAGCTTTGGTGGGGGCCAGGTGTCAGCAAGTGATTGGATGGGCACTTTATGTAGTGGATGGTAGGCCCAGAGAGGTTGGGATGTTGGGTTTAAAGGAGAGCTATCAAATCTCATAGATCGACGACAGAGATCGTTTGTGAGGATGACAGATAGAAAGGCTTCGGGAGGATGAAGGATAGGAGGGGAGGCATGATAGCCATTTATTTTTAAATATCAACGGTTGGGATTTTTTTGTGGAGTGATGAGGTGGGGATAAGGGAAAATAAGGAAAGGAAGGAAGGGAACGACATGGGTTAATTACCGTCATTAGATGAAATGGATCTATAGTCAAGATCCATCGTGGGGGGGAAAATAAAGGTAAAGGGGAGAAGGAGGCTAGGGATGAGGTAGGGGCATGGTCTCATGGGAAGACAAAGTGATCGGGAGTGAAACGAAAAGGCTAAGGCTAAAGATTTAGGCACCGGGTTGTGGGGCTAGGTCACATGACCGAAAAAAGGCCAAGTTTTTAAGCCCAAAGGGGCTTAAAGCTTGTTTTTTAATAAAAAGTAGAATAAGTGGATTTTTATATGTTTTTAAGTGTTTTTGGGGTTTTTTCAAGTTCCTATAAGGAAAAAAAATGGGCAATTTAAACCAAAAAAAGGAATTTTTATGGGTTTAAAAGGGATTTTGAAGGTTTATGAGGATAATGAAGGGAAAATTAGAAGGAGAAAAGGGATTTTTTAAGGGAAAAATAAAGGATGAATAAGGGCAAAAATGAGTGAAAAGTAGGTTTAGAAAATGATGAAACATGGCCTAAAAACATTCTTCCTGGATATCAACATGGTTTCTTGGTGGGTTTCTTCAAGGAAACAACAGTGAAGATCACTCTTAAGTCAGAAAGCATCAGAAAGCTTCAAGAATGAGAAATTTTCTATGAAAATAATCTCTTGAAGGCTTTAAGACCTGTTTTAGACATCATTTGTTGTGACAAAAAATTACTGAGGGTTAACAGTGGCTCCACTTGGGGATGGCAGCTCCTTGGAGGTGTCAATAACTTCAGAAATAAATCTTTGGGATGTAGACCTGTGCCTTTATCCATTGAAAACCATTTCTTCCTTGATCATGCTGCTTTAGAAAGATGAATAGTACTTTGTATCAGCAAACAAATTTCTCCCAAACATTCTACCTACACAGTCTATTTTCCCAACATTTTTTCATCATAAGGTGCACTTGGACTTGCAAACCTTTAACATCAGCATTTTATTATTTTATTGAAAGCAGGAAAATAATATAAATCTACCCTTATTTCTTCCATGAGTTCAGATTAAGCAGTTGAACTCATAAATTATCTACTTAAGCTACTATATGCTAGGATTAAACTGTCTGGCAGATTTTATTCTCTATCTTCTAAAACAGAAATTTAAACACAGTCAAATCAGGATTAAGAAGTCTAATTTGCTATGGGACTATGGCACAAAAACAAGCTGCACATAGATTGAAATTTGTAGAAAAATAAAAACAAAAATGTGAAGGCTTGATATCTGAAAAATAAAAGACATCCTTCACTCTTTATTTAGCTCTGATTTTGATCTTTTTAGAGTTGTTCTCTTATCTCTTGGTTCAGATTTTGAGCATATTAGAATCAATTCTTCATCAAACTTACAGGTTCAAGATTTAAGCTTGTTTGAACCATTGTTGTTCTATCCTAATCTATTCTACTGATAAGCCAAGATTAAACAGTTTGGAAAATATTCTTCACTAACCTATCAGCAGAAAATTGAAATCTATCTTAGTCATGATTAGGCTGTATGACTAAAATAACAGTGTTGTTGTTTGGTAGTGGCATTTAAGCTTGCACACTTTCAGATTTTTCCTTTCTTTTTTAGTATGGGGTTGTACCTTTCTTCTTTTTATATCTGCCCTCTTTTCTCTTTTCTACTGTTTTTGTATTTTTGTATTTTTTCAAATTCAAAAAGCAATGTTATATACAATGAAACAAAAAGCTCTAAAACTAAAAAAAAATCAACTAACAGAAGTAATGTTTGAGCATCCTGCCATTGACAGGACCTCCAAAAATTTCAGCTCCATCCAACTTTTGTAAAAATAATGCATTCTTTCCAATAGCAGATTGAATAAGATAAGGGTCTTGCCATAAATTATCAAAATTTCCATGTTTTCCCTTATCTTCTCTCCTTGAATCCCATTTCAAAACTTTATCAGCAATCTTGAAATCACTTGCCTTGGTTCTTTTGTCAAACAGATTCTTGATGTTTTATTGTATTTTTTGTGCTCTGATGTTGATCCAGGTGGATATTGTTGGTCACCCGCCTATTCCACTTGGGGCCCCACCATTTTCTCTTTCAGTTTTTCAGTTTCGGCACAACTTACTATTTTTAGCAGTTTTTCGGGTCCTGAACTTTCGGAGCCGTTTTGAGGCCCTAAACGACGCTTTTTGGGAAAACAAAGAGCAACATGGGTCCATGGATCGATGTTGCTTTTTCAAAATTTGTAGTCCTCGGATAGATATTTCTAACAAGGTATGGTACGCGTCAAACGGAGATCGTATGCCAAAGTTACGCCCCTGGGAAGTTGAAACACCAATTTACCCAAACGGGGCCCATAGTTTTGGCGCTTCATCTCCTAGGGTTAGGGTTTTGGCTGTTTAGGATTTCCAATTGTTTCTAAATAATAAATAGGCGCTTGAGCCTCATTGTAACTCATTTTAGAGGCCTGTAGCCACCACATCTCTTCTCAGAGATAGCTACCAGTGCCCTAGCTAGTTTTATTTCCATTCTGTCTATAAGCAAATTTCAGTTCTTGGATATTAATGAAATGAAGGGTTATTTTTGTTGTATCTCTGTATTTATGGTTATGTGTTTATTCTGTTGCGTTCTTTCTATTCGCGCGGTATCAGACGATGCCTTTCTGATCCTTCTTTGCATGTACAACGAGGTCGGGGTTATGAGGTTGGGGTCGATGCGGTGAGACAGCTGCAAGATCGGCCTCACGGACACGACGGACGCCCATGGGGGAAGAAAAGAAATATGAGGGAGCAGGAGATCCTATCAAAATATTTCTCAAGGAGGCCCTCGAAAACAAAGGAACGCGATGATGGATAACTTTGCCCAGATCCTTCAACGACTGCCCACCGGCGGTGCATCTGCATCCAGCAGCCACTCTGGAGGCGCGACTCCCTTTAAGGTACAAGAAAACTTTGACATTCCCATATTTGAGGTTCGAATAGATGCAGATGCCATAGATATATGGTTGAATCTATTAGAAGGATATTTCTCGGTTCATGACTTTTCCGACTGGGAGAAGATTATTTTTTCACTCCTTAAAGCTACCCCCCATGTCAAGGACTGGTGGGAAACCTACTGTGAGAAAAAGGATGAGATAGAACCCTCTCTGTTCTAAGCCATACCCACTTGGAATTATTTCCGAGATTCCATCAAGGAATAATACTATCCCGTGAGGAGCTATTAGGACAAGTACATATAATGGATCACACTGTGACAACAAAGGGATCAAGATGTGCAAGAATTGACGAATCTGTTCCATACCCTGCGCACCAAGTTGGGTATCAAAGATTCAAAGAAAAATCTGGTGCTAAAGTATCGCATTTGTCTGCATAGATACATTCAGGAGTAAATAGAGTTCCTCGACATCTCCTCGCTTGGTAGGGCATACATTATGCTGCCAAGATTGAGCAGAAATTCAAACATAAGAAGTGAGACTTTGGATCTGCGAATCAAAAGCAAGGGAAAGGTGCTCCCAAACCGCAGAACAAAGGACAGAGCCAAGGCATGGCGACTCAAGACAACTTGTCGAAGCCACAAGGAAAGAAAAACATCGCAAAGCCAAAGAAGGACACGGGGAAGTGGTGTGAGTTCCATAAGAACTCCACTCACAACACAAGTGAGTTTCGGGCCAAGCAGTCGCTGGTGGCCGAGATGCGGGCTTCCGAGTTAGATGCATGCTTCGACTCTGAATCAGAACCTGACAAGGGGAATGAAAAAGGGAAACAGATTATTGATGCGGAGCTCAATGCCACTATTGCCACTACGAAGATCCAAAAGGAGGAACCGGAAGATCCGGAGGAGGAGGAACGTCTCTTCCACTCCTAGATGTGGGTAAAGGGCTCTCCGGTACAGTTCATTGTCAACAATGGGAGCCAAAAGAACCTCATTTCGGTAGACGCCGTGAAGCAGTTGGGATTTCCGACCACAACTCACCCACATCCATACACCATCGGGTGGCTTCACCAAGGACGAGATCTCCGCATCAGTCAGCAGTGCCACCTTCCCTATAGCATCAAGCCCTTCACGGATGAGGTATTATGTGACATTGCTCCTATTGATGTTTCTGATGTATTATTAGGACAACCATACTTGTGGAAGCGTCATGCTGTGTATGAGTCTTGGCCTTGCGCTGTTATTGTTACTTTGGGAAATAAGTTGTACAGGATACCGGTACCACCTCTGCCGCTATCTCTTCCAGTTCTTGCAAAACAATACGGTGGCGTGGCTCATTTCCCAAACCAGGAAATTCGTTTTCCTGATGATCCGCCCCCAGGGCAAGAAGAAGACTGTGGCCACAACCTCCAGATAGGGCTCCTTTGCACGACAACAACAAATGGATAAGGTTGTGGAGGAGTACAGTGACATCTTTACCTCACCCACGGGGGTTCCTCTGCATTATCAGGTCAAGCACCCAATTGATCTGACCCCAGGTGCGCCGCTACCCAATGGACCAATCTATTGGCGCTTTGTTCTAGAGAATGATGAAATCAAGAGGCAGATTCAGAAGCTGCTATAGAAAGGTCACATCCGACCAAGTTCATTGCCCTGTGGGAGCCTGATCATGTTGGTACAGAAGAAGGATGGGACGTGGAGACTTTGTATTGACGATCGGGCGCTGAACAAGATCACTGTCCGGAATAGGTACCCAATCCCATGAATTGATGACCTTCTAGACCAACTCAAAGGTGCAAAATATTTCAGCAAGATTGACTTGAAGTCGGGGTATCACCAAGTACCGATTGAACCCTCCAATGTGTGGAAGACTTCCTTCAAAGCCAAGGAAGGCCTTTTCGAATGGTTGGTCAGGCCTTTCGAGTTGACGAATTCTCCCACAACCTTCATGAGGATAATGGACGACATCTAGTGGCCATTCACCAACTCATATGTAGTGGTGTACTTGGATGACATTCTGATCTTCAGGCCAGACTTGGGAAGAGCACCTCCATCACATCTGACAAGTCCTCCATACAATGCGGCAACACAAGTTGTGTGCCAATTTGGAGAAGTACACTTTTGGCATGACCCAGGTTCAATATCTGGGATACATTATTGATGAAAGGGGGGTGCATGTGGATCCAGCCAAGATCCAAGTCATTCGGGATTGGCCAGCCTTGACTACTATAACAGAGCTTCGCAGCTTTCTGGTTCTTGCTAATTTCTACCGTAGATTCGTGCTGGGATTCTCTCATATCACTTGGCCCTTGAGTCAAGTCACCAAAGGAGGAGCGAGAGCAAAATTCTTTTGGTCGGAACCTCAACAGAAGGCGTTCAAAGAATTGAAAAATCGCCTCTGTTCTTCCCCAGTGCTCACCTTACCAGACTTGCAGCAGCCATTTGAGATCGAGAAAGATGCCTCTGACTATGCTATTGGGGCAGTTCTTACTCAACAGGGACATCCGGTGGCATATCACAGTGAGACATTATCTGAGACAGTTCGCAAGTATCCCACCTATGACAAAGAAATGTATTCCATTGTGCAAGCCTGTCGACAATGGAAGCATTACATTTTGGGGAAGGAAACAATCATCCACATAGACCACCGGCCCCTACGGTTCATACAACCCCTACGGTTCATACAAACACAAGGGAAGTTGCGAGTAGTCGCCTTAAAAGTGGTCCACACCCTGCATAATTTCATTTGAACATCAAGTACAAGAAGGGTAGCACCAATAATGTTGCAGACTGCCTCAGCCGACCACCGATCATGGCGCTCACCACCGTGCTCAACTCTTGTGGGCATGAGACTTCTAATTGGCCGCTTCTCTATGAGAGTGACCCAGAATTCGGCCACACTTACAAGGCACTCTTGGGGGGTACGCAAGTTCCAAATTTTCACCTCCAAGAAGCACTTTTATGTCACCTGGGACACCTTTGTGTTCCTTCAAGAGAGCGTGCCAAGATGATATGGGAAGCACACTACAGTCGAGTCGCTGGGCATTTCAAGGTTGAGAAAATAGTAGCAATACTACAGAAGTATTTCTATTGGCCAAACCTTCGAAAGGATGTCAAAAAGCACATCAGATCCTGCACTGCTTGTGCCATTGCCAAACCGACCATCAAGAAGCAAGGCCTATATACTCCACTACCTACCCCTAGTCGACCTTAGGAATCAATCTCCATGGATTACATGTCAGGCCTTCCTTCTACTAAGCATGGAAATG
The DNA here is from genome assembly GCA_034641835.2 of Pinus albicaulis. Taxonomy (NCBI): domain Eukaryota; kingdom Viridiplantae; phylum Streptophyta; class Pinopsida; order Pinales; family Pinaceae; genus Pinus; species Pinus albicaulis. Next base: position 550,998,837 of record CM076576.1, read on the forward strand.
ACTGTGTTTTCGTGGTTGTCGACAAATTCTCAAAGATGGCCATTATGGATGCCTGCAAGAAGAATATCACAGCAGAAACCACTGCTAAACTCTTCTTTGAGCGAGTGTGGGTGCACTTTGGGATCCCACAGTATATCATATCAGATCGCGACAGCAGGTTCCTCAGCACATTTTGGTCCAACCTCTGGTCAATGTTGGAAACCAAGCTCACCAAGTCCACAACTTTCCATCCCCAAACTGATGGCCAGACAGAGGTCGTCAACATGATGATTGTACCGTACACGCATGTACACCAATTCAAAGCATCCACACATGGGACGAGACTCCCCTATGTAAAACATATTTATAATCGAGGCTCTCCACGAGTTCAATGCAGCCATAGCCCCTTTCGGGTGGGCTTGGGATTCTAGCCACTATGTCCTATTGACGTAGCCATACCATTTGTAGCTGCTCAGGCCGATTCAGCTCATGTCCAGTCTGAAGTTGACAAAAAAGTAGCTTCATCGAGTGCATTCAACACATCCGCCAGCAGGTTCATGATATATTGGACAAAGCCAATTCCAAGTACAAGCAACGCCATGATCAACACCGGGTGCCACACAACTTCCAGGTGAGCGACAAAGTATGGCTACATTTGCAGAAGGAGCACCTCACTGGACCCCACTACAAGCTTTGCCCACTCCGATACGGGCCGTACAATATCACCAAGGCTGTAGGGAACAGTGCCTTAGAGCTCAGTATTCCACCATTCCTTCGTCTGCACCTAGTCTTCAATGTGGATCACCTTCGTCCTTACTTCCCACCTCTACTGGACACCTCAGACATTGCAAAACAACTCACACCAACAGAGTTAAACCCAAACTGCATGGAACAGGCCACCACAGATTGTATCATTGAAATGCAACTCAAGAACACTTGCCAACAGAAGATCCAAATGTATCGGGTTGTCAAAGCTGGTCAACTCCTGCACCAAGGAAAGTGGTTCACCAGGGACCAAGTTCAGCAAAAATTTCCTCATCTCATGGAGGAACTTAACGCAATGGGGACCATTGCTTCCTAAGGGGGAGGAATGATCCAGGTGGATATTGGTGGCCACCCACCTATTCCACCCGGGTCCCACTATTGTCTCTTTCGGTTTTCGGTTTCGGCACAACTTACTATTTTTAGCGAGTTTTCGGGTCTCGAACTTCGGGAGCCGCCATTTTAGGGCCTAGCGACTTTTTTGGGAAAACAGAGAGCAACACGGGTCCATGGATCGATGTTGCTCATTCAAAATTTGTATTCCTTGGATAGATCTTTCTAATGAGGTATGGTTCGTGTCAAATGGAGATAGTATGCCAAAGTTACGCCCCTGGGAAGTTGAAACACCAATTTACCCAAACGAGGCCCATAGTTTCGGCGCTTCATCTTCTAGGGTTAGGGTTTTGGCTATTGAGGATTTCCCATTGTGTCCAAATAATAAATAGGCCCTCGAGCCTCATTGTAACTCAGTTCAGAGGCCTGTAGCCACCACATCTCTTCTCAGAGATAGCTACCAGTGCCCTAGCTAGTTTTATTTCCATTCTGTCTGTAAGCAAATTTAAGTTCTTTGATATTAATGAAATGAAGGGTTATTTCCACTGTATCTCTGTATTTATGGTTATGTGTTTATTTTGTTTCATTCCTGCATAAATCCGGATCAGATGTATACTTCCTCTCTAGTTTTTTGTAGATGTATAATCTGATTTATTATTCTTTCCATATCATCATCTTCAGAATGTACTTATTGGATCAGCTTCATGACTGGCACTCCTAAACTGGCTGGAAATATTGCATCAGTTCCATAAACTAGCTGATAAGGAGACATCCAAATTGGATTTTTAACTGTCAATTTGTCTATCGATAAAGCATTTACTAGCTTATTGTGCCATGATTTCTTGTTGTCTTCCAGCAAATTTTTTATTATGTTCACCAAAATATTATTTGAGGACTCTGCCATCCCATTACCTTGAGGGTAATACGCTGTAGAATGACCCAATATGATCTGATATTTATGATAGAATTATACCATATTTTTAGACCCACATGCAATAGTGTTATCAGTTATAATCCTCCTAAGGCAGCCAAATCTAGACAATATATGGTTTTCAAGGAATGAAATGATGACTGAGTCTGTGGCATTCCTAGATGGGATGGCTTCTATCCACTTGGTAAAATATTCTATTGCTGTGAGGATCCATATATGTTGGGTAGATGAGGCAGGATGGATTTCCCCAATGAAGTCTAGACCCCACTGCTGAAAATGAGCTTCAACAGTGATTGGTTGCAGAGGTAAGGGAAGCAGTTTTCTTTTGCCTTCAAAAATTTGGTATTTGTGACAGGCAGTAATCATTTTATGGACATCTTGAAAGAGGGTGGGCCAGTAATATCCAGCTCTAAGGATTTTTTTAGTATTTGATTCCCAGTAGAGGTGGCCTCCACATTCTCCTTCATGAAACTCATGCTTGATCTTATCTGCATAATTCTCAGGGAAACATTTAAGAAATAATCCACTAGCATTTTTCCAATATAAACATCTATCTAAAATGCAGTAATTTACAGCTTTTAACTTTAAAAATCTTGCATTTGTTTTTGACAAACCAGGATGGACATTAAGATTGAGAAAAACATACAAAATATCAGCATACCAAGATGAATTTAAAAAATGATCTTCAATAATTGGAGCTGTCGAATCCTCTTGTTCATCTAATGCATTAAACATGTTTATATCAAGAGCTTGAAATTTGGATTCAACCATAAGTTTTTCTAGTCCTTGACCTTTTATGAGCTTATTGGGTTCGATTTCCAAATCATATTCTAAAATTATAGCAACCCACTTTCCTCTTTTTCCATTTGGATCTTGAGTCAATATGTCTTTTACAACTGAATGAGGCACAAATGCTATAATGTGGGAATGTAAAATGTAAATTTTGAAGTATTTTAAGGCTTTGACCAAAGAAAAGGCTTGTTTTTCCATTATACTATACTTCAAAGGTGCATCTCTTAATGCCTTGCTGAAAAATGCAATTAGCTGCTCTTTTCCATTCAATTTTTTCTATAATAGGACAACAGCTACTGTGTGTTCTGATGCAAATGAAAAAATGAAGAAATATTTTGTAAAATCAGGACTAATGAGAACTGGTGTTTTGGTAAGTGCTTTTTTTACCAACTCAAATGATTTCTTTGCTTCTAAGGTCCATTTAACTCCTTCTTTTCTTTTAAGCATGTTTGTCATGTTTCTAAGGAGTTCAGCTAGATTGGGTATGAACCTTCTCAAGAAATTAATCTTTCCAATGAAAGATTGAAGTTCCTTGATGTTTCTAGGATGGTTGATTTGCAATATACCATCAATTCTCTTTAGATATATCTTTATTCCCTCTTCTGATATGTTATGTCCAAGAATTTTACCTTCTTGGGACCAATCAATGTTTTCTTTGGATTTAAGGATAACCCAAACTTTCTGCATTTTTCAAAGACTTTTCTCAAGTGTATTAGGTGTTCTTCATCTGTTTTAGAATAGACAGTGATATCATCTAAGTAAATCACTATGAATTAAACTATTTCTTCTGAAAATGCAATGTCCATGGCTTTCTGAAATGTGGCACCAACATTCATTAAACCAAAAGGCATTTTCAAATACATGAAAGTACCCCAAGGTGTAGTAAAGGTTGTTTTAAGTTTATCATTAGGATGTACCAATATTTGATTGTAACCTGAGAAGCCATCTACCAAAGAAGTTCTTCTAGAACCAACTACCCTTTGTAAGCATGGAAAATTTTAGGGGCTAATATTCGCAGGTGGGCTAATTTTCCATGGTTTCTACAAAAAAAAGATTCGTCAATTTCCCTTTTTTTATAAGAACAATTCGCCCAAATTTTACAATAAAAAATTATTTAACCTTAAAAATCACCAACATTATATAGATAATATATATAATATCATTATAAATTTGAATAATTTTACAAATACATCAATAAAATTTTTATAGTTTTCATATTAGGGACTAGTGAGATTCGCCAATTTTTTTAACTTCAAGATCATTTCCCATCCTTAAAATTTTCCCCGTTTGTAAGATGTGATCCGTTTTAGGTAAGGGATAATTGTCCTTTAATGAGGCTTTGTTTAAGTTTATAAAATCAATGCAAAGCCTTATTTCTCCTATTTTCTTCCTAACAGATACAATATTAGACACCCACTCTGAGTATCTAATAGGTATTATAATTCCAGCATCATACATTTTTCTAAGTTCTTTCTCTACCAGAGGTAATTGAATAGGGTTAATTCCACGCAATTTTTGTTTAAAAGGTTTTTGGTTTTCTTTGAGGGGTATTTTATGCTGGATTATCTCTGTATCATATGATTTAAGATCTTCATAGCTCCATGCAAAAACATCAGAAAATTATTTAAAAAGCTCAATGTACTTCAGTTTGATATGAGCTGGCAGTGTTTTAGATAGTTTGATCATTTTGGGCTTTTCCTCACTGCCTATGTTGCACTCTTCCACTTCAGATTCAATAGGTTCCAGTTTCGGCCTTTTGGCAGCATCATTCAAATCAAACAATTATTCTAATGGGACTAGTCCTTTTGGCAAGCTGTGATCTTTAAATTGCATCATTTCTAAGTCTTCATTTTGTAAATCTGTGCCATTTTCTATTGTATGTTTGGGTCCATGAGTTAACAGATTTATATCAGCAATTTCAAGAGATTTTTCTTCTTCAGAAAGTGGATTTTCTTCAGTAGGACAGTCTTTTTCATAGTCTGAATCTGAGTGTGGTGTTTCAAATTCATTTTTGGACTGTAGGAAGTCTTCTATTTGTTTATCTCCCTCGAAAACTTGCCAGTATATTTCATTATCCGGGACAGCTGGTCTAAATTTGACTTGGGTGGTGTATTGCTTAGTTTCATAAGGTGTTAGACAAGTTCTAGCAGCAAAGGCTAACCTATTGGCAAGGAAATTTTGGTTCCTTGGGATAAAGGTCAGTTGGAATTCATCAAATGTTTTTAACAAGTCCATGGCATAATCTCTATAAGCTCTTAGTTAGGGATGTTTAGCACTATATTCCCCATTTACTTGCCTAATTATCAACTCTGAATCTCCATGAACTGTTAACCTCTTGGCCCCTATTTTTTTCAATAAATGCAGGCCTAAAAGGAGAGCTTCATACTCTGCTATGTTGTTTGTACATTGGAAGTTTAATCTATAGGAATGACCCTCAGCATGATTACTTTCAGTGTTATGCATCCATATGCATGCTCCTGCACTATTTTTAGAGCAAGATCCATCAAAATTCATACTCGAGAGAGGACTGTTTTCATATTTGTCATTTATTTGATTGTTGTCCACTCTATTTTGTTTGCCTAATTTGTCACTGTGTTGTTCCTGAAGGTCTGTACTATGCTGAAAATTTTTTTCTTCCTCAATATTTTCAATATTTTGAGGTTTTACTTTCTGATTTTCATGATCTGTATTGTGTTTATGATTGTTTTTCACCTCAATACCTATGATCTGATTGCTGTAATTTTGTAAATTAGTAGACTGCCTTTTAGTTTCCTCCTTATTTTCCTGTTCATCAATGGCTGCCACTAATTTTGGATGTGGAGTGACCACTTTATTGGGTGATGTTTCATGGGCCAACTCTTTCTCATTAAGGATATCATCATTGTAAAGAATGAATGAGTCAAGGTCAGTGTGTATGGAATAGAGAGGAGAATTCTCTGGTCTTTCTTGGTTACTCACCATGTATTTCATGTGTGTTTCCCTATATAGTCTTCTAGGTTGACTGAAGACCGGGATGGTTGCATAAGTCATATCCATCTGCATAGTTCCTTATAACTTAGCACCCCATGACCTTGAAAGAAGCATGCCATATTTTGGGGGTATATCAGCCACTAAAATGTCCATCACTAAGCTCTTGGCTAGTATTTGGGCTAAGTTAACACACAGATCCTTTATTAGGCCTAGGCACCTCACCCTGCTTGAATCAAAGGAATATAAATCTTTGTAGGGTCTGGTTACCTCTAAGCCTAATCTTTCCATTATTACCTTGGGCATGGTTATGTGATGCTCCTGAATCAAGCATGGCATTATGCAAAATATTATCATGGATGTTCAGAATGATGTAAAATGGAGGGGTGGTCCCTTCTTGAAATTTTCCTTCAATATTTGGTCCAAATATGAGCTCTGGGGTATCATCATTTAAGTTGACAGTGTCATGAAAATATTCTATGTTCAAAGCTTTGAAAATTTGACCTCTATATACATTTTGAGTGACTAATTCAGTGAGTGGGACAAAAATTTCAATTTTGGAAATTTCGTTCTCAAGGCTAAAGGGAATTTGATTTTTTAAAATGCTTGATTCAGCCTTGTCAGTCACTCCTTGTTCAGCAAAATCAGCTTGTTGATTTTTAGTATTTACAGCAGTTAGAATGGTTTTTTCAGGATCATTAGCTGAGATGCTAGTGCTATTGGGGTTAAGACTCTGTTTTTCATTGACTTGGTTGTTTTTTCCTTTGCTTGGATCAGAATTTACAGCCATTGTTTTATGAATTTCTGTTGTCTTTTTGGAAACATTTTCAGGGCTGTTTTTGGCAAATTTATCAGAGGTTTTGCTCCTAGGAGTTTCTTGATTCTTTTTACTTCCCAGGTCATATTTTTTAGGTTATCCTATGATGGAATTTTCAGATAATTGTTCATAATAATCAATTTCTGTTCTTCTATCATCATAGGGTGTATATAAACCTTGTTTTCTTTCATGGATGAAATCAGAATCCTCATTGTTTACTCCCAGCATGTTCATGTTGTCATCCTCTGTTTGTTCATTTGTTTCTTCATCCTCATTCATATAATTTTCTTGGAAAGGAGGTCTGATCTGTTGATCATCCTCTCTTTGTCTGTTCTGAGGTTGATTTCTCCTAAAGTTCCGATTCTAATTTTGATATTGATTTCTATTTTGGGGAGCTGATTGATTTTCCCTGGATTGTGATCTCTTAAATATGCTCATCCTATTCATAATTTCCTCCATCATTCTTTCCATTTTTGAGCTAGATGAGGAAGGTGCAGTTTCCTCCCTAAATGATACTTTCTTTTCATTCCTCATTCTGGCTCTTTTTTCAATCAGATTTACTTCCACAGCTAGAGCTCCCTTCTGCATGCCTTCCAAAGTCAAGGGATCTCTTTCTCTTAGTTGATAGGCCATTTCAGGATCAAATCCTTCAATGAATTTGGCCATATCTGAGCCTTGTGGAGGTTTCATATCTAGGGGTAGTGCATTATAAACATTATTGAACCTAGTGCAATAATTTTGAACACTTTTCCTAGTGTTTCTTTTGAGGTTTTTGTAATCTGAAAGTATTTGGAGAGGGTTTTTTATGACTTCCCATTTGTTTAGGAATGATTGATGGAGAGCTTGGAGGTCATTAATACTATTAGGGTTTAAGCTTTTGAACCATTTTCTTGCTTCTCCCCCTAAACTTTGAGCAAACAATCTAAGTTTGACAGTTCCATCATCTATCTCATTTCTATCAAAACAATCATTCATCTTGTCCCAATGTTGTGAAGCAGTAGTAGAACCACTAGCATCATATAATGGAATCTTGGACTGATAGTCCTGTGGAAGATTGAATAAAGGTAAAGGAAGGACTAGAGGGGCATACCATGTTGCCATGGCAGGAGGTTGTGGAAAAAACAGGGGTTTTACAGGTGGAGGATGTAAGATAGGAGGAGGTTGATGGGACGGAGTAGTTTGAACCATGGAAGTATGGATAACAGAAGTGGATGGACCACCAAGAGATTGTTGAGCAGATCTAGGATGAGAGAAACCAAAATTATGAAGGAAATGCAGATCAGGTGGGGTAGTTTATCTACTAACATTGTTTTCACCACTATGTTGGGGTGAGTGTGAAGGCTTAAAGTATATCTGATCAATATCACTAAGTGACTTAGTTTTGGATGATTTTCTTATGAATGGTAAGTCAACTTCTGTATCTTGAAGAGCTGTAATATTTTTAGGGACATAATCAGCTCTATGAATTGGTATGACAATAGTTGAAGTTTTTGACTTAGGAGATTTCCTAAGTAAAATTTCTGGATTATCAACTATTTCAGGAGGATTTGGGTTAGGATAGGCTTTAGTATGAATTCTTTTAGAAGCCACTATGTGGTGTTTTCTGATCCAATGATGAGAAAAGTTCAACCAAGTATGATAGTATTTAAAAGGCTAACTGATCTTAAATAAGAAAAATTAATACTCAAAGTTTCCTTGACTGAGTTTGTGTGATGTTATGATAGAATGGGTTTCCCAGTGGGGTCTTTAGGTCAATTTAGAAATGTGGAGTCACCAGGTGGAAATTTTTAGCTTTTAAAGGTAAGATGTTTTATGGTCCACCACCATTGATTTTTTTTTCTCGATAAGGCTAATTCTATTAACGAAAATAACATATGGTACAATCAAGCTTGCAAGCAAGCATAAACTGAGAAGCATGAGAGCTGTAGGTGATTGAATATCAACCTCGCTCTTGAAAAACGACTACATAATGAGCAGAGATAACAAGAGGAACAAAAAACAAGTGCTAGATAGAGTTATCTACCCAGAGTGGGTGGATATTGCCAAACGACATTTTTTCCCTTTTTTCTTGCTTACTTTGACCCAGTCGGAGGAGATTGGCTGGGCCATGACTAGCTGTAGACTATCCGGCGCTATAGGCGGAATATCTTTATCCGAGTCCGAGGAAGAAGACACGTGGGAGCGTTTCTGAGAGATCGTAGGAGCAGAGGGGTCTACATCACTGGCTGGGGGAGCTTTCATCGGAGTTTCCATATTCTCCCCGTCTGCTTCAATTTCCTCCTCATCCGAGCTGGAGGAATCAGTATCTACCATGGGGGGAAGTACACAGGAGTTCCAGCTCTTGGATTTGGGTTTGTGATTCGAAGTCTTCTTTTTGCCGAGGAACTGGGTGCATGCATTTTGTAAGTGCCATGTTTGGTGACAGTGGCGGCATCGGAAGGCCGTATTTTCATAATCCAAGGTTTGGTTCCAGTGGAAGTCCCCAAACTTGAGGTTGATCTGATCCAGAAATCCTTTTCTTATATCTATTTCTGCACAAAATCTGTCGTAGGTGTAGATTCCTTTCTCCCTTCTCAAGGTATCTGTAGCAAGATAGCGCCCCAAGGTATCTCCAATGGCTAGGAAAACAGAGAAATGCCACAGATGCACTAGAAGGTTTGGGAGCCTGACCCAGATAGGGAGTTTGGTGATGACAGCTATAGAGGGGTCAAAATCTGGAAACCATGGGGTGAGGAAGAGCCCAGCTGAACCCCAGAACCAAGGGCCTCCTGTTAAGGCTTTCTGGTAATCTTCATTTGAATCAAACGCCACAATGAAAAAGCCTTTCAAGCATAAGTAGATCTGACTTTTAGTGGTCCATTTGGTGTGGACCCATTGGTATAAATCTGCTGTGCGTGGCCACAGACCATTAAATCTGCATATGATTTCGGTTTCTGCAAATTTTTGGTGAAGATCGGCAACCACAGGATGAGAGAGTTCGACAGAAGGAACTTCCTCAAGTTTATCAACTAGGAATGGCCTGGGAGCCATAGCTGGTTGAGCTGCCTTCGAAGAGGACTGTGTTTGGGCAGCGTTTTTATGGACTGCGTCTTTATAAGAGAAAGGTGGGGTAGAGGATGTCTGCCCAAAGGACCCTCCTCTTAGACGAAGGGCAAGAACAATAGAAGCATCCCTTTGAATGCTGTAAAAGGAAAGGGGAAGAGATTCCTCTAGTTGCTTACCTTTAAATAGGAGCCTATGGAAGGAGGAGGGGATCCCCAGCCGGAGTTCGAGTTTGTACAAAAGATCCTGCACTAGATCTGTATCGTGGACCCATTGCAGCAGCGTTTTACCTGAGAGGAGAATGATTTGGATCTGAAATGGTGTTTCTCCTTCTGGAAGAACTCGCTGATCCGAGAAGAAATTATTCTTCTGACACACAACATAGGATGGGTCTGAAAACTCATTAGCTTGGATCCTAGGTCCTAAAACGTCCCTAGAACGGAAACTATACACTGCTTTGCTATGGATGATGGTGTTCAGGGAAGTAACTGTAGACGAGGCAGTCGAGATGCTAAATCTGGTGTCTTTGTGCCCTCCTGCGTTGAAGACTTCTCCTGTGCCTAAACGCCGGCAGAGGAAGACATTGGCGAGATCTTTTAGCCCTGCAGCAGGATCCGCGTCGTCCCAAGTGTGATACTGCCCTCGATCTGCAGCCTGGCCAGAATTTTCTGTCGGATGGAGGATCTGTTGCTGCATTCGGTGTATCCTCGAAGGAGAAAGGCTACGGAGGCCTACGGAAAAGAGACCCTCGGTGCCTACACGCCTTGCCATGGAGTCGGCAGCGGCATCGCCCCACAGGGCCGGGGTAGCTGAGGCAATGACCGAAGACATTAGGGTTTTTTTTTTTTTTTGCAGAGCCCGCCCAACCGTGTCGAATAGATCTAATGGTCCACCACTATTGATTGATTTAAATACCAATCTGAAATGTTTTGGGTTTTCTGAGTTTTTACATTCCTGTGATTGTGAGAGTGTCCTATACCTGTTTCAACACTTAGCTATGGTGATGAGACAAACAGAGTCTACTCTATGGCTCACTAGATGATTTCTTCAAGGTTTGATAAGGGTCTATTAGAATCTTAAGGGTTGCTTAGATTTCCACTGATTTAGAAAAGTCCTATCATGATCACCAATATGCTGGTAGTGCTTGAAGAAAGCTAATCGTACTTGAATGGATACTGAGTGTTTTGTTTTAAGGATTTTACTCATAAATTCCCTAGTATGGTCGCCAGTATTTTAGTGCCTCCGTTGTTTGCAAGATTGGAAAATACAAATGCTGTAGAGCCTACATCAAAACCACTTTTGAATCTGAGGATATAGCCATCCTAGATTCAGAGAGGGATCTCTATATTTATGTGTTTTAAAATATATGATCTTTAAGGCTTATGATATGATATTAGGCTAGTTATAAAGCACAAGGGTTTTTGTTTGTTTTGGTTGGGATGAATATCATTAAAATGAAGGAAGTCTTTTTGAGGGGTAAATTTGTGAGTAGGTTGAAAATGTTTGAGATAAAAAGATAGGTAAGAAACAGTGTCAATCCATTGGGCTATGGAGTCACAAAAGGGTTTAATTGGACAACAGGTTTCAAGAGTGGTCTATGGGGCAAGTCATCTATGTCAACAGATCTCTTTAAGTTCATTTATGGTATGAAACATTAAGAAGTGGTGAAAGAAACAAACATATAAGAAAACAAAGAGCAACTTAAGATCAAGTAAGGACTTTTAACCTAGCTTGCTATCAACATACTCAAAGGAAAACATTCATGATAAACATAAAAAGTAGTCTAAGATCAGGTAAGTACTTTTAAACTAGCCTGCTTTTGACATAATCTTAAGGGAACTTTTCAAAGCAACTATTGGACAAGAAACTAGAGGACAGGGCTAACCATAGACTTCCCTAGCTCAACTTTACTTAGCAGAATTTTCAAGAACATTCAAGGACAAAATCTTAAGTTTTACTTAGCAAGACAAGGGCTCACCAACATTCCTTGACTGATCACACTCTATTGAATTATCCTCAAATACACGATTAGCAGAAAACATAATGATAAATATTTATTAGTGAGATTTAGGGTACTTGACAGTAAATCATAATCTATATTTTTTGTTCTTTATCAGAGAAGATGGACAGTATGGAAAACATGAGAAAAATAAAAATTTACAATATGAAAAATGTCACCATTGACATAGACCAGGATCCCATAAATTAGCTTGTATATTTGATGTCCAAACCAGTTACAATCTTGAAGTCTAGTGGGTCTTTATCGCTTCAAACTTCTCATCTCAACCTATCTTTCTTTTATTACAAAACAGAGCTTCAGCAGCCTCAATAGCTATTTACAATCAATGAGTATTCAAAGACCAACCCTAATATTGTCTTCTAGAGAAGTATTTATAGAAGAATGAGGAGGTGGAGTGAAAAGAAGTGTTATTTGTTCAATTAATACAGAGCAAGTGCTTCTCAGGCTTTGAAGGGCCAAAGGGAGAAGATATATGAGGTTTTAACTCTGTTAATTGAATTCTGCATTAAGTTTCATCAACTTCAATCACTTTTGTTGACTTTGGAGGCTTTTGGTAGGCTAGTAATTAATTCTGAGCTGTCTTTGGCAAATATCTCTGACTGTGCTTTAACTGTGTATTCTTTTTAGGTAAAAAGGCCTATAGATGGAATTTTGAGGAGAAATTGCCTCAATGATGTGGCATTTGGAGGCTATCTTTGTTGATCTATCAGCTTTAGTGGCTTTAAACACTGATTATGCCCTAATACTGCTTTTGGGCCTTTGTAGTCATCTTCGTAGTCTTTAAACTTTATCATGACTGTATTCACTATCAAATATCCCTTTTTCTTTGGCTTTCAATCTTGATTGATGGGTTAAGCTCCATAATCTTCCATCTTTATGTATTTAAACCTTTATCTTTAAATATTCGATGACTTTCCCTTTAAACTGTGTATTTACCCTTAAACTGTCAAATTAAACCTTTTGATCTTCAACTTTGGGCTTTAATATCTTGATTTTTAAGCTCTAACCTTCAATATTTAATATTTGTTTCTTCGTTGTGTATGCAGGTGGATTTGGCGCTTTGGAGGGTTTGATGGATAAATAGTGCTCGTAAAGCACCAACTAAACCATGGAATTAACCCTGGAAGCCTCTTATTCGACATTCTTTAAGCTCCAGGGATCATGATTTTCGGCCCTGTCCCTTAATGGACTGTAGGGGGGCTTTTGGCCTTTCAAAACTGCTATCAAAACCTGCAAAAACCAATAAAACATGTTATGAAACACATGCGCGGGAGGGTTTGACTACTTAGGAATCTGGCGGAGGCGGAGGATTTTATATAGAGGAGCGAAATATGTAGGCAGAGGAGCAGAGGAGGTTTTATGGATAAAACCTTGCGAAAACAGGTTCAAAAATTGTATTTGGCGCGAAAATGGGCAAAGTGGTTTTACGAAAACCGTCAGCGGTTTTCGCATAGCAAATGGGTGGTAAGCGGTTTATCTTGAATTGAACATGATCCAATTAAAATGTGTCATGTGGCTCCCACAAAACCAGCAGTCTCGCATGCTTTTGGGACGTTAAACCTCTGCTGCAAAAGTTGCGCGAAGTGTGATGTCGACCATTGGATGAGGAGGGGCAGATCCAACGGTCGGGAGAGAAACGCGATGGGAAAGGTGCAGCAGGAGCTTTGGTGGGGGCCAGGTGTTAGCGAGTGATTGGATGGGCGCTTTACATACTGGATGGTAGGCCCAGAGAGGTTGGGATGTCGGTTTTAAAGGAGAGCTATAAGATCTCATAGATCGACGATGGAGTTCGTTTGTGAGGATGACAGATAGAAAGGCTTCGGGAGGATGAAGGATAGGAGGGGAGGCATGATAGTCGTTGATTTTTAAAGATCAACGGTTGGGATTTTTTTGTGGAGTGACAAGGCGGGGATAAGGGAAAAGAAGGAAAGGAAGGAAGGGAATAGCAGGGGTGAATTACCATCGTTAGATCACATGGATATACGGTCAAGATCCATTGTGGGGGGGAAAATAAAGGTAAAGGGAAGAAGGAGGCTAGGGATGAGGTATGGGCGTGGTCTCGTGGGAGAACAAAGTGATCGGGAGTGAAAGGAAAGGGCCGGGGCTAAAGATTTAGGCACCCAGTTGTGGGGCTAGGTCACATGACCGGAAAAGGGCCAAGGTTTTAAGCCCTGAGGGGCTTAAAGCCTGTTTGTTAATAAAAATGGGAATAAGTGTATTTTTATATGTTTTTAAGGGTTTTTTGGGTTTTATCAAGTTCCGATAAGGAAAAAAGAGAGGCAATTTAAACCAAAAAAGGAATTTTTATGGGTTTAAAAGGGATTTTGAAGGTTTCTGAGGATAATGAAGGGAAAATTAGAAGGATAAAAGGGGTTTTTCATGGGAAAATGAAGGATGTATAAGGGAAAAAATGAGTGAAAATAGGTTTAGAAAATGATAAAACATGGCCTAAAAACAATCTTCCCGGATATCAGCATGTTTTCTTGGTGGATTTCTTCAAGGAAACAATAGTGAAGATCACTCTTAATTCAGAAAGCATCAGAAAGATTCAAGAATGAATTTTTTTTATGAAAATAATCTCTTGAAGGCTTTAAGACTTGTTTTAGCCATCATTTGCTATGACAAAAAATTACTTATGGCTAATAGTTTCCATGGATATTGCTGGCAAGATCAACTCCTCTTAGACTAGGAATATGTCTAGCCTAGAATCCACCGAGTATTTACCCCCGAATTTTTTTTCTCCATGTAATAATACCATTTGAGGTCTCTATATCCATGAGCTTCAAGCCATCAATCATATTTTCGAAATTTTCAGAGTCCCTATCCAGTTTCTTATTTCCTCCTTTATTTTATGCCATAGAAAGAATCATGTCAAAATCCCCAGCAAGGGTACATTTTGATGTGGGGTACCTTCTTCAAAGTTCTTCTAATGATTGGATAAAATTAAGATTCTCATCAATTCATTTAGGGCCATAGACATTGGTGCAAAGAACCAAATCTAGAAACCCTATATATTGTATGACGAGATACAATGCATATTGGGTGTATTCAAAGGACACAACATGGATTATTTGGGGGTTCCATAAGGTTAAGATTAATCCTACCAAATTTATATATTATGTGTCTACAAAATTGTAATGAGACAAAAATTTCCCAGTGCATATTTTCATACAAGCCACAGTAAATTTAGTTTCCTGGATGAACATAATATCAAGATTTTTTTTCATTTTTTCCTTCAGAATTATTTGCTTACTAGGGATATTCAAGCCCCTTATATTCCATGTTAGAGCTTTCATTGCAAAATAGCGGTAAGGGTAGTTTGTGTTCCAGGGTTTCATCTTACTTGAATTTATTAGGATAACCCCTAATTCCTTAAGCACAACACTATTCATTTTATGACCTCATTTCCACTGGGTTTGCTTTGGGATATGGTTGTTTTGGATCTTTAGCTTGACTCTTAGGCCTTTTTCTTCACCATGTGTTCAAATGGACCATCTCATCTAGGTATCTTCCCTAGTTAGGAATAGGTATTACACTCGATGTATTTTTTCCTTGGGAATCACATCCAACCCTTGAGTTTTCCATTTTTCTAGGAGATGAGGGAGGTCTAGTCCTTCTGACTCCATTATTTCCATCATATATGGGTCTTCTGTCAATGTCTCAATCAGAGTCATATACAAATCATCTTCCTGCTACAATGGAATGTTTAGATCACCTTCCTTCTCAGGGGACTTCGTGGGTGTCATCATTCTTTCTTCATTTTCAAGAGGATCACTCTCTGCTACTTATTTCTTCAAGTTCTCCTTCTTTGGATGATTCTATACTTCCACCTAAATAGTTTCCTCTACTAACACTTCATATCGATTATTTGAATCCTTATTCTCATTGTGGTTTCATTTTTGTTTTTTCCTTCCTATTCTCCCCCTAGATCCTACTTTTGTGAAACCTTCAACATCTCTTTCTAGATTAGGCTTAGTTTGCCCAGACTTGGAATTTAGATGGAATTATCTAATAAGGTGCTCTTTTCATGGAATCGATGACATAATAATGGGATTTTCTCATAGTCAATACTATGAGTATAACTCTCATTCTATAAATCAACAGTTACATCATTTGGGATGGCTCCAAACATGTCCATTTCGACACAAATTTAGGAATACATTGTGTATTTTCCATGTTGGGTTGCCTCTGGGAGTTTGATAAATCATACCAGAGAGTTTCCAATAGCTTCAAGAGTTTTTGGGAGCTAATAATCAAGTGGTAACAAATATATCCTGATCCACACTGGGATAGATGTGAAAGTTTCTTGTTCTGAAGTGAAGTTCTCCTTTGAGGGGCTCATGTATAATCTTATTGATGCCTCCTTTGGAGATTCTATCTATGTATTCAAGGTCAGAAAATATTCATAAAGAAACCTTTTGAGCCTATGTGAAGGTCCACCTACCATTTGGATTTCCAAACATACATAATCCAACACCTAATAGGTTTCTCATTTGGCCAAATCCCCATAAATTTGTAAATCAATGCATATGTCTTCCCATGGTCCCTGCGAGATAGGGTTTGTAGGTTCACGGGACCACCTTTGGTATCTTTACTCGCTTGTATCTACAACATCCTTTTGGTACTGACTATCTAGATCAATTTCTCTCTGCTACGTTTACATCTTTTCTTGCATCGAGATTTGTGTCGGTTGCCTCTGTGTTTTTCACCTGTTCTCGAGTAGTTCCAATAAAAATCCCGCCTGACTTATTTGAAGTATTTCTAGTCCTCCCTTGGACAATTTTCCCTCTGTCAATAATAATATTGTGATAGGATGGAGTAAAGATCCCCCATGGCAGCTGCCATGTTTCTTCAGATCCTTACAGACTGTGTATTTCCCGTCTTTCACCTCAGAGTCGATTCCCTCTATTCTTGTCTCAATGTCCTCAAAAATTCACATGGGCAACATTCTTGCATTCCTTCAACAACTTTTCAAATAGTGCAAGTATTGTTACTACTATGCCATAGACGTCATTAATGTGTATATTTACATGAGATTGAATATTAGGGAGTGTTAATATTAGTCAAGTTTCATTCAACAAATAATACTCTGGAATTTCATTTGGTAAATTAAACCCCATAGCTAACACTAGTACAATATTGTTGATAGAAGGGAGTTTCTTCTTATGAAGATGATAGATTTCAAAGATTATGGAATTTCAATCTAATATAACAATAACCAATATAGTAGAAATAGATTTTTTCATCATGAATAATAATATCTATATGTCATTGTGGCATTAATGTACATGAAATATTGACATAATTTAAATATGAATAATATGGTTGAAAATACAGATTTTTTGCAATGAATAATAATACGTCATTTTTGGTAATGTAATTAATATTGTGGAATCTCTTTCCATGTTATTAATATAGTCTAGAATATGGAATTATGAAACCTTTTTTTTCATGTTATTACTATAGTTGACAATATAAAATATTAATATATTCTATATGGATAATATGTATATCATTAACTAGTACATTTATCTGAATGATATGAAAATTAATTAGCTGAAATTTATATCAAACTAATTTCTCTAAATCCATCTAAACCTGAAATCTATTAAGCACCAAAAAGATCTTATCTTTGAAGATGCAAAAATTTCCTCATATTTTTTCTTATAAAAAAGATTTAATTCCGCTTAACATTTGATAAATATTAAATTTATATGATTCTAATATGATAATTAATTAATTTCATCTTTTATCTTAAAAAATCCTCACTTATATCAACATATCATATCAAAACAATGAGATTTATAAAAAAAAAATTCCATAATATAAATTTTATTTATAAATTCACTATGTAAAATACATTCTCTTATACCACACCTTAACACAAATAACAATCTAATGTTTAGTTATATTTTCAAATTCCATATTGATTAATGAATGATTAACCTTGATCTAGATGAATTCCTTTCATAAATGTTATTTTTAGTGAGGTTCCCAGGAGCCACTTATTTCATAGCATGATTGTTATATAATTTTTTTTCAGACATTCTCCTATGAAAAGTGTTCCTAATGCTTCTATCATGGTGCCAATTCTAATGTGATGCATCTATATAATTTACAATGCTTTCTATCTTACTATTTTATAACCAACGGTAGATATCTCTCACTTCTTCTTTCTTAGGATTCTTTGACTCAGGTTCTTCAATTTCTTCAGTGATATGGGCTTCTTCCTTTTTCCTCTTCTCCTTATTAGCTTTAGGACAATCTCCTTTATAGTTCCCAATTTCATTACATCTTTAACATCTTATCTTGTCCATGACCTCTCTTTTCTTTTGAGGACCAAATTTACCAAATCTCCCCTTTCTTCTTGACATGGTGGCATAGGCTTGATTTTATTCATTTGATCATATATTAAATTTTTATTTTAACCTGCTATATTCTATCTTACATAGATACCATATTTATTAGAATTATGTTTCCTCTTTATTCCCATAGATACTTGAAGTGAATTTTCCCCATCCCTCTGGTAGAGCATTTAGTACCATTGTAGTCATTTCTCTATCAGACATTACTTCTCCCAATTCATGCAGTTGATCTCGTAATTCATAAATATTCATAAAATATGAAGTGATTCCTTCATCTCTTGACAATTTCAACTTGTATAATCCTTGTATCAGAGATATTACTTCTCCTACAGTACTCATAGAGAACAGATTCACTAATTTATCATATGTTTATTTTTAAGTTTCTAGTTTTGATACATATGGGATGAGAGAGTATTTTATGCATTATATAAGAATCCTCTAGGCTCTGAATTCTCCCTTCATGTATTTGGCATGTGCTTGAGTATATTATTTTAAAGATATATTTGATGAACCTTTGATATGGTCCATGACTTCCTTCTCAATAAGATTTAGATCTGTACTTTTCTTCCATGCAAGAGAGTTTAAAACCCCAACCAATTTGCTGATTTCTTTGCAAAAATACATTTTGACAGATTCATATGAAGTCATAAATATACTTACTTGAATACACACTTTCTTATTAACTTACTTTCTTCTTGAATTTGATGATGATGTAGATGGTTTACAAACTTGTTCTATATGAAAAATGTTTCCTTCAAGCGTGGCATGTGATGATAGATTACTTTACATATTTGAGGACAAGTGTCTGTGTTCATGATGACTAAGGATGCTTCATGATGGCTTTATAAAAATAATGGCTTGAGGATGTCTTCAGTAATGTTGACTATTTATCAACAAGAGAGATAGCTTTATAAACTTTTGAAGACGAATATCGCTTTCTTGATCTTGCATTTTTCTTTGGAAGGATCTTGATGTATAAGTCCTTTAACTTTGAGAGAGGACCTATGATGCAGGGGCATTAGACACTAGCCAGCAATGTAGGAGTTTTGTCCACATGGTGTGGCTAGGAGGGTTTGAAAACAGTCGAATTGTTACAGCTAGGTGTCAAGACCTTAGCTAATTGTATTATTATTTTAGTTAGAGTCGTAGAAGTTGAATAGCTCAGTTAGACTAGCTGTCATATTCTAGTTAGTTGAATTGTTTTAATTAGACTGTTGATTTCCCATAACGGTCCTCTCAGAGGAACCGAAGAGTCATAGGTTTATGTATATAATTGTAAACCCTCGGATGTATGAAGAGGGACATGAAGAAGAGAGGAGATTCTGAAATAAACTCTATGTGTTACAATTGCTTCCAATTAAATATTTTCTGTGCGCATTTACCCTAGAATCGTGTTGAATCATTAATTGTTAAGAGGTTTTTTAATTGCGAAGTGATGAAATCTGTGCATATGTATCTACTGGAACAAACCGTTGTATAGATTTTTCCTGTCTTTGTCTATTGTTTCCCTCAATTTTCTCGAGTAGAGAATCCTGTGAAACCGTGGTCATTTAAATCTGGTTAATTGTAATAGAATCCCGCTTAACACAGTAAGTTACAATTGTATGTCAACCGGAGTCCGAACCTGAGTTAATAACCAGAGTACACAAAGGCGAATGCAAACCCCAACGCGAACCCTGGTTAGCCACTATTCAAAACCGCTAGCGGATTTGGGAAAGCGGATTGCCCATATCGCACTGCTTTTGGTGTGAAGGCGGTATTTCTGGGTCGAGGAGCGATTCCATAGAGAATTTGATGCGTGGCAAGGTGGACCCCCGGAAAACCACCATTCAAGCGTGCCATCGCGCATTAAACTTCGACGTTGGATGCCGAGCGATATGCGTATGAGCCGTCGATCTGGGAAAATGCCATCGGACGGTGTTCGTTCGACGGAGATGCATGAAGATTAAATAAGGTACGACGCGCGCATTTGATTGGGCCATTGACATATATGTGGGGTCGGCCAAAGGCCTACTATAACGCCGGTTAGTTATAAGGTTTCGGGATATTACATAAGGCGCGAAGAATTATTTAAATTACAAAGGTTCGTTATAAAGCCAATATTAATATATAAAATTTCCAAGGAATTGTAAGTAGACCACGTGGAGCCAAAGAATGAGGGTAGAGGGAAAGGGAGCTGACTTTCAGTTGTGTGACTACGTCATTTGTGGTATCAGAGCAAGTCTGAAGTTGTTTTTCTGACATGGCAATCTGAGTTGGTAGAGGTGCTGGCAGAAGAAGACCTGTTTCCAACGTAGAGGTGTTGGGAATGTTGCAGAGGGTTGAGGCTAGGATGGATGCCACGGAGCAAAGACAGCCCAGAGATCCTGAAGACATCAGTGAACCTGAGACAGAAGAAGCAGAAGAAAATGTTGAGATTCCTCCTGACATGATGCTCCTTAGAACTGTTCTGGGGTCTGCAGTTAAGCCCAGAATTGAAGTGTCAAGCTATGCAGGGGGACTGAATCCAGAAGAACTGGTGGACTGGGTTAATGAAATGAACAAGTGCTTCTATTATGAAGAAATAAGTGAAGATAAGAAGGTCAAGTTTGCAGTAACAAAGCTGAAAGGACATGCTACACTTTGGTGGGATGGAGTGCAGGCAAAGAGGAGGAGAGTTGGCAAGCAACCTATCAAGAGCTGGACCAGAACGATGGCTAAATTAAAAGGTAAATTCTTGCCTAGTGATTACCAGCTAACATTATATAAGCAAATGCAGAACCTGAGACAGAGGTTGCTGACAGTAAAGGAATACACAGAGGAATTCTATAGAGTAAGCATAAGGGCTGGGAAATTCCAAGACACACCAGAGAAGACTGCCAGATATGTGAATGGTCTCAAGCTGGAGATCCAAGATGAGATTGGTCTCCTATCTCCTAAGACAGTGGAAGAGGCCTATCAGATGGCCTTGAAAGAAGAGGAGAAACTCCTGAGGAAATAGTCTACCAAGAAGAGAGGTACTTTCCGAGGAAAGGGAAGTCAGGGTGGTAGAGGACAGACTGCTACAACCAGGGATGGAGCTAACAGTAGCTCACCTCAGAATGCATCTGCAGAGGATGATGCAAGGGGCAGAAGGGGTTCTTACAGAGGAAAAGGAAGAGGAGGCAGAGACAGGGGCGGAGGTAGAGAATTGAGGTGTTATAGATGTCAGCAAGTGGGACATAAGCACTATGAATGTCCAGAGAATGTGGGTGCTGGTCCAAGGAATGTTGTTGTTGCCCAGACTGGAGAAGAGGTAGAGGTTGAAGAAGAAATTCTTCCAGAGAGGGGAGAATCCTTGGTGGTGAATAAGGTCTTGTTGAAGCAATCCAAAGAGGTCACTGAGCCTGCACAAAGAAAGACTTTGTTTAGGAGCATATGCAAAGTCCAAGGGAAATGCTTCCATATAGTCATTGATAGTGGAAGCACAGACAATCTGGTTTCCACTGAGGTAATAGAAAAGTTGAAGTTAAATACAAGGGAGCATCCAACTCCCTACAGGGTGTCCTGGATGCATAAAGGGCACCAACTAGTTGTGAAAGAACAGTGTGAGATGGAGCTGAAAATGGGAAAATACAAAGATAAGATCCTATGTGATGTAATGCCTATGGATGTGTGTCATATACTGCTGGGTAGACCTTGGCAGTTTGACAGAGCAGTAGTGCATGATGGCAAGAAGAACACTTACAAGTTCTTCAAGGATGGGGTACATCATACATTGATTCCCATGGAAGAAGGAGAGCCATCCAGCAGAGTGACTGATCCAAAGACCTTATTGCTGAGCGAGAAGGAATATCTGCAGCAGATAGAATAAGAAGAGGTAAGCTTTGCTTTAGTTTGCAAGCCTAAAGTAGTTCTTACTTCTACAAAGATTTCTGATTTTCCAGTAGAGGTACAAGGGATGTTAGATGATTACTGTGACATTGTTGTGGATGATTTACCTGATGAGCTGCCACTTGTGAGGAAGATCAGCCATCAGATAGATTTTATCCCTGGTTCAAATCTTCCAAATAAGTCTGCCTACAGAATGACTCCCAAGGAAAATGAGGAAATCAGGAGACAAGTACAGGAGTTGGTGGATAAAGGACTGATCAGAGAAAGTCGGAGTCCATGTGCAGTACCAGCAGTTTTGAGCCCAAAGAAAGATGGAGGCTGGAGGATGTGTACTGACTCCAGAGAAATTAATAAGATTACGATCAGGTACAGATTCCCTTTTCCCAGAATTGAGGATTTAATGGACTGTTTGAGTGGTGCTAAATATTTCTCAAAGATAGATTTAAAGAGTGGATATCGTCAGATTAGAATAAGAGAGGGTGATAAGTGAAAAACTGCCTTTAAAACAAATGAAGGGTTATATGAATGGATGGTAATGCCTTTCGGGTTGTCAAATGCACCTAGCACTTTTATGAGACTTATGAATGAAGTGTTGAAAGAATTCATTGGTAAATTTTTGATAGTATATCTGGATGATATATTAGTTTTCAGCAGAACTAGAGAAGAACATTTAAGGCATCTTAATCATGTTTTGAAGAAGTTGCACCAAGAGAAACTGCTGATAAATTTGAAGAAATGCTCATTCATGAAGGAAGAGTTGGTGTATTTGGTGTTTTTTGTTTCTGCAGAAGGATTGAAGATGGACCCGGAAAAGGTTAAGGCAATTGTGGAGTGGCCTTCACCCAGGAGTGTTTTTGAGGTAAGACGTTTCCATGGACTTGCTAGCTTTTACAGAAAGTTTATAAGAAAATTCAATAAGATTAATGCACCCATAATAGAAACAATAAAGAAGAACAAACAACCATTTAAGTGGACTGTTGAAGAAGAAAGGAATTTTAAGTTGCTGAAGCAAAAGATAATAGAGAAGCCTGTTTTGATTCTGCTTGATTTTACAAAACCATTCCAAGTAAAATGTGATGCCAGTGGAGAGGCCATTGGAGCTGTGCTAAGTCAGGATGATAGGCCTGTGGCATATTTCAGTGAGAATCTGAATGACACCAGAAGAAAGTATTCCTCTTATGAGAAGGAATTCTATGCAATTGTTCAGGCACTGAAGAAGTGGAGACATTATTTGATGTCCAGGGAATTTGTATTATATTCTGACAATCATGCTTTGCAGTACATTGTACAACAACCCAAGTTGAAACATAAGCATGCTAAATGGGTTGAGTATCTCCAAATTTTTAATTTTTTTTTGAAACATATAAGTGGCCAAGCCAATAAAGTAGCTGATGCTTTGAGTAGGAGGCACATGCTTTTTTAGGAAACTAATTTTGAAGTTGTAGGGTTTGATTTTTTGAAAGAATTGTATAAAACAGACCCAGATTTTAAAGAAGCATTTGAGGCATGTAGTAACCCTGTTTTAATAGATAGAAGCCAGTGGCTGGATTACTTCTTGCAGGAGGAATTACTATTCAGAAGGAGCCAACTGTGTGTACCAAAATGTTCCATGAGGGAAAATTTGATCAAGGAGAAGCATAGTGGTGGACTTGCTGAACACTTTGGTACTGATAAGACTTATGAGCTGTTGAGTCACTTTTATTTCTGGCCCAAGATGAGAGCAGAAGTGGACAAGTTTGTGAATAATTGCAAGATTTTTCAATATGCCAAAGGAAGGAGCCAGAATGCAGGATTGTACACTCCCTTACCTATTCCAGACAGGCCTTGGGACATGGTGAGTATGGATTTTGTTCTAGGATTGCCCAAGACTCAAAGAGGGAATGATGCAGTCTTTGTTGTGGTGTACAGATTCTCCAAAATGGCACATTTTATTCCATGTTACAAAACTAGTGATGCCACCCATGTTGCTAACCTGTTCTTCAAGGAAGTTGTTAGATTGCATGGGTTTCCCAAGAGTATTGTTTCAGACAAAGATACCAGATTTGTGGGTCATTTTTGGAGAACACTGTGGAAGAAACTTGGTACTAAACTAAGTTTCAGCTCAGCTTATCATCCTCGGACTGATGGACAAACTGAGGTAGTGAATAGGAGTCTGGGAAATTTGTTGAGATGTCTTGCAGGAGAGCATCCCAAGCAGTGGGATAATATTTTTCCTCAGGCAGAATATGCATACAATGATTCACCAAACAGAAGCACAGGGCAGAGTCCATTTCATATTGTTTATGGAATGCACCCCAAAGGAATATCAGAATTGAGAAATCTGGGGAAGACAGAACTGAGGAGTGCAGATGGTGAGGAATTTGCTTCAGAGATCCAAGCCATACAAGAACAAGTGAAACATCAACTACAAGGCAGCAACATCAAGTACAAAAGCAGAGCAGACTTGAGCAGAAAAGAAGTTCATTTTGAAGTAGGAGATCAGGTTTTGGCACACTTGAGAAAGGAGAGATTCCCAAGAAGCAGTACAACAAATTGAAGTTCAAGAAGATTGGGCCATGAAAGATACTTAGGAAGTTTTCTGCAAATTCTTATGAGATTGAATTACCTTCTGATGTTGGAATATCTCCTATTTTTAATGTTGCAGATTTGTACAAGTATGAAGATGATGGTGCAGAAGAAAGAGCAGCAGACAAGGAACAGATTTATTAGAGAGAGCAGCTACCACCAGCACAACCATTGCAACCAGAGAAGATATTGGACAAAAGAGTGTTCAGAAGGACCAGAGGATGAGAGTAATTTCAGTACTTGATCAAATGGAAGGATAAACCAGATGAAGATGCCACCTGGATGACTGAAGAAATGTTGCAGAAGATAGGCAGATTAGTGGAAGAGCTCATGGACAGGAGCCCATGAAGAAAATTGCCCTTGGGAGTCTGATGCAGGGGCATTAGACACTAGGAGGGTTTGAAAATAGTCGAATTGTTACAACTAGGTGTCAATACCTTAGCTGATTGTATTATTATTTCAGTTAGAGTCGTAGAATTTGAATAGCTCAGTTAGTCTAGCTGTCATATTCCGGTTAGTTGAATTGTTTTAATTAGACTGTTGATTTCCCGAAACGGTCCTCTCAGAGGAACCGAAGAGTCATAGGTTTATGTATATAATTGTAAACCCTCGGATGTATGAAGAGGGACATGAAGAAGAGAGGAGATTCTGAAATAAACTCTGTGTGTTACAATTGCTTCCAATTAAATAGTTTCTGTGCGCATTTACCCTAGAATCGTGTTGAATCATTAATTGTTAAGAGGTTGTTTAATTGCGAAGTGATGAAATCTGTGCATATGTATCTACTGGAACAAACCATTGTATAGATTCTTCCTGTCTCTGTCTATTTTTTCCCTCAATTTTCTCGAGTAGAGAAGCCTGTGAAACTGTGGTCATTTAAATCTGGTTAATGGTAATAGAATCCCGCTTAACACTGTAAGTTACAATTTTCTATCAATCGGAGTTCGAACCTGAGTTAATAACCGGAGTACACAAAGGCGAACACAAACCCCGATGCGAACCCTGGTTAGCCACTATTCAAAACCGCTAGTGGATTTGGGAAAGCAGATTGCCCATATCGCACCGCTTTTGATGCGAAGGCGGTATTTCTGGGTCGAGGAGCGATTCCATAGAGAATTTGATGCATGGCAAGGTGGACCCTCGGAAAACCACCATTCAAGCGCACCATCGCACGTTAAACTTCGACATTGGATGTCGAGCGATATGCGTATGAGCCGTCGATCTGGGCAAAGGCCATCGGACGGTGTTCGTTTGATGGAGATGCACGAAGATTAAACAAGGTACGACGCACACATTTGATTGGGCCATTGACATATATGTGGGGTCGGCCGAAGGCCTATTATAACGCTGGTTAGTTATAAGGTGTCGGGATATTCCATAAGGCGTAGAGAATTATTTAAATTACAAAGGTTCGTTATAAAGCCAATATTAATATATAAAATTGCCAAGGAATTGTAAGTAGACCATGTGGAGCCAAAGAACGAGGGTAGAGGGGAAGGGAGCTAACTTTCATCTGTGTGACTGCGTCAACCTATGTGGATTCTTGAGATGGATTGAGGGTTTCACCAACTCCTTGCAGACTACTTCTTGAATGAAGATCTTCCTTCTTAGATCTAGGGTTTGACTCTTCATAGTATACCCCTCTTCAATGTAGATCCTTCACTATGCTTTGATGCCTTCTTGAAAAATGATCTTTGTGTGTCTTCTTGCTAGACTTCCCTTTCTTTTATTCAACACCTTAGCTCTAATAATATGTTGATAAATTGGGGCTTTTATTACACTTTGTCTTCTTGATAACTACTTTTTATGTGGTTAAGATTCTTTTATTTATATCTTGTCTTCAATAGATTATTATGTTCTTCATAAAATCAATTATCAAATGCACAAGAGACACAATGTTCACGCTAACAAGTTAGGGCCAAAACCTCTCACTTATTAAGAGGAAATCCTGATAAAAAAATATTATTATAAACATTCAATTGATGAATACCAAGAACATATTATAGAACCTTGACCATAGTATACTTCCAAATCCCTTTTTACTTATCCTTTAGCTCTTCTTGGCTCCTTATTTTGATCCTCCTTTTTATGCACAATATTGCACCTCTATTAGGGAATTTTGGTCCCTAATCTAGCAGCCCCAAACAATGTGCTACCTCTCGACTTCCTTCAAGGTCTTCCTCATTTTCCATTGATTTCCCTTTCAACCTTCTTGTTGCGCCTTGGTAACCCTCGATAAATCTAATATATGCAAGGTATAGTGCAGTGCCAATATTGAACTGCGGTGACCTAGAAACCTTGTAAACCTGCCTCCTCCTTTTCACTGAATGCAGACCTTATTCTCACACTTCTTCTTTAGACTTGTCCTCTTCTTCACATGGTTTCTAGCCTATTTCTTCGTTTTCTATCCCTATCCCTTACACACTGCTTCTTCACACCAATTATATACTTTTCCTTTATTATGATAGCCATCATCCTACCTAAAACATGCGAGGTAGAATAGAGTAGAACCAGAGGTATGTATACCTCTCTTTCCTTCGTAGATCGGCCTTATATATTTGATCCAATTATAGTCCATCTCTCACACTTTTTATTTCATAACCTTGATAGAATTTCTTGTGAGATAATGAGGTCACTTTTTATTTCAGACCCTTGTTTCTAGCATGTAGGCCGAGATGAGGTGTGGAGTGCAGGTCGACTTCATCAAGGAGTATCTTTGCCATGATTTGAGCTGACTTCAACTGGACCTAGTGACAAGGTCTTAGAGTATACTTTTACATCAACAATATGTCTTTTTACTAGTGTAACATGACTTCATTTACATGACTTTAAATATCTTTATGACAAGATGATAAAATATTAAAGATATCAAGGAAAAGTATTTGAACTATAATAAAATGTTCTTGCTCATGAAACCCATGATGCAAGTATTACAATAAATACATTTATTATCCTTGTCTCTTCATTACATAAAATCATAATTACATGTCATTAAAAAGATCGAACCTAATTACACTTTTCAACATATTTCTTTATATGAGAAACCAAATAAAATTTATAAAGTTTATATATATAACTTATCATTTACACGGTGGAAAATATTAATATGATTATAAGAAAATAAATTTTTTATATAGATATTTATTTTTATATTAAAAAAGTTAAATAATTAATAATATATTTTAAGGAAGATTTTAATCCATACAATGGGTATATATGATTAATATATATTGAGTTTTAAGATGTTATTATTAAGATGTAAATACATACTTTTAGTCATTATAATTACTAACAATAATTTATTTATTTTATTTGTATACTTAATCAATTTATTTCTTATGGTGATTTTAAATAATATTTCTAATTTTTTTATAGGGTTTTAGATTCATTTGTGTTATTTTTATAAATTGATTAAATATTACATTTAACATCTCTTTTATTCACATTGTTTAAAAAAAATGGTTTTTTCTATTATGCTCAATATAGTCATTATGGTTTGGATATTTTTTAGATTATTCATTTTTCACATTGTATGGTCAGTCCGTAATCATTTTGGATTCCACAACATAGTGATTTTATATAATATATATGTAGCTTCTCATAAACCAATATTGCATTTTATGTTATAAGAATCACTCTCTTCATCATTTCCAAAATGATAAATTCATATTTTTTCACCCTCCCTGATCTACATATCCACTTGTTTCCTTTCCTAAAATTCCCCTTCCCCTCCCATCACCCTTTTTAATTTTAGTTAAATGTTCTCCCTCCTTGATCCAGACACTTCAACTTGTTTCCTTTCTTAAAATTCCCCTTTTCTATCCCATCATTCTTTTTAATTTTAGTTAAATAATATTTATTTCTGGAAAGCTAAAGGCTAGATTTGAGAAACTTATATTATTGTAAAAAATATGACAAAATATCTAGTTTCTTTAAAGAAATATACATAAGAGCATTGGAACCTTCATCTTGTCCACTCTTATGCATCCAATCCGTCTCATGTAATGCATATAGTTATTGTTTTCATGATGATTAAAAAAACCTTTATAAACTTAATATTATATAAATATTTTTTTATCTTAAAAGATATATATATATTTTTTAAGAAATGATTATTATTAGATAATAGTAAAAAAACAAATTTTATATAAATGAATTTTTTTATAAATAAATAAAAACTATCTCTAAAAACATCAAAATAGCTTCTCGATTGAGAGAAAGATCTTCTCCTTTTTTTTTTACATAGGTCTTATCTCTTTACAATAATTTCTCATTCCAATTCATCCCTATATTAAGTGACATCTTTTTTTCATATGATATGGTTCAGAATGTTATTTCAAACTTATATTATAAAGTTTCAATGTTTACACTTTAAATTTGTTTTTTTAAAACATTACTTATTTTTTTTCTTTAAAATTGATTTTAATAGCATAATATTAATGGATTTTTTTCATTATAAATTTCAATAAATTCAACTAGTTTTAAAATATCAAAGCCATTATAATAATTATAAATTTCAATAAATTCAACTCATTTTAAAATATAAAAGTATTTAAAAAAGTCATTATAATTCTAATCAAAATTGTTTGTTTTCATGTTGGATGAGTGGATTTTAGAAAAAAATTTAAACTAAAAAATTCCATGCAAATGGATGGGAAGGCATTATAGACATAATCATGAAAGTAAAATTCTATGCAAATGGATGGGAATGCATTAGACATAATCATGAAAGTACTAAATATATTATAGTGTAAGGAAATGTAAATGAGCTAGATAAAATCCTAATAACTCTTTTATGATTTTATGGAATCATGTGAGATTGTTCCTATAATTTCTTTGCTTCATATAGTAAAAGATTAAGACTTTTAAATGCAATGATTATTTTTTTATTATTTTTTATGATATTATTATATATGAAGTGAAATTTGATATAATTTATATTGTAATTAATTGCAATAACATTAGATGTGTTTACTTTATTTATTACTATTTTTGGTTTATATATAGATAAATTGGATAAGTTTCCTATTCACAATTTAGGGTAAGGTGAAGGATTTGTCTTATTTAATGTTACTTTCCATTAATGTTTTATATATAATATAATTATTTTGGTGTGTGATTCAATTGAATGTCTCTAGTAGTAGTTGAATATATTCATAGCTTGCTTTGTAACTTCATTGAACTAGAAATTAACCTCTAGAATAGTACGTTATGGAATTAAATGTTGGGAACTAATTGACTAGTAAAGGAGGAGTATTGTATTCCCCTTACTATGATTCAAATCCCTCACCTTTCCAAAAATCTTTATCCTATGTGGGCCATCTCACCTACATAAGCATGTTTTCTATGGTTGGGGCTAGGAAAAATTCCTAGGTGGATTTGAATGAATAAACACCTTCATGTCATGTCTTATTAATTCAAGGATAACTTTTGAAGGTTCTAGGGCATATTTGATTCATTGTAATATTTTATATAAAAGATGTCACTTAAACAAGTTGACTAAAAAATCTATAATAAAGGTAGATCTCTAATGTTTATGTTTGTTATAAAAAAAAGTTAATGGATGTTACCATGTTGTATACTCAATTAGACATCAAACCAACATTCAATATCATCTTATATCTTAAATTCAAATCCATAAGGGTTATGCTAGTTTAATTGCGGCACTGCTCTCATATTTAGTTTCAATATGTTTGGTATAAGATAAACTTTTACACAATGATGTATTACTAAGTTTCTTATATAGACATGAGATTTGTTGTATTACATTTCAACAAATACTAGTCTCAAGTTTAGATATTTCTCATTTTCATGCTCTTTAAACTCGTTAGATATAATATAACAATTTGCAATGTTATTATTTTGAGAGGTTGAGGTCTACCCCTATTTATTGAGACATTGTTTCACATTATTACCTTTCATCATTGACTTCAATTCTTATCAAGTTCTAGTTCTGGTAAATGTAGGTATTCATTTATTCCACTTCAATTGCCATACATCTAGCCATGTAAGGTTACCAACACTCATGGTATATGTAGGTTATGAATCTTTTTCACTCTTATAAACTTCTACCACGCATTACCTCTATTGTTAATCTTAAATTATTTAATTGAGATATCCATATAAAAAGTATATAACAACTTGGTAGAGAAAATCTAAGGCATACATGAATTTCATTAGGAAATCCATTCTCCCATAAACTTCATAATTTTAACTATACTTATAGCTAAATTGGGATTGATTCTATTATTGTTATAGACTATCTCAGGGATCAATGCTCATAGAACATTTCCTTTCACAGTGGGTAGTTTATGCTCTCTTCAACTAAGGATGGAATATAATCATCACATACATCTAGATCAACATTATATTCCTACCTATTATTTTATAGATAAACACACATTGATTCTAATGGTTCCTAAAATGATACCTTAATATTTTCATAATCTAAAACTCTTGTTCACAATACTATATTACTCATTTTTCTTAACTTCAAATATTATGATATATATACAGTCATCTTTATCTAGTATCTAATCTTACTTTTATAAATATATGTATCTCTTTTTTTTTCACCATAAATATACCTACTTTTCTCTTTTAAATCAATAATAAATCTATTTACTTCCATCTTCTAAATAACTTTAAACATTCAATGCGTTTAATTGCATTGATGTGTTTGACACATTTATAAACATTAATAGAAAATTAGTGATACTATTTGGAATATTACATAATAAATATGGAAGTCCTTTCCCACTAGCAGCCACCTTTTGCACCTTTTTGTTATGGTGATGTAAATATACTTATAATGTAATTTAAACTCGAATCTATCAGGCAGCTTGTGTCTATATTCTAATACCATGAGTGAGTATTCTAATACCATGAGTGAGCATGGAAGGCCTTTCGAAACTAGCAGCCACCTTTTGTATCTTTCTGTCATGTTGATGTACAGATACTTATAATGTGATTTAAACTCGAATCTATCATTGCAGGTTGTGTCGATATTCTAATACAATGGGCTCTCATCACACTTAGGTTTGCATTTGATTCAAGCTGGTTTTGTTTACTGAGTATGTTATGATGAGTTAATTCGACCATAACTGTGGTATAATGAGTTAATTCGACCATAACTGTGGTATAATGAGTTAATCAGTGCATAACTGTGGCATGATTAATGATGGGTTAATCAGACACTTTCTAATTTTTCATGAAAGAAGGTTTCTTATTCATTCACAGATAAAGGTAAAATACGATCTTTGCAAATCATTCATAAAGGTTTCTTATTCATTCCAGAAGCATACTTCATCTTCTTTTACAGTCTGCTTTTGCAAGTTTTGGGTATAATTTTTACAAAATTTATAGTTTCCTTCATGTTTACGTCTAGGCAGGTAGGCCAAGGAACGAATCCGAGTTGAACTCTGTAATTAATTATTACTTTCCAAAATATATTATTATTATACTGTCAACGTATTACTTCAATGATCTTATTCTTATTTTCAATCAAATCATCTTACACAGCACGCATATAGTGTCATTATTTTCAAGGTATCAGCTTCATAATTTCCAGGTGTTGTTACAGAGAAATAATTGAACTGTGATGAGCATGAGAAGAACTATTAATCAAGAAGCGCAACGCATATTTATTCGTTTTCTGAGCTTTGTCATCATGAAATGAAATGACAAATATGGTGTCTATAATTAGAATGAGTTCAGCGTACTTGTAAAGCGAATTGATTGGATTTTGGGCATGTCTGCGTGTTATTTATTCCGTAAGTGCTTACGTAATTTGATTTTGATTTTGATTTCGAAGTTGGTGTGCGCTTCAGTTTGGAGAATCAAAGAATTTATCTTTTTAACGCAATGATGCAGTTTATCTTATATATATTCCAACTAACATGGCCCAGAACTATGGATATTTTTCATAACACTTTGTAATATCCAATGGGAAACGTCCTTAGCAGAGGGAATATCAAGCTTTGGGACGACTGAAATATTAAAGTTTAAATGCATGGCCCAGCATTAGTAACAAAGTGATTAAAGAGAAAACATGTGCACTTTGACACGAGGAATAAAGTTTGGATGCATGGGGTATCATTAATAACAAAGTGATTAAAGAGAAAGCAGGTGCACTTTCACTTATTCTGATTGAAACTGCTTGGACCATCTACTTAAATTTTTTCATAATATTCTTCTGATTAGAGAACATGTCTTCAAATTAGAGAACATGAGAGGAGGATATTTTATATTTGTCAAAATTATTGTAAGATGTTTCAATTTTTTATTTGAGATTAGAGAATATGACATCGGCTTCAATTTTTATATCTGGAAAATATATTATAAGATGTTATGTAACGGAGGGGGAAAGGCTGAATGGGTAGATATATACCTATGTTATTATCAGATGTTAGGTAAAGAATAGGAAAAGTTGAATAGGTAGGCATGTGGAAACGTTATTATAAGATGTTATGTAAAGGATGAGAAAAATGGAAAGGGCTAATATATGCATATGTTATAAAAAGAGGAAGGAAAATAACAAGTATATGATCTTTAATTATATTAATAAAAATGTTATTATTTTTCTAAATGTTATTATGCAAGTAAATATTATTTTGTAATTCAAAAAGTTTTTATTAATAAAAAGTATATATAGATATGACAAAATGTATGTGGTCTCACTATACACATACAAAAAGCAAAACGCTGAGCTAAGAAGTCCATAGCCTTCGAGGCCTAACATATATGAAAACGTAAAGAACAAGAAAGACACGAGTGATCATAATTACTCGTCAGAGGTAATTGAAGCAGGAATATCTCGCCCTGTTCCTCACGAGGCAGAGGGCGATACAGGAAATTGACATGATGCTCAAAGTGAGCAAGCCAAGCTTCCAGCTTTACAACTTTCTCTGTCAACAGATTTTTCCCATGCTAAACATCCACAACCCTTTCAGAAACATTGGATTGGAAGTAGTGGAGTTGTTTAAGTTCGGCCATAATGGCCTCATGCTCCTCCCTTTAGAATCTATGGAGAGATTCCAACCGAGAAATGATACATTGAAGCAACACCTAAATTGCTGTGGAAATCCCGAGACACTTGGAAAGAGCAAGGCCCACTAACCCCGCACAACTGAGAATGATGTGTTTTCCCCGAGAGGCCATAGCATGACCGCGATCCAATCCTCTGCAACCTCTGTCGCTACCACATCAACTCTGAATTATCATTCTACTTCTTCTTCCCTACATGGGGTCAGACGAAGACCTACGCACCCCACTGGTTCCACGACCCCCATGGCTAACAAAACACATTGAACCAACACCCTACCTGGAGCTTCCACCTCTTGCATTCGTTGCGCCACCCTGCTCTCTTTCAAGAACATATGAACCTTCCGCCATTTCCTTAGTAAGGGCACGTGAGGAGCACAAAATAGGCTTCGTATTGAAGTCCAAGAAGAAGTTGAGGCCCCTAAGGAAATACCCAAACCAAACGAATGACCACCAAAATAAACCATGAAGCACACAAATAATAATTGTGCACCCAAAAAAACAGCCATTGTCCACTATATGCCAAGAAACCCACACCACAGACTTCGAGGGAAAGGGAATCAAACAACAATTCACCGCATGGGAAATTCACCACTAGAAAAATACCAAACCATAATAGAACAAGCGGATGAATCAACAACAATAAATGCCAGAGGGTGATAAACAAACAACACATGAGAGGAAAAAGAAATGCGGGCTCCCAAAATCTATACCGTCTCCAAAGCCACAAGGTAACATCAAATAGAGTACTATTACTGGTGTCCCTGAATTGGAAGCACCAAGGGATGCCAACGCTTCATAAACCAACAGCACCCCAGCACCAAATCGACCACTGAAAAGAAAACAACACTACTAGAACACCCAAAGCCAATTAATCAAGTGGTGAAAACCAAATACAATTGACCTAGGAGGCACCAACCATAAGGCCAAGGCAAGAAATGAAGAGAAAGCAGAGTGAATAAATCTGAAACTATCTGAAATTTCAAATGACAAGCGCTCTAGCTTAGGAAGGAGAGAGAGAGTTTCACAATTTGCATAAACGAAACCAAATTAAGCCTACAGGAGGAGTAAAAGGCAAATGACCACCACCCTAGCCCAATTACCTAGAGAAATAAGAGCACAAAGGAGTGTTCATCCATCATACAGAAAGAGAACAACCATAAAATTTTGTTAATCATGCAATTTAACCAAAGAATCATCGGCGCCATTGAAACAAGAGACATGTAAATTCATTGCACGTGGGTGAGAAAGAACTTTTGACATAGAGGAGCCTAGATACATTAACTACCGCATGGTGGAGGAGTTGTTTTTCTTCCCTCCCCCAATTTAACCAAGAGCCAACTATCATGCTTCACGTGACGGATGGTTTCTATTTCCTGAAACCCCCATTGGGGAAGCCTCTTCTCTGGAAATTATTTGGATGAGTTGTCTAACAGAGATGAATTGAAGGGAACTAGAAAATCAGAGAGGAGTTCCTAGTCACCATGGTGGTAGCCCCAGTTGGCTAACTTATGAGAAACTTGATTCTCTTGTCATCTAACATGCTCTATGATTACATAGTCAAAGGAGGGCGAACAAGCCTGTATTTTTTCGCAAATATATTCTAGTCTCTAGCTCTTAACCACCTTCTCTGGAGGAGAAACATTGATTAGTTTCCTTATAATAAATATTACTAACTGAGAGTCCCCTTAGACTTGGATATTTGTAAGACCCATTTCAGATGCAAGGTGGAGACCCTTCTCTAAAGCCAAAAGCTCTACAACATTGTAGGATTTGTGCCACATGTTGCTACATATACTTTGAGAGTTTTCCCTTCCTTGTCCTAGATTACACCACATATACCAGTAGGACTGCAATTAACCTTAGAGGAAACATCAAAGTTCATTTTGGAAAAACCTTGAGGGGGTCTGAGAAAGTTGTTTGCTAAAGGTCTCTTCACCGCTTGCTACCAAGAAAGAACTGAAGAGGAATCAGATGGGCAAAGATATAGGTCTTGAAGAATATGGGATTCTCTTCCTTTCGCCTTCCAGTCAACATCCTCCTAGTGTTACACAAGGGTGGTCTCTTTCATATTGCATTTGGAGGCCATTTAGATGTGATTAATTCATATGGGCTCGAAGTGGAAGACCTATTTATTCCTAGCTTTCCATAGGTTCCATAAAGTGAAACCTTGGGATAAGTGTTGCTATTTATTGAAATTTGATTTTTTGAATAATTTCCAATTCCATAGTTCCACGGATTATTTCAGACTATTCATCGAACGATCTTGGGCTCCAAAAATATTTGCTACTTGTGACTAGAGCTCATCTTCCACCACGCATGAGTTCAGAAGGTGATGTGTTGTCTCTTCCTCATTTATACAAATGGGACACCATGATGGACCTTCGAAACCATTTTTTCAAATTATATCCCATATTAAAAGTTTTCCATGACTAATTAGCCAGAGGAAAAACCTATCTTGGGTGACAGATTCAAGTACCAAATTCACGTCCAGAGAGGATCTGAATCAGGAGTCTCATTGGTGGATAGGATGGAATATGTTTCCTTTACGAAAAAAATACCACTGGATAGGTGACCCTAGAAAATTTTGTCTAAATATTCACTCAAAAATATGTGGCATTGTTCAAGAAGACTAGTCAACTCATCACATGGGAGGGGTGGGTCATGGTCGGGCCAATGATCCTGCGTTTTCCAATCCTTCCACGTATAGGTAGGGTTGGAAGTAATCCAGAATTCCTTGATGTGCACCTCCCCTAGATGCGAACAAAAGGATTGAATTTCCCTAATAATTTTATGTTGTTCCAACCTAGGATGTTGCATCCATGCTTCCTCCCAAAATTAGGCTTTATGTCTATTCTATATCTCCCTAAACCTATCTTTCTAGACAAAGTGTCTGCTTTCATTGGCCAATTTCTAAATAGAAGAACCTATGGGCAAGGTTAAAATATTTAATAGAGGATCTCAGATGTAGTTCTTACTGTACTTATGTGTTAATAGTGTTTTCCATGTTTCATGTCCTCCTTGGAGCCATTCCGACCAAATATTGGCACTGAGAGCATTTGATGAAGTCTTTGGATCTTTCAGCCCTAGAGACCCATAAAATTGAGGCTTACAAAGCTTGTGCTAGGAAACCAATCACAATTTCCTACTAATGTAGGCACCTTACCAAAGGAACTTACGGAAATTAGCAACAATATATTTGTAGAGACTCTTTGGGCCTAGGAGAGATGAGACTTGATAAATAGGGAGAGCTTGTAGGACAAATTTCAAAAGAGTGAGTCTACCTGATGAGTTCAGAATCTTGAAAGTCCAACTAGAGAGCTTACGATGCATGCATTCCAAAATTTCTTTCCATCAAGACGTTCTCAGTGAATTTGGGACCAAAGGGATCCCAAAGTAAGTGCTAGGAAAAGAGCCAATTTGGAACACCAAAAATTACTAAGTGATTATGGATTTCCATGTTGGTGTTCAAAAGAAAATATTTGATTTTTCCCCATTGACAACCATTCCTGAAGCTTGTTGGAATGTTTCCAAGATGGAACTGAGTTGACGAGCTTCATATAAAGTGGGCTTACCAAAGAGTATATTTTCATCTACAAATTTCTTATGCGAAACAAGGGGGATTCCGAAGAGATTCACAACCCTTGAATGAGGTCGCGGAGGGAGGAAGATTTGATTAATATTCCTAAGCCTTTTGTAGCAATGATGTATAAGAAGGCGGAGAGGGGATCCTGTTTCCTCAGGCCCCTCGATCCTCTGAAAGAATGAGAGGGAGAACGATTGACGATGATAGAGTATGAGGGAGTTTCAATCATGGATTCAACCCAAGTGATCCATGAGTGAGAGGAACCAAAAGAATCAAGAAAAAAAAGGATATAATTCCAGCTTATGCGATCAAAAGCTTTTGACATGTCTATTTTGATGAGCATAATAGGATATTTATAGGATTTTTGAGAGTGCGCCATTTCATGAGTTGTTATGATGTTTTCCATTGCTTTCCTACTTTCTATGAACCATGTCTTCTCTAGGATGAAGATATGTTTCATTAATGGTTTGATTCAGAAGACCATGATGCCTAAAATTACCTTGTATCTAACATTTTAGAGTTCCATAGGTATAAATTCATTTGGATTCATTGTCGGTCCTTTTTTTGGGATGAGAACCAGAAAGGTGGTGTTTAAACCAGACCATATTCTATGAGTTTGTAGAGCTTCTTCTACCAATGCATGGATCTTGGAAAAAGTAAAGGGCCAACAAGCTTTAAATAAATTTGAAGTGAAGTCATCTGGTCTTGGGGCCTTATTGGAGGGGAGGTCACGAATCAAGTCTTCTAACTCTATAATATATATTTCTCGAATTAAGGCCTTTGTTTTTCTATTCATATATCACTTGAGGGATGCATTATCTAATATTGGAGATGGATTTCCTTCTATCTTACTGGGGTTCTTAGAGAATGGTTTGAATGTGAGTGGTCAAATATTCTTTTATGCCATCAAGATGGACTAACCTCTAACCATTCTGACCATTGAGGTAAAATATTATTTTCACCTACCTATGTTTCGACATTGTATGGTGGAAAATTCTTTTGTTCCCCTCCCATTCTTTCAACCATTGGACTCTTGATTTCTATTTCCAGAGAATCTCTTCCTTTTTACTTCTTTTCTCCAAAGCCTCTAGGACCCACCACTCCTTGGCCTACAACTCCTCGATCCTTCCTTACAGAATGATTCTTTGTTGTATTTATTTCATTTTACACTCCAAAAACCCTTTTTATTTATGGACGTTTCTAAATTCATATATATTCCATTCTTTAATTCGATTTTTTAGCTCGTTCAGTTTTAGCTAGAATGTTTCCATTGATTAGACCCAAAGACCAAGATCTCCCACCACTTTCCTTTAATATTTTGGATGAATTCAGGTCTCTCAAGCCAAAAGGATTCAAATATGAAGGTTTTATTCCTTGTATCCATTGTTAGATCAATTTCGAGTTGAATGGGCCAGTGATCAAATCCTAGATAGGGTAGGATATAGGCCTGGAAATATAGATCTTGTTGAAGGATATTATCATATAGAAGAAAACGATCTAGCTTTGAGGTGATTTCATGCTTATCTCCTTGACGATCATTCCATGTGAAAATACCATTGCTAAACATAATTTCCTCTGTGTATAAATATTGAATTGTTTCTTGGAAGGCTCTAGAAATTGGGTCTATTATTCCAACTCCTCCTTTATTTTCACTCAAATCCTTTATCATATTGATGCCCCCAGTGATGATCCAATTATCAGTGGCCAAAGAAGATTTCAGCTTCAACATACTATAAAGGAAGTTAGCCTTCTCTCCATGGATCTTCGGTCTGTAGTTCCCTGTTAACCAAACTTGAGTTATGGAGCCAATGCATTCAAATTGACCAAAAGATCTATGAGGGGAGGTTATCCATGAATTAAAAGTTATGGATATAGTATCCCATAGAAACCCTTCCTGACATTCATGCCCTTGGCATCAATTACCATGCAGTTCGCCCTTGGCCAACAATGATGCCCAATTTCCTCTATTTTTTTCGCATCACTTCAGTATCTTGAAGAACTATGATATATGATTTTTCTTGATGAATTCTATCTTTAAGGTGCCTCAAATGACCTTTATAATTGAGGCCCCAAATGTTCCATGAGATAAATTTGATTGAGATATGGTAAGAGATCTCTAGTAGTACTCCGTGAGGACATTTTTTTTATCCTGAGTTAACCAAGATAGCTCAAATCTACTTGATTACCTCCATTATGGGTTTCCTACCTTTTCTCCCTTTTTCCATTCCTGAACTAGACCCTGCGCACTGAGTGGAGGCATTCTCCTTATGAGATACTAGGGAAAAATGAGGGGAAATTCTGGGGGGGGCCTGAAGCTACTCCCATTCTTTGAATATTTGATGAAATTGGCCTAGTTTTTCTTAAGGTATGTCGTTAGAGCCATCCTTGGTCCAGTTCAGTGGGAAGGCCACCATGATCTGCTCATCTGACTTGAGTTGATCCATTTTAATGTCGGTTTTCAAATCTTGTTGGACATGAGTGAGAACCCTTTGAAAAAATTTTCTATTTGTTTGAACCTCTAGAGATTTCATTTACTTTATTTATTTTTCTTAGGGTTTTCAAGGCCGTCTTCAACTTCCATCTCCTTTTGCATTTGATCTTCATTTTTTGGGTATTTTGTATCTTCTAATTCCATAGACACTTTTAGGAGAGAAAATAGATTTTGAGATTGCCAATTCCGGGGGGTCAAGGGGCATGATTGGGAGAATCCATGTTTCTTGATGAAAATTCACCTAAGACATAATGAAATCCATTTGAAGAAGCAGGGGTTTAGGGAGTCCTATTTTCCTTTGGATGTTGTAAATATTCCCCAAAGAGATCCCCATACTCATGGAAAATGTGACATTTGAATGGGATGTCTTCATAATATAAGGGTTGGGACTAGAAATCATCCCAATATTCAATTTTCACTCATTCCAGAAGTGGTTAGGAGATTTTCATATATACACATATCCGAGCATAGGAAGTGAATAATTTGCATCTGTAAATTTTAGAGATGTGCATGAAATTTTCGAGAGTTGTCAATTTATTAAAGAATGTACTTTTCCCATAAATGTTATAGTGCATTTGAAGAAGCAGGGGTTTAGGGAGTCCTATTTTCCTTTGGATGTTGTAAATATTCCCCAAAGAGATCCCCATACTCATGGAAAATGTGACATTTGAATGGGATGTCTTCATAATATAAGGGTTGGGACTAGAAATCATCCCAATATTCAATTTTCACTCATTCCAGAAGTGGTTAGGAGATTTTCATATATACACATATCCGAGCATAGGAAGTGAATAATTTGCATCTGTTAATTTTAGAGATGTGCATGAAATTTTCGAGAGTTGTCAATTTATTAAAGAATGTACTTTTCCCATAAATGTTATAGTAAGGAGTAAATCATGATCCAGATGGGAGCCGTGAATAATTTATCCTTCTCTAAATTGTAGCAAGGGTCCCAATGTCTCATAAAATTCCTTGTGTTGTTCATGAAATAGGGGGCATTACCCAGAGCTTTTCTCCCATCCTCCAGATCCCTGAAAATCACAATGAAGAAACCCTTTTCTCTTAAACGGAGCTCATTGTTTTCCATTTTAGATGGATCCAGCAGATAATGTCCATCTCCCTCGGCCATATTCCCATAAATTTGTAGACGGTCGCATGATCTTGCATGAACTTCCGGAATTGAGCCAGGCGATTGTTGGGGATTAACACACAAGGGTTTTTTGTTGCCTCTGGAAGGAAACCGCTCTTAAGCTTAGACTTGCACTACACTACCAACATTGGAGAGGTGGCCTACTTATTCTTCTACTACCATGCAGAATCAGAAGGGCAAAGGGCAGAGCATTCATTTCCCAAAAGCACAAATTTGAAGGAGGGAGGGGCACCGCCTCCCCCAGGGGGAGCAGACATGGGTCCAATGAATCATAGAATCCACTTTAGATCAGAGGAGGGAGACGTATAGAGAAGGAAATGATTAGCTAGTCATGATTCAGAAGTCAGGAAACCCTAGCTCACCAGAAACCCTAGCATTATGTAAGAAAATACTATGGATTGTTAAATTTTTATTTGTTTTATAACATATAAAAAATGATATTAATATTAATTTTTTAATTTATTATGTATACAAAATTTTAATTTTAGTAAATTTATTTTAAATTTTTTATCTAAATGTTATAGTAAAAAAATAATTAATTTCTCAATTTTTATATTCTAATGGCATAGATTCATTTAATTCTCCATTTGAGATGTAATTTTTTTTTTAAAATATAGAATGTGAATAAAATTTTACACTAATTTAATTCCTCTTTGTACATGAGAAATTTAGAATTAACATACATTTAGGTTTAAATTAATAAAATGTTTTAACCATATGAAATTCTTTATTTTCATTTGTGATATATATATATATATATATATATATATATATATATATATATCACATTTCGTGCATTAAAATATCTTAGTTATTAGTTAGTATATTTGTAAATACAAACTCAACTTATATTGAGAAGTAGAAAGCATATGTGTATGCAATAGAATCTCTCTCTCTCTCTCTCTCTCTCTATATATATATATATATATATTATTTTGAAGAAACTTAATTAGAATTATATGAAACACGTTTGTGCCCCCATCTCTGTGGGTTCAAGTTCAAGTCCCAAAGTTGATTCTAATAAGTGGAAAGTGTTCATTCCTCTTAAAAATAAATTAAAAAAATTATATTATTTGACATTAAGCAGTGAAGGAACTACAAATAACTTGCTCGTGCCATACCCTAAATTAGAAAGCACTTTTCAATAGAATAAGAAATTTGTCTTTGATATTGAATTATTTTAATTGATATGTTATTGAAATATTTTAATTATAATTGATATTGAAATATTTTTTAAATGCCACATATTAACTCCATATTAAGTTATCGATTAGACTAAGTGGAAAGTACTCAATTTTATATATATATATATATATATAGTGTTGAAGGAATTACAAATGTAATGCTAGTACCATACATTAAACTAGAAAGCACCTTTACATAGAATAAGAAATCTCTCTCATGCTCTGTCTCTCTATAGTTGATATTGAATTATTTTAATTGGAGTTATAACTCATACTATAATATTTTATGTTAATAACATTTTTTAAATGCCACATATCAAATACATATTAAGGATTGAATAAATTTCACATCTCCCTGAAAGAAAAGTCTAGATATAAAAATTATTTTAATCTCAATTACTTTATCCCTCAATATAAATTTGATATATAATTGTAATACTTAACATTAAAATTGAATTATTTTATGTATAGTTTACAGTCAAATATATTTTTGTTATTAATATATATTTTTCAAAAAAAACACATGTCATCTAAATATAAAATGGAGTACACTTCTCTCTCATTCAAGAATATAATATTAACATTACTTTATGTTGTGCGAACTCCATGTTGACTAGTAAAATAATTACACATCTCCTTCATATTAAAAAGTAGAAAGTATTTATGGATGAAACTACATATAATTTTTTTGAATTAGTTATATCTCTTTATATAAATTGAAGTATTTTATTTATTATTGACATTGATTTTTTTTTATTACTATTTTTAACTCGTTAATGTATATATTATTTTATTATTTTTAAATGTAACGCTATGAGACACCATATCCTCTATATTATGTTGTAGAATTTCTCTCAATGTGAAAATTTATTTGTAATTGATGTCGAACTAGCCCATATAGTTGCAACCATAAAAATCCTTTGTTTGCTAAAAATTTTGATAAATATTCCAAACCTTCATTGTCTGTGTTATCATCAATAATAAAGTCTGTTAGGAATGCCATTTTGAGTTAGGTCAAGTTTTTTTGGTCAAATAAAGTCATGAAGGTGATCAAATTTCATATTTGGTATATAGTCCTTAAATGGATTTAAGTGATTATCAGTTATGTGACTAAAGTCTTGTCATTAGTAAAATTTAAAAATTCGAATGCATGAGGTTAATTAAGTTATTTTTGACACTTGTCACATTTTACCTAAGTCCGCAACGCTTTCTGTGAAAAACATGATGTTTTCGGTACAGACTCACCTGACAAGTTCGTAGCAAATCTACCCTTTTTCTAACTGAATTCGCTACGAACTCGTGTTTTTCTGCACTGGTAAGGAAATCGATGAGTTTTTTGTTTGTCAGCGGTTAGGATTCAGTATGTCATCATGTGCCTACCTATTATGAGTCATTATTTAGTGTATGACATGCTTAGCCATCATTACAACACCATCATTTTGTTTTCCTCTCCCACTTTCCTTCGTTATTTAGCTTTCATGTGTTTGAACTAAATCACTTACCTTGCCATTCTTGTGAGTTGCTTGATTGATTTCCACCATTTATTTGTTTATTTTTTGGTCTAGCTACTCTCATAGGTTAGTTTCCACCTTTATCAACAAGTAGCTTGCTGTCATATACACTTTTTATAGGTGTCAAGAGTTCAAGCAGGGAAATGTTGTTTTGTATGATATGGTTGCACATAAGAACACCAAAAAATGAGGTTCATTAGTTATATATGAGCCTATGGACCCAAAATTTATTATGGAGGATCCAAGTTTTTCACAAGCCTTCACCAATGTTGGTTGCATGTGTTTCTGCAAAAAAATACAAGAAGATTGTTGTGTTTTTTTACTGTTTGAGCAGTCAACATGAAGAGTAGCTTCTGGGTAAACAGAGGAATTCTACAAAAGTGAGAGATTTTATTTTCAAAAACGAATCAAATAAAATTAAACTCTTTCACTTTTCTCACAAATGTTACAAATTGATATATTTGAAGATCTCTTTGGGATCTATTTTCTGAGTTTGTTTTTTCCCTGTTTTAGACATGTTTTTCAAATCTAGATTCTAGACATCAAGAGATGGTTTTAAAAAACCCAAGATAAATTTTTCTTATAAAACAATCTTATTTAAAAAAATATCCTCCCGCTTTGCAACATCTATCCAGGGTTAGGATATAGGAGCTCATTTCCGACCCCTGGTTTTCCAAAAAAACGTGTCCATTTTTAATGGCAGATGAGCCACCTGTTGCTTCCTGAGGAGAGTAAGATGTATTTTGAACCAATTTTACCTTATCATGCTTCACCTAATCATATCATACAACCATTCACAGTTTTTGGGAGGTGGGAAGTGAAAATTTCAAAATTTTCAATTTATCAGGCAAGTTCATATCGTACTTTAGGCTTAAAGGCGCGTTTTTGCTACAAACTCCCTAAAGATGAATTTTTTCTATAAAATACAAGTTTTTTCATTAAGGGAGTAAGTAACAAAATATATTTAATTTTTTTGACTTAGTGGGTACCTTCAAAACATCAGAGCAGTCAAACAGTTTGCAGAAGAGGTCAAATGGAGACTGGTATGAACTTTTCTCTACGGACTTGCCTAAAGTCCTCTATTTTTGCAGTGAATGAGAACTTAGAACCTCTTCAAGCATTAAATGAACTTTTGAACCACATTGATCATTTGGATTGGTTAAATTTTATTATTGGAGGCTACAGTTAGTAATATCACTCATTATGGAAGGTGAATGGGCTACCAGCCCATCAATTTTGGACACATCATCAACTATGACATCACATCCCCAAAATTCAAGGATCAGACCCTTGATGTTAGTTTTTCTTTTTTATTATTTATTTATGGAAATTTCCACCTCAAGAAAAGTGATTTTATTCGATAAGTGTCACCATGAAAAGATCATATAAAATTTGTTAGAGAAATAAATAGTGTTAGAGTCCTAGTAGGTTTTGACCTCTTGAAAATAGAAATATCACTAGATTCCCTCCTTGTAATCTGTTTCCTATTTGGATAAGGTGCC
Source organism: Pinus albicaulis (assembly GCA_034641835.2). Classification (NCBI taxonomy): domain Eukaryota; kingdom Viridiplantae; phylum Streptophyta; class Pinopsida; order Pinales; family Pinaceae; genus Pinus; species Pinus albicaulis. The sequence goes on from CM076576.1 coordinate 551,043,728, forward strand.
TTTGGGAGAATTTGAAGGTATAGCCAGTTGGAAAACCACATGTAAAGATATATAATTTTACAAATAGGTATATAAAAGGATGAGAGAGGCTATATTGATGTCATGAAAAAAGCTAAATTTGTAATATTTTATAGTCAATAATAGAATTGCAAAAAAGTTTCTCTCGGGACTGAGATTCGTCATGTGTTCTCATATGTATTTTTCCTATCTATCCATTTAATTTTTGTGCAGTTGATTTTATGTGTAATCACTTGGAATTCATGTTTAATCATGCTCCAATTTCCTGTATGCATATGGTTTACGGTTTGAGTTGTGTTTTGATGAGAATACATACATGCATCAGCTTCCATGTTAGATGTTTTTCATGTAATTGAGTTCCCTATGACTCCATGCCCAATGGTAGCTATTAATTCACATCCTTCACCTGCATTAAAAAAAAAAAAAAACATTCAAAACACATTCAAGTGTTAGCCATCTTTGTTTCAAGTATTGTCCATTGAATATCACGCATTTCCTTGAGAGATCCTTCTCAGGTTTCAAAGGCTAAGTTCAAACTAAAATGGTTTGAAACAGTTACTCTAAAATGACAGTTGAAGTAGCCAATCAGCCTCAATTTGGTGATAACAATATGGAGCACCCGATCAATGAGTGACCACTTTTGAACGATGTGGTCGTAGGGATGAACATATATAGAACCAACTGGGAGTGTGGGGACTCATGGGAATGCCATGGGGCAATTTTTAATGGGTTACTACTTTTAAATGGTCCAATAGTGGGTATGAACGGATCTACAACCTAGATGGATTGGAATGTCTCCCAGACTACCATGGCTAAACACTTGGGGGGTTGGGTGGCATAGGGAAAACCACACCATAATGCCACCAAGTCATGTGTATGACCTATATATCGTGTATATCCCCTGTACTATTTCTATCAAACCACTTTTCCACCCCCACCCTCCCTCCCCAGCCACAAAAACCACTTGGTTTGTTGTGATTAAGAGAGGAACCTCATGCTAGATTCCTGAGTTCTAGTTGTGGGAAATGGAATTTCATGTAGGTCAATATGAAGGATTCTATATTGAAATGAATTTTCAACTCTGCATTTTCCAAGGGTCAAATGACCCAATTTTCTCTTGATACTACACTGAGTTTTTGAATTCCCTTATGTACATAAATGAGAATGCCTTCATGAAAAATGTGGTCAGCCCCACTGCCTCAAATAATTGTATATTCCCACAACCATAGAGATTCCACTATTAGTTAGTGATTAGTTAGCGTGAGGGTATAAAAATAAACAAAACATTCGGAAGCCAACACACAACAATGAAAAAGGGCATAACTCAAGCCTTGAAATTAGATTACACAAAATACAACAGTTACACAGTATTTAGTAATTTCTATCTCTCTACTCAAGTTGTCTTTATTTCCCTAGCGAGTCGTCTATATCCTCCCTAAATAATAAAGTATATTCAATATGATATGGAGGTTGTTAGTGAACAAAAGTCTCATATTTTTTCTACATCTATCCCTCTTCTAGAAACTAATGATACCACATCCTAATAAATTTTATATATCTATCCTTTAAGATAACTTCAGCATAACCTCCAAACTAACACATGTTCTCCTAAATTAAAATAATAAATAAATAAATAAAATGAAAAATGGAACCACTCCCTTTGGTGAAAAAAGTATTCTTCTAAGATGCTCTTGCATTAGACTTTCACAGAAGAAAGGATTTTTGCATCACATCTTCAATGTCCATGCCAAAATTTGAATTTATTTTTCTATCATCCAATTTGTATCTTTTATTGGTTTTTTTCTCCATTTGACCAAATACTAAAAATATTATCTTCCTTTGGTTCTCTTGGTCACCCTTTTTTCAAACACTACTTCAATTTCATTCTAAACTATATTTTTAAATTGGTCCTCCCATTTGTAGGTCTAGCCTCCATCACTAGCAGGTGCATATATTGTCTCCTTAAAGGGATATATATCAACTACATTGAAAATTAGTGAAATCCCTATATTGGAACAAAACATCCTTAGGATTTAACATGGACCAATTTTCTTAACCTTCAATTTATTATGCTTCACTCTAGGAAACCTTTCCTTCCTGAGATAAGTCATTACTAAGTCATCAACATTAAATTCCAACTAGCTCCCTCTTATTTTTTCTTTATGTTTTTACTTGTTACTAGTTTCTTATAGCCTTTGCTTGACTATCTCTTGCAACTCATGCATTCTTTCATTAACGTCTTCATCTTTAGGAATTTTGATTTCCTTCTTTCCGAAATTCCTCAAATCATAAACCTCTCTTGGGTGCATTCCATAGACAATCTAGAATGGACTCATTTTAGTTATTCTATTAGGAGAATCATTATAAGAAAAATCAGCTTATTCTATTGGGATGATCACTTTCGAGTCTTCTAAAAAATGTTCCCCAAACTCCTATTCACCACCTTTGTCTTACCATCTATTTGTGGGTGACAAGTTGAACTGAAACTAAAGTTAGTGCTTAGATTCTTCCACAAAGTTCTCTAGAAATGGCCTATAAATCTTTTATCTTGATATGAAACAATGTTTTTTGGAAACCCATGTAACCTTACTATTTCCTTAAATAATTAATTAGATACATCCATTACATCACTAGTATTGGCACAAGCAATAGCATGAGCCATTTAAGAAACCTACTCAGAACAACATAAATGGAGTCATTTCCCTTTTGGGATTGAGGTAATCCCAAAACAAATTCCATACTAAAAAAATATCACAGTCTTATTGGAATTGGAAATTGATGGCCCGTTCCTTTGGCATGTTGTAAATTATACCTCTCTCAACAGACCTCTTCACATCAACTCACATACATGACTAGAAATAAAAATAATTTTACAGAGGAAATGATTTAAAAACTCAAAAGTATCTTGATTGCCCACAACTCTAATTTTACTTTATTAAATTCAGCTTCATGGATAATTTTGGTGTGCAAAGTTGAAATTTTCTAAACGACATGCCTTACTAGATCATATAACTCTATACTATATTTTATTCATGTTGATTAGGTTTTCATAGGCTGCATGTGCTTCCTTGAAATCAGTATCATCCTTGTACATTTTTTGTAGTTCATCAATTCCTAAAACATTAACTTCAACTTATTACATCATCAAGTTGATTCTACTTAAATAACTAGCTACCTTTTTTAATGAACCACCCATATGCTAAATAACAAAAGTAAAATTTTACAGAAAATCTACCCATTTAGTATGTCTTTGGTCCAATTTTTCCTGATTTTTGATAAAATGTAGGGAATTATTGTAAGAATACAAAATAAATCCCTTTGGCCTTAAGTAATTCCTCCACTTTTTCAAGGCTCAAGCTATATCATAAAATTCCTTGTCATATGTGGAATACTTCTTATTGGATTCATTTAACTTCTCGATTTAGTAAGAAATATACCTTCTTTATTGACATAACATCACTCCCATGGTAGCTCCACTTGCATCCACTTAAACCTGTGATGTAGAAGAATATGTCCACTCTGTGTTCAATATTTAAGACAATTTCCTATGTAAATACATGTACAATTTTTCTTAGGTGTCGCTCGAGGGACAACTATACATGTAAAATTTCTATTAGTAGACATGTCCATTTTAAGGGACAACTATTTTCTTTGTTGGCAAATGGATTCTAGAGATAGGTCTAATTGTCCAATTAGCATCATTTGTTGTTAGCATCCTACCTGTGTCTGCTTGTTGATATTTTCTCATTTCAGATTGTATATATATGTATGCTTGAAGGCCTCATGAGCATGAGGGATGGAGGAAATAAGAATGAATTATTTTAACTGTGTCTTAATGGTTTTGATTTAGGTTTTAGATGTTTTCAAATTCTTGGGTTCAAGGTAAGTCATGTGATTTATTTCCTTTGAGTTATAAATATTTTACCTAATTAATTTACAGTGATGTGAATTCATTTGAGTTGTTTGATCCCTTATTGATCTTCTATAATGGAAAACCTTTACAAGAGAAGAAATATAGGTTATGATAGGAATTTGATATTTTACACTGATGCAAAATATTTCAAGACATAAATTAATGAGGAAAGAACCTTGTGAAGGAGATAATCGATATTAATACATAATAAACTATTTTTTCACTATACCTTGACATTGTGGCTAGTTTTTAAAGGCTGGGTTTTCAAACCCTCTTTTGTTCCACTATACTTCACAATGTAGTCTGACCCAAAATTCGTGTGTGTATATCATGGGTAGTCGGTAGTAGGGAAATCAACATACATATCGGTGAACAAGATGCAAGATTGACCCCAACCTGCCATCGATTTTGACTTCAACTAGTTCAAACAATTCATATAGTCAGTGACATTATAGTCGAGACTAGTCTCGACCCAACCTATAGGGAGTCTCAACTCCCAACTAAAATTGTAAATATTTTGGGAGGTTTTCCCATATATTGGAATTTGGTCTTAAAATAAATTATATACAAATAAATAAGGTCCATGAAGGTTTTCTCCCTCATAAGAAATCATGGAATGAGAACTTTGAGGAATCACAAAATTTTGTGGTGTGTATGTTTTAGAGATAGTGAATGAGAAGGATTGGAGGAACTCCATTCTTTTATATTTATATTTCTAATTATTTTTAGAGTGAGAGTGAGAGGATTGAACACATGCTTCTGCTACATTATTTGTGGTATCCGAGAATTATATTGAGCTATGAAAAATCTTGTAACTATAAGCGAATTTGAAGAAGTTTGTAAGAGTGTACTGCTAATATACTTCCAAGAAGAGGAAGTTGAGAAGGGAATAGAATGGAAAGTGATAAGAGATTTTAGTTGAGGAATATTTAGGTAATATATGAGGTTTTGGAAACTACCTAGAGATGTGAACCTGATGCAGGAGACATCATTGATAATGAGGAGACGTGTCCTAAGGAAGAGGTGGAAAGAGCTCAAGGAAGAGAAGAGTCAGATGAAAAAATGATTAAACTTGTTACCAAGGTTTCTTCTAGACCAAATATGGAAGTGTCGTTATATGAAGGAAATATTAATGTGAATAATTATTGGATTAGATCACCACTCTATACGAGTATTTTGGATATGAGGATGTTGAGGAAGACCAGAAGGTCAAGTATGTTATGACCAGGTTAAAAGGACATGCAGGACTATGGTGTGACGAGTTGCTGGTAGATTGGAGAAAAAAAATAAAATAAAATATTAAAATCTAGGATTGGATGGTGGCTAAATTCAAGAGAAAATTTATGCCCAATGATTACCAACTAAACTTGTTTAGGCAACTACAGATTCTTAGGCAAAAGTCCACGATGGTGAAATAATAGACAAAGGAACTTTACGAGTTGAATATAAGAGTAAGTCATATCAAGGAGGATGTGGAGAAGGTGGCCAAATACATAAATGGCTTGATATTTTAAATTAAATATGAAATAAACCTCTTACACTTGAAGACTGTGAAGGATTCCTACTAGAAAACAATGAGGGTAGAGGTAAATTTGGCTAGGAAGCAAAGCCAATGTAAAAGAGGAAGAAATTTATTTAGAGTAAAATGGTTTCTCAATGCGAGAAGCTCCTAGACTCTAAGAGAAGAAGCATGGATTTTAGGAAATCAATCGCCAAGAGTAGGAGAATCAAGGGGTATGAAATGTTTCCTAAGAGGTTGAGGTAGAGAAAGGGAAGTCATATGCTACAAATGTGGAGATATATACCATATGTCATGGAACTATCATGAAAATAAATTAGCAAGTTAGAGAGGAGTGCATGTTATAGAAGGAAGGGATGCGGCAACAACAACAGAAGTAAATGAGGAAACCATTGAATTGTGTGATTCTCTAATTTTGAATATGATTTTAATTAAATGGGAAAAGGATAAGCAAGAGTTAGCACAATAGAGGAATTTGTTCAGAATAATATACAAGTATAAGGGAAAATGTTACAAGGTAGTTATTTATAGTGGTAGCATTGATAACATAGTTTCTATCAAAATCGTGGAGAAAATAGGACTGCAAAGGATGACACATCCCACTCCTTATTGGGTAACGTGGTTTCAAAATGGACATTAGATTATAGTCAATGAACATAGCAAGGTGGAATTCCAAACAGAAAACTACAAGGATGTGGCATTGTGGGACATCATGCCTAAGGATGTTTTTCATGTCTTATTAGGTAGGTTGTGGCAATATGATAAAGGAGTTATCCATCAGGGAAGGAAGAACACCTACTCTTTTGATAAAGACAATTTTGGGCACATGTTAAAGAGGATTCAAACCTAAGGGTATTAATGATGACTAGGAAAGAGCTACTACAACAAGTTAAATAATAAGAGGATGTACAATTTGTTGTAATTGGTAAGCCTCGAACCATCCTTACACACCAAAAAGAAATGATTTTCCTACTAAAATTCAATCAATATTAGATGAATTTGTTGATGTTATTATGGATTAGTTACCCAATTTTTTTCCACTTGTGAGGTACTAGTATATATAATAACTCATATTATAGAATGACCCTTTGAGAAAATCAAGAAATTAGGAAACAAGTCCAGGAGCTATTGGAAAAATGGATTATCAGAGAGAGTTTGATCTCTTGTGTTGTACCAGTTGTCTTAAGTCCAAAAAATAATGATGGCTAGAGGATGTGCACTAATGCTAGACCTATTAATACGATAACCATCAGGTAAATATTCCATTTAACTCACATGTAAGACATAAAGTATTGTCTTAGTGTTTCCAGGTATTTTTCCAAAATATATTTAAAGAGCGGGTATCATCATATTTGAATGGGAGAGGGGGATGTGCGGAAGGAAATTTTCAAAACCAATGGCATCTTGTATGAATGCCTAGTTATTTCTTTTGGCTTGACCAATGTACCCAAAACTTTAATGAGGCTCATGAATATAGTTCTCAAATAATTTATTGGTAATTTTGTAATTTTTTATTTAGATGATATCCTTGTGGACGTCAAAACTGATGAGGAACATCTCAAATTTTTAAAATTGGTATTAAATAAATTGCAGCAAGAAACACTTCTTATAAATATGAAGAGGCATTCTTTTCTTAAAAAAGGGTTGTTTTATTTAGGATTTGTGATTTCTTATGAAGGGCTGAAAATGGGCCCTGAGAAGGTAAAACCATTAAATATTAGCATTCTTAAAACAACATACCTGAAGTGATAAAATATCCATTGATTTTCAATATTTTATAGAAAAATTATTCGGAAATTGAGCTGCATTTTTTCAGCTATAGTGGAGACTATTAAACAGGAACAATAACCTTTTAAATGGAAAACTACAATAGAAGAATCATTCCAATTTTTGATGAAGTAAATTTTTGAGAAACCTATTTTAATTTTTCCAGATTTCCAAAATGTGTTTCATGTACAATGTGATGTGAATGGAACAATAATTGGAGCTATCCTTATCCAGAATGAAAAAATAGCTGTGTACTTCATTCAGAAATTGAATGAGGTGAAACAAAATTATTCTACTTATGATAAATACTTTTGTGCAGAAATTGAGTCCCTTATAAAGTGAATGCACTACCTTAAGCCCCGGGAATTTATTTTGTAGATAGATATCCATGCATTACAATTTATAACCAAAAAATACAAGTTGAACCAAAGACACACCAAATGAGTCCTAGAGAAGAGGCACACTATTAGGTCCCTATAATACTAGTGTAGGCCCTTAATTTTATTGTTAGTGTAGCCTCATTATTTTTATTGTTATGCCCATGTGGTCCCCATATTGTTATTATTCTACCCTATAGGTGTAGCCCCATTATTGTTATTGTTGTACGCATGTGGTCCCCATATTGTTATATTGTGACCCCTTAGACTCTTATGTATAGATGGTAGGTTTTGTCATTTGTATCATCCAATAATTGTTCATTTATGTGATGTAAAGTAGGTTTCCCCCTCGAAGAGGCTGATTTCTAATTCATTAATCTATCTTTTCTTCTAATTTGTGATCTGGTTTCATAACATTTGATATTAGAGCTTTGGATACTAGGGTTTCGCTGCTGTAAACAGGTCATATTGAAATTTCCACTATAAATTTTTTTATCTATGAATGTTAAGAACTTGAAATTTTTACCATGAGAATCCAAAATCCTAAGAAACATCTTGTAAAAATTTCAGATCTTGGTTCACTATATTTTCAGATATATGATGTGAGGCAGTTAGGGTTTTTGCAGGCTCCAAAATTTCATCTCAAATAGGTGATCGAGGGATAATCATCATAACTTTCGTTTCAGACATCTGATATGAATTTTGTAAAAAAAGGCTAAAATTTCACGAACTGTAGTTTCCTGGGTATTAATTTCAGGGTTGAAGGTCAAAAAAGTGACACATTGCACACCATAAAAGTTTGCTCTATTGAACTAGTCCATAATTAAGCCATTGTGGAAGATTGGGAATAAATTTAACTAAAAGAATCCAAATTAGGTCTAACCTATGGCATTGGAAAGAAGACTCAGTGGGCTACCATAGGAAAGAATTTCAAATCTTGGAAATCTGAAATTATAGAGTTACAACTATTTCAAGATCAAGGTCCTAAAAGAAAGAAAAAGGTGTGTATTTAAAAAAACAAATTGCATAATTTTTTTTTGAAAAATCAGTTTGAAGTTATTCCAAGGGAATATTGAAGCCTAGATATCTATATTGGGTTCTAAAACCCCCGCCAAAAATAATTATACACCCATTAAGCTCTCTGAAAACTCTACTATGACACGTGAAGAGCAACAATTGCAACTTGATATATAAAAATTACGGGACTAAGTGAAACAAATTTCGATTTAACAAAAAGAAACAAAAGATGACATAGATGATTTAAAATCAAACATGGAAGCTAAGATGGATGTTTTGAATTATTACATGAAAGATAGTATGGATGGTATAGAAGAAAAAATGAAAGGAAAAATGGAATATTTGAAGAATGGTTTAAAAGGAGATTTGACAAATTTGCTACAAGAAATTCTTCCTAATGGAGAGAAGGTGTTAGATGAAACTCATGATGAGAACAAAAAAAAAATTAATCATGATTCCATAACCTCTACCATTGTATTGAAGACCCGCCACATTCCAAAGATTTATATGCTGAAGTTTGATGGAAAGGATCTGATAACATGGATACTACAAATGGATCAATAATTTGATCTCCATAATGTGCAACGCACACAAAAGGTACGCATTGCAACTTTATATTTAGAAAAAAATAGTTTTTATGGTATCGATGGTTTTTTTCTTGTAAAACACTTCCCACTTGGTCAATTTTTATGGAGGAAATGATAGAACATTATGAGGATACAAATAGAAATAACTTCTTTAGCTAATTTATAAATCTAAAAAAAAAAGGGTTCAATGCTGGAGCATGTTAAGGACTTCCAAAATTTGAATATAAGGGTAAATGATATTCTAGAGGAACATAGGATTGATGTCTTCATAGGGACTTTAAAGGATAACATCCAAAATGAGTTTCACCTTTGGGAACTTCATACATTGGAGAAGGCATTCAGGTTGGCAAGAAAAATTGAAAGAAACATTATGGTGACAAGGAAGCTTACTACTCAAAACTATAAATATGGAAGTGTTGCTACTCCTCACTTTCCAACCTACAAGGTTGACACCAAAATAGTTGGAAGAAAAAAGAGAATAATGGCTTTGTTACATTTTTCATAGAAAATACACTAAAGGACATAATTTTTTTGAAAAGAAATTAGTTTACATATATTGTGAAAAGGAGGAAGAAAAGGAACAAGAAACTTCAAAGGAAGAGGATATACACCAAAAACTAACAACCCTAGATAAAGAAGAAATGAATTCGAAAATATATTGTAATGCATTGGTAGGAATTACCAATCCTCAAACTATCAATATAGAAGGACATATCAACAATAAAGGGATAATAGTGTTGATTGATTTAAGTAGTACCCATAATTTTATTTATTGTAATATAGCCAAGGAATTGAATTTCTTCCTATATCAAACACTAGAGTGTCAAGTGATGGTTGAAAATGGAGGAACTATAAATTTCTCTGGAAAGTGCCATAATATCAAGCTAACCAAGGGAGAATATGTATTGAAAACCCAATTCTCCCCATTCCAATGGGTGGTACATATGTTGTATTAGGAGTTCAATGGTAACAATATTTTGGTACAATAGCTTTTAATTTTCAAAAAAAATTCTTGAAATTTTTTTGGGAAGTAAAACAAGTTGAATTAAGGGGTATTGCAAGGGAACCATGAAATTTAATCAGATATAATGGCATAAAAAATATTATGAAGAAAGAATAATGAGGCGCAATTGAAAAATTATGCTCAGTAGAGTTTCAAACATCGAAATCATATTTAAGAAAAAATTCTAAGGTTCAAGTTGTGGAAGATCACATCGAGCATCAACAAAATGTTCTCCAACTCTTAAAGGATAACCTAACTTTGGTGCAGAATCAAATGAAACAATAGGCATATCAACATCACATTGAAAGAAGTTTTGATGTAGGTGACTGGGCATTTTTATGGCTACAACCATACAAATAAATGCCCCTCAAGCAATCTAAGAAGGATAATAAATTATCACCAAAGTACTATGGTACTTACATGGTGTTGCAAAAGATTGGTAGTATGGAATACAGATTGGAAAAATATTCCCAAGTGCACCCAATTTTCCATGTTTCATACTTAAATAAGGTTATAGGTGACAAACTCCTAGTTCAAACAATATTGTGATAACTTGACAAGGAAGGAAAAATCATATTGTAACCTGAAGTAGTCATAGAAACAAGAACTTGAGAGCTACAAAATTGATGTATTTCAGAGTATTTCATCAAGTGGAAGAACTTACCTGTTGAATATTCCACATGGGAGGATGATAATTTTATATAAAAGCATCCAGAACTACTCAAGCATTGAGGACAACACTTGTTTTAAGGATAGGGGCATGGTAGATCCCTATAATAGTAGTGTAACCCCTTATTGTTATTGTTATTGTAGCCCCATTATTGTTATTTTTGTGCCCATGTGGTCCCCATATTGTTATATTGTGACCCCTTAGACTCCTATATATAGAAGGTAGGTTTTTTCATTTGTATCATCCAGGAATTGTTCATTTATGTAATGTAAAGGAGGTTTCCCCCTTGAAGAGGCCAATTTCTAAGTCATTGATCTATATTTTCTTCTATTTTGTGAGCTGGTTTTATAACACCCACAATGAATAAGAGTGGATCCAATGGGAGATATAGTTACCTACAACCCAATAGTTATATATGGAGAAAATCCTTGACCAAAGACTCGTTGAAATAACTAGAGACAAGAATTACTATAAGTATTTAGTTAAATCTAAGGGTTTTCTAGTTGTAAAAGAAATCTAGATGGGTAAAGCAGATATTTTAAAGTTTGGAAGTGCTATTGCAGACCTCGTGGACAAGGGTCCATGAGACCTTTTGTTCCACATAAGTTTAATATAGTGTTGACATTGCTAGACCTACCAACATTTAAGGGGTCTCCCCAATATGTGGTCCCAAATAGACCACACACCATTTGGGACAGGGGACCCATCTGTTATACAAAATGGTTAACATTTTATTAAAGGTTTTATTTGGCTCTAACTATCAGAAAGAGAGAGGAATTCATATGTGCCTTTGAAAAGAGAGTGGGTGTACCTCGTGAGTGTTCAATTGTAGTTGTGTCAAGGATCTTATACTGCAGAGGGAAAAGGAAGTGACCCTATAAGAGAGAGGTAATAGTACCACTCTATTAGTGACACAATAAAACATGAAAGATCCGTCTAACATACAGGGGAATAGTCCACAAGGATGTGACGATCATTGCAACCATTAAAATGCATTGTAAACATGATAAGCACTAATATAAATAAAATAGCTCAACTACTTTATTACAGGTGAAAAACAAACATGAATTACAAAAAATCATAGAACATTCTTAAAAAACTTCATAATCCATGCATGAAGAAAGTGTTAGCCAAAAAGCTTCATATATTAATTAAAATTCCCAAGACACATATATACAATCGTCACCACTAACTTTAATAGTGGAACATTGGAGATACTACTTTGCTCCTCAAAAAAACTATCTTGACTCTCTTATGACTTGTAGGAGGAGAGAAGATGAAAATTCCTCTGCTCATAAAATTAGGGTGTATATATAACCAATGGCATGATGCTTCACCTCCTTTGTGACTCTTTGAATACACTCATGATTGTTTGACTTCCCATGAAATTTTGAATTTACACAACTCTTCATATTTTGTACATGTCCTTTGGAATTCCACTTTTCAATCCATTTTCTAATTGGAATTTACAAAATCAGTAAAAATGATGTGGCATATGGTTACTCATGATAGGACATGACATGACACTAATGAAATGGAAATGTAAATTCATTATTTCTACTTCTTGCTATGTTTCTTCTTGAGAATTTTCTTTTTTCCACCTCCATATGACTTAGAGATAAAAATTATTCATTGATATTAGGTCTTAAGTTGTGCTTGCAAATTGATATCCCTTCAATTTCTCCTGATTGATCAACTTTCATATTTAACTATAAATGTATCTTCTAGCATGCTACCTTTATCTGTCTCCTTCATCATCATCCTATCATGTTTTTATAGAGTACCTCCATCCACAATTCCATCATGACAAGACAACATCAGTCCGATAAACCCCTAGTCTAAGATGTTGTATGATGTTCCACAAACTCAGCCGGAATTGGATGATAGGTTGAGGGAGAGGCTTAGTGACTACACAATTATTTAACTTGGGCATTCATTGTTCAAGCTTGAGCCTTCAGGTTGCGCAATGTGTTGTTTAGGTTGGAATAGGCATGATGATTGCACCGTTGGGGAGATCAAGGTGCCAAACTGAGTGCTTGAATACTAAATTTTCCCACTTCATAGTGTTTAGGGACAAGGAGGCTATGCGATAGTTCAATTTCACATTTTAGGAGCTCAAGTCCTGAGCTTAAGGACTGAGACTATGTAATGCATAGTTTAGACCTATTTGGAGGGAAATATTGCATAGTTTTGGAGCCCAAAGGGGAAGGCTTGAGAACTGAGACTACACAATACATAGCCATGGGATGCAAGGAATATGCATTGCATAGTGTCAAGAGGCAGGGTTTCTACTTTATGGCTGAGATTACGCAATGCACAGTTCAAAAGGGCTAGGTGAGGCTAGGTTGCTTGGTCTGGGAGTTTTTTGAATTCAGATAAGTGTCGGATCGATGAGGTTTGCGTGAAAAATGATAATACTTGAGAGTAATAACACACTTAGAACACTTTATGACATAAATTATATCATATAAAACACACGAAAAACATACCTTCCTTAGTGCTACAACTTTGTGACAACTTACGACAAGTGAAACACCAAATATACACTTTCTCATGACTGTGACAACACTTGTTCGACATTGATTTAAAGTTTGGAAATGAGTGGGACAAATATTCATATGGTAATATCAACTCATTTACACAAATATAACCCGCTTGAAACGTCGAAAACAATCTTATGTACATTGTGTGACACTTAACATGCGAAAATATGAAAATTTGATTTTCTTGCAAATGGGAGCAGAAAACTGAGAGAAAACATGCAATAAGTCTTAATATTTATGACAACAAAATATAAGATCAAAGTACGCTCCGAAATTTGGTGTAGGCCAAAATTTTGGAGGGTGTTATAGTAGAAACAACACTTGGTGACACACTAGTAAAATTACAATTTCTCCATCTTAGTTGATTCTTTTGTGCAGGATCTTAGTTCTTCAGGGAGTATTGATTCATCATGGATATCATTTTAGTTTCCCCACTTACCCTGTGAATAAGCATGTTTCACTTTGTTCCTTCTCAGTCGAGCACAAACATAAGGTCAACAATATTTCAATATTTCAAATCGTAAAGGGTAGTTTAGTTTGTGAGATTTATATTTTCAGATTATAGTTTTTCATATATGGTGTTTCTCTGCTACAAGCAGGCCTAGAGAGTGCCCTGGTGGAGTCACTATAAGAACACAAACATTGTTGCACTTATAGAAAGCCTCGATAGTACCTTGGTTAAGTTTCTTGCTTCACCCCCCTGTGCAGGAAGCCTTTCTCTTCTTTCTCTTTTATTTATTTATTTAAATAGGACTATGCATAGGCACTTATTCATTTCATGCACAAAAGAGGGATCCCAAATTATTGAGAGTAGAAGAGGTTTTTCCTTCAAATAAGCATATAAATACCTCTGATTTAGGTTTTTTCATTTGTATTTTTCCTGTTTTCCTTGTCTACTAATTGGATAAGTGTGAAAGCACTGAAACATAAAGAATCGAGTACAGTGTAAGGTTTCCAGAATAGAAAAATCTATCATGGCTCAACACAAAACACTCCTTATAAAACGATCATATTTTATGTCAAAGAATGATTAATCAAAATATGTAATCAACAAAAAGAAGGAGGACTGAAGGTTAGCAAAATGTTGTGGTGTCACAAGACTCTTTTCAGTTGACCAACACATAAAGAAGCTAGAAAACATGTTCACACACAACAAATATTTACATAAATGAAAATGAAATTTCAAGAAAAAACAAAACAAAATGAAGAAAACAAACAATGTACATAGGGTAGGGAACCACCCTTGATCTTCATTGAAAATATCATTTTAATTCTTGGTCATTAACAGGAAGAGATTCAATCTTCCCATCCAAATATTGAAGGTGATATGTGTGTTGGCCAATATTTTCGTGCATTTTTAATGGTTTGATTTATGGGGATTGGAACTTAGTATTTTTTCCTTTGTCTTTGTGGGGGTTTTCCCACATCAAGACTAGGTCACCCACATTAAATTCGTTTTTTCCTCTAGAATACTTGTCGAACAATCTCTTGATAGGACTTTAGTGAAGAGAGATATTTTCTTTTTATTTTTGTATTTCTTCTTGCAGCTTGAAGAGGGTGTCTATCCTACTCTTAATCAATAAGATTGGCTTTCCATAGTATTCTTGTGAAATTTTTAGTGCACAAAAATAGATGTTCGGGGGTAGGATGGATCCTTTTCCATACACCATGAAGTTAGGAGATGCATTTAGAGAAGTTTTTGGCATAAATAGGTCAACCCATAAGGTAGTCACCAGAGCAGAGTGCTAGTTATTTTGTTTAGAGAAAATTATCTTCTTCATAACATAGATAAGGTTCTTATTCATAGACTCGACAAGACCATTTCCCTACAGATAGTAATTAGCAGAATGTTTCAATGCAATGCCATTTTCCAATGTAAAATCATAAAATATTAACGATGAAAGTATGTTTCATTTTAAAAAACAAGTGAATTCGAAATGCCAAACCTGGAAATGATATTCTTCTCGAGGAAGTTGATGAATTCTTGATCATTCACTTTTTTTATTGGAACTACCTTTGTCCACCGCATGAATTAATTTGTGGCAGTGAGAATATAGCAGTGTTACTTTGATGAGTGTGAAAAAATTTCACTGATGACATCTAGGCCCCATTTTTGAAATGGTTCTTCCACTATGATATGTTGGAACGGGGCGGCTAACTTCTTTCCTTGCCTGACACACTTCTGACAGACCAGACACTTGTGGGAATATGCGTGAGAATCCTTGAATAATGTGGGCCAATAAAAACTGGCCCGCTTAACTTTGTGTGTCATTCTATCATCTGTAAAGTGTCCCTTGGTTGGTTAATCATGGAGATCATGTAATACTTTATCTAAATCATGTGCTTCCAATCATTTGAGAATACTCCATTATGATTCTTTTTTAAAAGAACCACATGCACCAATTGGTAAGATAATGCTTTTAATCCGAATTCCCTCTTTTTTTGTGCAGATAAGTGAGAGGTAAAATTTCCATGCTCGAGATACTAGTGCATATCCACATACCAAGGGTCTTTGATATCAGTGGGGGAAATTTTCTTAACATTATACATCTTGATTTCCTATTTCCATTTATATGGATCATCTTCTGTTCCATCCACTGATTTTTTTTCATGTCGTCATAGACGATGGCCCTTGATAGTGTGACTTAGTTTTAAATATAATTCATAATCTTGCATACCAGTCATCTAGTTCATGCTTCTCTCACCAAAATCTTGTTGGACAAACAATGATCTCAATGTTGGGTGCAAAACAAAGATAATGCAATTATTCTTCATGAGATATGGTCAGAAGTTCTTTACTACCTTATAGATTTCATATGTCTGCTTTTCAATGGAGGGATAGTTAAATTCAGGTCCTTGCAGGTTGGAAATTACAAACGATATTGGTCACTCATTGTTTTAATCATCTTTCTGCATAAGTACACTGATAGGAGAAGTATCAGAAGCGAAGGTATAGAGAAGAAAATCCTTTTTGAAATTTGGGCTATATAAGGTTGTTACTTCTACGATAGCTTGCTTAATATGGGAAAAAAATCCTTTTCCCTTTCATCCCACTTGTATATTGTATCCTTCTTTACCATTTCCTTCATAGGTTTCAAAATTTGAGTGTAATCAGAGACCAACTTGCTGAGAAAGTTTATACTTCCTAGGAAGGACTACATGGCTTTCTTGTTCACTGGCAAGTGAATATTTGTAATAGCTCTAACCCTTTCTCGGTCCACTTAAATCCAAATTTGCGAAATGATATGACCCAAGTGGTTTCCCTCGAACATTTCAAAAATTATCTTCTTGGGACTAAGTGATATACCGAATTTTCGACATTTCTCAAATATTTGCTTCAAGTGGCATAGGTGGTCATATATATTATTTGAAAATACCGCGACATTGTCAAGATACACCACCATGCATTGTCTGGTCAGTCTACGAAATGTGATTTCCATCGCATGTTGAAAGGTCACATTGACACTAAATAGCCCAAAAGGCATTCTTCTAAATGCGAATGTGCCCCACATAATTCGAAATGTAGTTTTAATCTTGTCAGGCTCTAAGATCATAACCTGATTGTATCCTGAATAAATATGAAGTGAAGAGAAAATTTGTGACCCCGATACTGTCTACAATATCTGTTCCATAGACAGAAAAAGGTAGTTTTATTTGTCTGAGGCACAATGTATTTCCCTATAATTCTTACTTAGTATGACAAGATTAGATACCAAGGTTGAATTTCACACATTGTGAATGATATTTGCATCCAAGAACTACCTTAAGTACTTATAAATTATGGGCTCAAGAATTAGATGTATGTTTCACAAATTTTGATGAAAAGGCTTGTCTTGCTCTTCAATTGGGATAACATGTTGGATTATTCACATGTCCTAACTTTTGAGCTTATTATATGTCCACATGAACAAATTTCGCTACTTCTTGAATAAGTGGATGAAATCTTGTCTCTCTTGTGGTGTTCAGCAAGTGTCGAGATTTACAAACTGGATATTTCTATGTTCCAAGATTAATCTATTCATGTGACAATGTTGAACTATGGGTTTTGGCATTGACTGGCCTTCTAAAACTATTTTTCAATTCATACAAACTTTCTAATGGTACCACAACCTCCAACATTGGGTTCTCCTTATTCGCCCAAGCTACATATTGTGGCACTTTCCCATGCTCATCTTAATCAATAGATACATCCTTGAATACATTAGTGTTCACCATGAAATGCAGTATCTAATTGCCATCATCAAAAATGCATAAATTAGTGATATTATCAAGGATAGATGGTTTATAAAAAAATTCAATATAAAACAACATCCCTAAGCAGTGAGAATCTAGTAGTAGAATTTTCTAATGCATCCATAGTTTCATTATGCATTCTAGGAACAAATTTAATGTTAAAATCTTGGAATTGAGAAATTAAACACCATACCTCTTCTTGATATATTTTAAAATTAGGCGACACATAGTGTATAGTGTTGTGTACATTCCATGTGATGATCTCTAAGTAATCTATCCCTTTAAGAACTCTCACATTGATGTCAATTGCCTTATGTAAGTGCAGGATAAGTGCTTCATATTATGTTCTATTGTTAGTTCAGTCGTATTCCAAGCAGCTTGAGATCAAGTGTTTTCTCTGTCATGATTAGACTAAAATACAACCATATCCATAGCCCTCATGTGTCTTTAAATCATCAAAACAATTTTTAAACACCATTTGTACAAGAGTTATGCCCTACACTAGTACTACTACTAATGCTATCTATTATATAAATATCATTTGGACTAGTTGGACTAGGAAGGAGTTCCAACTGTGTCTAGTGGGACTGGGGAAGGATGAGCAATATAGCACTCTAGGTAAGTCTCCAAGAAGAAATTACCAAAGATTAGATATGTGAAAGTAATTAGCTCATTTTTCCGCTCGAAGGGCATGACAATGTGCTTCATGTAAGTTCTGAGTCTACCCATATTTATTATTTATTCCCTTGAACCGAATCCATAAATGTGAATTTTTTGTAGAAAAATACCCTTATAATTTTTTACGCCAGTCTCTACTTAGAAATACCCCATATGATTCTGGGATGTTGACAATGTAATATCCCAAATAGGGTTTGCTTCAGCAAGCATGCATTGAAAAATTCATTTTAGAAATATATGATATAAATAAAGAAATAAAATCTTGGTTCCCATAGATATGACAATATACAACCTAAATCCAAGAATAGATCAGAAACAAATCAAACTAGGTGAGGTAAACAGACCTCCCACACCTAGGATGGCTAGAAAAATCTAAAACCCCAAAACTACTGCAACATGAAATTACTACATAAAGAGAAATAATAGTATAATGAGGGTTTATACACATAAATAGTAGAGAAAAATAGATCTGATTTTATATTAAACAATATGGCTCAAGAATAGAGATCTAGTCTCCTTATTACAAAATCTAGAGAACTCGAGAAGGGTTTCTAGGCATACACCTAAATAAAAGTGGTAACCTTCAGCAAAAAGATTGAATAATCAATAAAAACTGAAGCAGATGAGTACAAAAGGCTATAATAATGTAGATTTGATTTTAATATGATCAAAGGTATTCCCCCATGGAAGAATCAACCCTCCAATCACAGGAAAACTCTCCAAGAGAGCCACAAAAGACACCATTGAAACTTCCCTCTAGAAATAACGCAATTCCTAGACTTGAATAAAGTTGTAGGTGATGGAAATATGTTGGCCTACTACAAAAGGTCTTAAATAAGCTCAATAACCCTCCAAAATGATCTCCCACAAGAAGGAATCCTCCCTCCTATGCAAAACCAACTTAGAAAGTGGGTTTCTCAATGCTCCACTGCAACACCCTGCAACTCAACACAACCTCCTACAAAAACTGCGCTGAAACTGAAAATAAAGCTTCGAACCAATGCCAGATGTGTGGAATGTTAGATCAGGTCTCTCCCAAGAGCTACTCAAAGGGAAGAGAAGGAATTCCTAAACAGGAATACCTTAGTGCTAAACAGCACCAGCAATCTTAGCTAAACAGTTGAAGAGAGAAAAATTCTAAGAAGAAATAAAAATATAATTCATAAGCTAACCTCAAATGGCTGCCATCCTTTTCCTTATAACCTAAGTGAGCCTTCTCACCTTGGGTCCCACTCATTAGGGTTTCCACCATCACCTAATCAATCTCCCTCCAAAACTGTGTTGTGCCTTCATCAAGGCCAGTCCTCCATGACAACGTTGTTTGATTTGGTCAAGGTTGACCTCTTCAACCTGCTTCAGCCCTTTTCACACCTAAGCGTCTTCAATACAGCTCACATATAGTTGTCTAGACTAATCCTCCTTCATATTGAGCTATTTTATTGATGATCCACTTCTCCTACATTTATGCTATTGACTTGGCCAAACTTGACTAAGTCCACAAGCAAATGTCCCTTTTCACACATGAGGGCATGAAATCCAGCCATAATAATGATCCCCTTTTCAAATCATAAGTGATTTTATTCCTATTTCTGAAATGTATGGGCCTCCTTACCCATTTATTCATCTCCTAGATGTAAAATACAAAAATCAATATTCCATTTAGCTGTATGCTAAATTTGGAATATTACAGTCCTCCCCTCCCAAATGTTGCTTTTCCTCAAGCAACTGCAAGGATAGAACTGAAGAGCCTCCTCCTCTTCCCCTGTAGCATCCTCATAAGAGAAAATCATCCAAGGATCAAGATTTCATCTCATCAATATATCTCCAAGTTGCCCCTACCAAGTATGCAAGCTAGCTTTTGGTGAGCATCCCAAATAGCTAATATCATGTAAAATTAAACTATCCATGGAGGCAAAAATGGGTTGTCTAAAGGCCTTCTTGAGGCATGAAGCCTGATATAGATTGGGATCCACCATCCCTATATTAATCTCCCATCCCCAAGCTATCATCCATACAAAATGAGTTACCTCCCAACATGGAAACTCCTGAAAACTCTCCTCCACCTTTGGCTACTGCAAAGTAGGTGGGCTAAAAATCTGAACATGGTAGACAAAATAGCCTACCCTATGTTTTCCTCCTCTCCACTTATGATAAGTGTAGAGTATCTGTTGATCTTGGGCTGCAATTATATTTCCCTGAAGTGGCGAGATGAAGACTAGAACTCCAAATATCTCCTCTCCAACGTTATGAATCATGCTGGCCCAAACTGCCCCATATATGATGAGTTGAAAATCACCATCATATGGAATCCAATCAATCCCATGGCCCACCTCATGATGAAGTAAGTGTTTTACTATGGTGGCCATCTTTCCTTCCATGCTCCCTTTGGAACATGTAATGCAAAAAGTGTAGGAAATCTCCTTCCCCAAGGACACACCCCAACAATGTGTCTCTCTTCCAATCATGTTCCCCATAATGACAAAGAAAAAATCGGTGAATGGGATCATGATTAGCATCATGATGGCTACCATATGTACTAAAATATAAGGACAATGGTCTCTCAAATGCAACCAACACATTCTTCCCCACTGCTGCTTCAAAAAATAGCATGGAAAGTTGTTTCTTGATAGATAGCTAGTTGTGTAAGTCATCACATCTACCAGTAAATAGTAAATGGATGTGTATCAACTAAGCACAAAATAAGTGATAGAACACTTTCCCAAATTCATACAAAATATGTTTGTCTCCATCATAATAGTTGGCGAAAATTTTCCCATGGAGCTTAATAAGAAACTTACCCCTTTGTACAACAATGCACTGAATAGAAATGGTAAGAGAATGCAAATATTATGTTAGATAATCAATAGATGAAAAAAAAATATTCTTACCATGTGTTGAAAGCAAGATGATGCATGGATCTATGAATAAGTTCTCCATATTGGTTTGGCATACTCCCATGGAGAGGAATGAACCATATGCTGCATGAAGATCACCCTCCTTAAGCTTGGAAATCCAAGTTAAGAAGATCATATATCTATAATATATGTTTCCATCCACTACTCCATCTCTCTCACCTCCTCCTTCTCCACCAAGTGCATCCAATGTGAAGTGATCTTGGGATACTCCATCAATAAACCCTAGCTCCAAAGTGACAGCATTGTTGGCCTATGAAAATAGGCTCCTGCCAACTCATAACTCCATTCTTTGACATGTCCATTGTCAAAGACTCCTACCATAATGCTTCTACATACAAGAAGTTTCTTCCAAAGTGGAAGTACTTCTAGATCATCCAAGGCTAAGGAGTATCCCCTTTGCACCATGATAGTGCCATCTCCTACTCCTGCAACATCATGTAAAGTGTGAGAGAAAATCTTCCCTTGCTCTACCAAGGATCTCCAAAGCAACAAAAGTTTTTACTACCTCCTCATACCTCCATCATACAAATCATGTGGTGAAGACATAATGATCATATTTTCATAATGCATCCACACTCCTTGCTACCCAATGATGCAAGTATCCTGCCAAGTTCCTTCCACCTATATACCCTTAGAAAAAGGATATGTCCCATGATGGACAAACTCTTTAAAGAGTAGCCAATGCAGCCAAGCTTCCTGCTGCCTAGTGTCATATATTTGCAAGTAGCTTACCATCTTCTTGCTTTCCATCCACACCCATTCATCCCAATGTGGGTGCCTCCAATCATGCTCAACCTTGGTACCCTTCCAATGAAGACTACCATACTCCCAACTCATATTTCTCTTCTTGCAATTCATGGGATGTTGAAATGAAACTACTTGGAGATATCCTAGAAAAGATATCACACCAATGATCATCTTGAATCCACAAGGATCCAAGTGAGCTGAAGGCAAAACCTCCTCACTGTTACCTCTTGACAGCACTGTAAAACTCCTCAATGGTGTACTTTCTGTCTCATGCTCCCACTCAAGAATGAACATATGGTTTTGTAACAGTTTATTTGGAACAACGTTCATCCTACCCTCCAAGAATTCACACCCCAATCCCAAGTGTGGTGTGCAGCCCAATAGTGGCTCCTTAGGATGATGTTTAATCCCCTCCTTGATCAATCAAGGTTGCACATCTCAGTGCCATCCTGCTGCTCCAAATCAGCAACATGTGTTGACCCTTGTTCATGCAAAGGTAGATTTCCACAACCTTCTAAAAGATTTGATGCAATAATAGAAAGTCGAAATTTAATTATACCTTGATGGAAATTTGGAACACCTTGCATGGTTGTAAGAGTTTCTTCCCCCAATGTGTTGGCTCCTCCAACTGATGATGTTGAGGGTTGCTCCTCCATAGTTGTGACAGCGCTGGTACAAGTCTCCTCCAATGGTGGTGAGGGATTCTCCTCCTCTGAATTCTCTTTGCCAAATTTTCTAATCAACCTTTGATTAAACTCAGCAAAAGTAGTCACTCATGCATGGCTCAAATGGCTGAACCACCAAATATTGGCTTCACCCTCAAGGTGCAATGCTACAATCTCTACAGCCTCTCTTTCTACCATAGGATGTAGTAGGAAAAATGCATCTAGTTTCCTTTCCCAGGCCCCTGCTTTAGATGAACCATCAAAAGTAGACAATAGAAACCTATTGCCCTTGATTCACCTTTTGCTACAAGGTATTCTTTCTTCCTCCAACTGAATGAACTGAGGGAAGGTTAGAGTCTCCATGAAGACTCTAGGTTGAGATTTGCACTCAACAAGGTACTCACTCAGAATCTTGTGATCCAAGTGTCCTCCATATTTTTGAAATTTGTCCTCTTTTCCAAAAGGAAAGGGCATAGTCATATGCTTTAGATCCCTCTGCAAAACTGGTTTCCTCTTCTGATCATAGGAAGTGCATGGATCTTCCTTCTCTTGAAACCCTCTAGAAGTTTCACTGCTCCTCTTTTCTTCTTTATGTTTAACCTCCTTGGAGAGGTTCTTCATAGATATAAAAATTGATAATAAAAATCTCATTTTCTCCTTAATTCTGATCTTTACTTCTTCTTATAGCATCTCAGCTTGAAGTTCACAGGCTGAGCCAAAGATCTTGCTTTTATACCACTGTAGTATCCCAAATAAGGACTGCTTTAGCAAGTATGCATTAAAAAACGCATTTTCAGAAAAATATGCTATAAATAACTAAATAAACTCTTGGTTCCCATATCTATGACAATATACAACCTAAATCCAAGAATAGATAAAAAAAATCAAACTAGGTGAGGTAAACAAACCTCCCACACCTATGATGGCTAGAAAAAGCTAAAACCCCAAAACTACTGCAACATGAAATTACTGCATAAAGAGACAACGTAGTCTAATGAGGGTTTGTACGCATAAATAATAGAGAAAAATAGATTTGAGTTTATATTAAACAATATGGCTCAAGAACATAGATCTAGTCTCCTTATTACAAAATCTAGAGAACCTGGAAAGGGTTTCTAGGCATACACCCAAATACAAATGGTGACCTTCGGAAAAAAGAATGAATAATCACTGAAAAATGAATCACAGGAGTATATAAGGTTGTAATAATGTATATCTGATGCAGATATGATCAAAGGTCTTCCCCCATGGAATAATCAACCCTCCAATAACATGAAAACTCTCTGGAAGAGCCACAAAACACACTACTGAAACTGCCCTCCAGAAATAATGCAATTCCCAGACTGGAATAACAGTATAGGAGATGAAAATACGTTGGCCTATTTCCAAAGGTCTGAAAAAAAATTAGGAACCCTACAAAATGATCTTCCACAAGAAGGAATCCTTCCTTCTATGTAAAACCAACTCAGAAAGTGGGTTTCTTAACCCTCCACTGCAACAACCTACAACTCAACACAACCTCCTGCAGAAATTGCATTGAAACTGAAGACTGAAGCTTGGAACCAATTGCAAATGTGTGGAATTTTAGATTAGGTATCTCCCAAGAGCTACTCAAAGGGAAGAGAAGGAATTCCTAAATAGGAATACCTTAGTGCTAAACAACACCAGCAATCTTAGCCAAACAACCGAAGAGAGCAAAATTCTAAGCAAACATAAAAATATAATTCATAAGATAACCCCAAATGTCTTCCATCCTCTTCCTTATTAACTAAGTGAGCCTTATCACCTTGGGTCCCACTCATTAGGGTTTCCACCATCACATAATCATTCTCCCACCAAAATTGTGTTGTACCTTCATCAGGGCCACTCCTCCATGACAATGCTATTTGATTTGTTCAAGGTTGACCTCTTCAACTTGTTTCAGCCCTTTTCACACCTAAGGTTCTTCAATATAGCTCACATATAGCTGTATAGACTTATCCTCATTCATATTGAGCTATTTTATTGATCATCCACTCCTCCTAAATTTATGCTGTTGACTTGGTCAAACTTGACTAAGTCCACAAGCAAATGTCCTTTTCACACATGAGGGTGTGAAATCCAGCCATAATAATGATCCTTTTTCACATCATAAGGTATTTTATTCCTATTTCTGAAATGTATGGGCCTCCTTACCCATTTATTCATCTCCTAGGTGTAAAAGACAAAAATCAATATTCCATTTAGCTGTATGGTAAATTTGGAATATTACAGAAAATTATTACGTTTATGGACCGGTGAACTCATTAATCAGATTTTAGGAAGATAATCACATTTCTAATTTCACCAATAGAATGGACAAGAGTCCTATCTAGCTAAATAATCTGTGCATCTATATTATCCCATTTTTCATTGATTTTCTTAGCTACATATAGTGGAATTATGTTTACATGTGCACCAAAATCAACTAAGAAATTGTGCATATTGTAATTAAAAATTTCAAACATTAAAAAAAAGGGAGGGTGAACTATGTTAGCATCTAATTTTAGCACATTAATAACAAATTCCAAGGGAACATAAGACTTACTAGATCCCTTCTGGGAAGAATAATTTTTACTTCAGGCAGGTTGTTCAAGAGATTGAACAAGAAATTATCATTAGCTCATGATTCTTGTAAGTTCAAAGAGTGAGATATTAGAATGAGCTTTCTTGATTTCTTCGAATATGTGATAATCAAGCGTAGTGGGAATTTCCGAAGTGTCTGGAGAAGTAAATTTATCTAATACTTCCAAAATGGTAGGATTGATTTTGATTTTCGTGGAAGTGTTTTTAGCTGTAGAAATGTTCCAGAATTGCACAGAGTGTTGACACAGAGTGAGATCATCCTTAAGAACTATTCTTTGAATTTCTGCCTCGTCAAGTCTTGTTCAAAGATCGGCCCTTGGTTTCTCAACTTATATCAACTTTTTTTCTTTTGAGTCGGGTCCTCACTTAGTGGCAATTATTTGGAAGTATTATTTTCAGCAGCGAACAAACAACTAAAAGTGTTCACTCCATGCGCAACACTCGCAATTTCATCACAAGAGACAATTTCTTCCTTCTCTTCCACTAGATCAATTTGCTAATCTAAAATTATTGTATCAATGATGTGCACAATTAGATCATTCATATTTTGGTTCCATTGCGGGCATATCTTTTCTAAACGATACCCTTGATGAAACAAACAATATTGTTCAATTCCCATGCTTTCGATGTTCAACACACTGTTCAAGCTTTGCATAGAATTAGTTGGATGATATCTTCTATTGGTGGAGTTCACAACCCTTCTCAAGAAGTTGAATTTATGGGGATTTCTACTTGTGGTGGTATCTCATGCTATGTTTTAACTCTACCAACTCATGGATAGAGACTTGATGGTCCAGGCCAAGTTTTCCAGATTTGTGATTTTTTATCATTAGCCTTACTTGAGGAGGACTAAGACTCTTTTCCTATGTCTTTGGAGTATTTTTATGTTTTATCATCAACAATGACTCTGATTGTGTGCAAGTCATTTTCAAATGCAATATATTCTTTGTAATTTTTTTCCATAGTTTCTTTCGTAGTTCTTTTCACGAACTGCTTGATGCTTATTGGTAAGGAAGAAGTGTAGTAATCAATGGTGATGGATTCATGAGGCTTCATATTTGCAGGAAATTGTTTCAATATGTGATTAAACCTCTGGTTAAAATCCTTAAATTTCTCTTTATGCTCCATCTTCAAATTTCCCAGCTCTTTCAATCACATGGTAGGGTTTTTTTCATCCACAAAATTTTCAAGGAACAACCTCTTAAACCCCTTCCATTTCTATATTGATTTTGGATGTATACTATGGTACCATATAGTTTATTTTCCATCTAAGGTATAAGGTAAAAGTTTACATGCAACATCATCGTAACGTAACTCATGCATTTTCATATGTAGGTAGAAGTTTTCCAAATGGTCCTCCACTTTCATTTCTTTTTTAGGTTCATACTTCATTAACAGTTTCATCAATTTTCTAACATCTTGTGTAAAACACTTGATAGAGCGAGTGGGCCCTTACACCTCCAATCTAGATCTTGGTCCACCATGTCTTTGTCTCTATGCTACACCTCTTCTTCAGAATCTGAGGGATATTCATCCTCCTCTTTGTGACTTCCTAACCCATGGAAATTTTTTGTCTAAGAGTGCAATATTGCCTATGTCATCTTTGTTAAAATATGGAGGTTGCTTTAGTTTCTCTGCATTCTTTGCAATCTCTGCTAACTATTCAAGGGTGGAGAGGAATAAATATTCAAATGTAGAAACTAAAATCCTTGTAGGAGTGGTAGTTTTCTTCTTTGTAAAATATGGAATATTATGCACACTAGGGATCAGTTCAATGGGCTTCACAAAGCGATGGGTTATAGGCCATATGGCCTAGATATGCTCGTAAGAGATTTCACAAGCTTGTCCAAGACCAGGGTGAGAAGATCCATAAAATTCAGGAATGTGAGTATAGGACATGTTGGGAATATTATTTCCTTAACCAGAATAAGTATGCTGAGGGTGGGTGTAGTTTTTAGCCATAAAAATCTCACTTCCGTCCTTGTAGTGCCAAAAATGTTGACAGTGTTGGACCTACCATTATTCAACAGTAGGGAATTTTAAGGTCTAAAATGGGCGTCCTAAGAAAAATTTGAAACCAAAATAAACTTTATAAGAACCAATAGGATTCAAGATGATGATGTCAACCATGGGGGATGATTCACCATTTCTTAAGTAAAACGGTAAAAATATTAAAAAATAATAAAATAATAAAACTACTTTTTCAACTTGTATTTTCAACTTATCTCCCAAATTTTTTACTCAAATTTAGAACACTAGTACTCATTGGATGCAAAATTTAATTCCTCATCCAAGGAGTACCCATGTTTCATACTTTTGATGGACCGTACTACGTGAAAAATGAGAAATACATGAAAAAACGTGATTGCAATCATGTGATGGACCATTCTTCTACTGCACCATATCCTAAGCTTGCACACCTAGGTCACTCTTTGTCTTCAATTGGGTTCTTGATGCCTTCTTGTTTCACACCAAGGCCTCCTCCCTTGTTACCCATATTGTACAAGAGCTTGGACCCAATTCCATTACCATACTTCTAAAAAGCTGCTAAATAAATATCTTCAACACTTTTATGAAAAGAAGAAGTATGCAATTGCTTACCAATAGTTCCATATTTTTCTTGAGGGACAAATATATCCCTTTTGATATTGGAGGTTTCCACTTGGACTCTTTGGTTTTTTCCTTGATCTCCCCAAACTTAGGTACTGATTGAACCTCATCCTCCAAATCATGTGGGAAAAAGGCACATACTTTTCCATCATATTTTTCCGAAGGTATTTCTACCCATGCATCTTGTATGAAAGTTGTATAAAAACATGGAGTTGGTGGAGAGGATGGTCGCTTGACACCATTATTGTCTCCTTATTCCTTTGAATAACATTCTATACTTGGCGGTGTAGATTTTTCACCATGTAGCTTGGTGTGCCTCTCTTCATACATGACCTTCACCATAGCTACCATGTCTATAAAATCCTTTCTATAAGATTTTACATCTTCCAACATCTTGGTAGACTCTCCTCCTTGAAACATACTTTTGTTGAAGCCTTAAGTTGGTACTTTGAGGGAGAACTGGTGGTAGATGCTTTCTCTCTTTTCTAAAATATTTTCTCCTCACATGAGCTTCAAAACACACCACTTGCACAAAGCAACACAAGCTAACAATAAACCCATAGCTCTGATACCAAAAATGATCTAAATGGAGGATGTTAATAATGCTCAGCTAATTCCCCGTTTAGAATTTAGAAACAAATATCTTATGTGTGATTAAGGGTTCATGTTTATTTAAAATTATCAAGTCTCATGAGTTTTTTTCATGTCAATTTAGTGAGAAATTTAACATAAAAACAAGATCTGAATAGCAGCAAATAAATTACAGAACATCATCACAAATAACAGTAACACGGGTATTTTGTGAAGGAGTTCATGCCTCTCAGGCTACATATCCTTGGTCCAACTTCCAAGGCTTAGTCCTCTATATTATACTCAAATTGTCAAATTGGCATGTTTACAATGCTCTTTTTCTCCTCTAACCTTCTCCAATGAACTCATAATGCCCAAGAATGGCTATCTAGCCCGTTCTTTCTCTTCAATTGTCTCAAGGTGAAGTTTAAATGGCCTAACCCTCTAGTGACCCTCAGCATCCATAAACTTCAAGCTTGAAAAATCCCATCTAGAAGTGCTCCATTTCTTCTAAAACTTGCATCAATGATTCCAAAAGACCCAAAAATGGCCATCTAGCATTTTTCTGAGACTGATTTGGTCTAAAACTGCGTTAGTTATGACTGCTGCCAGTTTCTCCTTGAATAACTCCACTAAATTTGGAAAAATGCAACTAAACTGGCAGTCTCTACCGAATTTTGGGGGTCCACCAAATAAATCAACAATTAGTGTTAAGTGGGATTTTAGTGTTAATTAAGCGCACTTAAGGTGCTAATCTCGTGCTTATCTCAATCTGCACTTAATTCAGTATTAGGCACAAGTTAAACATGTTTAAGGTTAATTAACTTCGATTAAGGGTTTAAAACCTCGCATTAAGAGTGGAACTCCACCGACGGTCGCGTGTTGAGGTTCTATGGATTGCGAGCTGGACCTTCAAGGCTGACCCCCACCTTACCCTACCATAAAAAAAGTTTAAACATAAATATATGTCGGCTCCCATTGTAGTTAAGAACCAATAAGTAGAAGAGGTGGCAAGGCTTGGCGCTAGCAGTGGGGAGGTTGCAGGGTCAAACCCTAGCGTCTCCTCCCAAATTTCAGATCGACGGCCATGAGGGCACATGGTGGCCTCCAGGATAGCCATGTGTCATGACCTCATTAGTCCAACCCAACACCAACCAAATCTGATGCTAAAACTTGTCATCTGTTCATTGGTCCACATGTGGGAATATTTTGAGAATATTCCAAAGAATATTCCTTGGAATATACCTTGGAATATACCTTTTGCTGACTAGACTATACGGATGCCTAGTTAGCATCCCTGCATAAAATTTGTCTATTTAGCAAAGTGGACAGATCATGTTTCTGAGAGCATACAGAGACCATTTTTCGTGAAACGAAGTGTGTCGGATTCAGAACAACGAGCATTATGCGATCATTTAGATTCTAATCCAATATGAGAACTTTCATTTTTGAGTTAAAATTTGAGCTCCTGATCATTAATATACCTTGAAAATTTCTTAGAATCCTCTTTAATGTGTCTAGCTCTAATGCTTAATTTATAAATTCTTCAGTATTCACTATCATAGATTTCTATCTAAGGTTGTGAAATTGCTTCAAAATATTTAACTAGTAATCATTGGGCATGCATTTATTCTTGATTTTTTCCACCATTTTTCCCAACTTCTAATCTTGGACTTTCCTTTTCTTTTCTTTTTTTCCTACACATTTTCCCACCACAGGGTTGCATGTCATTTTAGCTTTGTGGTAGCAAAATTAAATTTATTTTCTATCTTTTATCTATCGCTCATTTTGGTTATCATCTACAACATTCTCTCCTCTGTTGATTATCCTATTTATTTTTCATTAGAAGTATATTCTTGTTTTTTTTTGACATATCCTATGTCAACTCTTAACCTTTGAGTAATTTCCATTGTTTCCAACATTTCTTGAATGTATGTCGTTTCCTCTTCTAAGGCCACATTCCCTATAGGCCTCCATCTTCCATTTCCTCTCACCACAAGTCTCCTTCCACATGCAACGCGAGAGGCTCCTCTATTTCTTTATACCAAAATAAACACGAAATGTTCTTTGATATGCATTTTGATTTTTAATAAGCCTTTATATAAGTTGCAACCCAAAATTTCATCTTCTGCAAAAAAAAATGTTGATTATTTCTAGCCTTTCATTGTGTAGATCTCTCACTTATTAGGAGACCACTTTTGAATGACATGATTGTGGAGTTGAATGAATATATAGGTTAGTGGGTTTTTGGATTCTCCTAGGACCACTATGGGGCCCTCGTTTAATGGGAAACTAATATTGAACGATGTGATCATGGGGATGAATAGATATACGACCCAAATAGATTGTAGGGCATCCCAAGACTACTATGGGTTAACAATCAAGAGGGGGAGTAGGAAAAACCACCACGTAATAGCACCAAGTCATGTGGATGACCTGGATATCCTATGGGGTCTCCATACTCATTCTTCCAAAATACTCTTGCAACCCTTGCAAAAATCAACTGTTCTAATAGAACTCATAGAAAAACATTGTGCTAGATCCCCAAGTTTTGGTTGTACGAAATGGAATGACACATGGGTTAATATGAATAGTTATGGATCCAATGATCTGGGTTCGAAACATGGTATTTTCCAAGGGTTTTTCAACCCAATTTTCTTTCGATACTACACATATTTTTCGAATGCCCCAGTGCACTTGGATGTGGATGCCTTTGCAAAAAATGTGGTTAACCATATGACCTTAGAGAACTAGATAGTCCCAAAACTAGAGAGATGCCAATATTTGTTAGTGATTAGTTACAATGAGTGGCTAGAAAATGAAACAAAACCATTTGGAAGACAACAAACAACAATTATAGAGATTATAACTCAAGCCCAGAAATTAGAATACATAGAACAAGAAAATTGTACAATAGTCTATAATTTTCCTCTTTCTCTTCTTATCTTATCCTTCTTTCTCTAGTTGACCTTCTATATCCTCCTTAAGTAGTAAAATATCTCAATCACATACTAGAGTTTGTTAATTAACAACCCTCTCATATTTTTCCTATATCTATCTCTCTTCTAGAAACTATTTCCACCTCATCCTAATAATTTTTTTGCATCTATCTTTTAAGGACACTCTAACATAACCTCCTAACTAACACATATTATCCTAAATTAAAATATCACAATTTAAAGAAAATGCAAAAGCGAATCACTTTGGGTGAAGTAAATGTTTTTCTAAGTAATTACTTCACTAAGTTCAACCATTATTTCTTCTACTTGAATGTAAGAATTCCAACAAATTCATCTATGTTATTAATATTTTTTAGAATTTATTTTAGTTTAAATATTTTCATTAAATATATATATATTAATGATCTCATACCCTATAAACACATAAGTGAACTAAAGTCCATCCCCATGCTCTTCAAATTTTAGACCCAAAGAGATTGGATTAAATGGTGAAAAGAAAGAGGTGGTGGTCAAATGGGTGGTTGCACACATATGTGAATCAAAGCCAATCCTCATGTCCTTCGAATTTTACTCCTAAAGGAGTTGGATTAAATGGTGAAAAGTACAAAGTTTGTATTTTATTATGATTGAGAAAAAGTACAATTCTTGTGAGGTAACCCAGATAGATTATAATAAAATTATCTCATGACCTATGCACACATAATTACATTAAAGATTAAATCGTTCCACTTTTATAGCTAGTAAACCATCATGGATGTCTGGGGGAATCCCAAGTGTGCACACATAATTGGATCAATGCCCACGCCCATGTTCGTCAACCTTTATAACTCATGATCAAGTTTCATGGAAGCCCAAGTGTACACACATAAATTGATCAAATCCTAGTCCCATGTCTTTCAAATTTTATATCGATTTGAATCATATGAAAGAAATTCTACCCAAGTAAAATGTGTCTCATACATACATATATATATACATACTATTTGATACTCTCATTTTAAAATAAAGTTAACTAAAATACAAATTTTAATTAAAATGAAGTTTAATAAATTTTAAAGTATGGTTTTAACTTTAAAATAAGATGAAATGATTTTTTGGCAGGAATTGGACAATACAATTTCAACCAAGATTGTGATATATGTATATATATTCAAAACTGTTTTTTGGCAGGAACTTGACAATCATTATCATTATCATTGTGCATGAGACCCCTTTGTTTGTGGGACAAGGGACCCACCTCCATGCAACAATTTTAATGCCAAGTCTACGAAGGCATACATACTCTACCACCTCTGGTTTTGAACTTGTGATCTCTCAGGAGGAAACACAAGCTCTTAACCATTAGGCCCACTACAATTTCAACCAAGATTATGATTTCTTGTTATTTAAAATGCACTTTAAAATGCATAAATAAATTCAATAACTTAAAAGACCCCTTTAAAGATTAAACAACTTAAATTTATAATTTTTTTAAAAAATTAACAAATCTGCTTTTATTTATATATAATATTTTAATCCACATTTTAAAATTTATTAAAATTATTTTTAATTAATAATTAATAATTATGTTTTATTTAACTTCATTTTCATTAATAATTTTAATTTAATAAAATACTATTAAATGTAGATATCATCTGAAATAATGAAAATGCAAAGAACAAAGGGATTTGGCAAAGTGAACGATAAGGATCGTTGAGTGGCAGACATTGATTGTTGTGACATTGTATTGAAGTATGCATTTAACGATGGAATAGAACATTATGTGTGTTGAGTACTTGAGAAGGGAATTAAGGAATTAGAGATGTGAGTTGGGAGAAAAAGTTTACCGTCGAAAGTGAAGGTGAAAGTTAAACCAATAACTACATAAATTATCTACCAATAACTTTTTAAACCGTGAAAGTTGAGTACAAGGTATCCGCGAGTATAACACGGTCATATTTTAAGGATTTTTAAAATCGATAAATAGTAAATTATTAATAGATATAAGATATCTTAAAAGGAAATATCATTTGATTTTAAATAATTATGATTAACTTAATATGACATAATTTGTTTTTTTTAATTGATTTATAGAATGAATAAATTTAAGTAACTACATAAATTGCTTGAAGTATTATGGTGATTTTAAAATAAATACATTAAAATAAATATTTGAGGGGCTTTTTTTTGTGTTTATGATATGAAATAAATTGTTTTGAGGATTATTTATATAGAGTAAATCATTAATTCATAAACTATATTTTATAACTTATTTTCACGAGTTTAAATAATATAATATATGAGATTATTTTTGGGTTTATCTACTTCTAGTAATTCGTTAATGCATGATTCATATTCCAGTATTAGTTGTAATAATTATTTATCATGATGTGTACTAATGTATTTAGAATCTATTGTACTATTTGATGCTTGAAGGAGTGAATGATTGGGATTAAATTTAGTGAAATGATTTACATAACATTAATTATCGCTTCTCAAGATTGCAATTAATAATTAGGAATTATTAAGAGGTCAAACATCCCAACAATAATATGGCTCAAATATTATTAATCATGGTGTTTTTCTCTATAGTCAAGTCCCTTTAGCTTGCCACCCCATTTACATGTACGATAATCAGAATTACGTTCACTAGCGATAGATTATGGACCGAGGCTTGGATAGATTTCTGAATTATCGGAGCCATCATACTTTGTAACCTTCTATGAATATTGAAATCGTAGCTCGGATGGGTGAAACTAGATCTGAGGTATTTTATCTCATCACTCGATAGTACGAGTCTAACCATGTGAATAAATGTGTTGGAGTCGAACATGGTAGACACCATCTGATTACTAGCCAATGATGTAAGCCATTAATAGATGTGATAGGAACCACCAAGAATGAAAACGACCCTCAAGGTACTACAGTAAAATCTATGTGGTGCGAATAAATGAGTTGAAGTCGAACACCACATAGAATCCTCGGGTCAAAACCCAATGATGAGAACTTGCCACCAAAAGCAAGGAAAGTTTTAATTCAGGTATGAAAGCTCCAAGGCACTGAAGGGATTTTCTAAATAAAATTCATGGATAATGTGATGATATCGAAAGGAAGTGACCTGTTGCAGGAGGGCCTTAACTTGTATCCCCCATCAACGACACGAAACATGTATCAAGATTTCAGACAAAATGTGCATTAGCGAAATTTTAAGGTCTAAAATGGGCCTCCTAAGGAAATTATAAAATAATAGCGAAAATAATAAAATAATATTAGATTACATCATCAAATTTTAGAGGGGAAAAAAAAGTATTTTTTAAACTCGTATTTTCAACTTATCTCCCTATGATTTTACTCAAATTTCAAGTGGGAACACTCATTGGATGGCGAATTTGATTCCTTTTCCAAGGAGTACCCATGTTGCATACTTTCGATGGAGCCTTCTACATGAAAAAACAGAAATACATGAAAAATGTGATTGCAATCACGTTTTTCATTTTTCGTGTACAAGGGTCCATCGAAAGTATGCAACATGGGTACTCCTTGGACAAGGAATTAAATTTTTCATTCAAAAAGTACTCCTACTCGAAATTTGAGTAAAACCTTAGGGAGATACGTTTAAAATACAAGTTGAAAAAAATAGTTTTATTATTTTATTATTTTTAATCTTTTTACTTTTTTACCCCAAAAATGGTGAATCATCACCCATGGTTGACATCATCATCTTGAATCCTTTTGGTTCTTAAAAAAATTATTCTGGTTGTACATTTTTCTTAAGAAACCCATTTTAGACCTCATAATTTCTCTAATGGATGATTCAAAGTTGGTTCAGGAGCGACAAACATGAAGTAAGTCTTAAGGGTATTGTAGTAGATTCCAACTGAGAGTGGAAAATATCTTTATGATATCGATGACACTTTATAGAGTTCCCAGCATTGACTCAAAGACCCATCATGAAGGTTTTCAATGAGGAGTGACCAACAAAGAGGCAGGTGGATTCCCCAACCTAAACCAGTCACGAAAATGAGGCGAATGAGTGTCATATTGAAGAGCGACTCACCCCCATTAATATGTTTCGATGCCCTTGTTTTCCAAATTTCTCAACCATTTCTAGATAGTAACTATTTAGCTTTGACAAGTTTAAGGAGGATAACATATGCTTGATCTATAATTTCATCCTTCGGATGACTCCCTCCGAGTATTTCTAGTGAACCATGAGAAGGATTTGTTCACTCTTGTCATGCTTGATGAGTATGACGTTGTTTAATAGTTTTATGAGCCCAACGAGGGCATAACTCAACTTATTTTTCATGTTCATAGAGTTTGAAAAAGATGGAAAAATAAAACTCCAAGATGTTTCTTTTCGTAAATTTTTCCCTTGGGCCCGAAAAGGCATAAAACAACCCAGGAGAACCTTTCATCCATGTTCGAGTAAAGTCTTCCCATTTTTGTAAATAGTCTGTCTAGTCTGGAAAAGGGTTAAACTTATACTTGGCAGACGTCTTTTCATTTATTTTAATGAGTTTGAAAAGACAAGTACTTGACAATATTTTCATGTTTTGGGAGTTTGGAAAGAGATTAAAGATGACTCCTCCTAGAGGAACAAGTGGTATAAAGGGTAGCAACTAGTAGCGATCATGATGGAAATTCTAAAAGAATCTAGAGGTCAAGAGGGAGGTTAATAATAGCACTCATCGCAATGGTTCCTCATGAAAGCGTAAAAAACAAGTGAATGTGAATGATCGGCCAAGAAAATGGTGACTATTGAATGAGAAACCAAGGTTCATCTTGTAGAAATAGGCTAATAAAAAATGGCAATCATGAGAGTAGGTTCTCATTTTTATAAAAGCTTTTAAAAAAGGAAAAACTATGGTTGAGAGTTCTTGAATATGGTTTCGTTTTTAAATAAGCTTGAAACATGTGGAAACTATGCCTAGAATTGGTTTCATTTTTACATAAGATTAAATCATGTGGAAACTATGCTTGAGAGTGGTTTCATTTTCACACAAGCTTGAAATGTGGAGAAAATATGTTTGAGATAAATACATTTCCCCCAACATAATGGTAGAGGTATTCCCCCTCAACTTCATTTTTTCTGACAACTCTTCTCATGGGCCTCAAATAAACCGTTGGTTACTAATAGAAATATGCTCACTAGGAAGGAAGAAGATTATGGGAAAATTAAATGAAGCTAACATCTCTAAGATCAAAATTAATATCATAGTCAAGGATTCAAATCAAAGGGAGAGGATTTGTTTCATTTTTTAACGAGCTTGACATAGTAAAAGAACTCTAATGGATGGGCACCTTGTTTCATTTTTTAATGAGCTTAACACAAGAAAAGGAACTATATGCATGGAACCTTCTTTCATTTTTTAATGACCTTGACATAAGAGAAGGAATGATGCTCACGGTTTCTTTGTTCATGAACTCCAAGAGGATTCCAATAGGTTTTCATCAAATGGGAGAACAATGCTCTATGAGGGATACATATCAAGGAATATAATGAAAAGAATAGTCTCCACTGACCATATTAAATGATTCACCATATCACTTAGTGTATCTAGGTCAAAAGAAGTTGAGAAAATAGTGAAAGGCTCATATTCATCAGGATGTATGGGCATGGGACAAGTTGACACATAATTAACCTGTGGTAGGGATGATACAACTTTCATATTTTGAACATTTAGGGGCTTGGATGATTGGTAGTCAAATCAAGACTAATTAATTAAAGTTGATCAATAGTCACAATTTTCCATTATGCGGAAAACACGTCTCTAGGAAGAGTGTCGACGTGACATCACTCATAGCATAAAGACAATCTTTCCCTAGGAATTGAAATTCAAAGGGACTATGAAAATGATAACATTAATAGAGACAATTTTTCCTTCCAAAGTAATAGGAATTTGAGAAAGGATCTATAAAGGATGAATGGTTCTTTTGATAAAAGTTGAAAATTTCAGAGCAACAGACATAGGCTGAGGGGAACCAAAATCTTTCAAAGCAGTCAAGGATAGAATTCTAATAGAGGAACCATTGTTAACAATAGTAATATATATATTCTTATTGCAAGAATTCACCCTGATTTGGATGGGAATGTAAGGAGGGATATGGGGTTCTGTTAATTGGATCCAATCAATGGAAATGACCTCTTTACTTGGAGGGGTTTGTTTCAATGGGAGAAATTCCCCTTTGTTCGGTGGCATATGAAAAAAATAGAAGAACTTGAGTGGTATAAAGATCACTTTATATGGTAAAAAAGGTGGAATCGATTCAACCATTTTCTCAACCAATGGCTGGTTAAGAAAAAAATCATGGGATTCACGTTCCGAGAGAGTGGGATATGACCAAAGATGGACCGTGATGAATCATTTCAACAACTAGTGGAGGATTAGGAGAGAGCTTTTGGTAACCAATTGGAAGTTATTGTTGAGAGGAAGTAAGGCTTTCCAACACTTTGGATTCTTGATAAATATAAGGGAAAGGGGGAATTTTATGATTCCCTTCACATAACCTACATGGAAACTTACCTTTTAGATTTTTCCTGGAAACCTTATTTTCAATAGTTAATGGTTTGTCACCAACATGATTTTTAAATGTTGATGACAAGGGTTGATGTGAGCCTGTGAAAAAAACTTCTAATATTTGTGGAATTCCAGGGAAATATCTAAGAAGGTGATCATCGTTACAAATCATGCAAGGGAATTTAACTTTATGGGGCTTGTTAGAATGTTTCTCAACATTAGTTGCACTCATAACAATGATCGATTGGTTCCGCCTTTTCTTATTTTTATTTTTCTTAATCTTAACTTCGTGGTTGCTAACATTAATACTTTCTGTATGTAAGGAAGAAGAATGGGAGGAAGAGACACTGAGTGAAGAAGGAAAAGGGTCAACTTGAGCTTGCTTTTGCTGAGGTGGAGGGCTTGTTTGTGGAGTAATTTGGACATTCAAGACAAATGAGGTTGAAAACAGCCATATCGGTAAACATATGGTAAATTCAGTAAGGGACAACATAGCCATATAAGGAGCACCAATATTTACAAAATGAGGAAAAGGACCAATATTCTCCTTAGAAGGGTTTCCTTAACTGGTAGACTCGAGAATTGTTTGTTTGATGGATAATTTCCTTCTGCGGATAGAAGAAAACTCCTTAGATCTAGTACATTGATCTAAAAACAATAGAGATAAAAGGACTATGCTTTCCTTAGAGAAGTTTAGAATATGGAAGAAATACCTACCTGGAATCCAACACAAGTTCTCCTCTTCTTTTTGGTTGTAAGCTCCAACTCTAAATGCTAAAAGTGGAACCTTCAAAATAACTAAAACAAGCAAGAAAACCAAAATATACAAATAGCATAAACTAGCATCTCTAAATAATGATTCAAGAAGGATTCATTATACATATGCATTAAATAAGACATAAGTATATGGAAGCAAAACACTTTTTGTATTAGTGAATGTAGGAGAAGATACAACCCTTCCAAATCTTGACATTCTAGATGTCTCCCAACTATTTTTTCCTTCCATTGCTACAAAGAAATCATTTAATAACAACTCAAGTGCATGGATGGATAACGGATTTCTAGGTACAAAACAACAACATGAGGGCATAACTAAGGGTCTCCAAATTCCAACCCTGACTCTATAGGAGGCAGTGAATTTATAGGGTAAATGGGGTGGTTTAGGATTTACTAATCTAGGGCTTATATCCACATATGAGGGAGGATAAGTCCTAGGGAGTATAAGAGTTTGAGATTTTTGCCCAAAAATAAATATTTAAAACCATTCAAGAATCTTCTAGAAAGATAATATTCGAAATTTTTTTTTACATAAATTCAAGAGCCACCACACTTATTGTGAAGGAAACTTGCACTGGGAAATGAAAATTTTGTGTATACATTTTGCAACAGTGCATTTTGCATGAAGTCTATGTGCGATGGTGCTAAGGAATAGGGTTTTTAGCTATTTAACCCAGAATTTTTGGAACTGTTGGAGAGAGGATGCTCTTGGCTTTATAGGGGGTGAATGCAAAGTTTTAGTTGATTATGATTGATTTAGTTTCATGGCCATTTGATTGGATATGAAAAAATGACCTATAACACATTGTCCCCTAAAGTAAAAAGGAAAAAGCAATGGATGAGGACTATGGTGCTTTACCATGTGATAATTATGGATCTAGAATATACTAGTTAAGATCATCAATTTCATTTTAAAACACATAATTATCATGATATCATGGTTGAGATAGTCATATCCATACTCAACATATAAGTTAATTTACATGTAGAATAATCATAATTATTTCCACTAATTATAGATTGTGGACCCATGCTTGAATAGGTTTCTGAGTGATCATAGCCATCATACTTTTTAATCTCGTATGAATCGTGAAATCATTGTATGGATGGATGGAACTAGGTCTGGGGCCTTCTACCTCATCACTCAATAATATGATTCTAACCATGTGAATAAATGTATTGGATTCGAACATGGTAGAGACCATATGGTTACTAGACAATGATGTAAGTCATTGACATATGTGAGAGGAACCACCAATAATGAAAATGGCCCTCAAGGTACTACAATACAATATATGTAGTGTGAATAAATGAGTTGAAGTCAAACACAGCACAAAATGTTCCAGTCGAAGGAAAATGATGAAAAAATGTTGTTGAAAGCTAGGAAACTTGCCATTATGATATGGAAGCTCCAAGGCACTAAAGGGAGTTTCTGAGTCAACTTTTTGGATAATGTGTTGATGTTGACAGGAAACAAACCATCAAAGGAGGGCCTTAATGTATCCCCCATCAGCAACATGAAATAGATATCAAGATGAAATATAATGTGATGATTCAAAGCTAGTTCAAGAGAAAAATACATGAAGTAAGGCTTAAGGGTATTGTAGACATATTGAAGACACTTGAACATACTAAAGACACTTTATGGAGTTAGCACCACTCACTCAAAGACCCATCATGAAGGATTTAGATGAGGTCTATTGAGAAAATAGGTAAGAAGATTCCCCAACCCAAAGAAATCATGGAAATAAGGTGAAACAGTGTCATGTTCAAGAGTGATGAACTGCCATTAATAGGTTTGCATTCCCTTGTTTTCCCAATTTCCAAACCATTTCTATCTAGTACCTCTTTATTTTTAACAAGCTTTAGGAGGATAACATATTCTTTTTGTATGAGTTCATCCTTTGGATGAATCCTTTTGAGTATTTTAATGAACCCTGCAAAGGAGTGGTTCAGTCTTGTCATGCTTGATGATTCCAACACCATTAAATAATTTTTGAAGCCCAACGAAGGCATACCTCAATTTATTTTTCACGTTTAGAGATTTTTAAAAAGAGTGAAAAAAGAAAAATCCAAGATGTTCCTTTTCCTAAATTAGTCCCTTAGGCACGAAAAGGCATAAAACAATATCAAGGAGAATATATTATCCATTTTCGACTGAAGTATTCCTTTTTGTAAATAGTCCATCTAGTTCGAAAAAGGGTTAAACTTATAATAGGAGGACACCCTTCCATTTATTTTAACGAGTTCAAAAATACAAGTGTTCGACAACCTTTTAATGTTTTGGGAGTTTTAAAAGATCTTAAAGAGGACTCCTCCTAGAGGAACAAGTGGTATAAAGGGTAGAAAATCGTTTTGGTCATGATGGAACTGCTTAAAACATGTAGATTTTAAGAGGAAAGCTAATAAGAACACTCATCGTAGTGGTTCCTTAGGAAAGGGTAAAGCACCATGTGAAAGATAATGATTAGTCAAGGAGATGGTGACGATGGAATTAGAAACCAAGGATCATCTTGTAGATATAGGTTGATAAAAAATGGAAATAATGAGAATAATGTTTCATTTTTATACAAGTAGAGACAAAGGAGAAATTATTCTTGAGAGTGCTTGAAGATGTTTTCATTTTTACACAACCTCAAAACATGTGGAAACTATGCTTAGAATTAGTTTCATTTTTACACAACATTGAAACATGTGGAAACTATGTTTGAGAGTAGTTACACAAGATTGAAACATAGAGAAATTTTTCTTCATATAAATAAAATTTCCCCAGCATAATGGTAGAGGCATCCCCCCCCAAGGTTTTTTTCATCTGATAACTCTTCTGATGGACTCAAAATTTATCGTTGGTTAATAATAGAGATATGTTCACTATGAATGAAGGAAGAGGATTATGGGAAAATAAAATGAAGCTAAGACCTATGAGATCAAAATTCAGATCATAATCAAAGAGTCAAATCAATGGGATAGGATTTGTTTCATTTTTTAACGAGCTTAACACAATAAAATAACTCTGCTCAAGGGGTGCCTTGTTTCATTTCTTAATAATCTTGACAAAAGATAATGAAATTTTCTCATGGAAAATTTCATAAGTTCTTAATGATATTGATACAAGAGAAGGAACTATGCTCAAGGGAACCCTATTCATGTCCTTGAGGAGGCCATGGCTTCCAAAAGGTTATCATTAGATGGGAGAACAATGCTCTGGAAGGGATACATATCAAGGGATCCAATGGAAAGATTAGGCTTCAATGACCCTAGTAAATGATTCACCATATCACCTACTGGACCCAAGTCAAAAGAAGTTGAGAAAACAATGAAAGACTTATCTTGATTAGAAGGTATGGGCATGGGACATGTTTCCACATAATTAACCTATGGTGGGGGAGATACCACTTGCATATTTGGAACATTTAGGGAAGTTGGATGATTGGAAGTCAAATCAAGACCAGCAAATGAAAGTTTATCAATACTCACAA
This sequence comes from Pinus albicaulis, assembly GCA_034641835.2. Taxonomy (NCBI): domain Eukaryota; kingdom Viridiplantae; phylum Streptophyta; class Pinopsida; order Pinales; family Pinaceae; genus Pinus; species Pinus albicaulis. Next base: position 551,085,880 of record CM076576.1, read on the forward strand.
TTTTTCCATCATGTGTAAAACACATCAGTAGAAAGAGTGTGGACATGAAAACAATCATAACATAAACATTGTCTAGCCCAAGATTAAATTGAATCCGAAGGGCCCATGACTACCATACCATCAATACAGAAAAATTTTCCTTCCAAAGTAATGAGAAGTTAAGGAAGGATCCCTAAAATTTGATTGGTTCTTTTGTTAAAAGCTAACAGATTCGGAGCAATGGAAACACGTAGAGTGGAACCCAAAGCTTGTCAAGTAGTCAATGATAGAATGCTAAGAAATTCACCCTCATCAATAAGAATGCGATATATTTTCTTATCGCAATATTTCACTCTAATTTGGAAGGGAATGTATGAAGGGAGACAATTTTTTTTTTATTGACTCCAATAAAAGGAAATTACCTCATTACTTGGATGGAGTTCCGAGACAATGGGAGAAATTCTCCTTGTCTAGTGGGATTTGAAGAAATGATAAGAACTAGAGTGGTATAAACATCACTCGCTGTGGAAAAATTATGATCAACTGATGGTGGAATCGAGTCAACAATTTTATCAACCAATGATTGGTTAGGAATGGACTCATGTGATTCACGTTCAAAGATAGTGGGATTGATCGAAGATGGATTGGGATCTATCACTTCATCAACCAATGGATAATTGGGGAAGAGCGTTTGGTAGGAAGTTGGAATTTTCTAATGAGAAGTAGTAACTATTTCCAACATTCTATATTCTTTATCCATATAATGGAAAAGGTGAATTTTATGATTTCATTCACATAACCTACAGGGAAACTTAACTTTTCTCTTTTTACCCAAAAAATTATTGTCATTAGTTGATGTTTTATCACCAACATGATCTCTAGAAGCTGAAGACAAGGGATTGTGTGAGCATGTGTCCCACACTTCTAATACCTAGGGAATGCTAGGGAAATATTTAAGAAGGTGATCACCCTTACAAAAAATTCAAGGGAATATAATATTACGGGGCGTTATTGGGTTGAGGGGTCCAGGCCCAAGTTCAGAGCTTATCACAAAACCAAAAAAAACTTCCAACTACTGGCCCTTTCAGCAATGACCCTCTTGTGCAAATGAAAATCTCACCCGAATTAGTATGGGGGGTTGTTGGAACCAGGTTTCCACACCCTGAGGAAGAACTTGACATGGTGGCCCTAAACAAGTTTATACAAAACTTATTGTAGATTGGAAATAGATGTTTTTATGAAAATAGAAGAAAAGAGAGATCAACGCCTTAGAAATTAGCGACTTCGAGGGGGCAACCCCCTTTACATTACATAAATGAACAATTATTAGATGATACAAATGAAAAAAAATCCTTTCTATATATAGGAGTCCATGGGGTCACAATATAATCCCAGCCGACCTAACAATAATAATGTAAGGGTACAAAAATAACAATAGTGACTTGTATGGGGCACAATAATAACAATATGGGGGCTACAGGGGTACAACAATAAAAAATGGGGCTACAGTAACAACAATAATGGACTACACTAGTAATATATGGACCTAACATGCCCCTCTCCTTCAAAAAAGTGTTGTCCTCAATGCTTGAGTTGCTCTGGATTATTAGGTATAAAATTCTCATCCTCCCATGGGGAATATTCAGTGGGTAAGTTCTTCAAGTTGATGAGATACTTTGAAATTGATCGATTTCGTAGCTGCTGGGTTCTTGTTTCCATTACTGATTCAAGTTACAATATGAGTTTTCCTTCCTCATCAAGTTCTGCCAATATTGTTTGAACTGGAAGTTTTCCACCTATAACCTTATTTAAGCATGAAACATGGAAAACTATGTGAACTTGAGAAGAATAAAGAAGCTCCAATTTGTATGCCATAGTACCAATCTTTTGCAAAACCTTGTAAGGGCCATAGTACTTTGGTGATAATTTATTATCCTTTTGAGCTTTCTTGAGAGACATTTTTTTGTATGGTTGTAGCCGTAAAAATGCCCAGTCTCCTACATCAAAATTTCTCTCGTTGCGATGTTGATTTTCCTGTTGTTTCATTCGTTTTTGTGCCAAATTTAGGTTATCCTTTCTGAGTTGGAGAACTTGTTGTCGATGCTCGATGTGATATTCCACTGCTTGAACCTTAGAATTTGCTCTTAAAGATGATGTGATGGACAGTGGATGATATCCATAAAGTTCCATAAATGGGGTCATTTTTGTTGTAGTATGGAAGGAAGTGTTATACCACCATTCATCCAGAGGCAACCACTTGACCCATTGTGTTTTTTTGTTAGATACAAAACAACGAAGATATCCCTCCAAAAAAAATTTCACTATCTCAATTTGCCCATCATATTGATGATAAAAAGATGCGCTATGAGCTAGTTGAGTACCCAAACAAGAAAATAATTTCATCCAAAAATTTCTAGTAAAAAAGGGATCTCTGTTGCTTACAATAATCTTTTGGTTTCCATGTAGCTTTTGAATTCTTTCCATAAATGCAGTAGCGACTGCACTTGCCTTAAACGGATGAGATAATGCACAAACGTGTGCATACTAGGTAAGTCTATTAACTACCACCATGATGACACTCTTTCCTTTGGACTTAATTAAACCCATGATAAAATCCATTGACACCTCCTCCCATTGTTGACTTGGAATGGATAAAGGTTTTAGAAGACCTGGGGTCTTAATTATCTCAACTTTATTTTTTTGGAAAACCCAAAATTCTTCCACAAAATTTTGAATATCAGATTTAAGCCCATCCCAAAAAAATTATTTCTTCACCCTGTGGTAGGTTTTTAAAAATCCTGAGTGTCCTCCTAAGGGAGAGGTGAGCAATTCCAAAATAATATTTTGTTTTATTTGGAATTCTTAAAAATATATAAGCGATATTTTTACCACATGGAATCATTTTTCCAACTAAATGTATCATGTGTACTAGGATCTTGCTACATCTTTTGGATGAGTGTCCACACTTCTTCGTCATTCTTCCATTCATCCCTTGCTTTGGTTATCCAATCTTCTTGGATAATAGAAATGGCACAAAGCATTGCTCCCACCTCTTCATCATTTCTTGAGAGTTCATCTGTAACAAAATTTAGCTTCCCTTTTTTGTAGATGATTTCAAAGTCATAGCCCAACATCTTTGTGACCCATTTTTACTGCTCTTCTGAAGATAGTCTTTGTTCCAAAAAGTATTAAGGCTATCATGATCATTTTTTACCGTGAAGTTTCTTCCCATTAGGTAAGGTCACCATTTTTTTAGTGCATGTAGTATTTCCAACATTTCCTTCTCATAAATAGCTTTCTGTAAATACTTTCCTTTGATTGGATTACTTTCAAAATAAATGAGTCTTCCTTCTTACATTAAAACAACACCAATTCCATTTCTTGAGGCATCACACTCCACAATAAAGGTTTTTGTGAAGTCTGGAATAGCTAAGAACCGTTTTATGCACATTACCTCTTTAAGATGTTCAAAGGCCTTAGTTGCTTCAGGAGTCCATCAAAATGCATCTTTCCTCAATAATTTTCTTGGAGGTGTTGCTATTCTCGCATAATTCTTAACAAACTTGCGATAATACCCTGTTAACCCAAGAAATCCTCGCAACTGCTTTATGGTTGTGGGGACTTTAAATTCCTTAATGGATTTAATTTTGTGAGGGCCTACCTTAACACCATCCTAAGATATAATATGAACCACATGTTAGTCATCAGTATTTTTCACCTGTTGATGATGACTAGTTTTTAAAAAAGTCAAGTTTTCTAGCAGCTGATCTCAAATTTGTCAAATTTTCCAGCTGGAAAACACCCACAATTTTTTTTTCCCTCCTAACCTTTTCAATCAGCCCATGATGAGATAAAACCTCATTGTCAAGCCCTATCTAGCCTCAGCCATACAAAATTTTCTATCAGCCCCAAAGAGAATACTCCAAATCTGTCCCAAAAAGTCTCCCCTAAGTTAGGTAGTGGCGCTTTAGGCGATTTTCCCTTGGAAAACTATCCTAAAGCCAAAAGAACCTCTATATATCATCAACCAGTCCTTGAATACCTTCCTATTCTGCAAATAAAGTTTGGTTACACCCTTAAGTCACGCCACTAACAAGCCTTGAAGTCTCAGCAATACATATGCCACAGGTCAAGATGATATTAGATAGATGTACAAGTGTTTCAATGTATTTATCAAAGAGCAGAAGTATACAGTGTGTTCCAGAAGATATTATTTAACTCAACATGAGAAAACAATTGCTTCTCATGTGGTCTTGAGCCTGGGATGCAGCGACGGGATAGAGAGTTATTTCAATAGGCTCCTGCAAACACAGTCCAAAGGTTAGTGATTTATGAATAGCAAATATTGGTCAAGTTTCTTGTGATGTCTAAAGAGGCACAAAGGTATTTGAACAGTAGAATTATATGTCTCAGAGAAATGCCCTTCATGTTATATTGTCAATTTGTCACTTTTATCTGCTTAAGCATGAATAGGCAGTGAAGGGAAAGATAACATTGTTTTAAAGCTAATGAAATGGAATAGACTAAGAAAACCTCCTCCATAGATGAGCAGAGGGTTGAAAGACTGAGAAAACATCCTCCATACATGAGAAGAGGGTTGAAAGACTGAGAAAACCTCCTCCATACATGAGAAGAGGGTTGAAAGACTAAGAAAACCTCCTTCATTTTAAAAGAAGAGGGTTTGGCACTGTGATAAAGGCCTCCTTCATCTAATAAGAAGAGGGCCAGGGACAGAGATTGATTATAGGGTTTTCACTAAATGAAAGGAAAATTTTAAAGGCAGTGGGAGACAATTGAAGGCTTATGGATAGAAAAATGGTGTTCAAAACAGAAGGAAAGCAGTGGTACTGTGATAATCCAAGAGGTTGATTTTTATTCTATCAGAGTTTTCCTTCAAAGGAAATCTGAAGCCAAAATGAACAAATCCTGCTGAGGTATATGATTTCATCAAAAGTTTCCAGAGACTTTCTCCTTGACCAACAGGCATGAAATCTAGCCATTGTTTTCCTTCAAAAAAAAAACAGAGTTGAAATTATTGGAAATCCATTCAAGTTTTATAAGTAGGAATCTGGGTCAAACATAAGCCAAAGAGTGATGTTGATACTCAAAGAAGGTTTTCTCTTCTTGTTCATGAAGATATTTTTCAAAAACTCATCAAAATGGACAAGAAGGTGACCTAAGCCTTGTTTCTCAAGGGGACTTTGCAAATAAAAAACACAGAGACATTATGTATAAAAAGGGTATGACAAGTGTTTTAATTTCAGGAAAAAAACTCAAAGCAATTGAAGAATGCCACTGTCACAAACAAAGGCTTGTTCCTTATGAAAACAGGTAAAATACCTTGCTGTTGCATTTGATTGTAGGAGAGGTTTTTAAAGGAGTTCATTTTGATAAACAGATGATGGTAAAACCTAGGCAAATGAAACCTATTTTTCAACCACATTCAAAGAGGAATATCATGCAGAGCATGCATCTATAATCATCAACATGGTTTTGAGCTGGGTTTCCTCTAAAAATAGATATGAACAAAGGAAACAAGTTTCCTCCCTTGACGAGAAAACTCTAAGAGAGATTGTGGCTTTAAAGATGTTTTCTTCACTTTGAAAAAGGGTCATATATATGAAGATCTTCAAAAATTTCATCCACGGCACTTTAAAGAGTTGTGGTCGAATATTGGGTTTGTGATGTTTTAAAAATGATAAAATGACGAAGCAGTGCCTCATGTTTTGTTTTACAACCAAGAGCTCTTTCAAAAAGCTTTTTAACCCTCACAAGTTAAGTTCAAAGGTTTTCAACTTTAAGAGGATAAAGGACCGTTGCCAAGTCTCATTTCAAGGTTAAAAAAACATAAGCGAGCATTCACAATCACCCTCCTAGCCGCCCATTGGAGAAAAGAGGGATTTCAAGCAAATTTGCAGAGTTTTTGAAGGTTTAAAGCTTGCGCGGTGTGCATGGAAAAGTGCGCGGTGCATTCAGGCGAAGAATTACAAATGCATTACACTACTACGCGATGTGCCTGTAGCGGCACGCGGCGCACCTGTAGTGCTAGTTACACTGCCCGAAGGCCGACCCGAAACCTTTTTCACTGCACGGCGCTCTGCCATCTGAATGCACCGTGCCTTCTAACACCTCCAAAAACACATTTTAATCTACCGAATCAATCAAACAAAGTTTCTAAGCATTTTTTTGAGGTAGTCCACTTCTCCTCTTGGAAAATTTCAAAAAGTGAAGGGGTGTTTGCTGTGTTTTTCCATGAGAAGGAAGTAGTGTTCTAAAAACCATTTCATCATATAAAAACTGTGAGATAAGTCAGTGATAAGGAGAAAAAGTCTCTGTCAAGCTGGAGAAACCTTTCTTGTGCTTAGGGGGTCTTAGCTCATTTTAAAAAGTGTTTTAAACAGTGGTTTTGAAAAGGTAGTTTGTCATATAGAAAGCATAAGAGGGAGACAGTGGTTAGAGGGCAGTGTTTTTTAATGAACTCAGAGTTCCTTTTGTTGCTATTACTATCACACTCCTTTACAGTGATAGGTGGATGCTTTAAAACAAACTTAAAGGACCCTTATTTCCTTTAAAGAATATTCATAGCCCACAGATAAAACATAATTAACTTCTCTCTGCAAATCTATGGTGAAAAAAGTGTTTGTAAAGGGAAACAGTGATCCTAAGGTGAACACAGTTTTGTAAAGTGAAAATAGTGATCATGTGTGAATGCTTTGTCACTTAAAAAAGTGACCTCTCTGTATGGTAAAAAGAAAACCTAGTGCATGCCTTCCATTGTTCCATAAAGCAGGATATGCTATGAAAGCTTTCAAATCAGCTAAAAGTGTTTGGTTTACCCTTGTATAGAAACTAGTGAACAATAGAAGAAGCACTATTTGAGGGAGGGTGTTTTTTGTTTTTGTCTAAATACAAGGTTGTCTTGTTTCTACCAAAACACAAAGGATCCTTATGACCTTACCCAAACACAATAATAAATTTACCGTGCGCTTTTCATTTGAAAAAAACTTGTTGATTGGCATAAAGGATGACAAAACAGTGATTTATAAGGAGCAGAAAGTTGGTGTTGGAGGACTATTTCACAAAGCATTTGAAGCAACTTGTCTCGGTCAGACAGTGACTGACAAGGAGGACAGGGTGTGTGCTTGAGAAACATTCCAAAATCCATTTGAGATAGTTTGATATTACCAAGAACATTCAAAACAAAATGCCTCCCAAGCAAGACAGTAGGAGTGGCCTTCACAGGAGGTTTGAGCCTGTTTCCACAGAAGAGGTAAATGCTCATCCATCAGTCGTTTTTAACTTCCATGAGGTTGGGTGTTTAGATTTTTGTCAAAGAGTGCAATAGGTGAAGGGATTTTACCCTTTGACACATATTTGCGCTTTGAGGTTTCAAGAGAAGCACTTTCAGCTGGCAGGCCTAGATTTCAAATTCTCTCCAAAGTCCATTTCCAAGGCCACCAAAATCCCTTATGTCAGGGAGAAGTGGTTTAAACAGTGCCACCTGGACTTAGAAGAATACAAGCCTTTTCTGAAGCCTGAGCATAGAGATTCATGCCCATCCATTTTTCCCTTCTCATATCTATTAGCTAGTTACACCCCCCTCATGAAGATCATCATGAAATACTTCACTTGCGAGGGAAGATTCTCCCGAGTCTATGCCTATCATATCCGATTGCTCATTAATTTCATGAGAGACAAATTGTTAAATCTCCCTTTCTTCCTACATATAAGTATTGAGAAAATGGCCTCCACTCTTCAGAAAAAGCCTCCTTCTCAGCAGACAGTCTACCTCTTCCATCACTCCCTCATCATGGTTATCATTCTTCATCAGTTTGAGAAGAAGGAAGTCTCTTGGGATAATTTCATCACACATCTGGATTTCATCACTATCCCTTCATTTCATACATCTCATTCACCTTCCACTCACCATCCTTCGCCTTCTTGAAGCAAGCCTATTCCCAAGAAGCTCAAATTTTTGATTGAACAAGAAAAAGAGCATGATGAGGAAGAAGAGTAGGAGGAAGAGGAGGGAGATGATGATGAGCATCATCATGATGAAACAGGGCAGCAAGGGGATGATGAGGAAGATGATGATGAGCAACATCATAATGAAACAGAGCAGCAAGGGGCATAAGAACACAGTGAGGCAGAACAACAAGGGGAAGAAGGGCATGATGATGAGTAGCATGATGATGAAAAGAGGCAGCCACATGATGATGAAAAACTGCCTCATGAAAAGGAATAGGTGCAGCATGATGAACAGAGGCAGCCACATGATGATGAACAGTAACCTCATAAAAAATAAAAGCATCATGATGAAAAGGTGAAATACAGTGAGGAGGACAACCCTCAAAAAGAAATGCAAAAGGACAGTCAAGGCATCCATGAAGAAATTCAAGACAGTGGTAAAAATGATGAGAAAAGTAGCAAGGGTTAAGAGCCAATGGAGCATGTGCTAGCTGCCTCTCCTAGGCAAGGGGCCATGCTCTCTTCTATGAAAGTGGCCAAGCCCCGGACATCAAGGAAAAGGGTGCCTAGAGTTGTAACTAAAAATGTTACTAGGGCCCTCTGAAGCAAGGAAAAATTGCCCAAGAAGCCCATTGTCGGATTGCCCAAGAGGGGGGAAACTAAAAGAGCCACCCGAAGCAAAGGAAAGGAGAAAGAAGAAAACAATCATGAAAAGGAAACGGAATTCGACATCATTCAAATCCAAAGTGATGATAGTAACAATGAAGCCCAGATCCTAGAAAATCTATTGATCAATAGAGAAAACCAAATTGATGCTTTGAGGACTGATCTTGAGATGGCTAGAAACTTCAATCACTTTTTGCAAGTTCAAAACAAACAGATGAGTGTCCTATTGCGGTATATGAGACACGGGCCATCAAATACAAAAATGAGGCCTCCAAAGCACAAGTGAGAATGGAAGAACTCATGGGTGATTTCGATGAGAGCGAAGACGAAGATCAGCCCAGGAGAAAGAGGCCAAGAACCATAGGGTTCAAAAATTCCCTTGAGAAACAAAGGGAAGAAGAAGTTGCCCTTCTCCAATTTACGCCTATCACTACATTGTTCACAAAGAGATAGAGAACAATTGAGAAGCATGGCTTGAGAGGGTTAATGATCACTTGGAGAAGAAGTTGGAGAAGGCAAATAGAGACTTGGACCTTCAACGGAGGATGACCAGGAATTATAAGAAGCTCAATCAGTTTTCCCAACAAAAATTGAAGGCCACTCAGGAAAAACTCAAGGAGGCTAAAAGGAAGCGCTTGACACCAAAATCGAGGAAAGACACCTCAAAGCTCCAAATTTTGGCCTCAGCTTCACATCATGTTTCTAAAAATCCTTGAGGGTCATGCTCACCAAAATTGGGCGAAATTCGACAAATTTTGGTTTTTTGTCATTTTTGGGTTTTTGGCTAAAACTCATGGGCATCGAAATTTCAGTTTGGGGCATCCTCATAGGATTAAAATGGTATCATTGGATGCCATAATTTCAAGGGCATATACTCAGCTATTTTCAGATCAATTGAAGATTGTTTGCTCTTTTATTGATTATATTGTCATTTGTTGAACCAAGGAGGTCTTGTACTGATCTTGCCCTTTGCCTAAAACTATGCAATCTTGCTTCAAAGTGCCCAGTAGGTTGGAATAATATGTTTAGGCATTCCTTCATAGTGATTTGAGTTTTTTTTTTGTCTTAAATGTATTCCCCCCAAGTCTGATAGCCATTTCCCTAAGTTAGAGAGTCATATATCTCTATGCATGGCTTGACTGTTTATTTCTATGCATTGATCAGTTTACAGTTACATTTCTCATGATTAATGGTTAGCCCTACCATGTTTATGTCGTCTATTAAACTAGTTATGTTTTAAATCCTTTGTTATTCACAAATTTAATGTCCATCTCACTCCATTTTTCCCAAAGATCCATTTTACCTTGAATCAAATTGGCCCTTCAACAACCTTGTATCACTACCTCAAACCTTTCTTGACCTTTTCGACCCCATAGCCCAGCTAATCAGACATCTTTTTTACCTATCTTAATCTTTGATCATTTCATCCCTCACAACCTAAAAACCATAACCAAAAACCTACTTCATAACTAGCCTAAAATCAAGAACACAGTAAGCAAACACACAAATATCTCTTACACAAATAGAGAGAGCCCTCTCTGAGTCGAGGGATGTCTAGGTCCTTGGGCTCCAAAGAATGGTTTGATGTTACATTGTCATTTGGATTGCCAATTAGCCAAATCATGGGACCCTAACATAATGGCAATCACGGTGGGACTTGGATTCAAAACATCCTCGGTATCCCTTAGGATCTCTCAAAATCTCTGTCAAAATTAGAAAGCTTATGTATTGTCCGAAGAGTACAAACTAGCTCCTTCACCATCTTAGAAAAATGATGATTCATTTATAGGAAACTCTTCCAAACCTTAGGGTTACATATAGTAAACTAAGAAAACCCCAAAAAATATCTCTAAATTGGTGTTTATCAATATTGGTGGTGGACCATACACATATACTCTCAAAACAACTAAAAATCCACCTGGCGACTCGACTAGCCTCCAGGAGGCCTAAAAACTCCATAAAAAACCAAAAATTCATCAACCATACGTTTTTGTTGACCCATCCTTTCCAAAAACTTAAAACTAAGGGTGTAAACTCTGTAATCAGTGACAAAATAAGTATAACTTAGCGATTCATAAGACTTCACCTAAACATAGGAGACAAACAGAAATAATCTTGTAAGTAGAACCATTAGTTTGTCCAAATACCCTAGAAAAATGTTGAAACCAAGTAAATCACTCTTCCTTGCAACTACTCATCTCAAAGTTTGATAGAAAACTTTTTCCCAAAAGCATCTTTAATAGTGTTGGTGGTGGACCATAGTTCTCATAGAAATCCACCTGGCAACTCCACTAGTCCTCATTTTTGTTTTGACCATCCTTCACATTAGTAAACCCCTAGAGAGGCCATCCATCTGAAACAATCACAAATACCATCCTCTCTAAACTCTAGTTTCAAAATCTAGCTTCACGAAGAATCAACACCAGATCTCATCCAGACCCAAATCCCCCTATCATAGTAGATGACCGAGAGAAGATTTTGTGGAAAGTTTCAAAACTGGAAATTTAGCTACCAATAGGTCCATCCATAAAGCAAGATTAGTACCTGAACACCTCATAGCCTTGCAAGATTCCCCATTTGACTTGAAATCATCAAAAACCCTTTTTAGAAGAAAGTCACAAAGTAAGATAGACTTTGACGATCTTGAGCCCCTAGATCTGCCACAGAGTCCTAGTAGAGAAGCCTCGCCTACTACACCTCCCGACTTTCAGCTTCTCCATCATTTTGGCTCCTACCACCCTAGATTTGCTCAAAATCATATCACTAGCCCAAGTACATCCGCCACACCCATCCAAACCACTACTATTCAAACCACCTCAAATCATCCTATAAGCCCTCGTTTTGTACATCATCCATTAGCTCCTGCCATGGCAGCCTGGTATGCACCCCTGGTGTTGCCACACCCTTTGGCTCCCTTGAAAAATGACTATCAATCCAAAATCCCAGACTTTACCGGAGTTGAGACTACCACAACTCAACAACATGTAGATAGGATTAGCGATGCCTTTGAATATATCCAAATAGAATAGGAGACCATCAGAATGAGGATGTTCGCCCAAATCCTGGGCAGAGAACCTAAAAAATGGTTTAAGAGCTTGGCTCCAAACAGCATGAAAGATCTCCCAAAACTCTACCAAACCTTCATAAATAAGTGGGAAATCAGAAAGAACCCCATTCAAATCCTGTCAGAATATAACAATCTAAAACGGGAAAATGGGGAAAGTGTCTAGGGATATTGCACTAGGTTCAACAGTGTGTATAACACCCTCCCACCGCACTTCAAACCTTCACTTGGCTCAGCCTTGGTAAAGTTTCCCAAAGGCTTTGACCCATACATGACTTATCAACTAAAAGATAAGGACCCCCCTACCTTAGAGGAAATGCAAAAAGTGGCCATAAGTGCAGAAGCCAACTTAGCAGAAAAGAGAGCTAGGACTAGATCAGAAAGGAAAGTCACATATCGGGATGACGTCTCCACTTCAGCCCCTTCCTTAGATCCTAGAATAGATGACTTGGTTAGGTCCATGGCCAAAATGTGGTAAAAGATTAGTGAAAAGACCCCTCTTAGGGACAGCCAGCCAAACCCTCCAAACAGAAACCAGAACCAAAATTTTAGGATGGAACAGCCTCAAAACAAACCAAGGGAAAGTGACCAACAAATTAGGCCACCCTTTAATGAAAATTATGTCGAAGAAGATGATAGGGATACAAAACCCATTGATGAAAATCATTTGAAAATCATAGGTTCTGATAACGAGAGTGAGGTTTACCTCACAGAAGAAGAACAAGCGTTCTTCTCTCCGAATCAAGATGAAACCAACTATGAAGATCCCGAAGATCTTGCCATAGATTTTTGGAATTTCATAGTAGAATCTCACAGGCAGTATGACCTTAGAAGCAGAAAAAACCAATACAACTCCAAGAAAGGTAGCTTAGACACTGCTAGAACCCGGGATACCATCCTTAAAAAAGCAGTGGACAGCAACAAAATCATGGTCAATAAAACTGACCAAAACAAAGATAAAGCTATTCAAACAAGTCTTGGCTTAGATGCTCCCAGTACCTCCACAAAGATTCTCGAGATGGCTGTGTCAGACAAAATCCCAAAACAAAGTTAGCAAACTCAGAACATAGAGAAAGTCATGGCTGAAAAATTTGAAGCAAACTTGTCTAAACTACAAGCACCTTTCAGTTTTGAGGGAGAAATTACCAAAATAAAGATTACCATGCCCCTCACTGAACTTATTGCCCAAAGCTCTTATAAATCCCAAGTGTTAAAAGTCTTGAATATAGGAAATGATGCAAACACCCTTAATCTAGCTAATGACACTCCTGAAGTGTTCTTTGGTCCAAAAATATAAGGGAAATTCCAAGAAGGAACCGCTCTTCCCTTTTACATCAGTTTGAATATCCATGACCAAATCTTACACAATGCCATGCTAGACTCCGTGGCCTTGCATAATCTCATGCCGAAGGTTGTGATGGAAAGATTGGGCCTAGAAATCACAAGACCATGTAAATACTTATATTCGTTTGACTCTAGTAGAGTCAAGTGTCTGGGTTTAATCAAATATCTTTGTTTTAGTTTGGCCCAAGTACCTACAAACATCTGATCATGGACATAGTGGTAGCAGACATCCCTCCCAAGTATGGAATGATTTTATCTAGATCTTGGGGAGCCAAACTTCAAGGAAATATTCAACTTGATATGTCCTACACCACTATTACTGTGGTCGACCAAAATAGAATACTCTATCGAGAATCACACATGAAATATATGATCAGCAGCCAAGAAAGGCCAGATAACATCCCGATGTACTCCTTGCACTATGATTTTAACTCTTTCATTTTACAAACTGATGAGGACATTGAAGAACAGTCAGAAGGATTTGAAACAAACTTAGACCCACCACATCAACTGCCCCAAGTTCTCTATGATGAACTAGACAATCAAAATTATCATGATCATGAGCAGCTATGTCTTAAGGAAAGAGAGTTTGTTCCTTGCGAAACAGTGATAGAGCAAGAAGCACAAACCATTATGTACTATCAAGAAAATTTCTCAAACCTTAGGCAAGCATCAACAATAACATCAGGAAACTTTTTCAGAACATAGGCATTAGAAGACTTGCATATCAAAAACCTCTTCAGAACTTAGGGGTAGGGAAGCTTAATCTTCTTACCATACCTTAAGGATTTTCCATCACTTAATTATACTGTTTCAAATGAAACCTTGACTATAGCCATAACAGCTCAAAATCCAGAAAAAGTGCCTGATAAACTTCTTATGAAAAGATATGATGACTGCAGTCCAAATATACCTGAGTTACTTGAACTAGCTAACATTCTGTCACTCCACCAAAGACTTAGAACTGCTAGGATTTGCAATCTTATTCAAAATACTACTTCATATAGAGAAAATGGTGAGAAACACTATGCCACTACCATCACTCCAAGAGACAACTTCGACAAAATAAAATACAAAAATTTGAACCAAATAGTAATAGTCAAAGATAAAATAGCTGGTCATAAGATCTGTTTTGATTTTAGAAGCACTAATACACACCCTTGTGACAAAAATTTTATCCTTACTTCCCAAGACCATGATATACCAATGATAAGTGCTTTTAATCATATGTCTTTGCAAGATGATGTTTCAGGTTATAGCCAAATGATTCCTTTACAAAGTGAACAGCTCAAAAAAAATTTCAAATATGCTGAAAGTAGTCCCATTTTCAAAACCAGATTTGCAAAACCACCGGATATCAAAAATATGCTCCTAAAAGCCATGTTTCCGGTCCTAAATTTCTGCATTTTGATGTACTTTGATGATGTCATCATATACTTCAAAAATGACAAAGAATATCTACATTATTTGAAAAATATGTACAGCAAAAGAAGGAGTGGAAATCAGAGGTATAAAGAGGTACAACGGGAAGATACAGGGTTGTTTAGAGATTCAGGCATGAATCCTTATGTCATTCTTGAAAGAGAAAATCTTCCAAATTTTTCTTTTCAAGAGCTGAGTGGACCAAGAGTGGTAGGAGATCCTTATGAGGATAAGATGCTTACGTTTCGCCATTTCCAAGATTTCTAAGTAAAAACTTCTTCAATCATTGTATATACCATTGTTTTAAAAATAAATCAGAAATAGAGAATTCAAAAAACAATAGAAAAACAGAAAAAAAGGGCAGTTTGAAAAATATAAAGAAGTCCCCATGTTCAAAAAATAGTCATTCGGAAAGTGCGCAAGTATAAATGCTGCTACTAGTGCTCAAATGTCTTGTTCAAGTTATCTAGCCGAATCATAACTGAACATGTTTTAAATTTATTCGTTGATAAGTTAGTGAGTGGAAAATATGGTCAACATTGTGTAAGATTGAATTATCAAAGAGAGTAGATTAGGAAAATATACTGGTTCCACATGCTCAAAACAAAACCAAAGAGGAAAACAAAGATGAAAAACAAATTGTGTATCCTAGCCTTGTTTTTCTAGATTTCATTTTATGAAAAATAATATTTGTGTGCAGCTTGTCTTTCATGCCAGAAGTACATGACAAATTAGACTGTCTAATCCTAATTTGGTCATTTTTCAATTTCATGTTTTAGATTAGAGAATTAAATCTTGTCAAATAGCTTAACCTTGACAGTCAATCTAGCATAGGTAGAGAAACAAAGTACTTCATCAGCTTAATTTGAACTCCCGATGGATATAAGTGAGGAACTAGATAGTTTCATTTTTCAAAATTATTATGTCAAAGGGTTGCCAATCCAAATGCACCCAAAAGAAGAAAAAATGTTAGGAAATATAGTGGGGTAGGTAGAAATATCGCTGATGCTAATCATGCTGTCAATTTTCAGAAATAGCATCAAGGAAGAAAGAAATTTTCACCAATGGATAAAGGCACTGGTCTTCAAAGAACCGAGATCTAAAATTCTGAACACCTCCTGAAAAGGAGCTGCCCTCCCCAAATGGAGACATTACTAGTCATCAATATTTTTCACCTGTTGATGATGAATAGTTTTTAGAAAAGCCAAGTTTTCTAGTAGCTGATCTCAAATTTGTCAAATTTTCCAGTTGGAAAACACCCATAAACAATTTTTCCCTCCTAACCTTTTCAATCATCCCATGACGAGATAAAACCTCATTGTCAAGCCCTATCTAGCCTCAACCATACAAACTTGTCCATCAGCCCCAAAGAAAATACTCCAAATCTGTCCCAAAAAGTCTCCCCTAAGTTAGGTAGTGGCACTTTAGGCGATTTTCTCTTGGAAAACTATCGTAAAGCCAAAAACACCTCTATCTTTTATCAACCAGTCCTTGAAGACCTTCCTATTCTACAAATAAAGTTTGGTTACACCCTTAAGTCGCGCCACTAACAAGCCTTGAAGTCTCAGCAATACATATGCCACAGATCAAGCTGATATTAGATAGATGTACAAGTTTTTCAGTGCCTTTTTCAAAGAGCAGAAGTATACTATTGTTCCAAAAGACATTATTTAACTCAACATGAGAAGACAGCTTCTTCTCATGTGGTCTTGAGCCTGGGATGCAACTACGAGATAGAGAGTTATTTCAATAGGCTCCTGCAAAAACAGTCCAAAGGTTAGTGATTTATGAATAGCAGATACTGGTGAAGTTTCTTGTGATGTCTAAAGAGGCACAAAGGTATTTGAACAGCAGAATTATATGTCTCAGAGAAATGCCCTTCATGGCATATTGTCAATTTGTCACTTTTATATGCTTAAGCATGAATAGGCAGTGAAGGGAAAAATAACACTGTTTAAAAGCTAATGAAATGGCATAGAATGAGAAATCCTCCTCCATAGATGAGCAGAGGGTTGAAAGACTGAGAAAACCTCCTCCATACATGAGCAGAGGGTTGAAAAACTGAGAAAACCTCCTCCATACATGAGCAGAGGTTTGAAAGACTGAGAAAACCTCCTTCATTTTACAAGCAGAGGGTTTGGCACTTTGATAAAGGCCTCCTTCATCTAATAAGTAGAGGGCCAGGGAAAGAGATTGATTATAGGGTTTTCACTGACTGAAAGGCAAATTTTAATGGTAGTGGGAGACAATTGAAGGCTTATGGATAGAAAAATGGTGTTCAAAACAGAAGGAAAACAGTGGTACTGTGATAATCCAAGAGGTTGATTTTTCTTCTATCTGATTTTTCCTTCAAAGGCAATATGAAGCCAAAATGAACAAATCCTTCCGAGGTATGTGATTTCATCAAAAGTTTCCATATATTTTCTCCTTGACCAACATGCATGAAATCTAGCCATTTTTTTCCTTAAAAAAAAAAACAGAGTTGAAATTAGTGGAAATCCATTCAAGGTTTATAAGTGGGGAGATGGGTCAAACATAAGCCAAATAGTGATGTTGATACTCAAAGAAGGTTTTCTCTTCCTGTTCATGAAGATCCTTTTCAAAAACTCATCAAAATGGACAAGAAGGTGACCTAAGCCTTGTTTCTCAAGGGGACTTTGCAAAAAAACAACACAGAGACATTATGTATAAAAAGGGTATGACAAGTGCTTTAGTTTCAGGAAAAACACTCAAAGCAATTGAAGCATGCCACTGTCACAAACAAAGGCTTGTTCCTTATGAAAACAGGTAAAATACCTTGCTGTTGCATTTGAGTGTAGGAGAGGTTTTTAAAGGAGTACATTTTGATAAACAGATGATGGTAAAACCTAGGAAAATGAAACTGAGTTTTCAACCACAGTAAAAGAGGAATATCATGCAGAGCATGCATCTATAATCATCAACATGGTTTTGAGCTAGGTTTCCTCTAAAAATAGATATGAACA
This sequence comes from Pinus albicaulis, assembly GCA_034641835.2. NCBI lineage: Eukaryota > Viridiplantae > Streptophyta > Pinopsida > Pinales > Pinaceae > Pinus > Pinus albicaulis. The sequence goes on from CM076576.1 coordinate 551,103,307, forward strand.
AAGGAAACAAGTTTCCTCCCTTGATGAGAAAACACTAAGAGAGATTGTGGCTTTAAAGATGTTTTCTTCACTTTGAAAAAGGGTCATATATACGAAGATCTTCAAAAGTGTCATCCACAACACCTTAAAGAGTCCTGGTCGAATATTGGGTTTGTGATGTTTTAAAAATGATAAAATGACGAAGCAGTGCTTCATGTTTTGTTTTACAACCAAGAGCTCTTTCAAAAATATTTTTAACCCTCACAAGTTATGTTCAAAGGGTTTCGACTTTAAAAGGATAAAGGACCATTTCCAAGTCTCATTTCAAGGTTCAAAAAACATAAGCGAGCATTCACAATCACCCTCCTAGCCGCCCATTGGAGAAAAGAGGGATTTCAAGCAAATTTGCAGAGTTTTTGAAGGTTTAAAGCTTGCGCAGCGTGCCTGGAAAAGCGCGTGGTGCATTCAGACGAATAATTACAAAGGCGTTACACTGCTGCGTGGTGTGCCTGTAGCACCGGTCACCACTGCCCGAAGGCCGACCTGACACCTTTTTCACTGCACGACGCTTTGCCATCTGAACGTGCCGTGCCTTATAACACCACCAAAAATAACTTTGAAGCTGCCCAATCGATCAAACAAGTTTTCTAAGAAATTTTTCAAGGTATTCTACTTCTCCTTTTGGCAAATTTCAAAAATTGAAGGGGTGTTTGCTGTGTTTTTCCATGAGAAGGAAGTAGTGTTATAAAAACCATTTCATCATATAAAAATTGTGAGAAAAGTCAGTGATAAGGAGTCAAAGTCTCTGTCAAGATGGAGAAACCTTTCTTGTGCTTAGGGGGTCTCATCTTAGTTTAAATAGTGTTTTAAACAGTGGTTTTGAAAAGTCAGTTTGTCATATAGAAAGCAGTTAGAGGGCAGTGTTTTTGAATGAACTCAGAGTTCCTTTTGTTGCTATGACTGTCACACTCCTTTACAGTGATAGGTGGATGCTTTAAAACAAACTTAAAGGACCCTTAATGCCTTTAAAGAATATTCATAGCCCACAGATAAAACAGAATTAACCTCTCTCTGCAAATCTAAAGTGAAAACAGTGTTTGTAAAGGGAAACAGTGATCCTAAGGTGAACACAGTTTTGTAAAGTGAAAACAACGATCATGTGTAAATGCTTTGTCACTTAAAAAAGTGACCTCTCTGTATGGTAAAAAGAAAACCTAGTGCATGCCTTCCATTGTTTCACAAAGTAGGATATGCTATGAAAGCTTTCAAATAAGCTGAAGGTGTTTGGTTTACCCTTGTATATAAACTAGTGAGCAGCAGAAGAAGCATTGTTTGAGGGAGGGTGTTTTTTGTTTTTGTCTAAATACAAGGTTGTCTTGTTTCTACCAAAACATAAAGGATCCCTGTGACCTTACCCAAACACAGTAATAAATCGACTGTGCACTTTTCATTTGACAAAAACTTGTTGATTAGCATAAAGGAGGACAAAATAGTGATTTATAAGGAGCAGAAAGTTGGTGTTGGAGGACTATTTTCGCAAAACATTTGAAGCAGCTTGTCTCGGTCAAAGAGTGACTGACAAGGAGGACAGGGTGTGTGCTTGAGAAACATTCCAAAAGCCATTTGAGATACTTTGGTATTACCAAGAAAATTCAAAACAAAATGCCTCCCAGGCAAGATAGTAGGAGTGGCCTTCACAGGAAGTTTGAGCCTGTTTCCACGGAAGAGGTAAATGCTCATCCATCAGTCTTTTTTAACTTCCATGAGGTTGGGTGTTTATATTTTTGTCAAAGAGTGCAAGAGGTGAAGAGCTTTTCCCCTTTGACACATCTTTGCGCTTTGAGGTTTCAAGAGAAGCACTTTTAGCTGGAAGGCCTAGATTTCAAATTCTCTCCAAGGTCCATTTCCAAGGCCACAAAAATCCATTATGTCGGGGAGATGTGGTTTAAACAAAGCCACCTGGACTCAGAAGAATAAAAGCCTTTTCTGAAGCCTGAGCATAGAGATTCATGCCCATCCATTTTTCCCTTCTCATATCTATTGACTAGTTACACCCCCCTCATGAAGATCATCATGAAATACTTCACTTGTGAGGGAAGATTCTCCTGAGTCTATGCCTATCATATCCGATTTCTCATGCTTTTCACGAGAGACAAATTGTTAAATCTCCCTTTCTTCGTATATAGAAGTATTGATAAAATGGCCTGCACTGTTCAGAAAAAGCCTCCTTCTCAACAGACAGCCTGCCTCTTCCATCACTCCCTCATCAAGGTTATCATTCTTCATCAGCTTGAGAAGAAGGAAGTCTCTTGGGATACTTTCATCACACATCCAGATTTTTCCAATGTCCCTTCATTTCATACATCTCCCTAACCTTCCACTCACCATCCTTCGCCTTATTCAAGCAAGCCTATTCCCAAGAAGCTCAAATTTCCCATTGAACAAGAAAAATAGCATGATGAGGAAGAAGAGTAGGAGTAAGAAGAGGGAGTTGATGATGAGCAACATCATGATGAAACGGGGCAGCAAGGGGATGATGAGGAAGATGGTGATGAGCAGCATCATAGTGAAACAGGGCAGCAAGGGGTAGAAGAATAGAGTGAGGCAGAATAGCAAGTGGAAGAAGGGCATGATGATGAGCAACATGATGATGAACAGAGGCAACCACATGATGATGAACAATAGCCTCATGAAAAGGAACAGGTGCAACATGATGAACAGAGGCAGCCACATGATGATGAACAACAATCTCATCAAAAATAACAGTAGCATGATGAAAAGGTGCAACAAAGTGAGGAGGAAAACCCTCAAAAAGAAAAGCAAAAGGACAGTCAAGGCATCCATGAAGAAATCCAAGACAGTGGCAAGAATGATGAGCAAAGTAGCAAGGGTAAAGAGCCAATGGAGCATGTGCTAGCTGCCTCTCCTAGGCAAGGGGCCATGCTCTCTTCTCCTAAAGTGGCCAAGCCCCGAACATCAAGGAAAAGGGTGCCTAGAGTTGTAACTCCAAATGTTACTAGGGCCTTCCGAAGCAAGGGAAAATTTTCCAAGAATCCCATTGTCGAATTTCCCAAGAGGAGGAAGACTAAAAGAGCCACCCGAAGCAAAGGAAAGGACAAAGAAGAAAGAAGAAATGAAAAGGAAAGGGAATTCAACATCATTCAAATCCAAAGTGATGATAGTGACAATGAAGCTCGGATCCTAGAAAATCTCTTGATCAATAGAGAAAACCAAATTGATACTTTGAGGACTGATGTTGAGAAGGCTAGAAACTTTAATCACTTTTTGCAAGTTCAAAACAAATAGATGAGTGTCGATACAGCGATATATGAGACATGGGCCATCAAATACAAAAAGGAGGCCTCCAAAGCACAAGTGAGATTGGAAGAACTCATGGGTAAGCTTGATGAGAACGAAGATGAAGATCAGCCCAGGAGAAAGAGGCCAAGAATCATGGGGCTCAAAAAGGCCCTTGAGAAACAAAAGGAAGAAGAAGCTGCCCTTCTCCAATCTACCCCTCTCACTACATTTTTCAGACAAGAGATAGAGATAAATCGAGAAGCATGGCTTGAGAGGGTTAATGATCACTTGGAGAAGAAGTTTGAGAAGGAAAATAGAGACTTGGACCTTCACGGAGGATGACCGGGCATTATAAGAAGCTCAATCAGTTTTCCCGACGAAAATTGAAGGCCACTCAAGAAAAATTCAAGGACGCTAAAAGGAAGCGCCCAGCACCAAAATTGAGGAAACACACCTCAAAGCTCCAAATTTTGGCCTCAACTTCATAGTATGTTTCTAAAAACCCTTGAGGGTCATGCTGGCCAAAATTGGGCGAAATTCGACAAATTTTGGTTTTTTGTCATTTTTGGGTTTTTGGCTAAAACTCATGGGCATCGCCATTTCAGTTTGGGGCATCCTCAAAGGATTAAAATGGTATCATTGGATGCCATAATTTTAGGGGCATATAATCAGCAATTTTTATATCAATTGAAGATCATTTTCTACCCCAAAATGGCGAAAAACACTCGCTTTTTCTACACTCTGCCCCATTTATCAGCAAGGCCTATTTTTTTGGGTTTTTACACACATGTTTGTTTTTGGAGTACTTCCATTGGTCCGTTTGGAGAAAACTAGAAATTTTTAGAAAATAGACATTCAAATCTTTCCAACGAGCTATCATGGACCTCATTCATTTCAACATCAAGAAGGCCTCCAAAAGTTGCTGGCAAGTCAGGAGACTTTCTGCTAATGTATTTCTTGAGTATTTTTGTAAAAAATGTACTTTTCAAAAGTGACTTTTCCTCATGTGCGTTTAGCTATTTTTGTGCATGGTTAGTTAGGAAAAGTCAATTTATTTTCCTTTTTTAGCATTTTTGAGATATTTTATTAGATATTTTGTGCCTTGGGCTTTGCAAAGCCTCAAGGACAAAAACGGATATTTTGGATAGTCCAATGAGATTGCAAGTTGAACTAGGAGGTTTTTCCTCATGTTGGCCTATATATTCCAAAGGATTTCATTGTAAACAAGGCTGAACTTGATGAATAGAAGCAATATATGGTCATACAAGCTTTGGAAGAAACACTTGTCTCATGCTTTTGGATAGTTTCTTAGATGTTTTTTAGATGATGAAAGAGGATTGTTGTTGGATTCCATGACTTGGTAGAATGGTATAGTGTCTCTTTCTCTATTTTGTTTCTTAGTTTTCATTCATAATTCCATGTTATTGCTTGCTATAGGACAATAGAGAACATATTTGAGACATGCCCTTGGAGGCACTTGAAATTTACCGTTTCCTTATAGCTTCCATGTTTTCTTCATTCCTAGTCACATTAAAGAATTCTTGATTGCTCTTTAATAACTTAAGAATATTGTTTGCTTGTTTCATTTATGGTTTTATGCATGCTAAGTATGATTCACGGTATGCCCTGCTTACTCATGGCTAGTCATAGCTCCACCTCTGAAACCTCTCTTTGATTGATTAGATTGTCATTTGTTGAACCAAGGAGGTCTTGTACTGATCTTTCCCTTTGCCTAAAACTATGCAATCTTGCTTCAAAGTGCCCAGTAGGTTGCAATAATATGTTTATGCGTTCCTTCATAGTGATTTGAGTTGTTTGTTTGTCTTAAATGTATTTCCCCCAAGTCTGATAGCCATTTCCCAAAGTAAGAGAGTCGTATATCTCTATGCATGGCTTGAATGTTTATTCCTATGCATTGATCAATTTACAGTTAAATTTCTCATGATTAATGGTTAGCCCTAACATGTTTATGTCAGCTACTAAACTAGTTATGTTTGAAATCCTTTGTTCTTCAAAAATTTAATTTCCATCTCAGTGCATTTTTCCCAAAGATCCATTTTACCTCGAATCAAATCAGCCCTTAAACAACCTTGTATCACCACCTGAAAGCTTTCTTGACCTTTTCGACCCCATAGCCCAGTTGATCTGACATCTTTTTTACCTATCTTAATCTTTGATCAGTTCATCCCTCACAACTTAAAAACCAAAAACAAAAACCTACTTCATAACTAGCCCAAAATCAAGAACACAATAAGCAAACACACAGATATCCCTTACAAAAATAGAGAGAGCCCTCTCTGAGTCCAGGAAGGCTAGGTCCTTGGGCTCCAAAGATTGGTTTGATGTTACACTGTCATTTGGCTTGCCAATCAGCCAAATCATGGGACCCTAACATAATGGTGATCACAGTGGGACTTTGAGTCAAAACACTCTCGGTATCCCTTAGGATCTCTCAAAATCTCAATCAAAATTAGAAAGATTAGGTATTTTCCGAAGAGTAGAAACTAGCTCCTTCACCATCTTAGCAAAATGATGATTCAGTTATAGGAAACTCTTCCAAACCTTAGGGCTACATATAGGAAACTCAGAAAACCCCAAAAAATATCTCTAGATTAGTGTTTATCAATATTGGTGGTGGACCATACACATATACTCTCAAAACAACTAAAAATCCACATGGTGACTCCACTAGCCTCCAGTAGGCCTAAAAACTCCATAAAAGACCAAAAATTCATAAACCATACCTTTCTGTTGACCCATCTTTTCCAAAAACTTAAAACTTAGGGTGCAAACTCTATAATCAGTGACAAAATAAGTATAACTTAGTGATTCAGAAGACTTCACCTAAACATAGGAGACAAACATAAATAATCTTGCAAATAGAACCATTAGCTTGTCCAAACAACCTAGCAAACTGTTGAAACCAAGTAAATCACTCTTCCTTGCAACTCTTCATCTCAAAGTTTGCTAGAAATTTTTTTCCCGAAAGCATCTTTGATAGTGTTGGTGGTGGACCATAGTTCTCACAGAAATCCACCTGGCAACTCCACTAGTCCTCATTTTTGTTTTGACCATCCTTCACATTAGTAAACCCCTAGAGAGGCCATCCATCCAAAACCATCACAAATACCATCCTCTCTAAACTCTAGTTTCTAAATCTGGCTTCACTAAGAATCAACACCAAATCTCATCCAGACCCAAATCCCCCTATCATATTAGATGAACCAGAGAATATTCTGTGGCAAGCTTCCGAAACTAGAAATTTAGCTACCAGTAGGTCCATCCATAAAGCAAGATCAGTACCTGAACACCTCACAGCCTTGTAGGATTACCCATTTGAATTGAAATTATCAAAACCCCTTTTTAGAAGCAAGTCACAAAGTAAGATAGACTTTGACGATCTTGAGCCCCTAGATCTGCCACAGAGTCTTAGTAGAGAAGCCTCACCTACTACACCTCCCGACTTTTAGCTTCTCCATCACTTTGGCTCCTACCACCCTAGATCTGCTCAAAATCGGATCACTAGCCCAAGTACATCTGCCACAACCATCCAAACCGCTATTGTTCAAACCACCTCAGCTCATTCTACAAGCCCTCATTTTGTACATCATCCATTAGCTCCTGCCATGGTAGCCTGGTATGCACCCTTGGTGCTGCCACACCCTTTGGCTCCCTTACAAAATGACTATCAATCCAAAATCCCACACTTAACCGTAATTGAGACTACCACAGCTCAAAAACATGTAGATAGGATTAGCGATGCCTTTGAATACATGGAAATAGAAGACGAGACCATCAAAATGAGGATGTTTTCCCAAAGCCTGGACGAAGAACCTAAAAAGTGGTTTAAGAGCATGGCTCCAAACAACAACTAAGATCTCCCAGAACTCTACCAAACCTTCATAAATGAGTGGGAAATCGGAAAGAACCTCATTCAAATCCTCTCAAAATATAACAATCTAAAATGGTAAAATGGGGAAAGTGTACAGGGATACTGCACTAGGTTCAACGGTGTGTATAACGCCCTCCCACCGCACTTCAAACTTCCACTTGCCTCAACCTTGGCAAAGTTCCCCGAAGGCTTTGACCCAGGCATGAATTATCAACTAAGAGAAAAGGACCCCCCTACCTTAGAGGAAATGAAAAAAGTGGCCATAAGTGCAGAAGCCAACTTAGCAGAAAAGAGAGCCAGGACTAGATCAGAAAGGAAAGTCACATATCGGGATGAGGTCTCCAATTCAGCCCCTTCCTTAGATCCTAGAATAGATGACTTGGTTAGGTCCATGGCCAAAATGTGGGAAAAGATTAGTGAAAAGACCCCTCTTAGGGACAACTAGCCAAACCCTCCAACAGAAACCAGAACCAAAATTTTAGGAGGGATCAACCTCAAAAAAAACCAAGGGAAAGTGACCAACAAATTAGGCCACCCTTTAATGAAAATTATATGGAAGAAGATGATAGGGATATAGAACCCATTGATGAAAATCATTTGAACCTGATAGGTTCTGATAACGAGAGTGAGGTTTACCTCACAGAAGAAGAACAAGCGTTCTTCTCTCTGAATCAAGATGAAACCAACTATGAAGATCCCGAATATCCTGCCATAGATTTTCAGAATGCCATAGTAGAAGCTCACAGGCAGTATGACCTTAGAAGCAAAAAAAACCAATACAACTCCAAGAAAGGTAGCTCAGAAACTGCTAGAACCCCTGATACCATCCTTAAAAAAGCAGTGGACAGCAACAAAATCATGGTCAAGAAAACTGACCAAAACAAAGATAAATATATTCAAACAAGTCTTGGCTCAGATGCTCCTAGTACCTCCACAAAGATTCCCCAGATGGCTGTGTCAAAGAAAATCCCGAAACAAAGTCAACAAACTCAGAACATAGAGAAAGTCATGGCTGAAAAAGCTGAAGAAAACCTGTCTAAACTACAAGCGCCTTTTAGTTTTGAGGGAGAAATCGCCAAAATAAAGATTACCATGCCCCTCACTGAACTTATCGCCCAAATCTCTTATAAATCCCAAGTGTTAAAAGTCTTGAATATAGGAAATTATGCAAACACCCTTAATCTAGTTGATGACACTCCTGAAGTGTTATTTGGTCCAAAATTAGAAGGGAAATTCCAAGAAGGAACCACTCTTCCCTTTTACATCAGTTTAAATATCCATGACCAAATCTTACACAATGCCATGCTAGACTCCGGGGCCTCGCATAATCTTATGCCGAAGGTTGTGATGGAAAGATTAGGCCTAGAAATCACAAGACCATATAAAGACTTATATTCGTTTGACTCTAGTAGAGTCAAGTGTCTGGGTTTAATCAAAGATCTTTGTTTCAGTTTGGCCCAAGTACCTATAAAACATCTGATCATGGACATAGTGGTAGCAAACATCCCTCCCAAGTATGGAATTCTTTCATCCAGATATTGGGGAGCCAAAATTCAAGGAAATATTCAACTTGATATGTCCTACGCCACTATTCCCGTGTTTGACAAAAATAGAATACTCTATTGAGAATCACACATGAAATATATTATCAGTAGCCAAGAAAGGCCAGATAACATCTCGATGTACTCCTTGCATTCTGATTTGAACTCTTTCATTTTACACATTGATGAGGACATTGAAGAATAGTCAGAAGGATTTGAAACAAACTTAGACCCACCACATCAACTGCCCCAAGTTCTCTATGATGAAATAGACACTCAAAATTATCATGATCATGAGCAGCTATGTCTTGAGGAAAGAGAGTTTGTTCCTTGCGAAACAGGGATAGAGCAAGAAGCACAAACCATTATGTACTATCAAGAAAATTGCACAAACCTTAGGCAAACATCAACAGTAACATCATGGAACTTTTTCAGAATAGATTCATTAGAAGACTTGCATATCACAAACCTCTTCGGAACTTAGGGGTAGGGAAGCTTAATGTTCTTACCATACCTTAAGGATTTGCCATCACTTAACTCTACCCTTTCAAATGAAACCTTGACTGTAGCCATAACAACTCAAAATCTAGAAAATGTGCTTGATAAACTTCTTATGAAAAGATATGATGACTGCAGTCCAAATATACCTGAGTTAATTGAACTGGCTAACATTATGTCACTCCACCAAAGACTTAGAACTGCTAGGATTTGCGATCTTATTCAAAATATTATTTCATATAGAAAATGGTGAGAAACTCTATGCCACTTCCATCACTCCAAGAGATAACTTCGACAAAAGAAAATACAAAAATATGAACCAAACAGTAATAGTCAAAGATAAAGTAGCTAGTCATAGGATCTGTTTTGATTTTAGAAGCACTAATACACACCCTTGTGACAAAAATTTTATCCTTACTACCCAAGACCATGATATACCAATGATAAGTGCTTTTAATCATATGTCTTTGCAAGATGATGTTTCAGGTTATAGCCAAATGATTCCTTTACAAAGCGAACAGCTCAAAGAATTTTTCAAATATGCTAGAAGTAGTCCCATTTTCAAAACCAGATTTGCAAAACCACCGGATATCAAAAATATGCTCCTAAAAGCCATGTTTCTGGTCCTGCATTTCTGCATTTTTATGTACCTTGATGATGTCATCATATACTTCAAAAATGACAAAGAATATCTACATTATTTGAAAAATATATACAACAAAAGGAGCAGTGGAAATTAGAGGTATAAAGAGGTAGAACGAGAAGATACAAGGTTGTTTAGAGATTCATGCATGAATCCTTATGTCATGCTTGAAAGAGAAAATTTTCCAAATTTTTCTTTTCAAGAGCTGAGTGGACCAAGAGTGGTAGGAGATACTTATGAGGATAAGATGCTTAAGTTTCTCCATTTCCAAGATTTCTGAGTCAAAACTTCTTCAATCATTGTATATACCATTGTTTGAAAAATAAATCAATTTTTTTTTTTTTAAACAATAGAAAAACAAAAAAAGAGGGTGGTTTGAAAAATAGAAAGAAGGCCCCATGTTCAAAAAATAGTCATTCGGAAAGCGCGCAAGTCTAAATGCTACTACTAGTGCTCAAATGTCTTCTTCAAGTTATCTAGCCTAATCATAACTGAACATGTTTTAACTTTATTTGCTGATAAGTTAGTGAGTGGAAAAGATGGTCAACATTGTGTAAGCTTGACTTATCAAAGAGAGTATATTAGGAAAAGATATTGGTTCCACATGCTCGAAAAAGAACCAAAGAGGAAAGCAGGGATGAAAAACAAATTGTGTATCCTAGCCTTTTTTTTCTAGATTTCATTTTATGCAAAATAATATTTGTGTGTAGCTTGTCTTTCATGCCACAAGTACATGACAAATTAGACTGTCTAATCCTAATTTGGTCATTTTTCAATTTCATGTTTTAGATTAGAGAATCAAATCATGTCAAACAGCTTAACCTTGACAGTCGATCTAGCATAGGTAGAGAAACAAAGGAGTTTATCAGCTTAATCTGAACTCCCGGCGGATATAAGTGTAGAACTAGATAGTGTCATTTTTCAAAAATACTATGTCAAAGGGTTGCCAATCCAAATTCACCCAAAAGAAGAAATTTTTTTAGGAAATATAGTGGGGTAGGTAGAAATATCATTGATGCTAATCATGCTGTCAATTTTCAGAAATAGCATCAAGGAAGAAATAAATTTGCGCCAATGGATAAAGGCACTGGTCTTCAAAGAACCGAGATCTGAAATTCTGAACACCTCCTAAAAAGGAGCTACCCTCCCCAAATGGAGCCACTGTTAGTCATCAATATTTTTCACCTATTGATGATGACTAGTTTCTAAAAAATCCAAGTTTTCTAGCAGCTGATCTTAAATTTGTAAAATTTCCCAGCTGGAAAACACCCATAAATTTTTTTTCCCTCCTAACCTTTTCAATCAGCCCATGATGAGATAAAACCTCATTTTCAAGCCCTATCTAGCCTCAGCCATACAAACTTGTCCATCAACCCCAAAGAGAATACTCCAAATCTGTCCCAAAAAGTCTCCCCTAAGTTAGGTAGTGGTGCTTTAGGCGATTTTCCCTTGGAAAACTATCCTAAAGCCAAAAGAACCTCTATATTTTATCAACCAGTCCTTGAAGACCTTCCTATTCTACATATAAAGTTTGGTTACACCCTTAAGTCACGCCACTAACAAGCCTTAAAGTCTTAGCAATACATATGCCATAGGTGAAGCTGATATTAGATAGATGTACAAGTGTTTCAATGTCTTTGTCAAAGAGCAGAAGTATAATAGTGTTCCAGAAGAAATTATTTAACTCAACATGAGAAGACAGCTGCTTCTCATGTGGTCTTGAGCCTGGGATGCAGCTACGGGACAGAGAGTTACTTCAATAGGCTCTTGCAAACATAGTCCAAAGGTTAGTGATTTATGAATAGCATATACTGGTCAATTTGCTTGTGATATCTAAAGAGGCACAAAGTTATTTGAACAGGAGAATTATATGTCTCAGAGAAATACCCTTCATGGCATATTGTTAATTTGTCACTTTTATCTGCTTAAGCATGAATAGGCAGTGAAGGGAAAGATAACACTGTTTGAAAGCTGATGAAATGGCATAGACTGAGAAAACCTCCTCCATAGATGAGCAGAGGGTTGAAAGACTGAGAAAACCTCCTCCATACATGAGAAAAGGGTTGAAAGACTGAGAAAACCTCCTCCATACATGAGTAAAGGGTTGAAGGATTGAGAAAACCTCCTTCATTCTACAAGCAGAGGGTTTGGCACTGTGATAAAGGACTCCTTCATCTAATAAGCAGAGGGCCAGGGACAAATATTGATTATAGGGTTTTCACTGACTGAAAGGAAAATTTTAAGGGCAGTGGGAGACAATTGAAGGCTTATGGATAGAAAAATGGTGTTCAAAACAGAAGGAAAGTAGTGGTACTGTGATAATCCAAGAGGTTGATTTTTCTTCTATCAGATTTTTCCTTCGAAGGCAATCTAAAGCCAAAATGAAAAAATCCTGCTGAGGTATGTGATTTCATCAAAAGTTTCCAGAGATTTTCTCCTTGACCAGCAGGCATGAAATCTAGCCATTGTTTTCCTTAAAAAAAAAACATTTTTGAAATTAGTGGAAATCCATTCAAGGTTTATAAGTGGGGAGCTAGGTCAAACATAAGCCAAAGAGTGATGTTTATACTCAAAGAAGGTTTTCTCTTCCTGTTCATAAATATCGTTTTGAAAAACTCATCAAAATGGACAAGAAGGTGACATAAGCCTTGTTTCTCATGGGGACTTTGCAAATAAACATCACAGAGACATTATGTATAAAAAGGGTATGACAAGTGTTTTAATTTCAGGAAAAACACTCAAAGAAATTGAAGCATGCCACTATCACAAACAAAGGCCTGTTTCTTATGAAAATAGGTAAAATACCATGCTGTTGCATTTGATTGTAGGAGAGGTTTTTAAAGGAGTTCATTTTGATAAACAGATGATGGTAAAACCTAGGCAAATGAAACGGAGTTTTCAAGCACAGTCAAAGAGGAATATCATGCAGAGCATGCATCTATAATCATCAACATGGTTTTGAGCTAGGTTTCCTCTAAAAACATATATGAACAAAGGAAACAAGTTTCCTCCCTTGATGAGAAAACACTAAGAGAGATTGTGGCTTTAAATATGTTTTCTTCACTTTGAAAAAGGGTCATATATACGAAGATCTTCAAAAATGTCATCCACAAAACTTTAAAGAGTCCTGGTCGAATATTGGGTTTGTGATGTTTTAAAAATGATAAAATGACGAAGCAGTGCTTCATGTTTTGTTTTACAACCAAGAGTTCTTTCAAAAAGATTTTTAACCCTCACAAGTTAGGTTCAAAGGGTTTCGACTTTAAGAGGATAAAGGACCATTTCCAAGTCTCATTTCAAGGTTCAAAAAACATAAGCGAGCATTGAAAATCGCCCTCCTAGCCGCCCATTGGAGAAAAGAGAGATTTCAAGAAAATTTGTAGAGTTTTTGAAGGTTTAAAGCTTGCGCAGCGCACCTAGAAAAGCACGCGGCACATTCAGACAAAGGCGTTACACTGCTGCGCGGCGCGCCTGTAGCGCCAGTCACCGCTGCTTGAAGGCTGACCCGACACCTTTTTCACTGGATGGTGCTCTGCCATCTGAACATGCTGCGCCTTCTAACACCTCCAAAAACACCTTTGAAGCTGCCCAATGAATCAAACAAAGTGTCTAAGAATTTTTTCGAGGTATCCCACTTCTCCTCTTGGCAAATTTCAAAAAGTGAAGGGGTGTTTGCTGTGTTTTTCCATGAGAAAGAAGTAGTGTTATAAAAACCATTTCATCATATAGAAATTGTGATATAAGTCAGTGATAAGGAGAGCAAGTCTCTATCAAGATGGAGAACCCTTTCTTGTGCTTAGGGTGTCTCATCTCAGTTTAAACAGTGTTTTAAACAGTGGGTTTGAAAAGGCAGTTTGTCATATAGAAAGCATAAGAGGGAGATAGTGGTTAGAGGGTGGCATTTTTTAACAAACTCAGAGTTTGTTTTGTCGCTATGACTATCACACTCCTTTACAGTGATAGGTGGATGCTTTAAAACAAACTTAAAGGACCCTTACTACCTTTAAATAATAGTCATAGCCCACAGATAAAACATAATTAACCTCTGTCTGCAAATCTAAGGTGAAAACAGTGTTTGTAAAGGGAAACAGTGATCCTAAGGTGAACACAGTTTTGTAAAGTGAAAACAATGATCATGTCTGAATTCTTTGTCACTTAGAAAAGTGACCACTCTGTATGGTAAAAATCAAACCTAGTGCATGCCTTCCATTGTTCCATAAAGTAGGATATGCTATGAAATATTTCAAATCAGCTGAAGGTGTTTGGTTTACCCTTGTATAGAAACTAGTGAACAACAGAAGAAGCATTGTTTGAGGGAGGGTTTTTTTTTTTTTTGTCTACATACAAGGATGTCTTGTTTCTACCAAAACACAAAGGTTCCTTGTGACCTTACCCAAACACAGTAATAAATTGACTATGTGCTTTTCATTTGACAAAAACTTGTTGATTGGCATAAAGGAGGACAAAAAAGTGATTTATAAGGAGCAGAAAGTTGGTGTTGGAGGACTATTTCACAAAACATTTGAAGCAACTTGTCTCGGTCCAATAGTGACTAACAAGGAGGACAGGGTGTGTGCTTGAGAAAAAATCCAAAAGCCACTTGAGACAGTTTTTTATTACCGATAACATTCAAAACAAAATGCCTCCCAAGCAATATAGTAGGAGTGGCCTTCACATGAGGTTTGAGCCTGTTTCCACAAAAGAGGTAAATGCTCATCCATCAGTTCCTTTTAACTTCCGTGAGGTGTGGTGTTTAGATTTTTTTCAAAGAGTGCAAGAGGTGAAGAGCTTTTCCCCTTTGACACATCTTTGCGCTTTGAGGTTTCAAGAGAAGCACTTTCAGCTGGCAGGCCTAAATTTCAAATTCTCTCCAAGGTCCAAGTTCAAGGCCACCAAAATCCCTTATGTCAGGGAGAAGTGGTTTAAACAAAGCCACCTGGACTCAGAAGAATACAAGCCTTTTCTGAAGCCTGAGCATAGAGATTCATGCCCATCCATTTTTCCCTTCTCATATCTATTGACTAGTTATGCCCCCCTCATGAAGATCATCATGAAATAATTCACTTGCGAGGGAAGATTCTCTCGAGTCTATGCCTATCATATCCGATTGCTCATGCATTTCACGAGAGCCAAATTGTTAAATCTCCCTTTCTTCCTACATATAAGTATTGAGAAAATGGCCTCCACTGTTCAGAAAAAGCCTCCTTCTCAGCAGACAGCCTGCCTCTTCCATCACTCCCTCATCAAGGTTATCATTCTTCATCAGCTTGAGAAGAAGGAAGTCTCTTGGGATACTTTCATCACACATCCGAATTTCTCCACTATCCCTTCATTTCATACATCTCCTTCACCTTCCACTCACCATCCTTTGCCTTCTTCAAGCAAGCCTATTCCCAAGAAGCTCAAATTTCCCATTGAACAAGAAAAAGAGCATGATGAGGGAGAAGAGATGGAGCAAGAGGAGGGAGATGATGATGAGCAGCATCATGATGAAACAGGGCAGCAAGGGGATGATGAGGAAGATGATGATGAGCAGCATCATAGTGAAACAGGGCAGTAAGGGGTAGAAGAACACAGTGAGGTAGAAAAACAAGGGGAAGAAGGGCATGATGATGAGCAGCATGATGATGAACAGAGGCAGCCACATGATGATGAACAACAGCCTCATGAAAAGGAACAAGTGTAGCATGACGAACAGGTGCAGCATGATGAATAGAGGTAGCCACATGATGATTTAAAATAGCCTCATAAAAAAGAACAACAACATGATGAAAATGTGAAACACAGTGAGGAGGACGGCCCTCAAAAAGAAATGAAAAAGGAAAGTCAAGGCATTCATGAATAAATCCAAGACAATGGCAAGAATGATGAGCAAAGTAGCAAGGGTAAAGAGCCAATGGAGCATGTGCTAGCTATCTCTCCTAGGAAAGCGGCCATGCTCTCTTCTCTGAAAGTGGCCAAGCCCCAAACATCAAGGAAAAGGGTGCCTAGATTTGTAACTCCAAATGTTACTAGGGCCCTCCGAAGCAAGGGAAAATTGCCCAAGAAGCCCATTGTTGAATTTCCCAAGAGGAGGAAGACTAAAAGTGCCACCCAAAGCAAAGGAAAGGAGAAAGAAGAAAGCAGTCATGAAAAGGAAAAGGAATTCTACATCATTCAAATCCAAAGTGATGATAGTGACAATGAAGCCCGGATCCTAGAAAATCTCTTGATCAATAGAGAAAACCAAATTGATGCTTTGAGGATTGATCTTGAGAGGGCTAGAAACTTCAATCACTTTTTTCAAGTTCAAAACAAACAGATGAGTGTCCATATGGCGGTATATGAGACACGGGCCATAAAATACAAAAAAGAGGCCTCCAAAGCACAAGTGAGATTGGAAGAACTCATGGGTGAGTTCGATGAGAGCAAAGATGAAGATCAGCCCAGGAGAAAGAGGCCAAGAACCATGGGTCTCAAAAAGGCCCTTGAGAAACAAAAGGAAGAAGAAGCTTCCCTTCTCCAATCTACCCCTCTCACTACATTATTCACACAAGAGATAGAGAACAATCGAGAAGCATGGCTTGAGAGGGTTAATGATCACTTGGAGAAGAAGTTGGAGAAGGAAAATAGAGACTTGGACCTTCAACGGAGGATGACCGGGCATTATAAGAAGCTCAATCAGTTTGCCCGGCGAAAATTGAAGGGCACTCAGGAAAAACTCAAGGAGGCTAAAAGGAAGTGCTTAGCACCAAAATCAAGAAAAGACACCTTAAAGCTCAAAATTTTGGCCTCAGCTTCACAGCATGTTTTTGAAAACCCTTGAGGGTCATGCTCGCCAAAATTGGTCGAAATTCAACAAATTTTGGTTTTTTGTCATTTTTTGGGTTTTTGGCTAAAACTCGTGGGCATCCCCATTTCAGTTTGGGGCATCCTCAAAGGATGAAAATGGTATCATTGGATGCCATAATTTCAGGGGAATATACTCAGCAATTTTCAGATCAATTGAAGATTATTTGCTCCCTCAAAATGGCGAAAACCACTCGCGTTTTCTACACTCTGCCTCGTTTATTAGCAAGGCCTATTTTTTGGGTTTTTACACATAGGTCTATTTTTGGAGGACTTATGTTGGTAATTTTGGAAAAAAATAAAAATTTTCAAAAATAGAAATTCAGAGCTTTCGAATGAGCCATCACGGGGCTCGTTTCAACATCGGGAAGGCCTCCAAAAGTTGCTAGCAAGTCAAGGAACTTTCTGCTAATGTATTTCTTGAGTATTTTTTTAAAAAATGAACTTTTAAAAAGTGACTTTTCCTCATGTGAGTTTAGCTATTTTTGTGCATGGTTAGTTAGGAAAAGTCAATTTATTTTCCTTTCTTAGCATTTTTGAGATATTTTATTAGATATTTTGTGCCTTGGGCTTTGCAAAGCCTCAAAGACAAAATCAGATATTTTGGATAGGCTAATGAGATTGCAAGTTTAACTAGGAGGTTTTCCCTCATGTTGGCCTATATATTCCAAAGGATTTCATTGTAAACAAAGCTGAACTTGATGAATAGAAGCAATATATGGTCATACAAGCTTTGTAAGAAACACTTGTCTCCTGCTTTTGGATAGTTTCTTAGATGTTTTTTGGATGATGAAAGAGGATTGTTGTTGGATTCCATGACTTGGTAGAATGGTATAGCGTCTCTCTCTCTATTTTGTTTCTTATTTTTCATTCATAATTCCATGTTCTTGCTTGCTATAAGATAGTAGAGAACAGATTTGAGACATGCCCTTGGAGGCACCTCAAATTTCTTGTTTCTTTATAGCTTCCATGTTTTCTTCATTCCTAGTCACATTAAAGAATTCTTGATTGCTCTTTAATAACTTAAGAATATTGTTTGCTTGTTTCATTTATGGTTTTATGCGTGTTAAGTATGATTCACGGTATGCCCTTCTTACTCATGGCTAGTCATAGCTCCACCTCTAAAACCTCTCTTTGATTGATTAGATTGTCATTTGTTGAACCAAGGAGGTCTTGTACTGATCTTGCCCTTTGCCTAAAACTATGCAATCTTGCTTCAAAGTTCCCAATAGCTTGGAATACTATGTTTCGGCATTCCTTCATAGTGATTTGAGTTATTTGTTTGTCTTAAATGTATTTCCCCCAAGTCTGATAGCCATTTCCCAAAGTTAGAGAGTCATATATCTCTATGCATGGCTTGAATGTTTATTTCTATGCATTGATCAGTTTACAGTTACATTTCTCATGATTAATGGTTAGCCCTACCATGTTTATGTCAGCTATTAAACTAGTTATGTTTTAAATCCTTTATTCTTCACAAATTTAATGTCCATCTCACTCGATTTTGCCCAAAGATCCATTTTACCTCGAATCAAATCAGCCCTTCAACAACCTTGTATCACCACCTGAAAGCTTTCTTGACCTTTTTGACCCCATAGCCCAGTTGATCTGACATATTTTTTACCTATCTTAATCTTTGATCAGTTCATCCCTCACAACCTAAAAACCAAAACCAAAAACCTACTTCATAACTAGCCTAAAATTAAGAACACAATAAGCAAACACACAGATATCCCTTACACAAATAGAGAGACCCCTCTCTGAGTCCGAGAAGGCTAGGTCCTTGGGCTCCAAATATTGGTTTGATGTTACACTGTCATTTGGATTGCCAATCAGCCAAATCACAAGACCCTAACACCACATATTCCACCTCTTGTACTCCAAAGAAACATTTGGAGATTTTTGCATATAATTGTTTCTCCTCCAACAGTTTGAGCACCCTACCAACATGTTGAACATGATCCTTCCAAGACCTGTTGTAGATTATTATATCATCAAAAAATACTAACACAAATTTTCTAAGGGATGATTTGAAAATGGAATTCATCAACCCTTGAAATGTAGAAGGTGCATTGGTAAAGCCAAAAGACATGACCAAAAATTCATAATGACCCTCATGTGTTTGAAATGTTGTTTTCAGAATATCTTGAGTCTTCATTCTAATTTGATGATATCCTGAATGAAGATCCAACTTTTTAAAATACATTTCTCTAGGTAATTCATCCAATAATTAATCAATCACAGGAATGGGAAATTGGTCTTTAATAGTGAGTTTATTGAGCTCCCTATAATTCGAACACATGCGCCATGATCCATCCTTCTTGTGCACCAATACTACTGGAGAAGATAAATAACTTTGACTAGGTTGATTTGTACCAACCTCTGACATTTTTGCAATCATATGTTCAATTTCGCTCTTTTGACACAAGGATATCTGTAAGGCATGATGTTTCGAGGAAAAATTCTTGGAATAGAATGAATAGCATGATCATGATCACGAATAGGTGGGATTCCTTTGGGAGTTTCAAACACCTTGGAATGATTGTCCAAGTCATTTTGGAGATATAGAGAAATAGATGATTTTTATGTTGGAACTTCTACTGAGCATAATTGTGAAATTACACCTTGTTGTTCTTTCTTTAGAATATTTTTCATGACATTAGAGCTTATTATATTTCTTGGCTTCCCTGTGATAACCCGTAATTCAAATTCCTTTCCTTCTGAAAAAAAAGTCCAGAAAAGTTCTCAAAACTTAAAAGCTACCATCCCCAAATATTGTAATTGTTGTACTCCTAGTACAACATCAGAACCTCCCATTGGAATATTCAATAAATATTCCCCCATGGTTAGCTTGATATTATGGCATTTTCTGGAGCAATTTATAGTTCCTGCATTTGCAACCATCACTTGATAATCTGGTGCTAGGTATAGGAAGCAATTCAATTCCTTGGCTACCTTACACTGAATAAAATTATGGGTACTACCCGAATCAATCAACACTATTACCTTTTTCTTCTTGATATGTCCTTCTATCTTGAGAGTTTGAGGAGTGGTAATTCCTACCAATGCATTACACGATATGGTCGGAAGCATTTTTTCTTTCTCTAGGGTTGGTTCCTGGTGTATATCCTCTTCTTTCAAAGTTTCTTCTTCATTTTCTTCCTCCTCTTCATAATCTATGTAGAATAATTTCTTCTCCACGCACTTATGACCATTAGTGTATTTTCTATCACAATTGTAGTGAAGCCCTTTGTCTCTTTTTTCTTCTAATTGTTGTGGTGTCGACCTTGTAGGTTGTGGAAGTCTAGGATTAGCAACACTTCCATATTTATGGATGTGAGTGGTAGACTTCCTTATCGCCATAATTTTACATTCGAGTTTTCTTGCCAACCTGAATGCCTTCTCCAATTAATTAGGTTCCCAAAGGCAAATCTCATGTTGTATGTTATCATTTAAAGTCCCTATGTAGACATCAATCTTTTGTTCCTCTGGAATATCAGTTACCTTTATATTCAATTTTCGGAAGTCCTCAATGTGCTCCACCTTTGAACCCTTTTGTTTGAGATTTATCATTGGCTAAAGAAGGTGTTGCTCTTTGTATCCTCATTATGTTCTATCATTTCCTCCGTAAAAATTTACCAAGTGACAATTTGTTTACTGGAGCAAAGCCATCGATACAATACAAATGTATTTTGTTCTAAATATAAAGTTGCAATGCGTACCTTTTGTGTGTTTTTCACATTATTGAGATCAAAAAATTTCTTCATATGTAGTATCCATGTTACGAGATCCTTGCAATCAAACTTACTCATATCAGTCTTTGGAATATGGTGGGTATTCAATCCAACATTAGAGTTTATGAAGTTATGATAAACATTTATTTTTTTCTCATCGTGATTTTCCTCGACTATATTTTCGCCATTAGGAATCATTTCTTGTATCAAATTTGTCAAACCTTCCTTCAAACCTTCCATGACTGCTTTTATATCATTCTTCATGTCTTCAATTTTTTCTTTTATGTCATCTATCTTAGCTTCCATGCCATTCTTCAAACCATCCATCTTAGATTCCACGCCTTTTTTCAAAACTTCCATTTCATTTTTTGTTTCTCTTTGCGAGAGTGAATGTTGTTTCACTTTCTCTTGTAATTTTAATATATCATTTTTCACTTCTTCCTCTTCATGAGTCATAGTAGAGCCTTTTTAGGGATTAGTGGGTGTTGAATTCTTTTTAGGGGGAATTTTAAAACCCAATACTGATATCTATGCTTCAATATTCCCTTGCAATCACTTCAAACTATTTTTTCAAACAAGACTTATGCAAGTTGAAAAAAAATACACACCTTTTTCTTGCTTTTGAGGAGCTTGATATTGAAACTGATGTATTTATGTAATTTAGGATCCCTGAGATTTTATATTTAGTCCTTTAGTAGCACTCTAAATATTATTTCCAATGCCACAAGTCTGACCTGATTTGGATTCTTCAAGGAAAATTTATGGCCAATCTCCCATAATGACATAATTATGGACTGGTTCAATAGAGCGAACTTGTATGGCATGCCACATGTCATTGTTTCCTCCTTCGGATCTAAAATTGATACACAAGAAACCACATTCCGTGTACTATTAAGAATTTTTTACAGAATTTTATTTGATTCTCAGAGATAAAGTTATGACGATTTTCCCAAGGTCACCTCTTTGAGATGAAATTCAGGAGCAAACAAAAACCCTAATCTCCACAGATCATATCTCTGAAAATATTGCGAACCAAGATATGAAAATTTTACACGAAGTTCCTCAATATTTCTTCGCAAATGGGTTCTTTTTTTTTAGCTTTTGGACCTTCGTAGAAAAAAATTTATAGTGAAAATGCCATGATGACCTATTTGAAGCAGAAAAACCCTAGAATCCAAAGCTCTCATACCAAATGTTATGAAACCAACTCCCAAAATAGAAGAAAATAGAGATCAATGTGTTAGAAATCAACAACTTAGAGGGGGAAACCTCCTTTACATTACATAAATGAACAATTCTTCGATGATACAAATGACAAAACCTCCTTTATATATATAGGAGTCTATGGGGTGACAATATAATCATAGCCGACCTAACAATAATAATGTAAGGGCACAACAATAACAATAGCGACTTGTATGGGGCACAATAATAACAATATGGGGGCTAGAGGGGTACAACAATAACAAAAAGGGGACTACATTAACAATAATAAGGGAATACACTATTAATATAGGGACTAACAGATGCACACATATATAAATCAATACTTATCAAATCAGCTTGTCTCAAGTACATATAATGCATGTCACAGATGTACCATAGTTTGAATTCATCACATATATATAATAACATAACTAAATCTTCACAACACACAATAATTAAGTAGATCTATTCATGTACTTAGCCATCACCATATACTTATGCATAAACAACATATTTACTCGCACAGATACAATCATTCATAAAAGAAGTAAAGTGATCTTACAGAAATAACAGTAAACAGATAGTTCAAACACATAAAAAAATGGCTTCGCCAAAAATAGTCTTTGTATTAGATTCAACATAGTTCAGCAAATTCCAAATTTTCCCTTACAATTACCCTTCCACGCACACAGCTAACAGAGTCCACACACAGCCAGGACTAGGTATCCACACACATATCCAACAGGAGCCTTTCTACCCAAGCCAAACTTATAAAATGTATCAAAAAAGCATAAACGTACTCATGTCCAAAACATTAAGATTATTTATTACTATACTCGATCTATCTATATATATATTCATCTAGCACGCAGATACTATGGTCTCAAACCATGGCTTTAGGCCCAAAGTTTACCCTTACAACCCATTTAAATAAAAGAGGGACTTTGACCCGCCCCAAAGCTCCTTGAACTTTCCACATAATGGGCATATCCAAAAATACAAACAAAAAGTTACTCAAAATTTTCCCCAGGGGACCCCGCTCTAACAAGGCCCCAACAAAAACCTATGACTCGTCCCATGTCTCTGTGGGGTCGGCTCCTTCATATTTTCTTCGAGTGCAACGACATAGTTTTTCACCGGCATCACCACATCAAGGCTCTGCGTAGCAGCTCCCTATGCTTCAGTTGCCAATTTTTCTGTAGTGGGCCCTTCCGTCGCAAGTTAAATATTTCGCTTAGTCTGATGAAAGGTGTTCAATGTGCCATCGAATGTTTTTGATAGTTTCAAAGCCTCCTCGGCCCATGACTGCATCATTTCTCCAAGTAACTTTTATCTTCGACACAGGTCCTCGATTTTTTTCTAAATTAATCGGCCCTCCTATAGGTGGGTGAGGAATTGTGCAATCACAAGGGTGGGTGCCACCATACTATTATCAGTCAAATGTTTCTCCTTGATGCCCAACTCATTGTGAAACTACTATACCATTGGGTCATTCTAAACTGAATTCCAGACACCCATGGCCTCATCCAATAGCTGACCGCACTGTGTGACTGTGGAAACAATGCTATCTGTGGCTTGTTTGACCTTGGAAGCCCTTTGAGCTCTGACTTATGGTGAGGTTTCTGGCTGTAAATTTAACTAAAGGTCAGAAATATAATGTTCAAATTCATCATGGACAATTTGAACTTCTACGAGCGAGGACTTTAATGCAATGACCAACCCTTCTAATTTATCTGTTGGGGTAGTTGTGGCGAGGACTGCTGGCACATCGCTGCATACTTGTTGATCTTCTCTTCGAGCAAAGCGCACTGAGCTTCGGCTACCCAAAATGATTTGTCGACGCTTTGGTACTACTGCTGAAGGTCGATCGCGTGCTGCTAAGCTTCAGTAATGTCATGGTAGGCACGAGCTTCGCAAAACTGCAACTCTTCCATGATCATTCTATGGACCATATGTAATTTCCATCTACGTAACACAGTCAAATCAATAGTAATTTCCTGGTAGGATTTGAGCTACACGCGCAATAGCTGAGACTCAACTCGAATATATTTTTCAAGGATCTGAACCAAGCGGGCTTCTCCTGTTGAAGGAAATACTATTTTAGTCGGATTTTCATAGGTAGAAGACACACTAGCTTGAGAAACGCTCACCTAAATTAGACTCACTTGATATTCTAGCTCTTGGATGAAAATCTGCACCCCAATGAGTGCAACCTTGTATGACGCTTCTAGGTCCATCCACATATCCTCAGTTTTTGTCAATGTTGGCTATTTTGTTGAAATCATCTTCGGTCACCCTCAGTTATTCTTCACCGGTGGCCTTAGAGCCCTTTCGTTTCTTCCTTGATCCTCTCATAGCCTAATAACTATTCTTTGTGCCCTTGGAAGGCTAGACTTCCACCTACTCCTCTATCTCCTTAGGCTCAACACCATTCTTCTCAGGTGCAGTGTCTATCTCCAGGTCAATCGTTTCGCCGGTTATGGTCGGCGTGGGCTCTGCTCCAGTGTTCTTCTCAGTAGGTTGTGTACTGGTGTAAGGTTTGGTAGAAATATTCGGAATAGAGGTAGATGCACCATCCAAGGTGCACAATCCTAGCCAAGCTAGTGACCACTCTGTAGTGATGTGCTGCAAGTCATTCTCAGTGATGAGATACAGAAATTCGTACCAAATTCCCACAAATGCACCCTTCGCGTGGATGTGAATCTTGTGGAATGTTCCCTTAAAATTTGAAATAAACTTGTACTGCTCATACAAATTTGGAGACAACCTTAGTTTGGATTATATATCCTGAAATATGGAAGTGTTGACCAAGACCCAAAATATTTTGTTTTTGATAACACACGCGGGGACAGAGGGACTCCACAACGTGGCATACCGCATGGCTTCACACATATGCAGCTCTATGTTCGGAAACTGTGTTTCCTCTAAGGTCTTCCATCCATTTAGGGCTATCAACAACAGGAGCCAAGAATAATATAAGTTCTTTCCCTCCTCTTGCGCCTTGCACATGTTCTCCAAAAATTCATTGCACAAATATTGTGCCCAATTGTAGATAACTCCCTTTTCACACTGTCCTGCAAGTGCAATTACTTGCACATGGACTTCCTTAGGTCTACACTTCTGCATCATCTTACAGGCCAAGATGATAATCCCAAATTGGACGGCTGGATCATTGATTTCAATGACGAAAAATCCTCTGTTGTGGCGTGACACCTGGTAGGTCGCTTTAATTTTTTCCACCACCTTCTTTTCTTGTGCCTTCCCTTTGAAATCAACCATGGGATCCACGCCTTGAGAAGGCAGGCTGATGATCTGATAGATCAATGTGACATCAATGGGTATGCGATCTCCTAGATATAAATCCTCATCATGCACTAGTGCAAGAAATTGTCACACACATATGTCATTTATCGCGCTGCGCTTGAAATGCGGGACCTACAATAAAATTAGAAGCCTTGCCTTGTGGAGGCCCAAAACCCATCGTTTTGGCTCCATGTGCAGGAGCCCCTCTCATAGGGTACACAGTCTAGGTATCGCTTGGGTGCAACTCCAGAAACATGTCAACATTCGCAAGGTCCCAAACCTCCATTTTTAATTACATAATTTTGGCGAATATATCACCTTAAAGTGGGACAGTTTCGGGAATTAAGGAGATGTTAATATAGGACCGTTCTTTTTCAAGATCCTTCAGGACCTTGACTGACGCCTTGCACGGTTTGAAATAGGTCAGAAACTGTGAGAATGGGGCCACTTCGACCACATACTCCTCCTCCATGATGGTTTCATGGAGCTCTACCATGGGTCTCTTCTGGGGCTCAGCGACAGTGGAGCATGGCTTTGGAGTCTTCTCTCCAGGGGATTTGTGGGCCCCTAATGTCTGACCCTTCTTAGTATTCGCAAGCGTAGGTGTCTTAGTGACCGACATAGCAAGATCCTCTTCTATGCACGTAGCTTTCATGCTTGGTGTGAATGTAGCGAAGACCCTTACAGTGCAACTCCTCCTCAAATCCAAGATCCAAGCGAGACATAGACAATGAAGAGTTTGCAGAAATGAGAGAGCTCAAGGTAGCCAATTCACACTGAAATAAAAGGGAACTATTGCAACCCATTAGGTAATATTTATAGTTTTGGTGCATCTTCAATGGTCCCTTATGCATTAATGTGTCTCCATAAATGAAAAGTGATTCCAAATTTGGTAAAATCCCCTCATTAAATGCAGCCTAGATGCTCCCTTAAATGTTAATAAAACTATATTTTCAATATTTACTATTCCAACGGCTAGATTTTTACACCTCTGCAACTCAATCAACATCTTTGCATAGCTACCATGCATGTCTCACACTTGTCTACGCATCTAACATCCTTTCTGCGCAGATCCAATACTCCAGGCATATAGTCATTTGGTGTGCAAAGGGAGAGGGTCATCCCTATATGGCTTCAATCGAATTCAATTGACATATCCAGGAAGATATTGTAATATTCCCAAATGGAAACATATGCAACATTCCAAATAAATCAAAACAGGAACATAGCACTAAAATCTGGAAAATGTCAGAAATATGCTGCAACTAGAAATTACATTAAGACATCATAATCTATGAACATAAAACAACGAATCCATATCATTATATATAACAAAAAATGAAATTACACAGTGCTCCAAAATTAATGCACTCAAGCCACAAGATGGTTGAAATACACTAAAGAAACCAAGCACTGGAAATGTTGTGCTGCTATTGCTACTGCTACTGGAAACTACTGCTAATAAGGAGAAGAACCATGTATGGAAGGATGTTAGAGTGCTCGAACTAATCGGTGCTTTTAACCATGGATTCTACTCAGGAAACCCAGAAAAACCCAGAAATGGTTTGGCCAGATTTTAGGTTTGTATTTTTGGCCTTTTTTGAGTTGCCCACAACATTTCTGTTACCTGACTTACACACTCCCTAGGAATGACTACTGATATGGGGCTGAAGGAATGATGTATCAGCTGAAAAAACACCCAATCAACTCAATAGGTGAAGGGTTGGTCCCTGTTAGCCCCTCATCAATTCCTTGAAAAGCAAGCAAGGGGCTAGAATGTCTTATGAGCCTTCAAGGAATGCATTTCCCTTGAAAACACATCATCCTTGAAGCCTTTTTATGTTCCCTTCCTTTGACTATTTTCCCTCGTACTGTACTAATGTCAATGAGCCTTACTGATGAAGAATGATGCTCCAAAAAGGCCATTATCTGCCCCTTGTACCTCTGCAGAATGCTTCATTTCAGCCCTTTTTCCATTTTTTCAAAGTCCCCTTTGTTCCCCCTAAATCCCCCCTTACTCTCCTAAATCTCCCCAAAATCCCCATGAAATCCCACCCTTGCCCTTTGTTTTGCCAAATTTCCCCTTAGTCCTCCTACCGTTACCCTCCTATGGCTTTAAAATCCATTTAAAGGACTACAAAACCCACTTTTTAACCTTACGTTAGGGCTTAACCTATTTCCCGCCAACCCCTTCCAAACTTTCCCCCATATAACCCAGCGCTAAGACCAAGTGCTTAGAATTCAAGCACCAATCGCAATCGGAAGTTGTCGGAGGGGAAAAATCCTTTGTTAAATTGAAAAATTTCCAATCCTCTGATTGACCCGATCGCACCCTTCCTCTGATTGACTTGATCGCAATCCTTCCCTCCGATTGCCTGATCGCACCATCCCCCGATCCATCGATCGCAAGTCCTACTCTGAAGCCCCGATCACGTCTCCTCTCCTAATCACTCCGATCGCAACTCCTCTCCCGATCACTCCGATCTCACTTCCCCTCTGATCGCACTTTCCCTCTGATTGCTTTTCCCCTCCGATTGATCGCATCGCACATTTTCCCGATTGCGATTGCGATTACCCTCACTTCCGATATCTGATTGCGATTGACCCGCCAGGCCCACCGTACCATACGTCCGTCGATTCATAAAATAAAGGGTTTTCCCCTTTGTAAAGTGGTAAAATTGTTATATTTTGTTTTTACAAAGGTTTTCCATATTCCACCCTTCCCAATCACATCGGAAATATTATATGTACCACTCTGCCTCACTCCCGACTCTAATTTCTGATTGCGATTCGTACCACCGGGTCCCACATCCAAAGGCTCCGCTCCATTGTTTTTCCGTGCTTTCCCTTTGTAATTCGCCCAAACATTAACCTTCGGTCTTTACAATGTACGATCACTATTTATTGATTCTACTGTTTCTCTGCTACTTCGCCACCACTCCTTCGGCCTCCGTAGCATTTCTCCACCACCACTGCCCGGGGTTGTAACAGGTTTATTTTATTATGCAGATAGCATAGAGATGGCCATTTCAGCATTTGCCAGCAGACTAGCAGAAGAAATTCAAAGGGGGTTGATGCCTATTGTTGATGTAATTAATGTTTAACCCCGCATTCAAAGGAAAAGGCATAGTTGGAAGATTTAAGCACATTGTCAAAGTACCATAAGTGCTTCCAGCGTCAGCAGGACATTTTCTCCAGATGGAAACCTACGAGAAATGATCTCCATGCCTTCTCGAGCCGTTAAATGTATTTTACGGATAGAAGCTTCTTTAAGACTATCAGACAACAGTTATGGAGGTATGGAGAGGTCGGCAGATCCTTCAAACCCAGTAAATTTATTCCAGAAGGCTAGCGCAGAGCTCCAAATAGCTAGAGAGGTACTTCACGAAACACCAGAGGTCAAAATCGACCTGACAAAGATCTCCAAACCGGTCTACAGAGTACAGTGCAGAGCTATTAAGCAGAGTGGGCTCAGACTTTCCACCACTCTGTCTTAATGGATCCATTTAATTTGTATCTACTCCTACAGTTTTTCTCTTCTCCTATAAGAATTCCCGAGAACATTTAGAACAGTTTGGATTTAGAGGGATTTAGTTTTGACTGTTAGAATAGTTTGGGAGAGAGTAGCAGAGTAGTTTGTATTGTAGTAGGCTGGGAGGATAAGTTGGATTGTAACAGCCATTGAGCTCAGTGTGTGTGACTGGTTTTGCACCAATTAATCAAAGCACATTTCACAGGATCCTGGTCTATTACTATTGGTGATGTTTTCCTAACTCTGTTTATTGCATTTTCATACTGTTTCATTTTCTACTGGCTTGCATCAGAAATATGGCATAGGATTTACCCTTGATAGGTACCCTATGTCTCTGCTCTCCTTGCCTTTAATGTTTCTCTGCTAAATGTGTTTTCTGAGGATTGGTTTCAGTTAATTTAACCAATGTAGTAGTTTCTTATGCTGCTAGCTGATGTATGAGTTAAATGAATATGTTCTTAGATGTTCTTGTTGGGTTGAAGCTGGAAGATTTGGGAACACTGGGGACTAGAGTTAGCCCTGTCCACTAGGATCCTTGTGTGACCAGCTGGATTTTCTAAGATCTCTTTGTTAATCTTATCTTTGTTTTCCCTGGAGCATGCTAAAGATGACCTGGAGTTAAATGACCTCTGGTCTGATCTATAAGCTGCCCCTTTGTCCCTCCTTTGAGAGGTGCCTTTGAATATGTCCAAGCAAGCCTAGAGTTAAATTACCTCTGACTTGATTTATAGACAGAAATTAGTTTGCTTTCCTTCTTTCACTTTCAATCCTTAATTTTCCATCCCATCATCTAATCTAAAAGATCCTGTAGTATTATATGACTTGCCCTCTAAAAGCTTTGGCTAGTTGTTGCATGTAATCACCTTTCATGACTCCATAGCCCAATGGATGGCACTTTCTTTGACCTATCCTCTTTGCTGAAACATCCTGCTATTTTTTTCCTTTCCTCCCATTACTTTCCCAGTCTATGTTCTCATGACCAACCCAACAACTCATCAACCAAATCATTTAAACCCCCCCCCTTTGTGCTTCACAGCTAGCCTAATACCTCATTTTGAGCTTCAAAGATATATCATTCTTTGTTTTATTAGAGAGATCCATCTCTCGACCCAGGAGGGCTTGATCCTGAGGTCCCAAAGTGGTTTGATGTTGTCTTATCTTTTGGTATTGCCAAATCTGCGAAAACATAGGAACCCCAACAGTCCCCTCATTGGAAAATAAGATAAGAAATTGGAGATCTCTCTCCTCCATTGCTACACCCCTGCAACACAACCCAACTCTAAATAGAATTGCATTGTACATGAGACTGAAGCTTGGCCAAATTCCTGAATGTGGAAGTATAGTGAAAAATCCTCCAAGAGCTTCTCTATGGAAGAGGTGGGATTCTCGATCAGGAACACCTGGTGCTGAACAACTCATGCAATCTTAGATAAACAGTTGAAGAAAGCTATATGTCTAAACATACCATATATCAAAATATCAAATATAACAAGATGAATAATATGGCTTCCATCCTCTTCCTTTTATAAGATACAAGCTTCCAAACCCTAAGCCCCATTCATTAATGGCACTACTTTCTTCCATTGTGTATCCATCTAAAACTGCATCATCCCTCCATTAATGTCCACTCCTCCATGGAAACTCTGTTTATTTGGTTAAAGTTGACCCAGTCCACATGTTTTAGCCCCTGTTCACACCTTAGGGTGCTTTATTAAGCTGAAAATATGCTCCACTTTCATACGAGAAGTGGTTTTTATTCACAATAAAGAGATTAATGGGTCCCCCTACCCATTTATTCACCTATCTAAGTGACAAAACAAACTTTAATATTCCAATTATTGCAAGCTAATTTAGGAATATTATAGTCCTCCCCTCCAAAATGTTGCTTGTCCTCAAGCAACTACAAGGATACTGCAAAATCTCCAATGGATATGTTTCTTCCCAAAGATATAAGTTTGCTTTTGGTGGATAAACCAAATTCAAGCTTTCATCATGAAAAAGTGGGAGATATATGGAAAGAGTTATATGATGTCTACTAGCCTCATCAAGGCATGGAAGATGGTAAAAATTAGGTGCCTTAGCCCCCATGAGAAATTTCATTCTCCATGCTATCATCCAAAAAAAGTGAGTTACCCTTGGTAGCTCATAGAAACAATCACCAATCCCCTTCTTATGCAATGTGTAGGGGCTGCATGGCTGAAAGTGAGAGATAAGGTTGTTCAGCTTACATTGTCTCTCTCTCCATTTATGATAAATTTGGAGCTGCTGATCTTGGGCTACAATAATATAGTCCTCATGAAACCAAAAGATATTTGGAATATCATGATCCCATTCATTGGTTCTGGAATCCTTCTTTCCCAATCCTTCATGCATATAGTGAATAGATTTTTATCACCATATGGGCTCCAAAAGAAATATGGACTAAGTTTCATATGACATATTGGATGGTGACAATAGTCCCTCAATTGAGACCAATGATGTTCTTCTTCTTACTGTCTCAAAACAAGAGATGATAAGTGGCCATCCAACCACCTTCTTGCTGTCATAAGCTTCTCAAAAGCTTGAAAATAGTAGAGGACATTAGGTGTTGGCTGAATATGATCCTATAAAAACATATCTTGCCCAAATTCCTCCATAAAATGGTCATCCCCATCACTGAATGTAGTCCCAAAAGGGCCATGAAATCCGTAAAGAGGTTTGCTCTCTTGTGGATAAATGTGTTGCAAATGCATGGTAAAGGAGTGCACATACATTGTTAGTTGATAAATAAGCATCAAAACACAATATCTACCATATATTGTATACAAGTTGGTGAAGAGGTCCATAGATGAATGTTCCCATCTCTCCATAAAAAGGGAAGATGATTGTAACAACCCTGCAAGGTGGTTGATGTCCTCCTCATACATCAAACACGCTACTATCTCCTGATATGTTGGTTCACATCTTCTTTGATATCATCCCAATATAATCCCTCCATGATGTTGTGATAAGACTCAATGAGGTCTACATGTCCTGAAGAGAGTGCCTCATATGTTGTATGTAGAATCCCCTCCTTGAGCTTCGAGTCTCTAGTCAAGTAGATCTGATCATGGAAATAAATGACTCCATAAAACACTCTATACCTCCCATCTTCCACTTGCCCATCAAGAACCTTACATGTGAAGAGGTCCTTGGAATATTCTACCAATAGTTGGGACTCCCAATATGGATCTAGGCTTCCCAACAATGACAGCGCTGTAGAAATCTGAAATGAAGCACATGTCATATCATAGTTCTCCTCTTTGACATGCCTAATGCCAAAGCCACATGTTGGAGTATTGCTACCCCACCCTTGTTGCCTCCCTTGCAATTGATCTTGCCCAAGACAAGACTAGAGTATATGGAGGTCATCCTCCTCTTGGAAGGTATCTCCCATCCCAAACTTCCATAGTTTTTCTAATGCATTCAATAGTGTCAATAGCCTCTTGTCATATTCAGAAATCTTCCTCATGTGTGGAAGCATCATTTTCTGCTCCAAGACTATGGATTAGCCCTTTGACACCATGCTCATGTCATCATAGATTTTAGAATCATCATATTTCAGTGCAAATAGTTGAGTGGGAGATTGCAATGTCCATATCAGAAAATTTCGTACCTCTCCTTTGAACCCATAAAAGGTTCTTTACGCTATGCTAACTCCTCCCAAGGCTCCTTCCTTAATCAATGTTGCACCATGTTGAGAGAACTCTTTATTCATCTTCTAATCAGGGCCTAAAGCAGGATGTATATGTGAGTGGATAGATTTTTCCTTGTCCTCACTACACAAATCCTCCTGCCTCTTCTATGCATCAATATTATGAAATAGAGAGGGGTGTGTCCTCCTCATCATATGATGCTTGCCCTCCCCTTTATATCCTTCTATCTTCAATATCTCACAATATGTCAATGATGGCACATGTTGCACATGGACTGTGCTCCGATATCCATGTGTGAGATTCTTTGGAACTCCTTACAAGAGTGCAAGAGTTTCTCTCTTCGGAGAAAATGCTCCATCTTCCTCTTCATGAGGTACTAGATCTGCTACATCTATGAAAGCGTTGTTACTTCCCTTCTTCCCTTCCCCTTCATCATAAATGGAGGTTGCCTCATCATCATTATGAGGTTATTTGTTTAGTTCCTCCATGTCTTCCCTTTGAGAAGAGAGCTCTTTCTAGAATGGGGATCTTTCCTCTATGAAGGTATTATGCAAGTTTTTAATGCCCTCAATAGTTTTCTGAAATGGAGTTGTATTTATAGATCCTTCCAACTCATGCAAAGGTTTTGTTTTTGTATGCATGGATAGCTCAACCAAGGAAGTTTCATAATGTTTTTCATCAAATTTCTTTACTATCTTCCTAGTGAAACTTGTATAAGTAAACATATTTGCATCTTGTAATGAAGAAGTTTCATAAAACCACCAGGCATGAGCCTTACCTTCAAGGTGCGTCACTGCTACTCTAATGGCTTCATCTTCTAAAACATGGTGTTGCTGCAAATAGGTGTCTAGCTCCTCCACGCAAGCCCTAACTGAACATCTAGGTGATCCATCAAAAGTAGATAGAAATAATATACCCACATCATGCTGCTTGTACCTTGTGCTTCTATCACAGTTGCTAGATCTTCTATTCTCCTTGATCTCACAAAACCCTTGGAAGTTTAGATGATCTCTAAATCTTTGAGTTTAAGATTCATACTCTTGAAGATAGTCACCAAGAGTATCCTCCTTTGGTACATCTCACTCCATCTCTCTTGCCATGACCCTAGGCATGGTGCCACATTGTAGATCTGATGGTGTATTTGAATGCTCACACCCATAATGTGAAAATCTGGAGCTTTCTTCATATACAAGCCCTCTTGGAGAATCTCTACATCTATCCATTCTCATCTCTTTAGTGTCTCTGCTAATGCACTGCATAGTTTGAAGAAGAAGTTTTGAAAACTCCTTCCCTCTTGAAAATGAGGGTTTGCCTTCATTTCTTCTACAGATCTTCTCCTTCCTATGAGAAGCCTCCTTAGATGACACAATGGCTAAAGTGCACATGCTGAGCCAAGGTTATGCTTCGATACCACTTTAATATTCCAAAATGGAAAAGATAGGAATAAAGAACATATGCAGCATTCCAAATAAATCAAAATAGGAAGATAGCACTAAAATCTAGAAAATGCCAGAAATATGTTGCAACAGGAAATTACATTAAGAAATCATCATCTATGAGCAAAAAACAAGGGATCTATATCATTATATATAACAACAAATGAAATTACAAAGTGCTCCAAAAGGAATGCACTCAAGCCACAAGATGGTTGAAATACACTAAAGAAACCAAGCACTGGAAATGTTGTGCTACTACTGCTACTGCTACTGGAAACTACTACTACTTAGGAGAAGAACCATGTGTGGAAGCCTATTAGAGTGCTCATAATGTTCCACGCTTTTAACCATGGATTATACTCAAAAAACCCAGAAAAACCCAGAACTGGTTTGGCGAGATTTTAAGTTTGGATTTTCAGCCTTTTTTGAGTTGCTCACTGCATTTCTATTTCTTGAATTATGCACTCACTGGGAATGACTGTTGATATGGGGCCGAAGGAATAATCTATCAGATGCAACAACACCGAATCAACTCAATAGGTGAAGGGATGGTCCCCTCACTAGAAAATAAGATCAGAAATTGGAGATCTCTCTCCTCCACTGCTACACCCCTACAACGCAACCCAACTCTAAATAGAATTGATTTGTACATGAGATTGAAGCTTAGAAAAATGCCTGAATGTGGAATTATAGTGAAAAATCCTCCAAGAGCTTCCCTATGAAAGAGGTGGGATTACTGATCAAAAACACCGATGCTAAACAACACATGCAATATTAGCTAAACAGCTGAAGAAAGCTATATGTTTAAACAGACCATATATCAAAATATCAAATATACTAAGATGAATAATATGGCTTCCATCCTCCTCCTTTTATAATATATGAGCTTCCAAACCCTAAGCCCCATGCATTAATAACACTAATTCCTTGCATTGTGTCTCCATATAAAATTGCGTTGTCCCTCCATTAATGTCCACTCCTCCATGACAGCGCTGCTGATTTGGTCAAAGTTGACCCAGTCCACATGTTTTACCCATGTCCACACCTTAGGGTGCTTTATCAAGCTGAAAATATGCTCCACTTTCACATGAGAAGTGGTTTTTATTCACAATAAATATATTTATAGGACTCCCTACCCATTTATTCACCTATCTAAGTGACAAAACAAACTTTAATATTCCAATTAGCTGCAAGCTAATATATGAATATTACAGATACTATCCACACAGTGTGGCCAAGTGCACTACACCTCCATTACTGATCTCCTTAACAATATATGGCCCTAAGCAATGCATCTTTATTTTACCTGGGTGGCATGCAAACTCGTTGTGATATAACAAGACCAAATCATATTTGTTAGTATGAATCTTTCATCGTAAAAGATCACTTTAGCTATGCATAACAAATATCCCTAACATTGATTATGGCTGCAAAACATCTTTAAGTCTGCTGCACAAATTTAGATCTAAGCACAAAAGACATTAAGAAGATAAAATATAATATGGCTCCATGCATCCAATAGACAAGACAAGAACAAAGTGTTTAAAAGAATGATTTGTATTATATTAAAGAATGGGGCACCTGAGAGGAAAACAAGAAAGGTGTTTTCCGGTTCTCCTCAGTGGGATGGGGTTCTGAAAGTCCCCAAGCGTTTCGCATCTAAAATTCTTCTCTATTAAGGAAACTCTCGACAAACACAGAACCTAGAATGTTGAGCTCAGCAAAGAAAAATGAAAAATAAGGACTCAAGAAGGATTCAGTGTATCCAAATGCAATGAAGGTGACTAATGAATGGGAAAAACCCTCCTATTTTTAACAAAATATTGGGGCGGCCTAGAACTCGGTGCATGAATAAAATATTATTAATCAAATTCTAGAAGCACCCTTTAGGAATATTTTACTATATTTGTTGGAGGGAAAAGGATTCTTGACTTGGGTCAATTCTTTTCTTTATAAATAATAAATAAATAAATGATTTATTTATCATTTTAGGGAAATGAGGGGAATATAATTAAATAAATAATGATTTATTTAATTATTTATAAATGATTTAGTCAAATTTGACTAGGAATATTATTAAATAATGATTTGAATAACTTATTCCTAGGAAATAATTAAATAAATAATGATTTATTTAATCAATCTCCTTGTTTTGGGTTAAATATGACTAGGAAATATGGATAAATGTTATTTTATATGGTGAAAGCAATTTTACTTAGGGTAAAATTGGTCTTACATGGTGTACATGGGTTCATCTAATGATAATGGGTTAGATGACCAAAAAATGGTGTAACAGATTGCCCCCCAACATACGAGTGTTAGGAGCAAATCATATGACCAAAGTACGTTGTAAGAACTCAATCACTAGGTATCAAGAGGGAAGTGAGAGAGAGGAACGTAAGGTAGTCTAATGTCTAAAGGACTAGAACCGGAGGAGCCGAGACTTACGGGTGCAACAAGTCTCTAGGTGATGAAGTAGTACCAGTGTTAAAGGCGGCGGGGGAGGCATACCTATGCCCGTTGATACAATAGTACAAAGAATAAGGTGCCCGGAAAACCACGGAATGCAAGAATGAAGCATGTGCTAGCCTAAACATGAGCCAGACAAAAATGATGAATCTCACATACATGTGATGCCTGGAATAACCTTCAGGACTTATACAAAAGATTTTAGTACAGGAGATACAAAGATACCCAAATTCCCCCTACACATGGGGAAGGGTTCACAAAATATGACTTATATATGCAAATCGAAGAGGCGCTGCAAGTGGTTGAGACTGATATCATCAAATGAGAGGAGTCGCATCAAGGGATGAAACAAAGAAGTCATCCGGGCATGTGGGGGGCTACCTGTAGGGCCACCCCCTCATGAGGGTTAAGACATCTCACACACGCCCGAGAATCAAATAGCTACTGCTGCATCACTATACCATTAGGTATATGGACCACGATTAGGCTGAGAAGAGCTCGAACCAAAGTACACTGCCCCCTAGACCTGGCTTCTGGAGTAAATGGGCTGATGTCGACAGAAGTAGGTCCGCCATAGGTGAGGCAATAAAGAAACCCCAACTGAGGCTCGAGGGAAAAGAGTAGAGCGAAGAACAGAGAGAGACTAATGATGATGATGGAATGAGGGATGATCCAAAGGGGATCATAAATAACATGAGTAGAAAAGGGTATCTCATGACGGAAATTGACACAAATAGGAATGAGTGTGGAGGCAAGGTGGTGCCCCCAATGATATGTGTGGTAAGTGAGAAAATATGATTTTTAGGGGAAGTGAAGTAATGCTTCATGGAAAACAGGTGTCCTGGTGAAGTAACAAAATGCAAAACAAACAGATGCTGGCTATCTAGAAGAGAAGAAAACCCACATTTCGCAGGGAAAATGCTAGGGGTAATATCTCTTAAGATAGAGTGCATTGCGAGGATTAGGAAGGATATGGCCTTCAAAGTCCCCTAAAAGATATGCCCCCTTACCAAGGTCTTTAATGATGATGTAAGGACCTAGCCATAATGAGTCGAACTTCCCATGACCGAGGGTATCGTGGGCCTGGTCATACACGAGAATGAGGTCACCTTCGTGAAAGGTACGAGGGTGGACTTTTCAGTCATACTGAGATTTGGTGTGCTTTTTTGGTCGCTTCAAGAGTTTGTAATGTAACACGACGGTCTTCAGAGGCACGCTCAGGCATGATAAGGCGTTGTTCTAGAGGTTGGGTACCAGGGAGAAGTTCAACAGCCAAGTAAAGGGAAGGTATTTCACACTCGATAGGTAAGACTGCCTCCTCACCAAAGACAAGGTGGAAAGGAGTGAAACCGGTGGTGGTTTTAACAGAAGTACGATAAGCCCACAAAGCAGGGAAGAGCATGAGATGCCAATTGGTTTTGTGCTTATTCACCGTTCGTTGAAGCATGGTCTTAAGAATTTTGTTGACCGCTTCAACTTGGCCATTACCTTGGGGGTAATAAGAAGATGAATATTGGTGCTCAAAACCCAATAGGGAGGATAGCTCCTGCCAAATCTAATCTTCGAAATGTCGGCCATGGTCCGAGACTAACTGTTTTGGAACTCCGAATCGAGCAATGACATGGTTAAAGAAAAAGAGGGCCGCAGTGGCTACCGTATTGTTAAACGTTGGCATAGCTTCGGCCCATTTAGTGAAATAGTCAACCGCCATGATGATATACTTATGGTTACTAGTATATGGGGGTCGAAATTCCATAAATTTGATGGCCCATTTACAAAAAGGACCGGCGGTGACGACGGGATGGAGAGGAGCGGGAAGAGCTCGCGCCTTGGGGGAAAAATGTTGGCAATTGGAATAGTGTTTGACTGCTTCAATGCAATCACTGAAAAGAGAAGGCCAAAAATACCCTGCATGCATGATTTTTTGGGTGGTGGTGAGGCCAGAGAGGTGGCCACCACAAGCACCGCTATGACAGGCATTGAGGACTTATTCGGCTTTAGCGGGTGTGAGGCAGCGACGAAGGACAGTATCTACTCCGCGAAGATAAAGGTCATCACCGATTAGAAGGTAGCGAGAGGCTTGGTGTCGGATATGTCGTCAAGAATCTTGATCGAGATGGAGGGCGAAATTTTGGGTTTGCAATTAAGTAAGGATGTCACCGTACCAAGGATCGTCAGTGGTGATGGCAAAAAAATGTTCATCGGGAAGAGCATCATTAATTGGAGTATCTTGCGTTCTAGTAGGCAGATCATAAATGAGTTCAGCGAGGACTAAAACTTTCTTACTTTTTGGGGTGACAAATTCAAGGTCAAATTCTTGGAGGATAACGACCCAACGGGCGTACTTCCCATTGAGAATGCGGCAACTCAATAGGAAAGCCATGGGGTTGGAATCAGTCACAACCTTGGTGGAACGCATGAAGATATAATGACGCAGTTTTTGGACCAAGAACACGACAGCTAGTGCTAATTTTTCTTCATGCGAGTAGGACACAGGTGGATCGGCAAGGTTCTTACTGACATAATAGATCACATGTTCGATACCATTATCATCCTCCTGAATAAGGACACCAACAACCAAATAGGTGGAAGAGGAGATGTATAGGATGAAATCTCGGTCAAAGTCAGGGGGACGGATCAAGGGAGCGGATGTAAAAGCATGCTTGAGGGCGTCAAAATAATCTTGAGCGTACGTATCCCAGACAAAAGGGGTGTGAGATCGAAGAAGTCTAAGAAAACCATGTGCGGTAGTGGCGTAGTCAGGAACGACTCGGCGAAGAAAATTGGCTTTGCCTTGGAGACTTTGTAGTTGGTGTAAGGTATGAGGCATAGGAAGTTCAAGAATGGCTTGAAATTTCAAAGGGTTGAGATTTATCCCGTCTTTTGACATGATGAAGCCAAGGAGACGATCAGCGGGAACACAGAAGACACATTTCAATGGGTTAAGGTGAATGCTATACTTGTGGCATCGGAGAAAAATGGTACGTAGGTCATGAAGGTGTTGTTCCCGATGTTTAGAACGAGTAGTAAGGTCATCTAAATAGGTAAGGATAATATGGGCTAAGTCATGAAAACAATAAGACATAGCTCATTCAAAGGTAGCGCCGACGTTTTTAAGGCCAAATGGCATGACTCGGTATGTGAAAGTGCCCCACGGACTAATGAACGCGGTTTTAAGTTGATCAGCACAATGAATAACAATTTGGTTGTATCCAGAGAAGCCATCCATAAAGGAGAGAATCTCATGCCCTGCACACTCATCTATGATTTGGTTAATAAATGGTGTGGGGAAGTTGTCTTTGGGACAAGCTTTGTTTAGATCGTGAAAGTCGGTGCAAACACGAATGGTGCCTTGTTTTTTGAGGATGGGAACTGGGTTAGACACCTAAGTGGTATATTCGATGGGGTAAATGAAACCAGCTTGCCGGAGCTTATCGATTTCAGCTTTGATGGCTTCGCATCTAGAAGGATGAATGGGTCTCAACTTTTTACGGACTGGAATGGCATCAGGCCATGTGTCGATGTGATGTTCGACAATGGCAGGATCGAGTCTGGGCATTTCTGAGTAGGACCAAGCGAAAATATCACGAAATTATTTGAAGAGTTTGGTGTAGGCTTCAATTTCTTCTGGAGTGCATTGGGCGCCCATGGTGATATGTTCTTCAATACCTGGTTTGACAGAAATGTATATTTTAATGGTAGGAGAGATATTAGCCATATTTCCTTCTTCGAAAGCGTCAGGTGCAGGGATGGGGTTTTTGAACCAATCAACTTTTTCGGGAATGAAGTCTTTAGATTCAAGGGCATATTTTTCATGGGACTGGTGTGGTAGGAATTATGCATGATGGTGCATGTTGTCCCATAGAAAATCAGGTGTGGTCATAGCTTCCATGGTGTCTTCATCGGTCTGAAAGATGGGAAGGTTGGGAGGAAGAGGAGTATCGGAGGAGGTAGAGATATGAGACACCTGATTTGGAGGGGGAAGGTTCACGTGCGTGTCGGCATGAGGGGTGACAACGGAGTGAACAAATGAGTGAGTGAGCGAACCGGTGGTAGAAATCACTAAGGGGTCGGGTGCCAGGAGACGCGGGGATGATGAAAGGTAGAGAATAGCGGTTGATGTTTCGGTCATTTCAGTATCAGGAGGAGGAATGTTAATCGGGGGAGACATGGGGTTTGGTGGTAGGGAAGAAGGATGGCGGGCTAGCGCGGATTCAAATTGGCAGAATGTGGCTAAAGAAGCGCAATATTCATCAAGGTGGGGGCAAATATGGGTGTAATGTCCATGGAAATCGCACAAATAACAAGGGTGATTGGTGCGCAAGTGTTTAAGTTTAGGAAGAGAATCAAGTATGGTGACAGAGACTTCGTGGAGATTATATTCGGGAAATGTCTCATTGACCATGGTTTTGAGATGTGGTAATTCGGGACAAGTATGGGTAGCATGTCTGATAATATCGCATAAAGCACACTGGATGGGATGCTTGGGAGGTCGAGGATGGGAAGAACTTGTCGGGGTGGCTTTGTCCTTGGATGCCCCCCTGCGAGCTTGGCTAGTGGCACCTAGCATGGTTGCCATAGGGAGTGGTTTCTAATG
Organism: Pinus albicaulis; assembly: GCA_034641835.2. NCBI lineage: Eukaryota > Viridiplantae > Streptophyta > Pinopsida > Pinales > Pinaceae > Pinus > Pinus albicaulis. The sequence continues at coordinate 551,143,939 of CM076576.1, forward strand.
AGGGGACTGAGGGACAGGTGGAGCAGGAGAAGCCATGGGTATCGATTGAACCGGGGTCAAAGAAAGATAAGGTTTGGGTTGGCCAGGCAGAGTAGGAGCTGGGGGGTGTAGGTACCAGACGGGTATGCCCAAGGTCAAGTTGGGGAGGGATAGGGTGGCCAAGATAGGGACGGAGTGAGCGCCAGGAGGGGGAGCAAGGAAAGGAATTTGACCAGCAGGGAAATGGCCAGGAGGAGTGTTCAGGGAAGGAGATTCTGAAGGAAGAAGGGGGGCTAGCGGGGGCAAAGGGTTAGAAGCTGGTGGAGTTGGGTGAGGGTGTGTTTTCTTACTAGCCAGGATGGGCCGTGCAAGGTCAGCCCATGAATATTGCATCATGCAAACATTTTCCATGCTAGGATCGGGTATGGGAGGAAGGTCTAAAAAGGTTCCAAGCAAGGAGGAGTATTTATAGATGCCAGGGGAAACACTAGTCAAAGAATCAACAGTTGGTTTATTGGTGACAGTAGAGATGGTGGACTCAGGGGAGGTCTGAGATTTCGGTTCATGGTATGTCAACTGGTCAATGGTGACAATCTTGCCATTATGAGGGAAGAACATTTTGTGGTAGACTGCGGATGGGACAGCAGACATGGCATAGGTGTAACTACGCCCCAAAAGAATGTTGTAGTCAATAGGGGCGTCGATAACTTCAACGTCGACACAGACAGTTTTTCCTGCAAGGGTGATAGGGAAATTACGAAAGAGGCCAGTGGGCTGGGAGGTATGGCCATCCCACGCATGAAGGGTGATTATGGAAGGGGCCAGCTTAGGGGATCCAAGTTGTTTCCAAACCGAAGCGTACATCACACAGGTGGATGCCCCCTCATCAATAATACACCGAGCGACAGTGGCATTTCAGATTTTGACAGGGATTTGGAAAGCAACAGAAGGAGGAAGAGGGGAAGGGTCTGACGGACGGGCATCGAAAACAATCAATTGGTCATCAGTAGGATCTGTAGTGCCCATGGCAGATAGTAGAGTCTTCTTTTGAGAAGGATATGACTAGAGGAGTTCCATTGTTGAAATGGCAGCAGGAGAGTGTGCCAGATCATCTACTATACTGTATGACTGGGCAGCCCGACCAAAGGCAGCATTTCATCCTAATGGTCCCTGAGGAGTCTTGGGATGAACCTCAGCTTTGGGCAGGGGGAGGTGCAAGGGACCATTGAGTGTCGATAGAGGCTCTGGAAGACCTGAAGATGGAGACTCGGAGGGAGACAGAATGGGAGGTGTGGAATACTGACGGGACCGAGTTTGAAGGTTGAGGTTAATGGTGAGAGGTGGGTCAGAGGCCATCATGAGAATCTGGTAATCAGAGGAACCAGAAAGGGAAGGTTGAGTGGTTACTGGGGCATGACGGGGTTGAGTGGCCACAAATCCTTGTTGAGGGAAAGGATCGGTAAACATAGCGGGTTGAGAAGTAGCTAGGGTAAGAGGGACAGTAGGGGAGGAATGTTGTCCCCGCACAGTGGCCTGAGAGTCCCACATCTGCCACATTTGTGGTAATAAGGGGAAATTGTGAGTGTAATGACCATAAACACCACAACACGAACAGGGCTTATTGGTGCGAAGTGGCCTGTTCGGCTTGGGCGGAGAACCCTGTGGCTGGGTAGCAGTGTGAGGATCAATACTTGAAGGATTGGGTCCACGATTACTAGGAGCAGATTGATTGCCTTTCCTCTTTCTTTGAGAAGGAAGAAAATTAGGTTCCCCCTACTATGCAAAGACTTGCCCTAGAGGGGGTAGTAAGTGCGGTTGCATGGGTGGAAAAGGCAAGGGAGTGGGAGGTCCAAATGGTGGAGGAGCTGTGACACCAGGTTGCGGATACGGATAAGGGGTAGGGTGGGTAGCAGTGAGGTAAGCAGGAGGGTGGGAAAAAGGAGGAGGCATGCCATATCCTGAAGACATGCTACTTGGAGGGGAAAAATTGCTGGAGGGGCTGGCCCCTTGAGGGAAACCATGGCCCGGAAGAGGTTGGGCAGAGGTATGTGACAGGGCTCCAATGATACCGTCGGCAGAGTGAGATGACCTCGAGGCATGAGGGCCACCGGGCTTGGGAAGGTCAGGAAGCATGGTATAAACATAACCAGATTAGGCGTAGATAAGGTCATATTTCAAGGCTATTTGGAGGGCGGCTTCTTCGGTTTGGGGAAAATGGGATGCGACATCTTTTCCAATGGGAGGTGAGAGAGAGTGAAGGAACCAGTCCATGTAAACCTGATCTTTAAAGGGGGGAGCGCGACACAAGCTCCGTCTTCGCCGCCATTCCTGGACATGAGCATAAAGGCAGGTCGAAGAGGATTGATGGAAAGAAGTTAAGAGTTCAGTGCCAGTGTCGTATCGAAAAGGGAGCTAGAAATAGGATAAAAAGGCTTGGGCAATGGTCGCAAAGGTGGTATGGGAAGAGGTGGCTTGATCAACATACCATTTGAAAGCTTCGTCGGTAAGAATGCATTGGAACAAATGAAGACGGATGGAGTCATCGGTGATGGAATTGGAGGAACACCACATGTGGAAATATCGGATATGGTTAGAGGGATCTTCACTAGCAAGGCCTTCGAACTTGGGAATGTTGGAGGGGAGCTTGGTTGGCATAGTAGGCCAACTAACATCGTGGCGAATAGGATCATTAATCAGCTGATTGAAATTGGGGAGATTGAGGCCGGCCATATAAGGGAGTAATGGGGCAGTCGAGGTAGGTCCCATAGTGGTTCCACTGGAAATGGACCCAGCGGTAGAACTGGGGTTAGGGCTAGGTCCTGAACTAGACATGGTGAAGGTAAAAGAGGGAGAACCAGAAGTAGGGGGAGAACCCAAACAATCAGAAGAAGAGTCGGAGTGCGGACTCAAGGGAGGACTTTCTCGAGAACGACAGGAAGGAGGAAGTCGACCGATCAGAAACTGAGGGTGAAGGCCAAGAAGTCGCCGGGAGAGGCGTCTTGGGGGCGCAATGATGACGGGAAGAAGAAAAATCGACAAGGGAAGGGAGGGGCAAAATCAAGTGAGGTCAAGGGTAGAGAGGTGCAGTGACAATTGATTTTAAATTCTTTGCCAGGCGATGTTAACTAGGCGCTTCTTCACTTAGGGTCAGTGTGTGGCGTGCGTTAATTTCAATTGTTTAAACCAAGACGTTCTGAGAGTAAAAGAAAAAGTGTGTTGTGTAACTGAAAATAAATCTGCAATAAATAAAATGAAAAGAATAGAAAATTAACAGCTACTAATGCATCAATGTAACCCAAGAAGGTGGGTCTCTCAAAACTAGTATATAAGAGGGAAAAAACTAAGCCAAGCACGCAAAAAGGAGGCCAATAGATCTAATGTCAGGAGCGACTAGGATCTAAAGGAGAAATCTGCTGAAAAGTGGTGCAGAGAACAGCAAATAGGCAGAGGCAAGGTTGCTGCTAAAAATGAGGGGATCAGCTAAAAATAGAAGAGACAAGGTGGTGGCCATGGAAAGGAACCCAAAAAAAATGATATCAGGTGATTTGAGAGGGAGAAGAGCTGATCTAAAGGGATCTGAAAAGGAGGTATCAGATCTGAGAAAAACAAAGTTGAAACTATGAAAATTAGGACTTCTGAAACAGCAAAGACTCTCCCACAAAAAGTGGAGGGTACTAGAGCCCTAAGGGGAAAGATTCCCTCTTAGTTTAGTGAAGTAGATCAGAAACAGGTCTAAACGGGAAGAGACGGAGGTTGGAAAACCCTGACGGAAGCTTCAGACAAACCCAGAAAAAGTGCTGAAAAATTTGCAGAAAAAGTGCAGGTCACAGGTTCTGACCTGTTTTCAGTCCAGGTCGCAGGTTTGGGGTAGAAAAGTGCGTCCTCAAGCTCAAGTCGCACTTTTTGGGCCGATAAGTGCGACCTGCAGATCCGGCGGTCTCGGCGGAAGATTTCAGAAAAAAATTTCGTCTCAGCTGCAGATTTCAGAAAAATTTGTCGTCTCAGCTGCAGCTGATGTCTGTCACTTGTGCAATAGGGCCAGAAACACAAAAAATTTAAAAATTTGATTGTTTGAGGGTTTTAGGGGTGAAAAACACCATAAAAATAGGGAAAACAGGAAATGGAAGAGAAACCCTAGGGTTTGAAATAGCTGGATATGCAGGAATATATAGAACGACAGCGGTCGTAAAATAAAACCCGTGTGGAGTCGCCAATTGTTAGTATGAATATTTCATCGTAAAAGATCACTTTAGCTACGCATAACAAATAGCCCTAACATTGATTATGGCTGCAAAACATCTTTAAGTCTGTTGCACAAATTCAGATCTAAACACAAAAGACATTAAGTAGATAAAATATAATATGGCTCCATGCATCCAATGGACAAGACAAGAACAAAGTGTTTAAAAGAATGATTTGTATTATATTAAAGAATGGGGCACCTCAGAGGAAAACAAGAAAGGTGTTTTCCAGTTCTCCTCAATGGGATGGGTTCTTGAAAGCCCTCAGTGTTTCAGATCTAAAATTCCTCTCTCTTATTATGGTAGAAAACCTTGACAAACATAGAACTCAATGGGAGCTCACAAAGAAAAAATGGAAAAATGGTGACCAAGAATAGTATGAAGGTGACTAATGAATGGGGAAAACCCTCCTAATTATAAAAAAATATTGGGGTGGCCTAGAACTCAGTGCGTGAATAAAATATTATTAATTGAATTCTAGAAGCACCCTTTAGGAATATTTTACTATATTTGTTGGAGGGAAAAGGATTCTTGACTTGGGTCAATTCCTTTATTTATAAATAATAAATAAATAATGATTTATTTATCATTTTAGGGAAATAATGGGAATATAATTAAATAAATAATGATTTATTTAATTATTTATAAATGATTTAGTCAAATTTAACTAGGAATATTATTAAATAATGATTTGAATAACTTATTCCTAGGAAATAATTAAATAAATAATGATTTATTTAATCAATCTCCTTGTTTTGGGTTAAATATGACTAGGAAATATGGATAAATGTTATTTTATATGGTGAAAGCAATTTTACTTAGGGTAAAATTGGTCTTAAATGGTGTACATGGGTTCATCTAATGATAATGGGTTAGATGACCAAAAAATGGTGGAACAATCTTCCTTAAACACGTTTTTTCAGATGTGCCTATCATGCCATGCCTTTTCACGACCTTTGAACTTGCTGGTGGAAATTTACAATAAAGAAATATTCTTCATGTGCGACCCACTGCGACAACTATTCCTCCATAATATCTTCTTTCGCCATGTTTTTGAAAGCTGCAATGCACAAACGGGGAATAATGTATTCCAACAGCAAGACGACTTATTTCTAATAAACCATCCTGAATGGTGTCCTACGAGTCCACTTTTTACATGTGCTTCGATATGCCCAGAGAACTACATGCAAGCGCTCATCCCAGTCATTTTGGTTAACATTGAAAACCTTTGTAAGAATAGTATCCAATATCTTGTTGAAATCTTCCACTACACCAGTTGCCTATGGGTGATAGGGAGTGTTATTCTAATAATGAATGCAGAATTCATCTCGCAATGCTTCAATGGTTTCATTCACTATGTGCATACCTTTATCACTCATTAGAATCTTAGGGCATCCAATGTGGGTCACAATATTCTCGAAGATGAGATGTGCAGTTGTATCTGTAGTACAATCATTCATGGGCTTAGCTTTCGCCCATGTGGTTACATAGTCAGTCGCAGTGATTATGTAACACACACCACTCTTCTTGCCTGGAGGGTTAATAGGTTTGACAAATTCTATTGCCCATTTATGAAATTCTTTTAGTTCCCCCTCAAGATGCAAGGGTATCTCATCTCTACACGATGACTTTTCGATCCTCTGACATACATCACATGTGCGGAAATGCGCATAGGCATCATTGTGAAATGTGGGCCACCATAACCCTACTCGGAAAATATTTTTCGCAATTGCCTTACCTGAATAATGACTATAGAAATCCCCTCCATGAGATTCATCTAATATGGCATGCCTTTCATACTCCAAAACATATCTTCGTAGGACTTCGTCTACACCCATCTTGTACAAAAAGCTAGCAATAATAGTGAAGTTTGTTGTGCATGCCACGAGCTCTTTCTTTTGATGTATTGTGTATTCCTCAAGCACGCTTCCAGTAGTCAGGGAACTAAAAAATATCAGGAAAATGGTCATCAACTATCTTGATTGCAAACAACTGCGCATCTGGTAATCCCTCCTCCAAGATAGTGGGTTCTTCACCAATATCAATGTGCGGTAGATGGTCTGGTCCAACATTTAGTCTTCCTAGTTTCACAATGATCTCAAAGTCATACACTTGGAATAGTAACAAACACCTATAGATATTCCCCACAACATAGGCTTATAGACTAGGTACTTTAAAGAAGAGTGATCTGTAAACATCTTGAAATGTCCTCCTAAGAGGTACTAGCCTAACTTTTGTAGTGCATATACCATTTCTAATCCTTCTCTTTCTGTAGTTGAATAATTCCATTCTGCACTTGAGATCTTCTGACTAGCATAGGAAATAGGGTGGTCAATCTCTCTAGCTCTTGGTTATGCTAAAATAGCTCTGAGCATGATACAAGAGGCATCAACATGCACATGAAACACCTTTGACCAATTTGGAAACATCAATATGGGTGCTGTGACCATATTTTCCTTTAGTAATTGAAAAATATTTTAACATTCCTCATCCCAATAGAATGTCACATCCTTATTGAGAAATTCTCCATGGGAACAGTTATCAGCGCATAACCCTGAATGAACTTCCAATAATACCTAGTGTGCCCCAATATTGAGCGCAGTTGTGTGACATTCACAGGTATCTCCAGATTAACAATCACTGCGATCTTCGTAGGATCTACCATCAACCCTTGCTAGCATAAAATGTGTCCCTAAAATATCCTGAATGACAGACATGAATATATGTTTCTTCAAGTTTAGTTAGATCTGATACTTTCTACAGGTATCCAGCATTAAGCGCAGATTTGAGACATGATTTTTCAATAGCCCAAAAATAGTGCAATCATCAAAGTATACTTCCAGGAACTTATGGATAAAATTATTGAACGCAACTACTACTATACGTGAGAAGATGGAAGGTGCATTATTCAAGCCAAACAGCATGAATGTATACAAGAAAGATCCCCATTCAGTTGCAAAGGTTCTTATTGTGATCCTCTGGTGCAATCCTGATCTGATGATACCCTGAAAAACCATTTGTGAATGAATAAGCTTCTTGTCCTCCGACATTGTCCAGGATCTCATCAGAGAATGGCATTGGGAATGGATCATGCACACATACATCATTCAACTTGCACAGGTCTACACCAATCGTGATTTCTCCTTTTGTAATTTTATCTTTCACTACCATGGGACTCACCCAATCATACTCTTCCAATGGCTTTATGATGCATGAAACAACCTTTTTATCCAAATATTCCTTCACCTTCTGCTTATATTTTGGATTCAATATGTATGGGTGTTGCTTCATTGGGCTCGCATTAGGTTGCAAAGTGATATTCATGACTCCAAGCTCTCCAATTATCCCTTTCAACTCTGAGAAATTCGTAGGGACTAAGTCCTAATACTATTTCAGCAGATCAACAACCTTTCCTACTATGTCATCATCTTCATAATCCCCAATCTTTGCCAAATTTCATTGTTATTCAAATCCAATATTCACCTGACAAATCTTCAGAGGTTTTTTGAAATCTAGTGAAGTGATTAAGGGCCTAGCAACTCCGTGTTGTCCCTCAGATTATGGAATTATGATATTCCTTGGATCTTCTTCATTTTCTTCAACTGTCATATTTCAGCAATTAACATTATCCTTCATTTGTGCATCCCAGGCTGGCGGAGCATGCTCTACTGTTGGATTTGTTGTGTCAAATATAACTTCTGAATGTCAGCACAGACCATTCACTAGTACCTCAACACAGCTCTGTCTCCATATAACAATAAATGGGTACCTTTCCCGGAGTATGAATGAACATGTGTACCCACTCAGGTCTCAGTTTGATGTCCCATACCTCACTCCATTTAGCCAAATTTCTGCACGGATCATCCTTTCTAGAGTAGAATTATTCCATTCTAATAGTTGGACATTCAAAGCATAATATCATCATTCACGCACATTAATCCCAGTTGCTATGTTTTCTTTTTGAGTCTCCCACCATCGTGCTGGAGTAGCGCGCAGTCTGAGATACAGATCATGAAATATCTATTCTTTTGGGATAGTTCTTTCAAGTTATTCAAAAAAAATATTTACATCAGTTAAACCATCATAATGCGGTAACTCATTGTTGAAGAGGTTAATCCCCTCTGCGGATAGAGGCGATCCCTACTAGCCCAGATCGGGTCTAGCAACAATCAAACACGCTACAGTGCAGGTTCCTAATTGCAAATAAACCGACTTGCAATGAAGGCTTACCTAGAATCCAACACTGTCATTTGTAGAAGAGGTGGTGCTCCCGTTCCTTTGCCCTAGCAGATCACAATCCTCACGATCTCCATGATCGGACACCTACACATGCAAGAAACAACACAAACGCAAGCATAAAATCCAGTATATACAACTATATGTCAGTCGAAGAGGACATAAATCATGAACATAATCAAGAACAAGAGTGGAACCATAACCAATAGTCACTTATCATTAATGAGTCAAAAGAAGAATACAACCATAGCTTCGACGCAACACTCTCCTTTGGTGGGTCATCAGCAAAACATGTCTCGATAAAGCCTGTCAAGGATGGGAGAAGCCTCTCTCTCCGGATACTTTACAATAGTCTCCTTGCTTGGATTTGGCCTTAAGGGAATCAAGAAGGCTCTTGCAGCATAAGGATGTGAAAGCTCTTGGGAACTAGCTTGCAAAGGAGATGAGCAAGCTTTTATAGATGGAGGAAAGGGAGTTGGGATCCCTATAACTATGGGGTTGGCCCTATCATCAAGGAAGCTTCCATGAGAGGTGGAAAACCACTTCCTCTCTATGGAAATCCATAGCCAAACCTCCCAACTCAAGATAGATATCATTCCAGGAATTTGTTAGGACGAAACTTCTGCCATTTATTTTTAAAAAACACCTCTTAATATGGTTGGTGTGCGTGCAGCTCTATGACAGAGCACCAATTGGCGCTCCCTCTTTGGAGGATTTTCCCCCTTCGCGCTAGGGTTGAACTATGGAACCGCGCCAATGGAAAAAGAGCTATTTTTAGGGTTTTTTGCAAGGAGATGTCTTCAGGGCAATGAAATCTCATCTTCAGAGGGATGCAATGAAATTATTTTCAAGTCTTGTATCTGCTCACAGGTCACAGAATGAACCCTCCAATGTGTGGGATGGGGAATGGAAGGGACGGTGACAAATTTCTGTGTAACAGATGCCCCCTAAAGCATGAGGCCCGAGAGAGAGAGAGAGGGGTGAAATGCTTTACGAGAACATGACGACTGAAAACACTGCCATCGAAAAACCTGCGGAACGAAGTACAACTGATGTCTCAGATACATGTTATATATGCGTGGTATGGGTGCAGCCATCCATAACAGAGTATACAATAATCTAGATCCAAGGCATGGACGCAGCCATCCAGAGAGGATCGATAAATAGACTCAGGTATGGTCGCAGCCATCTAATAAGTGAGTCATGTAATAATAGTCCACAAAATCGCAGCCTGGATTCCAACAGACAAAATCCAGGGTCTTGCGCTCCATCTCGACCCAAAAAAAGTACAAGTTCAAGCATGCGAATATGTAAGCTGAAGTCGAACATGCAAGAATATCATCTGATTACCAGCCAATGATGAAATTTGTTAACAGACGTGAGAGGAACCACCAATAATGACAATGGCCCTCAAGGTACTATAGGTACAATCTACGGCATGTGAATCAATGAGCTAGCATCGAACACCCGTAGAATCATTCGATCGGAGGCCAATTATGAAAACCTCACTTCGAATGCGACGAACCTGCCATTGAGGCATGCAGGCTCCAAGGTACCATAAGGGAGTCTCTAGATCAGCTTCCTGGATAATGAGTTGAAGTCGACAGGAAGTGACCTTGATCGAAGGTGGGCCATAATGTTTCCCACATCATCGACACGAGACAGAGGAACATGATGTTTTTGTGAATCAGGATCATATGAGAATCAGAGGAAGGTTGATACTTTGCAGAGGTCAACTTCTCTTGAACATATAATGGCACAATAGTGGATTTGGCAGTATTTGACATCAATGGATCAGAGGTCATGGTGACGAGGCAACGAGCAGATGAGAGGTCAAAAGGGATTATCCAAACCCACGGAGGCAAGTGAAGAACGAGATGAGATGTCCCCAACCCGACACGAATGCAGACAAGTGCCATGTTCAAGAGTGACATACTGCCGACACGACAATGATGCTGGTTCCATTTTCCCCCACCATTTTTGGCGAGTACCCCAATTATTTTTTATAACAAGCTTGAAGGGGATAGCATATGCTTGTAATATAAGTCCGCCCTTCGGGCGAATCCATCCTAGTACATTTAACGAGCCCTAGGAAGGAGGAACTCGGAGAACGTCATTTCGACTAAATCCAATGTCATCAGGGTTTAACGAGTCCGACAAAGGAAGAAATCGACGTCTTTTCATGTTTAGAGAGTTTGAAAAGACAACAGAAAACTAAACTCCAGCAGTCCCTTTTCGTAGATAGTTCCTTGGACCCGAAAAGGTAGAAAACAATATCTGAGAAAACCTCCTAGTCGCGATAGGCTAGGGTATTCCTTTTTTGTAAATAATCCATCCCAATCCGAAAAAGGGGTAAACATATACTGGGTAGATGTCGATTCATGTCCACTTTAACAAGATCGAAATGACAAGGGCCTCGACGATCTTTTCATGTTTAGAGAGTCAGAAAAGAGCTGAAAGATGACTCCAAAGTGACTTTTTCGTGTATTTACCAAGTCCGAAAAAGTGTAAAATACAACTCGTTTCACCGTTTAAGTCGCGTAAAAGACCTGTTACTGCACAAAAAGCAAGTGTAAAATCCATTTTTGACAAAATATATTAAAATATTCAGAAAAATAACTTTCAAAACCTATTTGAGTTCAAAAAGTTATAAATATGTCAAATGGTAAAAATAAAATTACTTTTTACTTATTTACCTCACCGAAGAGCAACAGTGGTCCATTTTGTGTGCGAACTTCTGACAGCGATTGCGACCGATTCGGGCCACTATTCAGATTTCCATCAGTTCCAGGTAAGAGGCGCTTCTTTGTACTCCATTTCAATCCATTTTTCATAGATTTTTATTGTGTATTAGACTTCTTATGAGGAATTTTTGATTTTTTAGGGCTCCGCACATTAGCGCGAGTATCCGGCATGGACCCGCGCCAATGGAATTTTATTTCCAAAGGGCCCGCGCCAGTGACGCAATCTAATTTTCCGCTCGAAATTTCCACATAATGAATGAATTGAAAGAATTTTCAAGGATATCAGAGGTCTAATTGAAGTTTTTTTACCATGTGGATGCAGGCAACCGATCAAAATGGTCATTGAGTGGAAAGAGAGGGAGCACAGTGAAGAGGATGAACAAGCCATGGAGAATGAAACTTGCATGAATGCCCTCAAGAACTGTGGGCTTAAAAAGTTCTTCCTAACACCTTGCTTACGAGCTCAGCCTGAGCTCTTACAGTACCTGATCAACATATGGGATGAACATGAACAAGTGTCCAAGTTGCGGGACCAAGTATTAGAATTGGAGGTCTCTGATGTATATTTCATAACCGGATTATCGCACAGAGGTCCGGTGCCCATATTGATAGGGAGCAGACCATCTGGTGAGAAGATGGAGCAAGTGATGGCACGAGTGTGCCGAGGGGCACGACTGGGATCAGGAAGTGGAAAGGTGGACATCCATACTATTCCTGATCTAGCACTCAGAGTAGTGCTTCATACCATCACGCGGGCTGCAGGATCGCAGGCACCGCATGAGGCAACAAAGGCCCAACTCTTACTGGCCTCAGAGTGCATGAGTCCCCTATTGTTTGACTGGGCTAAAGCTGTGACAATAAATATCAAGAGACAACTCACGAAGTGCAAGCAGGCCAAACTGAAACAGTTTGGCTACGGTTCCATCCTGGTATCGTTCATTCTGGAACGATTACCAATCTTCTAGGGCCAAGGGGCCATAGTAGCTGAGCCGATTTCACTGGAGACCCAGATCTCCCACTACCGGAGGGAGATGATTGGGACGAAGAGCTTGGTATGATCTCTTCTCTTTTTGATTTTTTATGTTTTATGATTTTTTTTTGTTAATACATGTCCGTCTTGACACATTCATATGTATGCAGACGTGGGCCCAGAGAGACCAGCCGGTATGTCTCCTATCGCGCGGAGGACTCTTCCCGCACCTGATCCTCAAGCAGAGGGTGCAGAGGGGAGGGGGAGTTGATCCAGAATCTCGAGGGTATCGCCCGAGGGATCCCAGACTACGCCCGGCTGGCGGATGTACCGATGGCATACCAGAGACACACGGTGGGAGTGCCCAGTCGCCTCCACCGAATTTTGAGACGCTTAGTGCGTGCAGTCACTTGTTATCATGAGCACCATGCAGATTAGACTCCTAGGGTTTTTATCATGCATATTTTTTGAGAGACATGTAGTCTCCAGATGTATTAAGATGAACATGTATATTTTGATTTGATGCGACGCACACTATGTAAACATTTCGATATCTATATATATACATATATATTTCTGGATGGATCTTTCTTTTCATGTGATGTTGTTTTACAAATTGCGCAAATGTCTATCTAACACCAAATTAGCTACTGCATCTGTTAATGTATTCATATGCCTGGGTATATGTTGATATGTAATATAGTCAAAATTTCTTTCCAGTAAACGAATACGCAGATACAGACGTAAAATGGATGGGTTTCTTACTGAATAGTGTCCGTTCAGTTGTGATACTACAAGTTGCAATTCTAGATACACGAGCAATTCAGGGATACCGAGGTTTATAGCCTCGGTTAATAATTATAACACAACACTATATTCCACGATGTTATTTGTAGTACGTCCCAGACACACACCTTGCAGGTTGACCAACTCACCAGCAGGATCGTAGATTACCCAGACCACCGAAGATAGATTCCTGGTACTGCGGGAGGCACCATCCGTGAAACCAACAAACAGATTGATGGACATCTGCACAATCAGGAAGACCTGATCAGCAGAAAGATGTTTACATCGCAAACCACACCACACATGCACACAAATGAAAAGCACACACCTATGTACACACATTACACCAAAAATCACTTCAGGCATAGTATTTTTTGAGGTACAGCCCATTTATGGGCTGCGCCAGTGGAACTCCTTCATAATCTATAAGCTCATAAGCCCCATTCTTCAAAACGCGTTTTACTATGTAGGGCCCATGCTACATAGGTTGGAACTTACCGGCCCCAAGCTTGTCACGCACTTGATCGTATAGGAGGACAAGGTCTCCTTCGATAAAGGAACGCGGAGAAATTGATTGATCAAAGTGAGCTTTGACCCGCTTCTTTTGTGCTTCAATGACTAAAGCAGCTAAATGGCGGATTTCATTTAACTGTTCCAGATGGAAAAGATGCTCTTCCTTAGCAGAAGTATCGGGTAGAAGTTCCACAGCTAATTTCAAAGAAGGAATCTCGCATTCAACTGGAAGAGTTGGTTCCAGACCGTACACCAATTGAAATGGTGTGAATCCAATTGCACTCTTTGCAGACGTCCAGTATGCCCATAGAGCTGAGAACAGTTGGAGGTGCCAATTGGATTTGTGAATACCAACTATTCGTTGAAGCATAATGACCAAAACCTTGTTCACTGCTTCAACCTGGCCATTTTCCTGAGGGTAATATGGCATTGAGCTATCGTGGCGTAAGCCCAACCTTGAAGTCAGCTCGGCCATCATATAATCTTGGAAATGAGTACCATGGTCAATAATGATGGCTTGAGGGACCCTGAAACGTGCAATGATGTGGTTGAAGATGAACTGAACAGCCATCTTACCGTCGGCAGCAAGTGTAGGCATCACTTCGGCCCACTTAGTGAAGTAGTCGACAGCGACGATTATATACGCATGCCCCCCGGCCGAATGAGGGTTACACATCATAAATTCCATGCCCCATTTTGCAAAAGGGCCGATGGTAATAACAGGATGCAAAGGGAGAGGCGGTGTGCACATCTTGTGCTGAAACACCTGGCACGCGTGACATTTACGGACTGCGACGATACAGTCTTTGAATATTGATGGCCAGAAGTAACCTGCTCGCAGAATTTTCTGGGCAATGGCATATCTGGACATATGTCCACCACAGGCGCCACTGTGGTAGTCATTTAGGACTCTTTCAGCCTCTTCCAAGGTTAGGCACCGTCGGAGCACCGAATCTACTCCAACGCGGTATAAGGTATCTCCTACGATGCGGTAGGGTTGAGACTGATGCCGAATCCGTCGTCGGGCATCTTTAGTCAACTCGGACCGAAATGTGGAGGTATGAAGATACACGATTATGTCACCATACCAAGGGTCACGAGTACTGATGAGGAAAATATTTTTGTCCGGGATATGATCCTCGGAGTGTGAAGGAGTGGAGTCTGTCGGGAGTGAGCATATAAGATCCGAGAAAACAAGTGATTTGGTTGACTTAGCAGTAGTGAACTCTAAGTCAAACTCATACAGGATAACGATCTATTTGGAGTATTTTCCCCCCAGTAATTGTCGAGAAAGAATATATGTCATGGGGTTGCAATCCGAAATCACTGTTATCGTACACAACAGGATGTAGTGGCGAAAACGCTGCACAGCGTGTACTGCATCTAACGCCAACTTCTCGACATGAGCATAACGCGTTTCTATGTCGAGAAGGTTCCATGATAGATAATAAACAACATGTTCATTACCATCATCGTCATCCTGCACCAGAACCATAGCTATGATGCTAAACGCGACAGCGAGATACAAAGTGAAATCACGGTGATAGTTAGGAGGACGAAGCAAAGGAGCATTAACAAGTAATGTCTTGAGCTTCTCAAAGGATTGTTGAGAAATTTTTTCCCAACGAAAGGGAATGTTCTGCTTTAATAAGCACGTGAATCCTTTAGCCACCTCCATGTAGTTCAGGATAAAGTGTCGAAGGAAGTTTTCTTTTCCTTGCAGACTCTGCAACTGATATAATGAGGAGGTTGATGGGAGATTGATGATAGCCTCGAATTTTAAAGGGTCAAGGCGAATTTTGTCTTTGGAGACTATGAATCCCAAAAGACGGCCAGAATCCACGCAAAAGATGCATTTACGAGGATTAAGCCTAATATTGTAGCGTCTACAGCGAAGGAAAATCTAGCGGAGGTGTTCAGGGTGGTCCTCTCGCCTAACTGAGTGAGCTGGCAAGTCATCCAGATAAGGCTGAATGATATGGCGTATGTCATGGAAAGTGTAAGATATCGCACGCTAGAAAGTGGCTCCAGCGTTCTTCAAGCCGACCGAGAGATTTTTATAGGTGAAAGTACCCCACAAACAGATGAATGTAGTCTTGTGTTTATCAGCAGGTAGAATGTTTATCTGATTGTACCCGGAAAAGCCATCCATCAAGGAATAAATCTCACTTCTGGCACATTCGTTGATGATTTGGTCTGTGAACGGAGTGGGATAGTTATCCTTCGGACAGGCGCGATTAATGTTGCGGTAGTCAACACAGACCCTAATAGTACCCTGCTTTTTATCGACAGGGATGATGTTGGAAACCCATTCTGTGAGGGGGATGGGATAAATAAAGCCCGTGTTTAGAAGTTTTTCAACTTCTGCCTTAATTGCAGCGGCTTTACGAGGATGCATTGGGCATAAGCGTTGGCGCACGGGCTTCACACCAGGGTAGGTGGGAATCTCATGCACTACGATACTAGGATCAATCCCTGGCATTTCCTCGTAGGACCAGGCGAACACATCTCTGAATTCTTTTAAAAAATCAGTATAGACTTGTATGTCATCAGGAGAACAAGTCACTTCCACGTGTATATTCTCAACAATCCTCGGTTTAACGGAGATGTTGATCGGGATGGTTTGAGTGATATTACTCAGGTTTCCCTCCGAAAGAACCTCGTGCGTCAAGATTGGCGTTTGGAGAGGAGTAGGAACCTGAGATGCATAACGCTCTAGACAATATGACATTGCCCCCAAGCTAGGCATGAAAGAGGAACGATGATGTCCATCACCCCAAGGCAGCTCCTCGAGAGACATAGTTTCAATGATGGCTTCATCAGAAGGTAAAGTCTCTTTAAGAGGATCTGACGAGTCAGCCTCGCCAAGCCAGGGGGATTGAGAATAGATGTATAAATCCATGCTCGAAGGAGCATGCTGAGGCAGGGGAGGATCAAATGCAGCAACGATTTCACAGTGGCTAATCTCTACTGGAGTTAAGGGCATTGATTCTCCAAACTCAAACACCTGCTCAGGTGTGGGGATGAGCCAGGGGTCATTAGTCCTGGAGATCATGTTAACTTGAGCGGTGTGCGGTGGCGGTGCGGGAAAAATACCCATGAGGACGGGGTCTTTGAAGAGACCGGGCCCTACACTATCAGGGGGATTTGGGATCTGATCCACGTACGAAATGTTGTGCTTGGAGGTGGAGGTGAAGAATGACAATTGATCCACCGTAACGATTTTTCCCTCGTGAGGGAACTTAAGAAGTCGAAAGAC
This sequence comes from Pinus albicaulis, assembly GCA_034641835.2. NCBI lineage: Eukaryota > Viridiplantae > Streptophyta > Pinopsida > Pinales > Pinaceae > Pinus > Pinus albicaulis. The sequence goes on from CM076576.1 coordinate 551,160,667, forward strand.
GGTGGATGGTACGCATAGCATGGCATGAGTCCAGCTACGGCCGAGAAGTATATTGTAGTTGAGCTTGGCGTCAACCACTTCTACTTCTACATTGACAGTCTTCCCTTGTAAAGTGATTGCTAAACTCTCGAGAACACCCAGGGGTTTGTATTCTTGACCATCGAATGCCTCTAGGGCATTAGGAGACGATGAAAGGGCTGGAGAGCCAATGGCCTTCCAGCAAGTGGACGACATGACATAGGTAGAGGCACCTTCATCCAAAATGGCCCTATGGATGTTAAGACCATTGATCCCGACTTGAATAACAAGAGCGATCTGATGTGGAAGTCGAGGGGTGAAATTCTCTAAATCGAAGGTGAGAAGACTCGAATCGGTGGGATTAATGCCACTAATTGCAGACAAAAAAGCCTTCCGTTGCAAAGGAAAACTTTGAAGAACTTATAGTGCAGACATAGCAGAAGGTGCCTGTGCCAAATCCTCAACAATACTATAGTGCTGAGCGGCACGGGCATTCGGATTATAAGAAGATCTTCGTAAAACACCTTTAGAAGGTGGCTTCACAATAGGTTCAGGAGTAGGCTTCTCGATTTCCAACGAATAGGAGACAGGCGGGGGAGGTGGTCCATCCACAACTGCCTTCCCCGGTCCCTACTGTGATTCGTTGTAATCCTTCGAACGTGTAGCGATAGAGATAGGTGCAGCACGATTCATCATAAAAACCTGGGACCCAAATGGTGCAGATGGTGAAGGCTGTTCAACCATCTGGGTCTGTTGAGACGGGAATGGTTCTTTAAGAACTACCAGAGTCCCTTTGGAGCCTTTTAGAAGTTGAGTAACTTCAGATCTTCGTGGACAATCCTTGGTATAATGGTCTCCTTCACAAATGAGGCAGGGATACTTTGGTTTTCGTTGAGAACCATCCTCAGTGCAAGGTTTGGATTTGGGCTTTGGGGCGTCGGATTTATATTTACCTTTTCCCTTATTTTTCCCCTTGGAGGTTTTCTCTGTAGGATTGGCCTGAATCTTGTAGGAGGTGTATCCCAGCTTCATAAGGAATTGAAATCTTGGAAGATGCCACGGGATAACTCGATGTACCACTTAGCAGCATCTCCAGTCAAAGTGCACTGGAAGAGGTGCAGACGAATTGAATCATCGACCCAAGAGTTAGACGAACACCAAAGATGATACGTCATCACATGCGCTTGGGGGTCCTCCCTAGCTTTACCCTCAAAATTGGGGCAATCACCTGGTATCTTGGTGGGAACTGGAGGCCAATAAGGATTATGAAAAATCAGATCATTGGTCAATTTTGAAACATCCAGCAACTCCAAGGTGGCTAGGAATGGCACTGGCGGATTGACCGGCATGCAAGGCTCGGGATGAGGACCGGTACCTGTACTCCACGCTGGTTGGGAATATCCTTGCCCCCATGGGTTCTGTCTCATAGGATTCTGACTGTAGGGGGTGTAGGTAATATAACCAGACTGATTTGGCTGCTGGTAACCAGTGTGCGGGGCTTGATAACTAGAGTACGGACCCTGATTATATGTCGGCCCAGTGTAAGCAACATTTGGATTTGACTGCTGAGTATAGGTAGAACCGGGTTGACGAGGATAATACTGAGAGCCTCGTGGCTGGTTATAATTCGGTTGAGATTGACCATGAGGATAATAACCGCCCTGAGGATGAGTAGGTTGTTGATAGGTGGAACCCTGCGGAGCCTGATAACTAGGGCATAGTTGTTGATTTGGCTGTGGCATCGAATAAATCGGCTGTTAGGCAGGGTTAATGGAATGAGCGGACTTCCCTGAGTGAACAGGTTGACCTAGCTGAGCGGGCTACCCTGAGTGAACAGGTTGACCCGGATAAGCGACCTGCCCTGAGTGAACAGGTTGACCGAGATAGAGAGGCTGCGCCAGTTGCGCAGGTTGACCTGGCTGTAAAGGAGCCCCAGGTTGTGCTGGATGGGCCGGTTGGCCTGGAGGCGGAACACCAGGTTGTACTGGATGGGCCGGTTGGCCTGGTGGAGGAATAGAGCCAAGTGGTTCCTGGTAACCGGTTTGACCTAGAGCAGGACCATAGGATGGTCCCGGCTGATATGAAATGTTGGAAACAATAGGATACTGCGGCTGCATAGGTTGAGAAGGCTGGATTTTCCCCCCAGGACCATAGACCGGTCCCGGTTGGTACCCCGGCTGAGGCTGCACAGGTTGACCAGAAGGTTGTAATACTGTCCTTACGGACCGTACGATGGCCCTTGCTGGCCCGCGGGATAGCCTTGCACGGGTTGCCCCTGTGGGTCATAAGGATAGCTAGGTTGGCCCGAAGGTTGGCCTTGGAAATGTTTCCCTTGTGGGTTATAAGCCTGGTTATAAGGTAAACCTTGAGCATGGAAGTGAGCCTCAGGAGCGGGTAGACGTAAAATGTCCCTGTGCTCATCATACTGACCTGGAAAAGCATACACGGGTGTACCATCCTGTGCATAGTGCGAAAAATAAGAGCAGTTGGGATCTTGGGAGGATGGTCCAACCTCGGGGTTCGGCTATTCTAGGGACAACCGATACTCCTCCAGAGAGATGTTCTCTGGCATAACAGTCGCTAAATAAACGTCTTCAGGAGGCGGCATAGCCCTCGCGGAGGGTGCCGTGACAGCGGGTGCAGATGTGGCCACACAGACAGTGGGTCGAACGGGTACAGAAGTGACGGGTGTCTGAGGAGACACCCTCGGTGAAGGAGCAACGGGCCTCGGCGAAGAAGCTGACACTCCCATAGAGGCTGCGGCGAAAATGATCTGACCCAAGGACCTGTACCCTGGTGGTAACAAGGGACTAGATGACAGAGCAACTAGTTTAGAGTTGTCTCCTGGAAATAATCTTCGTGGGAAGAGCTGATAGTCTTCACCAGACATTGGGATTTCCTCACCAGAATCACTCATGTTTGAGCCTACCGCTAGATCTTGCAATAGACGGCGAGGACTAGGAGGAAAGACAACAGCTATAAAAGGCGAACTCGATGTAAGAGAAAGGAAATAAGATCCTAATCTCAATTCAGACCAAGGGTCAGAAAAGGGCCAATTGAACTCAACTGGTACCCCAAAGGGTTGCTCAGAAAGAACCGGTCCCCCGTCAGGAAACTCGGAAAAAATGGGCTGCTGCAGTTCAGCAGAGGATTGTGAAACCTCTGATGAATCGTCCGTATAAGTACTACCAATAGACGAAACTGAAGGTTCCGCCTCTGTGGCATAAACAACAAGAGAAAAAGATCAAACACACACACGGGCTGAAAAAGAGTCAAGACACATAGTCAAACGGTCAACAAGCAAAATCTAACAGGGCATGTGATCGTGGGTGATTAATTTTTACCAAATTGAAAAATAAGAAACTTCACCGTTTCATGTTTTAAGAGTCAAGAAACGGTCAAAAATGTGACTCTATCTCTTTTAGATTTGACACAAGCGTGAAAGGACAAGCGCTTGGTGATCCTTTCAAATTTTGGGAGTCAGAAAAGACCAAATGACTACTTAGGAATACTAGGCAAAAGGGTGTACCAAATAACCGTGAACTGCAATATACACCTTGGTTTCAATAATGAAAGAGAAATCAACCAAGGACATTCCGTACATGCAGGCAATCTCCCCGAATGCTGTGTCCGGTGTATCACGGGTATAGGGCGGCAGACTCGGCTTCCTGTGCATAAAGGATTGAAACCTAGTGGGGTCTCCCTTTATATACGCGACGGTACAGGGAGCACAAGTCCGTACTAGCGCTATCTAAAGCCAAGAGGCGAACGATAGCTACTAGGTTTTAAGACGCCGGAACACGTCTCTAGCCTAGAACTCTAAATGTGTTTCGTTAGATTTCAATGTTGCCTTAGTGTAAATTGAGTAAATTTTAAAGTTTATCTTCAATTACGTTTTAGTTTTCAGGCCCTAATGAATGTGCTGTCTCAAAAATATCCTAAATTCAAAACTACATGCCACAGTATATCATTTCGTTCGACGAAAGCTAGCTACCGAAGAGTTAAGAGATTTTTACACAAACAAAATGATCAGAAGACAATCAGTGATATCTCTAATGCAGCTAATGAAACTAAAAAAATTTCTTTCAAAGTCACTAATTACTAATAACATGGAAAAGATTTTAATTTTCACTAATCCACCAAAAGCAAAAGAGATTTTTTTTATTTTCAATGTTTGATATCTAGATGCACTAAACAAACCGAAAACAAATGAGAAGCAATTTGAGAAATGATAATAAGAGAGAAAAAACAAGCAAATTTCACTCAATGGCACAAACAATCAGATCTCAAATCGACCAAAAGTCTCTCAAAACCAAGAAAAGTCCCAAAGACACTAATGAGCCATGTAATCTAGGCCCAAAATGAAGCAAAGCGAAATTCGAATGAAAACGAAATCGGTCACTCAAAAAATGCAATAAAATGATAGACAACTGTCAAATGAATGCAAGGAAGCAATCCCAAAATCGACTGAATGAACTAGAACCAAAAACTCCCAAGGGAGGCTCGAATCACAAAAGCACCTAGATGCCTTAGGGATTGAATGCAAAATCGAAATAAATAGGCAAACAACCAAAGGGTGGAGGTTACAATCAGTCAGACTAGGCTCTAGTTCACTCAAACAGCCGAAAAAAAAAGATCAAAATCACAAGTCAGTCCCAGAAAGCATGAAACACAACAAACCCTATTAGCTCACAGGATTGGCGTGATTGTGAGCTTGAAATTAGCGCCAGAAAGGCAATGGAGTGGGTGATACACAGGCAACCTGCACCAATGGGCGTGACTGTCACACTGAAAGCGCGCCAGCCGAGTTTACTATGGAAAAATGAAAAAAAAGCAATCTCAGACACAAAAAAATGATGACAAGGCTAAAACAAAGCCAAAAAAATAGGAAAAACCAGTCCAAAGAGCTGATCGAGCAAGCAAGGCCAAGAAGTTGACCAAAAAGAGAAGACAATACTCCAAGTTGTTCAGTCCGTAAATTAAACCGGAGATTGACTGAAGCAGCGTTGATCTACTCCGCTAATGCAGAGAAAAAGCATTTCGAAGGCTATCTGGCTGTGCTTCAGACTCCGTCTATAGCTTACAAATCAAACAACAAGCTAATTCCCCAACGGAGTCGCCAAATTGTTGAGGAGGTAAATCCCCTCTGCGGACAGAGGCGATCCCTACTAGCCCAGATCGGGTCTAGCAACAATCAAACACGTTACAGTGTAGGTTCCTAATTGCAAATAAACTGACTTGTGATGAAGGCTTACTTGGAATCCAACGCTGTCGTTTGCAGAAAAAGTGGTGCTCCCGTTCCTTTGCCCTGGCAGATCACAATCCTCACGATCTCTGTGATTGGACACCTGCACATGCAAGAAACAACACAAACACGAGCATAAAATCCAGCATATACAACTATATGTCAGTCGAAGAGGACATAACTCATGAACATAATCAAGAACAAGAGTGGAACCATAACCAATAGTCTCTATCATTAATCACCAAAAGAAGAATAAAACGATGGCTTTATGTGGCAAAGACTCTCCTCTTTGGCGGGTCGTCAAGAAACATGTCTTGATAAAGTCTGTCAAGGATGGACAAGCCTCTCTCTCCGAATACTTGAAAATAGTCTCCTTGCTTGGATTTGGCTTTAAGGGAATCAAGAAGGCTCTTTTACAAGATAAGGATGGAAAGTTTTGGGAACTAGCTTGCAAAGGAGATGAGCAAGCTTTTATAGATGGAGGAAAGGAGCTGGGATCCTATAATTATGGGATTGGCCCTATCATCAAGGAAGTTTCCATGAGAGGTGGAAAACCACTTCCTCTCTATGGAAATCCGTAGCCAAACCTCCCAACTCCAGATAGATATCAGTCCAGGAATTTGTTAGGACGAAACTTTCGCCATTTATTTTTAGAAAACACCTCTTAATATGGTTGGCGTGTACTCTCTATGACAGAAAGAACTCAATTGGCGCGCCCTCTTTGGAGGATTGTCCCTCTTGGCGCGAGGGCTGAAATATGGAACCACGCCAATGGAAAAAGAGCTATTTTTAGGGTTTTTTGCAGGGAGATGTCTTCAAGGCAATGCAAGCTCATCTTCAGAGGGATGCAATGAAAGTATTTTCAAGTCTTGTCTCTGCTCACAGGTCACGGAATGAACCCTCCAATGTGCGAGATGGGGAATGGTAGGGACAGTGACAAATTGTTGTGTAACACTCATGTACCTCTGATGTTATGCATCAAAGAGATCTAGTCACTCGATTTCAATGCAATGAAGATACTTCATGTAATCGGTTCTTCTAGTTCTCGAATTCTTCATTAGATTTTGAGAAGCAAGATATTTCCTTTTCCCAATTAAGCCTTCCATTCGCTGTTGGAATGATGAAATCTTAGTCGGACAAAGTCATCTTATAGATATGGTCAATATCATCACCAGGGCACATAGGCTCTATGTATCTGTCTCCTTCTGCAAGATGTAGGGGAATTATGACTCTCATTCCATTATTTTCAAACTTCATTCTTCTCCTCTTCAGGTTTATGATACCATCCATATCAATAGCCCAATCCAATCCCAACAGTGTAGGATACAGATTAGTATCATCCAAAATTTGTATAAATTTGAAATCTACATGTACCTTAACACCTTCAATACTGACTACGACTTGTGACAACCTTTCTAATGGAATGATTTTCTATTGGTTTTCCATGCGCAATTGAATGGTAGACCATTCCAGCTTGGTTTCTCCCATGCGCTTCCAAGTTTTCTTAGGTAATACATTTGCATCGCACCCCAAATCTAAAATAACCCGATCCATCTCATAAGTAGTGATCTAAGCAGTCATATTCATTTTTCACCCTATTCTCTTCTTATTATTATAGATTTTTTTCACAAATTCCTATTCTATTGGAGGCCATTCCTTTTCTGCGTAGTTATCTATCAATGCTTGAAGGTTTTCCACACCCTTTTTGTTGTGCAATAACTTAATGCAAGATTGTAAAAATAGCTTGATTTCATCATCTACTCCTGCCTCCTTCATGGGTCTACCTAATGTCAAGGTGCTTCCCTCTGCAAACCCATTTTTCTCTTCAACAAAAGTCTCCTTTGCGCACTGAAAATTAAATCCATGCTTGTTCTCAGGTGCCTTATGAATCTGAAGGTCAGTATCCAGCTTTTCTCCCTCATCCTCATTAATGGTTGCACCACTCCTAGTGACCACATTTATGATAGGAACTTCCTCGCGGGTTTTTGCTCTGATCATCTAAATATTCTCAGAGTCTGCGTCTTTTTCTTCTGCATCCTAGCAATTAAAACTGGACAATATTCTATTACATGGTCAAAATTTCTACAATACCTGCGTGATTGTATCACCAGATTTGGACAGTCGTGCACATAGTGACCAAAATATCCGCAGTTGTAGAAAATAACCCGCTCTCTTCCTCGGCCAACTGATGCACCTCCTCTTCCTCTTCCTTTGTTCTGAAATATAGCAAGCCTAGACAGGGATGTTGGTGTGGTAGGTTTGACCTGCATTCTATATATTTTAACTTTTTCCTACATCATGTCAAAAGTTCGACAGTGTTTTTCATCATGTCCTAGTGATGAGCAGTATCTACAAAACAATTGATTAAGCTCAAGCGTATATTTTTTGACTCTTGGACATAAATATGTTGCATGATGACCCATAACTTGACAGATCATGCACGATACTAGAGGTATCCCACCCAACCCTGCTACGCTCTTTAGCGGGCTTTGTCCTCGAGCGTTCAGATAATCATTAAAGATGGGACATTGATCCTTATGATTCGCAAAATCTTTGCATCCTATCAACCAGTGCTATAGGGTAAAATTCTTGGGCTGTTGGTTTTCTAATATCCCTCTAAGGGATTTTCGGTGCCCGAGGCAGACAGTAAGATTAGCTGTATAGTTCACAAAGAAGGCATATACATGTTCATATCAACTTAAACAACTTGATGGAATAAGATGGAAGATTACCTCTTTAATGATTTTTAAGTCTTTTGGAGAGTGCTAAGCAGCGAAGTAGGGATTCTTCTCCACCAGTGCCAAATATCGACCCTGTAATCAATCAAAGCACCCGTGTAATCTCTACCGCAACATCCATTTCCTCTCAAATAAGTTAATATATGATAAACATTTAAACAATGCACATCTAAGTCATTCATCTCATGCTATATAAGTGATTGAAGAATAATGACAATATTAATGCATAGAATGAACAAAACAGATACAGTTATATTAATTTATAAAAAGGAGGATTACAACCGTCGGTTGTACCAAGCCCTCCTCATCCTTCCAATCTCTCTATCTCTCAATGTGGTGATGTATTGATCAACAAGTTATCAATTAAGATTTTTGACTTTTTACCTTCACACTACAACAATAATGCTCTACTTCACATGTATTCAAAACTTTGACAATCCTTCGACCTTGAACCAAAAGCGTTCAGCTCCATTTTATAGGAGATGGACAGAGAAATCATTGCCTTTCTCCTTCCACCAGTTCTAAATAGAAAAAACCAAGATGTTTCCTCAACTTCCCATGCTTTTGCCTTCCTTGAGAGTTCTTTTTTTTTTGGCATGTCCCAATAAGATATTAGTGCTTCGTAGTTTCTATTTTGTACTGACTCTCTTGTTAGAAAAAGATGGAAATTCAAATCATTCTCCATGGGTTTTTCCTATTTCAAACTCAAAACATGGGTAACGTTGCCCTCTAGTGTAAACAGAGCATTTCCCTAGCCACTAACATGGCCTATTCATTGATAAGGTGCGTTATAACACTCTTGTGGTGTTATATGGGTGTGTTACCTTGGCAGAAGTATGTTTAGTTTAGGTCTTTGTATTCCATCAATATTTATCTTCTCCTTTGAGCTGATGGGGAGGTTTTTTGACCTATAATATATTCCCCCTAAAGTGTGAGGTCAGAGATGAAGACAATGGCCGAAATACTTTATAATGTGTGTAGTAGAGATAAAGAGATTGAAAGACTGAGGAAAACCTGCAACAACAACATAAGTCAGAAAATATATTTTCTGCCTTGAGTCGGGCATTCCCATGCTTAGTAGCTTAATCAACGTGATTTCTCTAGAACAGAGATATGAAGAATCTGTCCACCGATAAGCACAATGTGGAAGTGTCTATCATAACACGATCAGGATGAAGAAGTTGTCTCCATAAACAATATCGCAACTTGGGGAAGGGAACATAGCTTTAATGATGTAACCTTTTCCCCAAGGTCTTGATAGCCGCTTCACTTAAACTGCATATTTCTCAACATGTGAATGAAGGAGCTGTCGTCGAACATGTGAGAAATCATCTGATTACTAGTCAATAATGAAAAATGTTAACAAACGTGAAGGTGGCCACCGATAATGATGATGGTCCCTAAGATGCACAGTACAATCTAGCGAGTGTGAATAAAAAGAGTTGAAGTCGAACACTCGTAGAATCATTCGATCAGGAACCAATGATGAAGACTCCTAATCAAACACAATACTACCTGCCACTGATGTCTGCAAGTATCCGGGTACTGATGGGTTTCTGGATCAACTTCCTAGATAAGATGTTGAAGTCAATAGGAAGATATCTATTGAAAGGTAGGCACTGAGGCGTCCTACATCAGTAAAAATGAAACAGAAACCAAATGATTTTTTTTTTATGGAGATAATGAAGAGCAGATCAAGATGTCTGACAACAAATAATTTCTGGCATAATGAGCGGTTTGGCTCATAAGAGGAGCAGTAGATAGTGAGATTTTCTTGAACAATAGAAGGCACTGTAACAGGGTACTAGGTAGCTGAGGGTTAATGAACACCGATTTTGTTAGGATTTTATCGGTTTAGGAACACTGGGAGATGAAGGTTAATACTCATAGATGGTAGGGTTCGGCTAACTGCAAAATAGTTTTCTAGGAAGTGCCATGTTCAAGATTTTTGCTGCCAAATTGACCTTTCTGAAATGTAACAAAGGTAGTATTCGTTTTGCCCAAAATTTTCCCCGTCTGATTAGGTTTAACGAGTCCAGACGAGTAAACTTGGTGAATTTTTCATATTTAGAGAGTCTGAAAAATGTTGTAAAAGACAACTCTGTTCCCCATATGATTAGGTTTAATGAGTCCAGACGAGTAAACTCGGTGAATTTTTCATATTTATAGAGTCTGAAAAATGTCATAAAAGACAACTTGATTGGGGTACCTTTGTCATGTCTTGATAACCGGGCACGACAAAGGGAGAATAGTAAACCCGAAATGGTTCATTTTCCGTGAGTTAGTCCATCGAAGCTGGAAAAGTGAGAAATCTATATTCGATGGATGTCTACCTCATTTTGTTATGAGTACAAGGAGACGAAGTAAACTTAGTACTCTTTGTGAAATTTTAATGAGTCCAACAAAGAAAAACTCGGTGCTCTCCGTGAAATTTTAACGAGTCACGTGGAGAAAACTCGGTCACTTTTTCGATTTAAAGAGATTTGAAAAAGAGGGAAAAGAATGGCTCCTTACTCTCTGTTGTGGTAGTTTAGCGATCCCGACAAAGGAAACTCGGGGTTTTTTCAGTTTTGTGACCGAGAAAAAGGTCCCTCAAAAGAAATATCAGTGCTTCTTCATATGAGTTTTGACGAGTTTGAAGAAGAGAACTCCAGGTTTTTCAGATTACAAGCAAGAAAAAGACCATAAAAAGAATGCTTGAAATCGACTTCATATAGTGTTAATGAGTCCGAAGAAGAGAACTTGAGGTTTTTCGGATTAACAAGCAAGAAAAATATCGTAAAAAGAATGCTCAGAATTAGGGTCAAAACATGGTTCTTTCTACATATAGATCTTGATCACTCATCAGAACATCAGTAAGTAATCTCAATAGTTGCAACACATATGTAGCAAGAATTCACGACTTTTTTCCAACTAGGTAAGAGAGTCATACCCCAGAAAGACACGATCAATGTATCCTAGGAAGTACTTTGTTTTTGTCTTTTAATGTTTATGAATTTTTTTTGTTGAAATAGGGTGAAAATTATGTTTTGACATGAAGCTTGTTTGCTTGACACAGATGTGGCACCTGTCCGCCCAGTTGGGGCCCCTCGCTATGCACGGTGAGGACTACATCTACCCAGGGCTGGCGCACCAGCTAAGGATGTGGAAGCCGCCGGGGATGATGATTCCCAGATCTTACATGAACTCTCCAGAAACCTAGAGGGTTTTAGTATGGGTATACCACCCCTTCCTATGCGGGAGGTTCCAGTTCGTTTGCAGCGACATATCGTAGATGTGCTGGAGAGATACCTGGTGCCTCTGAGGAGGATAGCCAGAGCAGTTGTATGTTATCATGAGCATCAGGCCTAGCTGGTGGAGCAGATGTATAAGTATCATAGCGTGGCTTTAGTATAGCCAAATTTTTTGTAAAACACCCAAGTTTTAGAAATTTTTTTGATGTAACTATTGTACTGGACACGACATATATATATACATACTTTTTAGTGATTTTGTGTTTTTTAATTTTTTATGTATTTACAATGGGATAAAAAATATATATACTCATGAGTAAATCTTTTATAACAAATGTGACAAATTCCAATCTAACACATAGTTTTCCAAAGAATTGGCTAATGCATTAAATTCTCTAGGAACGTGCTCAAATGTGATTTTTTGAAATTGACTTTCTAAAAGTTGCACCCTTAATAAATAACGTAACAAGACTGGATAATGGACATGGTAATGATTGTTTAACTGCATAATGACGAGTTGGGAATCTAACCTGGCCACTAAATTGGAGATGTCATGAGACACCGCCTCTGTCAGGAGTTGGATCACTGACATGTACTCGGAAACGTTATTGGTGGCGCTACCTAGGAAAATTCTCCCAAAACCAAGAAGTTCTGACTCAGGAGTGTAGAGAACCCAAGCAGCTGAAGCAATGTGTCTAGTGTGACAACTAGCACCATCCGCGTATCCGACATATGATAAGGAGGATGACGACATCTGTGTGAAGGAAAAATATTGTAGATGAGAAAAACACCTTGAAAACCAAAAAATATCCAAAGACATCAAAACAATAGGAAAAAATTATATACATAAAATTACAAAGCATACGCCTAGTGCGAAACTAGGCAAAATACTTCTTTAGATAGAGCTCGTTGCGGGGCTCCGCGAGCAGAATTCCATTACAGTCCTGAAGTTCGTAAGCCCCTTTTGAGAGGACTTTAGTAATGATGTAAGGACCAAGCCATAATGGTTGAAGTTCTCCTGCCCCCAAGAGGTCATGTTTCTAATCATAAAGTAGAACGAGATCACCCTCTTGGAAAGAACGAGGCTTGACAGATTTGTTGTATTGAGCTTTGACTTGGCATTGGTGATCTTTGAGTGCTAGTGTAGCATCTCGACGAGTTTTTTCCAAATGATCGAGTGAGAGAAAGCACTCTTCTATGGTGGTGGTGCCAGGCAGGAGTTCCACAGCGAGTTTGAGTGATGGAATTTCACACTTGATTGGAAGTACTGCCTCCAGGCCGAATGAAAGTTGAAATGGCATGAATCCTGTGGTAGTTTTGACTGACGTTCGGTATGCCCATAACGTAGAATACAACTTCTGATGCCATGTGGTTTTATGGTTTCCGACCAATCGACGAATCATAGTTTTGAGGACGCCATTTATGGCTTCGACTTGACCATTAGCTTGAGGATAGTAAGACAAAGATTGATCTTGATGAAAACCTAGCATGGATGTTAATTCAGTCATCATATGATTCTAAAAGTGGGATCCATGATCTGTGACAATAGATAGGGGTATATCGAACCGACAGATTACCTGATTGAACAGGAAGAGAGCGGCGGTTTCTCCATTGGCCTTAAAAGTGGGAATGGCTTCCGCCCATTTCCTAAAATAGTCAACTACAACCATGATGTAGTTGTGTCCATTTTCTGAAGTGGGAGTGCAGGTGACGAAGTCAATTCCCCATTTAGCGAAAGAACCAATGGAGATAACCGGATGAAGGGGGGCAGGATGAGCACGCATTTTCTTCATGAAAATTTGACATGGATGGTACTTTTGGGCTGCTGCAATGTAGTCTTTAAACAAAGTGGGCCAATAATAACCTATGCGTAGGATTTTTTGGGCAGTAGCTATGCCTGAAAGATGACCACCACACGCCCTTGCATGGCAGTCATTCGAAATGTGTTTTGCTTCATTGAAAGTGAGACAACACCGAAGAATAGTATCGATACCACTGCAATATAATGTATCATTTAGCACGAGGTAGTGCTTTTCCTAGTGGCGAATACGACAACAATCATCGGACGTGAGAGTTGGGCGGAAGCGTTGGGTTTGTAGGTAAACCAAAATGTCTCCATACCATGGGTCCGAAAAATCGACTAAGTATACAGATTCATCAGGAAATGGATCATGAACTACTTCTCCTAGGTCGATTCTAGGAAGGTCCGATAGTAATTCGACGAAGATGAGAGATCTCTTTTCTTTGGTAGCTGTGAAGACCAAATCAAATTTTTGGAGGATGATGATCCATTTGGAATATTTTCCTCCAATAATTTGTCAAGACAGGATGTGTGGCATGGGGTTCTCCAAAGCAATAACCATAGTATGTTGCAGCAATATATAGTGTCGGAGTCGGGTGACGACAAAAACTACCACCAGAGAAAGTTTCTCCACATGTGAATAACGTAGTTCAAGTCCGATTAAACCTTTTGAAAAATAGTATATCACATGTTCAATGTCGTCATTGTGAACTTGAACCAGAACCATTCCAAGTGAGGATGGTGAGGCTACCAGGTAGAGGAGAAAGTCGTGAGTAGTCCAGGGCACTAAGGAGTGGGGCTGAAACAAGTGCATGTTTTAAAGCATCGAATGACCATTGAGCTTGGTCATCCCATAAGTATAGTGTTCCTTTCTTCAATAATCGCATAAATCCTTTCTTCATCTCAGCATAGTTAAAAATGAATCGACGTAAAAATTTTGCCTTCCCTTGCAAACGTTGGAGTTGGAGGATGGATTATGGTGCCGGAAATTCAACAATTGCCTTAACCTTATCGGGATCAACCCTAATCCCGTGCTTGGAGAAAATGAAACCTAACAGACGCACAAACTCAACCATAAATACACACTTATGAGGATTCAAACGTATATTGTAGAATCTACACCTAGCAAAAATTTCTTTCAGATGAGCAAGGTGATCAAGTTGTTTCTTGGAATTGGTTGGAAGGTCATCCAAGTAAGCCTGTACAATATGCCAAATTTCGTGGAAATCGTAGTCCATAACCTACTGAAAAGTTGCTCCAACATTCTTCAGACTGAATGGGAGTTTACGATACGCAAAGGTGCCCCAAGGACAGATAAAGGAAGTTTTATGTTGGTATTATTTTTTAATCGCAATCTGGTTATAGCTCGAGAATCTATCCATGAAGGAAAAAAATTCGCATCCAGCACAATCGTCGAGAACTTGATCTATGAATGGCATAGAATAATTATCTTTGGGACAAGCAGCATTCAGATCGCGATATTCAACACAAACTCGGATGGTGCCTTGTTTTTTATCGATGGGAACTGGATTGGAAACCCATTCCATTAAAGGAACAGGATAGATGAAACCAGCTTTTAAAAGTTTTTCTACCTCAATTTTGATAGCAGCCGCTTTGCGCGGGTGGACAGGTCTGAGTCGCTACCGAATTGGTTTGGCATTGTCATAAATCTTGATTTCCTGCTTGAATATAGATGGATCTATGTTGGGAACTTCGTCATAAGACCAAGCGAACACATCGCGGAATTCCTTGAAAAGGGATGCGAAGCGTGTAATTTCCTCAGGATTGCAATCTGCTCCAATCTGAATATTTTCCACCATACCCGTTTTGACCAAGATATCAATGAGAATTGTCTTAGAAAGATTACCCAAGCTCCCTTCTGAATCGATAGTTTGAATAGTCATGTAAACGGAGGGAACCATCTCAGGTGGGTCAAAGGATGGGATTTCAGTATTTATCACGTCTGAGTCGATCATCGAAGCACGATGGTGAAACTCTCCCCAAGGTCGTTCTTCTAGAGACATGATCTCTCGAATAGCTTCATCTGTAGGCAAGACTTCGTTGAGGAGATCCTTAGAGAGAACTGTGATAGGTGGGAGGTTTGTACCTTTGGTTGAAACCATAGCATTGGAGGGTTCAGATGTAATTTGGATGGCTTGGTAGGCCAAATCGGTTGGTGAGAGTGGCATCTAATCTCCATAGGAATCAATTTATGAAGGTTTTGGGTGGATCCATGGGTCGATAAAGCCATCGAAAGTGGTGGACATCATTGCAACTGTATTTGGGATCTCTGGCGGCGAGAGAGGAAAAAAACCCAGTAAGGAAGATGCCTTCAGAATACCAGTACCAATACTGACATAAGAGTCATGAAAGCCTCCTATTAGGGGTACATTACTGCTTGGTAACGTGGAATAATCAGGGGTGCAAAAGGATAACTGATTCACTGTGATGATTTTCTCATCCAATGGAAAAAGGACGAGTCGAAAGACTGAAGAAACAATGGCGGTCACGGCATAATAACAGCTGCGACTGAGCAATAGATTATAGTCGAGATGGAAATCTACGACTTCAACGTCCACAGTTACCATTTTCCCACTCAAAATGATGGGAAAGCTAGCAAGGTATCCTTTTGGGAGGAACATGTGGCCATTGAAAGCTTTGAGGGAATTCGACAACGGTGTTAAGGTAGGAGAACCTAAAGCAATCTAGCAAGCTTGTGACATAACGCAAGTCGAAGCACCTTCGTCAATGACAGTGCGATGGATTGGTCTCCCTTTCAACACAACCTGCACTTGGAATGCGAGTTGATGCGAGAGGCGAGTCTAAGATTTTTCCATATCAAAGATAGATAGAATGGAATCCTGGGGGTCTATTCCACCAATGGCCGAAAGTAAGGCTTTCCTTTGTGCTGGACAAGTTTGCAATACTTTGAGAGCAGACATAGCTGACGATGCCTCCGCCAAATCTTCTATAATATTGTAGTTTTGGGCTGCACGTGTAGAGGTGCTATGAGTTGTGTGTCGAAGTGTCCGTTTGGGGGGGCGAATCATGGGATCGGTAGTAGGCCGTTCGATATGAAAATCGTTGGTCGGCAATGGAGTTGAACTAGTACTAGGTTCTTGAGCGTCTATGGTAGGATTTCCATAAATCTTGGCTCGTGTTTGAAGTTCAACACTCCCAATGCCATAAATGGTGGATGATCCTTCACTGGAAGGATGTGAACCACCATTTCCCTGTTGCTGGGGTTGTCAACCATGTGTTGGTGTTGCTGTTGTTGATTAGGGAAAGGATTATGAAGAACAACAGGTGTTCGCCCAGAATCCTTGTTTGCGATAAAATCGGTGCATTCCTGTAGTCGATGAAATTTGTATGTCAAGTGGTCCTCCGCATAGATCTTGCAAGGAAATTTCCTGGGTTTATCCTTCATCATTTTTGGTAGAATTTTTCTAATTAGGATTATTCTGATTGTTCTACTGCTCTTCCGAAGAAGATGTCTTTTTCTTATTCTTCTTATTCTTTCCACTAGGTTTTTGTGAAGTTTTCACAGAATTTACCTCAGCAGTAGGAAGAGTAGTCATTTGGTTTGGGGCGGTGGTAGTCGAGGATGGCTGGGAAGTTTTCCCCCGAGATTGTTTTGTGGCTACACCAGAGATTGTGCCAATGAGACCATTGGCGTGAGCTCCGGTTTTCTGAGTAGCTGGAGGATTTGGGTTACCAGGGGCATTGGAAAGTAAATCATATAGTGTGCCAGATTGTGAATAGATTAAATCCAAATGTTGGGCATGACGAATGCATTGATCTTCTGTAACCGCACCAGAAAGGCCAATGTATTTAGAGATGTGGGGTAAGAGAGACTTACAAAACCAATTAGATAGGAGATGATCCAAGACTGGCTCTTTGACTAGCCTCCTCCTACATCTCCATTCATGAATGCGATTGGAGATGTGGGTGGCAGTGTCTTAGCGCAACAAGGTTAACAGTTCCATTCCAATTTCAAATCTGATTGATAATTGGAAATTCTTTAGAAACTCCATCGCTAAAGTGCCAAAAGTGTTTATGGTGGTGCGTGGCAATTCAATATACCACTTGGCAGCATTGCCTATAAGGGTGCGTGGAAAAAGTCGAAGCTAGACACTATCATCCACCATGGAATTAGATATAGACCATAAACGAAAGGTGGTGATGTGTGCGGCTGGGTCTTCCCCTTGTTTCCCATAGAACTTTGGGATGTCAGAAGGAATCTTGTGCCGTACTGGAGGCCAGAGCGGGTTGTGATTAATGGGGTCATTAGTCAGTTTATAGATGTAGGGAATGTCTAGAGCTACAAAAAATGGCAATTTCGGGTTTGCCACCGAATCTAACCAAGGAATTATTGGTTGAATATGTGGACCATAGGGTCCACCCATCAATGTGTTACCAGTAGGATAAGTAGGACTTTGATAAAAATTTCCTATAGGTGGAGCGGTAGGGATATATGGTTGTTGTCCATAGGGAATATTGTATTGAAGGGCAAACGGTTGGTTTCCCCCACTATAAAAGTGCCCTCCCATTCCAGATGGAGGTTGGGGTGGGTTAGTCCATATGGATGCAATAGAGCTTCCCGGAGGCATGCTACTACTTGCATAGTTCGACAACGACATAGACACTACATTGATATTTAAACCACTTAAGGGAATAGTGTTAACAATAGTTTGTCCAGTTTGTCCTAACGTTGTAGGGGTAGTGAAATGTTCCCTGTTATTTGCGTGCTGGTGACACTGCCCCCTGGTATGGTGGCCAAGGGGTTTGAAATCAGCAAAGGGTTCCAACTGAAAGGGTTGCTAAAAGGAACAGAAGTAGTCCCAATCATGGGAGGAGCAACCGTAGGTCCCAACGTGGTCACGGTAGGAGTAGATCCCGAAGGACTCAGCGAGTTACTTATAGTTGTGATGACTGTAGGGTTGGGACTAGGTATATGTTGACAACTAGGGTTACCATGTGATGGCATAAAACTGACAACTGGCGGGGAGGATGGTGGCGAACCTTGGATGGTTGCCATTGGTATCGACCCTGTGGATGCCAGTTGTAAAATGGATGTTTTTGTGGCCGAAGACATGTCTTGGCATGGTGGAATCTAAATTATCACAGGCCCCAACAAATAAGTGAGTGGAGGATTGCAATGAGGTACGACCCCTTCCGTGAAAGGGCCTCCAAAAATTCCGTATGATATGAGGCTATATGAAAATCAGGGTTTTTCAATGGAGACTGCTCTTCCACAGAAGGCACGGGCTCACCAAGGTTCAGTTCTTCCTCAAGAGTCAGAGGAGGTAGACCTTGCTGTCATCGAGACAGACAGCGTGGGTCGAATGAAACCACAGTGACCTGTTTATTTTTAACAAATTTTAATAAATTATAATGTATTATAAACTCTCAATGACAGTAACCACACACCTAAAAAAAGAAAAGAAAAAAGGACTCTCTAAAATCAATCAGCAAGCAGCCAGAATAGGGTGCCCTATCTGAGTACTACCATTTGCTGGTGATGAAATCCAGTATCACAATAGTATATAGAGAGGGTTGTTTGAAATTATAGTTACGGTCACTCTAGATCTTCGCCCGAACCTCAGATGATAGGTGTAATCACTCTCATGAAGATGAGTACCCTCCTAAAGATTGAAGACAGAGTGGGTCTGTCTGTTTCAGGTACCCGGACAGCCTGTCCCAGTCACCTTGTGTAAGTTCCTAAAAGGTATGGCCACTAAAGATACCTCAAATCACAGACATCATTAGGGGGGTCCACGGTCTAGGACAACATGCTATATGGGTAGAATACCTAGATCCTCAATCTAGTTTCTACATCCCCGAAGGGAACCCCAACATATAGCATACCCACCGGATGCAGTCGAAGGCGGGCTACCTTCTTGTGCACCCAAGTGTTGTCTCGTGCTGAGCTTCGGTAAAGGAATGGTCCCGATAATATGAGTACAGTAGGATTTCGATCGTTAATGACTCTAGTCTCAAGTTTTGAGATCTTGGGTGATTTTCTCACTTTTCCTAACCCAAGATTCTAGCCTGAACTACTGTTGGTGTGAGCTCAAAAAAAGTAATGTGATTGATTTTATTATTGCTTTATTCTTAGTGTACTTGATTATTATTCTTGTGGAGTGGGAGTGGACATATGAAATGTAATGAGACTCTGACTCAAGAAACCATGCAAAATTATGCTCTAAATATTCAATTCGATGAAGAGTATTTCTACAAGGAGAGGTTTCTTTTCAACATCCATGCACTAACATTCAAATATCAAAGTTCAACCTTAAAAGATTCAGACATCTATTTTCCTCATCTTAATAGTCTTTTAACTAAAATTTTCAGAATTAATTTACCTAGATGCAGAAAAAAAAAAAAAAAATTATTCTCTAAAAATTAAATGTTTTTGAAATTAATTTTTCAAACAAGAGAAAATAAACAGAAATGCTAGCTTAGTAAACAAGCACATGGATTCAGTCAAGGAGGGATACTGATGGCCAAAAAATATGCAACCAAAACACAATCACAGGGGTGAACAACAAATTTTGGCTGAGTAACGCACTGTCTTTGAGTAAAGACAACGTTAATCCAGAGACTAACACACTATATCTAAGCAGAGCCCGCGTTATAACGCACTAGAACACCAATAGAGGTAGCGTTAGCTAGGATAAAGTCCTTCATATGGTCAAACGAAAACAGGATTGAACTCTGTGAGCTTTTGAAATGTCTACTAGGCATAAATATTGGTCAGAAGGTTTTGTGAACATAGAAAAGAAGAAAGGGGGAAAGAGATAGTCCATAAACTATGGGGAAATCCCCAGCGGAGTCGCCAATTCTACTATAGGTAAAATTCTTGGGTTGTTGGTTTTCTAATATCCCTCTCAGGGCTTTTTGGTGCCCGAGGCAGACATTAAGATTAGCTGTATAGTTCACATAGAAGGCATATACATGTTCATATCAACTTAAACAAATTGATGGAATAAGATGAAAGATTACCTATTTAATGATTTTGAAGTATTTTGGAGAGTGCTAAGTAGCGAAGCAGGGATTCTTCTTCACCAGTTCCAAATATCGACCTTGTAATCAATCAACGCACCTGTGTAATCTCTACCACAACATACATTTCCTATCAATTAAGTTAATATATGATAAACATTTAAACAATGCACATCTAAGCCATTCACCTCATGCTATATAAGTGATTGAAGAACAATGAAAATATTAACGCATAGGATGGACAAAACAAATACAGTTCTATTAATTTTTAAAAAGGAGGATTACAACCGTCAGTTGTACCAAGCCCTCCTCAGCCTTCCAATCTCTCTATCTCTCAATGTGGTGATGTCTTGATCAACAAGTTATGAATGAACCTCTTTGAATTTTGACCTTCACACTACAACAATAGTGCTCTACTTCACAAGTATTGAAAACTTTGACAATCCTTCGACCTTGAACCAAGAGCCTTCAGCTCCATTTTATAGGAGATGGAGAGAGAAATCATTGCATTTCTCCTTCCACTAGTTCTAAATAGAAAAAACCAAGACGTTTCCTCAACTTCCCATGCTTTTTCCTTCCTTAAGAGTTCAGTTGTTTTTGGGAAGGCCCAATAAGAGATTAGTGCTTTGCATTTTCTATTTTGTACTAACTCTCTTGTGAGAAAAAGTTGGAAATTCAAATCATTCTCCACGGGTCTTTCCTGTTTCAAACTCAAAACACGGGTAACGCTACCCTCTAGTGTAAACAGAGCATTTCCCTAGCCACTAACACAAACTATTCATTGATTAGGTGCGTTATAATGCTCTTGTGCTATTATAGGGGTGCGTTACCTTGGCAAAAGTAGGTTTAGTTTAGGTCTTTGTATTCCTTCCATAGTTTTGTCCTCTGAGTTGATGAGGAGGGTTTTTGACCTGTAAAAACCAGACTTATGTACACAAATTCTTTCCCCTATATTTGCGCAGATTTTGAATCTCCAAATGCATTGCTTCTAACTGAATCTGAATCTGTTGAGTGCCAATCGCAACAGGTGTTGGTGTAGCTTCTAATTTCATCACAACCTCCACATCCTTAGCCTATGTTGCAATCTTATATTGACCCAATGGGTGGCGGGGGTGTGGGAGTAGCATAGAAATAAAAAAATCCTTGTGTTGGGTATCATCGATAGTAAATCCACCATATTTGATAGTGCGCTTCAGTCGTTGATCTGCCTCCCACACAGATTTGTTTATATGCTGGTGATTTTTTTTCAATTCTGTAACACAATGCTCATATGACTTAGGCTTTTTGAATTGTTCTTTTAGGGCATCTTTCAACTCATCCAGAGTGGCATTAGGGTTTTCTTGTACATATCTAATATACTAGTCCAACGTGCGATCTTGGAAAGTAGTGGAAAACTTCACTTTCTTAACATCATCGTTATTAATCTAATGTGCTCTCCATACAACATCAGTCAAAAACAAAAATTTTTTAGTATCTTCATTTCCAATACCTCTCAAAGTAAGTAACTTCATTTATGCAGCCATATTTGTGCCTGGGAAGGGTGGAGGTGGAGGAGGAGTGGACGACTTGTGAGATGAGTGTGCAAGTGGAGTGGATGGGATCTAAATGATGGTCAAGGTTCCCTGGTAATTTTGATCTAGTGAAACTTCATCTCGGGATACTTCATCTCCTTCAAAGCACAAAAATTCACTAGAGCTACTAGTTTTTGGCTCATCCGCACTATCTTATCTACCCTTGAGATGATTGTAATCAAATATTTCTTCTAGGTCTACACGATAAATTCTTCCACTATGCATAGTTGGGCCTATTCAAGACATTCACACAATATTTTTGCACAAAGAGCCATGTTCACATAATAGCATCTTTATCAATAACTTCAAAGAGCACATGAAATTACCCCTATGACCCTTGAAAAATATTCTTTCTGCTTCAAAGTATGACACAAGTTGATCGATGGAAAATTCATTCGCAAATTCTCACAAGACACGATCGATCCAATGATCTATCATGCCTATGATATTATTTCTTATCTTTTCTAATTGTTTCATTAATTCAGGAGTCCACTGAGTGATTGTGTCATCCTTCACATAGGTATTAAATTCAGTCAATCGCGACAACCACTGATGAAAATCAGTTGAAAAGGAGAAAAATAATATCTCGTGAACTTTGTGTAGATGTACTTCTAAACCCAATTTTCAACAGATAGCTTAGAAATTTGATTCTCTTGGATCACGAATTCAAGGATATTTCTATCTATCCAATCTTTTAATTAGTTCTACGTAGGATACAACAACATTAAATCTCCCTCAAAATGATCTCAGTCCCGATAACAGAACCATTTTTTGGGTTGAGGTGTCCTGACATAGGTTCATAGTTTTTCATGCAACCAACAAACCCTCCAACTACTGGCCCTTCGGCAATGACCTGCTTGCACAGACAAAAGTCTCACTCGAAGCAGTATGGGGGGGGGGGGGGTTGATGGAACCCAATTTCCACACCTTAAGGAAGAACTTGATGTGGTGGCTCTAAACAAGTTTATACAGAACATAAACAGGAGCTCCATAATGTGGGATTAAACTAAAAAGTACATGATATATGATACATGATATGCAAGCATCAATGGGCTAGAAAATAATAAAATGAATCCTATATGCATAATGTTCCTAGGAAACATAGGCAATAAATGAATATAATAACATTTGAGTACGTCAGGCATAATGTACCTAAATATGATATGGAGAGGGGAAATTACAATCAAATAATCCTGGGTGAACAGGAAAGGGATCTGAAGATCTTAATAGATCACCTAAAGGATACATGCATGTTGTGGGTGCTACAAGTAGTAGAAACTGAAACCATCAAATATATGGAACTGCATTTAAGGCAGGATCATAATCTATGGAAATCTGAGCATATAGGGCTACCAAAAGGGCCACCCCCTCATGAGGTTTGGAACATCTCACACATAGCCAGGAATAAGTGGTACAATATTCTGGATCACCGGACCATCAAATGTACGATTCTCAAGCGCGTGATAATGAGATAGAGTCAAGCATGTGAGAAATAACCAAGTCAAATGGAAATGATGATTCCCTTTTCTTGAAATGACAACTAAACAATGAATAAATCGGGGAAGAAGGTACACCACCCTAGACCACAGTCCAAGAATAAATGTGTTGAAGTCAACAGAAGAGCGTCTGCCAAAGTTGGGTTAGTGAGGAATCCTTGATAAAGGTACGAGGGATCATAGGAAAGTGACTGATGGAATAACACCAGGGGTGATAATAGAAAGGAAAAATATGAAATTCAGACATATGAATTCCCTTTTCAGAACTTAATATGCATTGTTGACATATAAACAACTGAATCAATTCGAGAGGGGATGGTCAACTAATTAGAAAAAGGTTTTCCAGAGATGAAACATGATAATTGGAGGCCAAAATGAGAAAAATGGGATGAATGTGATGCAAATATGGATGGAATATGGTAACATGACTCAATGGGACTCATAATAAACTCCATGAACGTAAGGGAGACTCATCTCAGATGCTCTTAACAAGGGTGACTCGATGATGCTACCAGATAGGAGAGGCCTGGGGGGACCATAAAAACATGAGTAAATAATGGATACTCATGAAGAAAATTGATAAATGAATTGAAGACTGAAAAGGTAGAATACATGAAACTCATATGAATATATTTGGTTTTAATTGGTAACAAAGTGAAACCTCATGGAAAAAATGGCTTCTAGGTGAACTGTAAAATTACTAAAAACAAATGGAGATCCATTATAAAACATGGCGAGATATTTCCAACAATGTTGATGGTTCATCAAACCAAGCTTGGTTTGGTCGCAATGGGTGAAAAAAAAACTAGGGTTTTTCCTATAAAAAGGACTTCTTTCCCCCAAATCCAATTCATTTGCATAGTGAGTTGTTGGATAATTTGGAGAGGAGGAGAAGGCCTTAAATATTGTGGATATCCTATCAGAGAAAGAAAATGTTAGAATTTGGATCTGAGACTTTCAATTAGGTGACCTTAATTTCCTAAAAATGGCCTTAATGCTTCATGGAAGGATGGTTTTTAGTGAAGAATCGAGGTAAGAAAGGAGTAAGAGAATGAACTACTAGAGAAGGTTTACGATCTTCCCCACCCACTTAGTTAAACATGTGGACTGAGTGGTACGTGTGGAATCACATAGAGTATAATTTTTGACTATTTTTTATCAAGCATCTACGTGATGTGATATGTATATGGCTTGTCAGATAGGTCGGTGGGACAAACTGTAGACAAAATATACAAATAATGGAAGGGTAAATGACCATACCTAGATTGGTGGGGTCTAGGTTGGGGCTTATTTTAATCAAGTAAAAAAGAGACCAAGGTCCATCATACCCACAAGCATGGGATACTACCCCAAAGAATATGTTCTGGAGGGGACTAATCTGGTATGAAAAGGTGGTAATGATTCCCCTAGTGGGATGAGTTTGTGGAGCACCATTGTGTGTCAAGTGCACAAATAAAGGAGTCAAACATTCGACCCTACTAGCATGAGATCCTTCAGAGGATTATGAGTAGATGTAGGGGCATATGTTCCCCCAAATTTTTATAGAGCATGCTATCGACATGTCAGATGTATTTAAAGTAGTGAACTCCAAACACATTTTGATGATGTGGTTCACCATATGTTTATTTTATGGATGTCTTCTTATGGGAATAATGGATGAAGGTTGCAGTATTAGATAGGAAATGGTGGATTACCAATATTTTTTTGTAGTGCATATATGAATCAAATAGACTAAATTTTTTGGTTTACATACATGGTGTCACTATACCAAATAGTGGCTTCGGATATAATGAATTGATGCTCACTTAGACAAAACTAGGGTTGAACAACAACAATGTCTAAGGGACTAGGTTGTTGATGTAAGATGGAGGAATGATTATGTGCATCATCCTGAGAGTGATATGAATTTATATGAGACTCTACAGGTTCTTCTAAATGGGGAAGAATAATCGTACTAGAGGCGACACTACCAGATGCACTAGCAGGGTTGGGGAGAATTGATTTTCCTCGAATCTAAAAAATGGATGCCCGATTACCCAAAAAATGGGTGTCAACGTAAAGGCCACAAGTTATATGTTGATCAAATTCACGGTCTCAAAATAAGGGGTTATTGAACCAATTGACCTCATCATGGATGATGTTTTTAGAATTCACAACATATTGATGATGGGTTTGTTGTGGAAGGAAATACGCATGATGGTGCATATAGTCCCAAGGATAATCAGGGGTGGTCATGGATTGCATGATGTCTTCATTGAAATGAAAGATGGGCAGAGTAGAGGAAGAGAGACCACATGATGTGGAGGAACTACCTGAAGCATCGTCATGAGAGACAATGTTCACACGTGCATCATTGAAAGAAGGAGAGGGATTACTAGTAGATGGGAAATCTACTGATGCTGAGACTGAAGTGTTTGACAAAGAAGGCTTTATATAATCACAATAGGAAAATACAATAGAGTCTCAATACATCGATCCCATGGATGACGACAGGTAGATAATAAGAGAGGTGTTATCTGTCATCTTCACATATGGAGGAGGGATCACAATGGATAGTTGAGAGACCTCTTGTTGTGGCACAATGGTGGGACCAGAACCCACAGGTAGAGAAGAGGTGGATTCACTACGAGCGAACTCTAATTTGTGAAGCACTTGAATTGTATAATGAAATTCTTAGAGACGATGATAGTTGTGAGAATAATTGCCATAATTGTCACACAAAGAAAAAGTGTGATTCATGTGTAAGGATCTATTCATCCTATATGACTCGGGTAAAATGACATGGACCTCCAGAATGTTGGAGTTGGGAAAGGTATTAGAGACCACATTCTTGATATTGGGTAGTTCAATACAATTATTGTTGGCATTCCCATCAACATCACACAAAGCACATGGCTGAGTAGGCTTTGGAGGCTTAGAAGGAGCTGGAGTTGTTTAAGGTGTGTTGTCTTTTGGTCCCTTTTTTGGGGCTTTTCCCCTATCATGAGATGATTTAACAATAGGAATAGGTTCCTATTGTGGCTGTTGTGGAACTAAAGAAAAGGGAGGGGAAGGAAAAACAATTATAAACAGGGTCAAAGTACTGTAAGGTTTAATTTTATTAGGGGGAGTGTTTGTAGGGAATCAATTTACCATACTGGGATCCCCAAGGTGATGTTTGGGATACTCATCGTAGCCATGAGAGGGAAAGAAAACATTCCAAGTGGTGGGAATAAGAAAGGTATCTGACCGTAGGTGTAATGACCTGGAGGAATTTCTCCTAGATGGTTAAGACATGGGGAAACTGTTCTTGGAAGGAAAGGACTAGGAGAGATACCAGTAGAATGAAATGTTCCTTGAGGAATTATACTGGAAGGTTGGGTTGAGTTTGGAACAACAAGTTGCAGAGGTGTTGGCTGTTGGGAAGGCATATTGGACCACTTGTGAGAAGCTCATGACGCTTGAAGCATATAAACAATGTATGAGCTACGTTCAAAAGTGGTAGGTGGTGGACCATAATAAGAACCAAGCGAGGTGGAATATTTGTAGGCTCCAACAAAGAAATTGGTGAGGGATGAGACAATCTTATTTCCATTCATCAATGAAATAGGGGACTAGGGTGAAGTCTGAGACTTAGGATCATAGTGTGTCAACTAATGCATAGCGACAATATTTCCATTATGAGGAAAGAACATACTATGGAAAACCATACATGTGACAATTTCCATAGCATACGTGTAACTACAACCCAAAAGGAAATTATAATCTAATGAGGCATCAATGATTTCGACGCCAATAGAGATAGTCTTGCTAACAACAAGGATAATACAAGTATGATATAGGCCAAGGGGTTTTGAGGGGTGACTGTTTAAAGCACGGAGAGTGATGGTGGATGGGCATAGGTTAGGTGAACCAAGTTTCTTCCAAACACTAGCAGCCATCACATAGGTGGAGGCGCCTTCATCTATGGTACATTGTTGAATAGTGACATTTTCTATGGAGACTGGCATTTGAAATGAAAGCAACGAATGTAGGGGGGATTTAATTATTTTTTAACGTCAAATATAATTATACAATTGTTAGAGAGATCCACAACACCAAAATTAGAGAGTAGAGATTTCCATTGGATGAAGTTAACTGTAGTGACCAATCATAAGAAAAAACCCTATAGGATTGGTTGTGGGAAGCAATCAATTCTCTACCCTTCCTTTCTCTAGACAACTCTTCTTGCAGGTATCAGATTCTCTCAAGTAAGAATATTATCTACATGTCACCTATGTACAGGATAATCAATGGTCATGGATTCCATGATGTCTTAATTACAATGAAAAATGGGTGAATGAGAGGAAGATATACCACATGATCTGGAGGAGCTACCTGAAGCATTGTCATGAGATACAAGGTTCACATGCGCATCGTCCAAAGGGGAAGATGGATGAATAGTATATGGGACATCTACCGATGTTTATACCAAAGCATTCAATGAAGAATTCTCAACAGAATTACAACAGGAATATCCAAGAGAGTCCCAAAACATCGATCCCATGGATGACGACAAGTATAGAATAGGAGCTGTGCTATCCATCATCTTGACATTAGGAGGAGGGATCAAAATGGGTGGTTGAGAGATGTCTTGTTCTGGCACAATAGTGGGACCAAAATCCACAAGTATAGAAGAGGTGGATTCACTCCGAGAAACCTCTAATTCACGAAGCACTTGAATTGTATCAAAAAAGTCTTTGAGGCAGGGACTATGATGAGAAAAATGAACACAAAGCACAAGGGTGATTCATGTGCAAGGATCTTTTCTTCTTAGGTGACTCACATAAAGTGACATGGACCTCCAGAATGTTGGAGTCAGGAAAGGTATCAGAGACCACATTCTTGATATGGAGGAGTTCAGGACGATTATTGGTGGCGTGCCCAACAACACCACCCAAAGCGCATGGATGAGTAGGCTTTAGAGGTTTACGAGGAGTTGGATTTGTTTGAGGTGCCTATTCTTATGGTCCCTTTTTACAGGCCTTTCCCCCTCACCAGATTCGTTCGCAACATGAGTAGGTTGGTATTGAGTTTTCTTTAGACATGAAGCAAAGTAAGGGGAAGGAACAAAAGTTTGAACCAACATCAAAATAGTGTAAGGTTTAACTTTATTAGTTGGAGTGTTTGCGAGGGGATCAATGTACCTAAATGGGATCCCCAAGGTGATGTTTGGGAGACTCAATGTATCCATGACAGGGACAAAAAAATTCCATGTGGTGGGAACAAGAAAGGTATTTGACTAGAGGGGTAATGACCCAGAGGAACTTCTCTTGGATGGTTAAGACCTGGGGGAACTTTACTAGGAGAGATACTAATAGAAGGAAATGATCCTTGAGGAATTATACTAGAAGGCTAGGTTGTGTTAGGAACACTAGAATGCAGATGTGTTGGCTGCTAGGAAGGCATACCAAACCACTTGTGAGCATATGTGATGCTTGAAGCATCAAAACAATAGACGATCTAGTCTCATAATGGGTAGTTGGTGGACCATAATAAGAATGAAGCAAGGTGGAATCTCTATAGACTCCAAGAGAGACATTGGTGAGGGACAAGAGAGTATTATTTCCAATCGTCAATGAGAATGTGGACTTGAGTGAAGTCTGAGACTTAGGATCATAGCACGTCAAATAATTGATAGTGACAACCTTTCCATTATGAGGAAATAACATCTTATGGAAAACCGGAGATGCGAAAACTGAAATAGCATAGGTGTAACTACGACCCAAAGGGAAGTTATAATCTAATGGGGAATCAATGAATTTGACATCTATAGAGATAGCCTTGCTGACAACAATGATAGGACAGTTGCAATATAATCTAATGGGATGTGAGGGGTGAATGTCCCAAGCACTGAGAGTGATGGTGGATGGGCATAGGTTAGGTTAACCAATTCTCTTCCAAACACTAGTAGCCATCACGGAGGTGGAGGCGCCTTTGTCTGGGATATACTGTTGAACAGTGGAATTTCTTATGGAGAATGGTATTTTAAATGCAACGGATGAATGTAGGGGGGGATGTTCTGAGTTTTCAACGTCAAATAAAATCATACAATTTTCATAGGGATCCATTACACCTAAAGTATATATTATAATTTTCCATTGGACGAAGGTATCCGTAGTGACCAATAATAGAAAAACACCCTATAGGATTGGCTATGGGAAGCAGTCAGTTCTCTACCCCTCCCCTTCCTCCCGATTCCTCTTATTTTTTATTGTTATGGTAATGATATTCTTAGAAAGATAGTAGGAGTCCATAAAAAAGACTTCTTGGTGTCCCTTGACCTAGAGAAGCCAAAGTTTATGACCCAATCTTGAAATTATTTTTGATTTGTTATTTGGAGATTTCGAGACAATTTTTTTAGACTAAGTTTACTAGACCTTTTGCCTCTTGTTGAATGTGTGGATTCATTCCTTGGTTGAAACATTGCTTCACCCATTTAGGAATCCTCTCTACACCTATAGAATGAGAGTGATAATTTTCTCACCTATAGGGAAAAGACTTGATTTCACCCTCCTCATTGAATCTCGATGACAAGATTTAGGGGTATCCAAAACCACCCTATTCTGCATAGTTATCAACAAATATGATTGAAAAATAAATATAGATCTTACCCACATAAAGCTACATGTATCCCATGACCTACAAATTCAAGACACCTATACTTGGGAATAACAATTAGCCTACAAATATCAACCCTGTTAATATCATATAATAGAAAAGACACTATAAACCCCATTTCCAAGGAAACCACTAAACAAAAATATCAAGTCAATTCACTTGAAAATAAAGGTAATGTCAAAGTCATACAACACCATGAAAGAAATCATAGAAAAAACCCTTATTAGCGAGAAAACGAATGAATAGTAGGGCAAGGAAATACGAATTCAAGATACATCATTAACAAACTAGAGCTTCTCTAATTTCGAATTCCCACACCATCTGTATCCATCATTTCCTGTGCCCATAATAGTTCAAATTATTTATTACCTCTTAAAATATTGATTCCAAAGCCATAATTTAGGAATAACATTAAACCCTTTGTACTAATCTCCACTACATTTATCAATTGATGAAAACCGACCACTACCATCCCTTAAGCCATGGTCTCTATAAGTGTACGATCTTTGTATCGGGTAAGGAAGGTATAAGGGGTAGGGGCATGTATCAATCTTCTACCCTCCACGTAACAGAATGATTCAAACCAGTAGCTATCACCCAATTTAGGGGATATTTATTTGGAACTTACTTTAATTTAAATATCTGTACTAAAATTTCTATTACAATAGTTTTCATAAATTATATATGAATTAAATATAATGTAAATGTAGATCAATTTTATCATGAATTTTATGATGGATTTGCATATAGTATTATATTTATATTTATATTTATATTTATATTTATATTTCTATTTCTAAAAATAAAAAATAGAAAACCATACAAAATTGTATATAGACTTTTGGAGTTGAATTGTGAAAGTAGATTGAAACATCCAATTTTTTTTCGAAGATACTTTTTCTATTTTTAAGGACAAAATAATATTTTTTGAATAATGATGCGAGAATGTTAAAGAAAGTATATAAAGAAGGGACAACATTATAGAGAGAAAGAAAAATTCTTGAATTAAGGTTAAAATTAAGGGTAAATACTAATACTAATACTAATTTTTATTATAATTTTAATTTGTGGTGAAAATTAGTTGTAAATATTAATAATAATCTTTAAAAAAAATATAATGCAATGTAAGGAAGGCAAAGAGGGAAAAATAAAAAAATAAAAACTAAATCAATAAATTGGTTTCAATAAAAAGAAAATTAATAATATTTTCCTGTCAAGTTAACTATTAGTATTATTAATTATTATTATTATTTTTTATAATATAAAGAAGGTAAAAGAGGTAGAAAAGTAAATAGTAAAAATTGGATCGCTAAAATGGTTTAAATGGAAAGAAGGATAATAACAAAGTTTTGGTCGAAATTAGTTCTTAGTATTAAAATTAGATGTACAATATAAACAATTATGAAAATTTGCATTCAACAATATAAAATCATATATAAAAATAGAAATATTAGAAACAATATTTTAAATTTTATTAAATTTCATTTTCAATTAATAATAATAAATTGCATTCGTTGGGTGGTGGGTAAGATGGTGCAGAACAGGATGTCGTCGTCCCACCTGGTCATTTGACCGAGGGATATGAAAACCCCTCTCCCTAGTTGTCATAAATCCCTAGATGAAACCTGATAGATTTAAATCCATACAAAATGTTCTCTTATACTCCCTCCGAACAACCTTACCCTTTTCTAGTCAAACGTTTTTGGCTTGACACAACTTGGGGTATCATCCAAATCCTCCCTCATGTGAGTTCTCAGTCACATCATGCTACATCAATGGCATTTAATACCCTTACAATAGAAATTCATTACAAAAATCGCAGTAACCACCTTGACCTCCAATATTTTTCATCTTGTCAAGCGCTTATAGAAAACCAATAGGAGGTCCAGTGGTAACCATTCTTTCTTGTCGAAATGGCATTCCATGAGTGAATTTATCCCTCTCATTTCCCTCATTAATCACAATGATGAATATCAATTATGATTTTCGACTATTGTTAGTTATAGACAAAAGGAAACCCACCTAGCTAACGAGTCTATCTCCATAGTGAAAAATTTCTCTTGTTTATTAGCACTTCATATGCTGAAACAATCTAGAAAGAAACTCTTGATCAATTGGCTCCCATATCCCATTTCATATATTCAACATGTCATAATTGCCACAAAATTTTTCTATGAATGATGGCACTCTCCATCAAACTGGTCTAATTTTCGCTCCTCTATATTTAATATAGTTCTCTCTCCTTAGCATTTTCTCGCAGGGTTTGGCTCTCTTCCTTGACCTCAATATTTTCTTCCTCACCTATTTGTTTTTTCTTTGCATCCCATGAGGAATTTCACTCTCTTCCTCATCTTTCTATTCTCTCTGATATTACCCCCCACTGGTACTCTATCTTATTTGCCTCCTTCTCATGTCTCTGGGCAGTGGTTGACCTTTAATCTTGGTTTGTTTCTCTGGCATGGCTTTCTCTAGCCACTAATATCATCTTGCATTCCCTTGCCTATTCTATTTCTGACATCCTTCCTTTTGTCTTTTGTCTTGGTCTCCACCCCCACAATGGTGGCATGCCTTGTTAGTGACCCCAATTCAGATGAGGTGCTACCTATTATTAGGATGGGGCCTATCAAGGAAACACCATAACCTGACAAATACTAGCTGAAGCTATTGCACGTTTTCAAGATTTGACAGTAGGCCCCATCTAGGAAAACCTTGCATGAGCTGAGAGGTAAGGAACCTCCCAATAGGAATTTTTATTAGACATGGAAGTACTTGTTGAGTTGGATAATTGGGTGCCCAATGCATGCCACACATGAGGATGCTTTAATCAATACAAACATATTGTGGACCTATATGGGCACATGAAATTTCTCATGGGTATGATTTTATTGGATCTTCCTTAGACATGAGAGGATCTCCTCCTCTCCATGGACCATCTACACTGACATATGATAGACCTGGATCAATTCCGGGAGAAAATTGAGCAGCACATTGGCATTCCCCCCACCACTGCCTACTCTTTGGGAAACAATTAGAAACCAATCCAGGTCACAACTATAAACTTTGATCCCACTTCCTAGTCTTCTTTTATATTATGCCTCTAGTTGTGTAGTATTGTCGTAGTCATATTTAATTTCATGGCCAAAAAAGACAAAACATAAATGTATACATGTCTTATTTTGAATTTTTTTGAAAACCTTTGTCTTTAACCTCTCTCAAAATAATACACTTTTAAATATGGTTTGGTCTTCCAAGTAATAACCTAATTTAAAAAATACTACTTCACTATATAATCTCATCTCATCTCAGGTTTAAAAAGAAATACAAATAATAATAACAACAATAATAAATTACATTAAATTTAAATTTCCACGGTATTAACAAAATTTGGAAAAAATAATTATAAATTATATTGTGAATCTCACTCTATTCTAGTTGAAATGATAAGTTACTTTCGTAAATATCTATTATATTAACTTAATTTTAAAAATAGTGTTAGATGTAAATATCAATTGTAATAACTTAATTTTAAAAATAGTTGGAAAGTAGATTTTTAAATCTATTCATGTTGTAGATAGATTCGAGCTGATCTGTATTAGTAGATTGAAACCCTACCCTAAACCCTACCCATTTCGGGCATAGACCCTACCCATCTTAAAAATGAAAGAATTTTAGATAGTATTAAACGTAAATAGTTAACTTGATTTAACATAATTAGAGAAAGAATAAAGAAAAAAACAAAAGGATTCCTCAAAGCAGTGGTCGAAATGGATTGTGGTGAATTTGTATTGCACTAAACTTACTAAGTAAGTTTAGTGGTGATTGTGGTGAATTTGTATTGCACTAAACTTACTAAATGGATGGTTTGTTTTTTTTTAGTAAGAATATTTTTTGGTGAATTAAAATGCTTTTATATGATTGGAATAAAGCGTGATTATGCCATATTTATGGGTGAGTAGTTAAAAGGGTAAGTAAGGGACAATAAGAAGGGCCTTTCATGTATGCGTGTTAGGCTTTGTTTTTCAATAATAATGATTATCCCTTTTGAATATTCATTAAATTTTAATCGAATTTCTTTGCTTTCATTTTTGAAATTCTTTTCATTATTCAAAGCTTTTTGGTTATTATGATTATTGCAATATTTATCAAAATTTTGATGGGTTTGTTAAAATACTATGATAAATTTATATAATAATTTTCATTATTGAGATGGAAGTTGGAATTTTTATGGAAACTCTAAATAGTTTTACATCCAGAAGTTTTATGTGAATATTATAGTATTTAAATCAATTATATAATTAGATTGTATATTGAAATACAATCTTATCAATTTTATAGATAAGTATTCAAATTTTCTGTAATAATGTAAATACATTTTTTGGTATTTTATTAGTCTAATTTAAGATGAAAATAAATTTTAATTAGTGAAAATGCTATTCGAAAGATATTTTTTATTTCATAATAATGCATTTTTATAATCAAATTTAACTTTACCTTAAAATTAAATTATTATTATTATTATAATTTTACTTAAAATTTTAAATTAGAAACCATATATCGATAAACTCTCATAAATTTATAATTCAATGTAACTAGCAATTGCACCATCACCAGATGTTGCAAAGGAAACGCCGTTAGATTCTTAAAGAGATCCAATAGTTGTTAAGCAAGATATCTGTAGTGATTTTGGTCAATTTTAGTAAAGGAAGGAAAAAATATTGTGCCTTGTCCCAATTTGTATTTATAATTAAAAGCAAAGTTATAGAAAAAAAGCGTGTTCAATCTGCAATAATTTTCTCTCCAAATGCAAGATACATAAAACAATTCTTTGAAACAACTATTGACAACTGAATCACTCAGTAAACCATGATTTAGAAGCACTATAACCATGTCGAAGACACCAAAAAATGCTATGTAGAATTAATAGAAATGTGCTGGTAAGTGCAAAACTGCATGTCAAATAATTGATCTATGTAGACTGTGATAACCAGAAAAGTGACACAACTATGTCAAATGGACTAAGTTTCCAATTCGAATCATTATTTAAAAAGAAGCATTGCAAAAATGAGCATAGTCGAAAAAGAGCATAAACAACTATCGAATCCAATCATATAGAGAACACCACATAATTCTGGACACATGATCTTATTAACAACTGGAAATCTAAGTTTCATTTTAGTCTAAAATCTATACTATTAGCTCTAACCATATTTAACAATAGAAGCAAATTGCATCATATAATACATGTGAAGACGATGCCTAAAGTACAAATAAAATACAACTTAAAATCTCAAAAACTATGGAAGAAAGAGACCAAGGGTTACCTCCCCTTAATCCCCCTCCTCTTTCCTAGCTTCTTGAGATGAGGTTCCCATGAGGCCACCATTAGAAAAATACTACTAGATGTAGCATTTGAGAGAGCCAAAAAGATAAATTCAAATAAATAGCAACCTACTTCAAAGGTTCTCAATGTTGAATAACCTGAGACGAAGTTGCTATCAAAATGAAAGATTCCCCAAAATAGGAACAATGATACTTATTCCATCATTCCTCAATGAACCATACAACCATAGGCTTTAAATCTAGCCACTCCTTTCATCCATTCTAAGGGTTGGCAATGATTGAAATTTTAGCTATGTGCTTAACAAATTCAAACAAATAAAACATAACATATTTTGCTTTCCTTTGTTGAAGAGACAATTTTTTTCCTTGAAAACATTGATCTGTATTTTCTCCCTGAGATTATTGATCGTCAAATATGGGGAATTTCTAAGTGTTATGGATGGGTTTAAGACTACTAAATTTTTTTTTCCCAATTAAAATTTCTATTGTTAACAGACTTTGAGCATATCTTAAAATCTACAACAAACTACGTTACATATTTGAAATATTAAGTGAAAAAAACAGTCACCGAATACTATAAAGACCCAAATCAAATGCTCAACAATGTTAAAACCAGAGAAAGAAACCCTTTCTGGTTGTATTAAAAAAACTACAAGTTGATTTTAATAGAGAAATGAAACCTATACAAAGGTCTCCACATGAGATTACATCTTTGTGCCATCATGATGGTAGCAAAGCATTTTTTTCGGTTACTACATGCTCTGTTTGTGTCCCACTATGACAATAGACTTCTCTTGCCTCTGCTATGTACTACCGACTACAACCTCCTTTCTCCCTTCTTTTCCTTTTTGGTTCTTGTGTATTTAATGAAACTATGGAGGTAGTTAGGGTTTAGTTTATTATCACTCATTATTAGCTAAAATTGCCTTAATATTATGAATTGTAATGGTTTGATGTCATTTCTTAATATTCTTGATTTCAAATGTTTTGAAGCATTTTAAAGTCAGATTTAGTGTATTTAATATTTCGTGATAAAGAAAAGAAACTTGACTTATTTGGATACATAAAGAAGAAAGAAAATAAAAGAGTATGAGTTACAGAGAAAGTCAATGGACCTTCTGGTAGGAGAGGTATCTTTGCAAGGAGATTCTAATGACCTTCTGGTAGGAGAGGCGTTTTTGCAAAGCCTGGACAACAAATAGTCACTCGAATATTGAAAGGAAACAACTCAAACCTTAGGCACTCGACTAGTCCTTTGAGGGCATGTTTAGTGGATGTGTATATGCCACAACCATAGCATGGATGCTGCATTTTTATATTACTCCTAATGTATAACTCAACTTGTTAGCTTTGCATGGAACCTGAGTTGATTTTGGCATCATGTTGTCTTATCATCCATTCAGATTACATTTGGGGAAACAATTCCTTTGGAAAGATTATTTGATCAAAATTTAAAGAGTTTAGAGTCTACGCTGTATATCTCTTAACAAACTATTATGAACTTTGGATTCAGATTTGTTTCTTGATTATTTGATGATTACTTACCATACAAGCCAATGATCCCATGAGAACAATGGTTGTTGGATTTTACTTGCTGCTCCATTGTTTCATCAAGGGAAATGAAGAATGAACGGTGTATACTACCCCACTAAGATTAGTGCGGATGACAGAATCCACATTTGTAATGTTGATTTCATCCATGTAGCCTATTCTAGCTATTCTTGCGTTGCAGATAACAATGTCAAAAGTTTGCCACTCGTAACACTCATTTATAGCTGTAGAAATGGATTCATAGTCCCCCATATCTGCAACCTTCACCACAAAAATCAGATGATTCCACATAATTTCATGAATAAACCCCTTGGGATAGAAGATCTAGATAGAAATAATGTGATCCAGAGTTCACTAAAAGCTACAGAGGAATTTATGTAAAGAACTCAACATTTGTCCAATCTTTATCCAAAGAGAATCTGATTAGAGGTTTTTGAATGAAAAATTCATCGAAAAATATGTACAGAAATTTAGGTAAAGAACGCTACCTTTGTGCAAAATTTAACGAGAAAGAATGTGATCAAGAGGTTTTTAAACAAAAAATATGTACACAAATTTATGTAAAGAACCCTGCCTTTGCACAAACTTTATATAAAGAATATTTCCCCTGTTGAGCAATGTTTGTAGTGGTGTCATCTATTTGAGAAGAACTGTTAGAGATGAGGGTCATGTACCCTCCCTCTTCGAGAACCTCCATTGTAATAGTAAGGCCGATGCCCCTTGATCCTCCAATTATCACAACATGTTTTCCTTTTAAACTCTGCATCCTTTGGCCTGCCTTTTTCCAAAAGATCACGAAACATATAATACTGATAGGTATACAAATCACAGACTCCAAATAATAGAGCAGGGGAGGCAGGGATGATGACTAATGTTATTTTTATAAGGAACTGCCCCAATTTGAATCTATGGCTAATCATGATCCAATCATCTAACAAAGGGTCTAATGGCACAAATTATGACAGAAAGGTGGCTAGGAGAGTTTTTTTCAAATAAATACGCCTTACGGCGTAAAAATGTATGGAAAGGTGGATTTCATTACTTCAACAACAGTAAAAATAAGGCTATTAAGAAAACAAATCCAACACCAAGAGAGATTTGGTAGCATTTATGGAATTGGAAAACATGCCTTGTTCTGTGGTGTTGGCTACTCAGCATCGCTTTCCTGATCTTGAGTAGAAGAAATGAATTTGTATTAGCTTATATTACATTAACCATGAAATTTCCAACATTTGTAGAGAAAATTAATATGACTCTGAGTAAGATTGAAATCATATAATATGAAAATTGTTTATGATTATAAAGTAAAAAACATGTAAGATTTTTCAGATACAATTACGTAATTAAAGGTATGTATATAGTTTTTCTTTAAACATATATATAACTATTTACTTGATCTAATGGCCTAAAACGTTTCAATCATCTAACATCTGATCCAATGGCTCAGACATGGATACATAGGCAGCTAGGGGAGTTGTTTTCAAATAAGAACGCCTTATGGCGTAAATATATTTATTAATGAAATTAACCATTATTTTAATTTTAATTTATTCTGGTAATGTGAAATTGTTGTATGATTTTTCCCTTTTTCACATAAGTCTAATCATACCATTCTTAGTAATATCATTATGTTTGATTTCTCCAAATTTATTTTTGAATATATAAACAGATTTATAACCTTGGAGTCTACACTTAATTTATACAAATTTTATGGCTCAAATATGTTATTCTAGTATTTTATTGACCAATTTTAGAGAAAATGCATTAGAAAATATGCTCTAGAAAGTGTAAAAATAAAAAATTGAGTAGATTAAAATATTTATTTTTATGTAAAACATCATTTCAATTTAATTTCTTAATTCATCATAATCAATTGATATGATTAAGAAATTTAATGTTTTAAAGATCGTAGTTATTTAAAAAATAATATTATTCCCTATCATTATAATCCAAATAAAAAGAGAAAAAAAGAATTATTTGAAAGGATTTTGTTGTCCAATATATTACATTT
The DNA here is from genome assembly GCA_034641835.2 of Pinus albicaulis. Lineage (NCBI taxonomy): Eukaryota > Viridiplantae > Streptophyta > Pinopsida > Pinales > Pinaceae > Pinus > Pinus albicaulis. The sequence continues at coordinate 551,199,315 of CM076576.1, forward strand.
TTTATTTTTAGGATTATCTAGAAAAACCAAGTCATCAAGGTAAGGGCCACATTTCATTAGCATTAATTACATCTAGCTTAGATGTATCTTAAACTCTGATCAAATCTCTAGATGTGAAAACCTCTTTTTTTAGTGCAAAAATTGAGAAAAGGTATGCACCTAGAGAGATTTGAACACTCTCAATGCTTAATAAATTCATAATTAAGATGAATCTATGGTGGTTTAAGTATTAATTATTAATAATTATAATTATAATTTTATTTTATTTTTACGTAATTTGGCTAAGTCAAAATGTTTTAATTAATAATTTATTTTATTTTATGGAGATGTTAGGTGCTTTTTTTTCTTGACATTGGCATTGATGGAGCAGTTGGATTGAATGGTTTTATATGATACTAAAATCTAAAAAATATATGACTTCATGTTTGATAATAAAAACATTTTCTTCCTATTTTTTCATTTCATCAATAAAGGAAACCTAGGAAACAGGGAAAGCCCTGAAGATAGATATTCCCTAATCTCCCTCTTCTCTTATTTCATTTTGTTAGAATGTACAACCACAAAGAAAGAATACACATGATTTTCATTTCATTGAAGATGATACACATACAAATATAATGCTTGGACTATTGGATTCAATTTCCAAGGTTTATTTGAGTTCCCATAATTTTCCACATCCCACAACATAACCCTAACGGATTAGGTGTCCAACATTCCCCCCCTTAATATGAAGGGGTGTATATAAGTCCAAGAAGAGAGATGGAATACAAAATGCATGGCAGCTAATAGATGATTGTGCTCTCTGAAATGGTGGTTTAAGGAAGACCTCAAACAAAATGAGGTGGGAGAACTCAAGGTCTCTATTGGTGGTGGTTTAAATAAGACCACCAACTCTCGAACTAAAGCTTGAAGTAGCACTCATTAAAAATCCAAATATGGCTAGAAGTGAAATCTTCTATTGGTGAAAGTGTGCCCTAATGATGGTTTAAAAGTAACCACAAACTGTTGAAAATGGTGGTTTGAAGTTACCAGAAACTTTTGAAATGTTTCTCTAAGGATCGATAGTTCTCGCAACATTTCCAAATCTGGAAGTAAGATATTTTACTAATTGGAAGTGCTCAAAGATGATGATTTGAAGGTAACCACAAATTGATGTTGGTTTGAAGATAATCACAAATTAATATAAATTTGAAGATGACCTCAAACTAAATCATAGTCATAAATTTGACTCTAGCTATAACTTTGATTCTAGTTCAGACTTAAGGCTTATGACATTGGCTAGTACTTAAACTTACTTGTACATACTTTATTGATTGAGCTTCAAAGCTATAATCCTAACTACCAATCACTCATGTCAATCCCATCATATCCCATACAAAGTGAGAGGATAAATCTGAATCAAAGTAAAACATTTATGATCCTCCATGTCACCAACTCAATTATCCTATCTCTACATTTTTAATAAATATCATAATGAACTGAGTCATGCTTGAGCTCGCACTCATAAGACTAGTTAAACTCTTCACTTTCTTCAAAGTGAATGGAAAAAAATGGATGCATAAAAAATTACATTTTTTTTAAAGTAATAACACATTGATTTAATTAAATCCACTTACGAATATGAACATAATGGGCTAAAAAGACTGAAAACGTGTATAAAAATATTAACAAATAGGAGTCATCTTGCAAGAAGACTAGAAATTTTGAAAACCATAACGAACATGTGTTTTAAAGACATCGTCCTTCAGCTTTGAAGAAATCGGTGTTCAAGCCTTAAGCACAAGGGATGATAAACACTAGGATTAGGCCAGTAAACAACACAGATAGATGCTGGGTTGGTAACTATCCTGACAGGATGGGCACATGTACATCTCATGTAAAATATGAGTGCGGATCTCCTAAACAACAACACATGACATTGGAAATGTGACCTGAATGATGTCGAGGATAGAACACAGTTTAATAGTGCCCTCACATCCATTTTCAAGGATGAACTTCTCGACTCCTTATGCAGTTCTACAACACTAAATAGCTTTGTGTTGGGATTAGAACTTGGGATGGTCGATCATTTCCCTTCCTGGTAAGTAACACGAAGCACCTCATAACTCTCAAAATTATAACCTAAGGAGTTTCCACATGATGTTCTAATACCTGACCAATATCTCGCTCATAACCCTGTATTACCCATTTACTATATCCATGGGCTGCAGCGTTGGTGATACCATGGTCAAGAGCATGATATTTAGCTACGTCATTTTTCAATCTGTAGTTAAGAAAAATGATTCTTGTTACATTCATTCTCAATTAATTCACCATTAATTCACCATTAATGTCTATCTGCATAAATCCAATTCCTATAATGATTCTTGTTACATTCATGGGTTCACTTAAAAATGTGAAGGGACATCATTGATTAAATCGTTTCTCATCACACATGTAGGCTTCAAACATTATTCCATGGGAGAATGCATAGAGCATGGGGCTAACAGAAGAACCGACCAACAGAAGCAGAAATGAGCAACAACTATATGAAATGCTCAAGAAATAATAGTAAATTATATGGGAAGAGAGAGAACAAGCATTACAACTTGTGGTGAGAAGAACTCAAGATATGTAGAGGTAGAGAAAAGGGGAGAAGAACTCAAGATGTTGTCGAGGTAGAGAAATATGGAGTGGAGTGGCTCGTAGAGAAAATAAATGGTATACAAGATGGTATATAATGTTATGCATAGAAACATCATCTGTAGAGCTAACACGCTAACCAGAGAAATGGTAAATATAGAGCTGATAAGATCTGTGAAGGATGAAAAGCCGACAGGCTTTAGAGAATACCTAGGTATCGACTGCTTTGATACCATGTTAGAATGTGCAGTCAGAATGAAATAACAGGCATGGATTGCTTTTCATAAATATGATACATATATATAAAATATTATATATATATAAAATATTTGGAGCATTGGATTCAACTTCCAAAATTTCTTGGACTACTGCACATTATCCAAATTCCACACCATAACCCTAAAATATTAGGTTTCCAACACTATCATTGATTAAATATAGGATTTTCAAATTTGTTTATACATAGAAACACACAGTCAACCAAACAAATAGTGGTTCCCTCGCATAGAAAGTTGTCCCTTACATCCATAGTGCTCATCAATCAATGGAGAATGAAATAGGTTCATAATATTATATTCAAAGTCTCGGTCATCAATAATATAACATGGCTCATCAATAATATAACATGGCTCAATAATTTCATCTTATTCTAGAATATCAAGTATCAATTAATGCGAGTTAAATAAGAGAGTGGTTAAGTTGGTGAAAACCTCATAGGACATTCATAGAATACCAATTCTATGCAATAATACATATTGAATTTTGACTGCTTGAAATTCTATTTGAATGCATTTTATAAGAACCTTCTATTTATTTGACGAATTCTTTCTATACTAAAGGGTCATATAGTTCAAGATGAAGTTATCCTTGTATTATTAACTCAAATTCAATGAATTGTAGCGTAGATTTCGATGATCGATTCTAATGGAATATTGAACAATTTCCATATTTTTATTGTTGATTCCATAATATACGTAAATAAATTACTTTTTCACTTAATTTAAAATTTTGAGTTTATAGGATGGATTGATTACAAAATTCTTCCATTCTAGTCAGATTTTTTTTTAAAATGTGGTTCATGATATTAATTTGGTACTAGATAAATCCATGAACAACATCTACCTGGTATTTGGAGAGATCAAAGTATATAATTGTGTTATAGACATACATGTCATAAATTCTATTATACATCTATATTGAGGGTGAAGAGAGACAACAAAAATATTAAAAAATAAATTATCCATCTTCCTTTGGTGACACTTTTCCAATCCCAATAAATAGAGTTATCGATAAGAAAAAAAAATCATCTCTCTAAAGTTTTGCTATCTTCCTTTCCTTATAGAAGGATCCGACAAGTCATTTGCAAGAGTGTTTCTATATGTCAATGAAACTAAAGGGAATCAAGGTTATATTTGTGAGATAAACCATCATAGATCCATTTTAAGAATAGATCTAACATGAACTGAGAGAGATCAAATTTCTTTAGGTGAAAACTTATTTTAAAGTGCAAAAAAAAATGTAATTTTTAACTTTTTATATTATATTTTTGAATGTTATAGAGATTACATAATATGCATACTGCACAATTTTACACTTGCACATTAAATTAGTTTTTTAATTATTAATATATTTTAAGTATATGTAAATATTAATTCATATTAAAATATTTTATTTTTAACTCACATTGGATATTTTATTCTATATAACATTAAAATATATTATATTATATTTATATTATATATATATATATATATATATTTATTTATGAAGTTAATATCATGTGTTAAAATATTTTTGAAAAGTATAAAATTTAAACATCGTACTTACATATTTTTTTAACTTAAATTTACTTTTCATCAAATTATATAAGGCCACGTGTAGAAATAATTAAATATGCATTGCATATTTATTTATTTTTTGTTATAGCTGATATTTTTCTATTTAGAGAATATTTTATTTTTATTCTAAGAGGGGCACCTTGACACTGGATTGTAAAATGAACTGCTCGGCTCAATGATTTATTCTTGATTAATGGGAGTTTATGTGATAAGGATTTATCCATATTTCTTATTTCTATAGTTATTGTGAGTCAATATTTCAAATCCATATTAGGAAATCTAGGCTTCAAGTGTGATTAACATATTTTTTATAGATCTTTGATTTCAACCCTTTTTTTAGTTTGTCTAGTAGTTACATATAAAAAAAATAACTAATATTCAAATACTTCTTTCCTATCCCTTATCGTATTTATAAGTGATACTAGAAAGTGAAACTGATTTAGTGGTTTTCTTCATGGGTTTGACTCCCCCTCATTTTCTTTCTAGCAATAATATTCATGGAATCGACCATACAAAGCTAGAGAATTTCATTTCTAAATAATTTCTTAAGAATCATGGGTGTTGGTGGCCTTACAATTATTCCCTAATATATTTGCATGGAAGGAAAATCTAAGGTCAACTATTTTCCTATCTCTAGTCTAATATTTTGAAAAAGGAATGAAAGACATACCTCAATAGAAGTCTAATATTTTGAAAAAGGAATGCAAGACATACCTCAATAGAAAACCCATATAGCTGGATCGAAGCAGGAGAATATCTAATCATGTGCAGACCTTAACGAAGAAAACTATTGGCCAAATATTAGTTTAAATAAACTCCAAAAGATAAATAACTCAACACTCAGCAACGTTTTTTAGATAATTGAAACATGACCTATTTACAAAAAAAGAAAATTAATTGAATTTTTATGTATTTAGATAGGCTACATTAGAGAACAATACCATGGGAAAAACCATAGGCTGTCAAAACCCAGAATCTAAAAACTGTTGGTAATTTAACTAAGTTGAAATGTTTAGGTAACATAACATAATAGGAGATTAAAAAACATCTTCGATATTGGGCTAAAGAGTTCATGTCGACACAATGACCCATTTAGTGGAGCTTTTATAGTCCAACATATGACATACTATTTTTGGGATCTACATAAATTAAGGCATTTATGCATGTGTCATATCACGTAAGCATTAGCTGCAATGAATAATTTTTCATGATATTAAATAATCCACATAGCACTCATTGCATCAAGTAATTATAAAAGGAGTGAAGAAGTGGGAAGAACATGGAATAAATCATTTATGTTGAAGTTGATGGTTATGTACTACATGACTGGGTTATATCCCACATGTCTAAAAACCAAAGAATAACATAAGAAATTGTTGAAGACACAACCACATTTGAAGATCACCTTGTCACTTTTAAAAATACAAATTATGATAAAAAGTAACAAAAATTTGAGAATTGAAAAGGTGAGGATTCATAATATAAAATTTACTGGTTAGACCAAGATGGATGTTGATATTTTATATGCCAGATGGATTCATCTCTTAAAATTTGCATCAGACCATAGGAGAAGCATTAACACATTCATTCACTGAGTAAGAAGTAGATATTTTGAAATTAGAAAGAAGAATATAAGAGATAGAAGAAGCTCTTAATTCATTGTCCCTTTATTTATAACCCCTCTTTCCATAAAAGCATTATAAGTAGGATTATCCAATTTTGGGACACCTCACAAGATTATAAAAGTGGACCACCTCCTAAATGGAGTCCTACATTTTTATTAATATTAGTAAAATATTGTAGATTATCAAAGATAGATGGCAAATAACTTTCCACTTAACAAAAGGGAACACATAATTTCTTCTTTTGTTATCTATCTCAAAAGAGACCTTGAGCATGATCAACATTTTGTAGATAATGAATTATCTAATTTTATTCAAAAGGTTAGTTCACTTGGTGAGATACGCAGGTCACAAAAATCTCCTAAAATCCAAAAGAATAAAGTAGGTAAAAGTTGGATTGTCCACTAGAATTAATGTATTAGAGGATATTATTTCTAAGTGTAATAAAATTAATGATAGAAGAAGTGATGTCTTTCTCAAGGAAATGGAAGTTGTTGATGATCTACACGATCCTTATATGATAGGTTATTCTTCATTAATTCCAAAGGATATATTAAAGGATGAGTTGAGTGGTATTAAGGAGTCAGTGAGGTTAGAATTCGATAGTATACTTGATTTTTATAAAGTAGAAAAAAAATTTTGTTTAGTTACTTTCATGAATGTAAATGAAGATCAATATTCCATAGTCACACAATTGCAAGAAGATGCCTAATAAATCAAGGAGAAAATATTTAATGAACATGTCAACGAATTCTTCAAGTGATTTACATAACCATTCTAATATGTAGTCTTTCATTAAATAACTATAAAAATGATCATTATATCGACTACATATTGAGTGATAAAAGGAAACAAAGTGTCAAGTATTGGTAGATTCCATCCTTACATATTTTGTAAGTACCTTGATAACTTGAAGCATTTCCCCTCTTCCTCCAAGTCTCTAATCATTTACCTTTCTTAATTTTATTTTTTATAATTTGATTTGATACTTGACTACGACTCTTCTTTTCTTCCTCATATATTATTTATGTTTCAATTCACGGGATGTGTATCATGCTTGAATTTTAACTTTTTGATATCTTTTTTCTCCTTTCCTTACATTCTTGGAAAACATCTAATCCACTTATAGGTGTATATATTAATTTTTTGATCTTACTTCAAGTTATTTGAGTGCGTTTATAAAGAGAAGAACCACCTTTCTAAAAGCTAGAAGGACTTGCCATGAAGCCCTAGGAGGTTGATTTTTTTCTTAGTGAGAACAAATATCAACAAATTTGTAGGCCATTTGGTGATAACTATTTTGATTAATTAAAACTAAAATGGGTCCCTTTATTAGACCAAGTTTCTTAGAAGAGATTTGTTTTTAACTAGACTCAAATTTTATTAGTCAATATATAAAGAGATGTTAAAAAATAACAATAAAAACAACAAGGGTTTAATTCAGGGTTTTTTTATGTCTACATGTATAATAAATGATGTATGTGACAAAAATGAATTTCCTATGATCAAGTGGAGTTGGTTTCAACTCAAATTTATACACATATATAATATTCAAAATTATGAAGTGTTGGATAGTCAATGGAAGAGGGGGGGAGGGGGATGGTTGTGGCATCAAACATACATGCATAAAACCATTATAGTCACCCCAGTATTTTCCGATGCAGGCCAAAATTAATTGTATGCTAGCATAATAGTAATTAAAAATTACACACAATAAGGAAATTGAGGAGATGTATGTGAGGAAAGATAAGACATGATAAGAATTTTTTATTCTTATTAACATACAAAATGAAAATTTCTCTTATAAAGTAGAGTTAAATTTCTTTCTGCACTATGCCTTAGTATAAGAACGATTGTTTTCACAATAGACTCAAACTATTTTTCTCTCTCCTATATTCGAGTTTTTATAGCTTCATGTTCTCCTTCTATTCCAGTCTTGAAATTTTGTCGTTTTCCACTTATGTACTCTCTTTTCATCTCTCCTTTTTCATATATTTATCTTCTATTCCTACCTCCATCACCCCTATTTCTCTCCTTTCTCATGAATTTCTATTGTTTGTCAGCTTTATCTCCCCTTTATCCTTTTTCTCTCCCCTAAGAAAAATTCTCTTAAATGATGACTGAAAAGATAAACCCTCACAATGGATTAATTTCCTCAACTTTTTATCAAGCCCATGATCATTCCTATAAACTAAAAAACCATGATGGTTTGCATTCCTGACCAATAATCACTTCTTTCTCTAGTTCCATAGATAACATTGCTTCTTGGTTATGTGATCATTTATTGTACACATAGGTTTTCCATCGATTCATCACAAGCCCTTTAAGACACGTGGGATCAATACAAGTCACAATCCATAACATGAAATAGAGTCACACCGTAGAAACAACAATGGGTTGAATATAAAATAAATGCATAAAGGTGTTACGACAATGATGTTTTAGTATATGTTGGAAATGGAAACAAGAAATGTTGATAATGGCACCAAGAAAGATTCTAATTTAATTTTTCCTTGAATTAAATTATAATAAAATTGTAATTCCACATCAAAAGACAATGTGTATGAGTTAAATAAATTAGTATGGCTTAGTTGGTTGAGCTAATTCGAGTTTGTGGTTTAACTTGAGTAATGTAGAGTGTCTCCAACATTAGATTAGCCCTTGTTGAGTTTATTTTGAGTTGTAATTAATTAAATTAGTTTATCTAAGTTGGAATCAGTTTTACTAGTTCTAACTGATGGGGAACTAGTGAGAGGTAAAAGAGTGGAACTTGGAATTTAACCACATCTAGTGATCCATCAAAAACTAATGATTCACTCATAAATAACTCATGCATGTGTTAGGTCCCTATATTACTAGTGTAGTTCCTTCTTTTTGTTAGTGTAGGCCCCTTCTTATTATTGTTGTACCCCTATAACCCCCCCATTCTTATTATTGTTCCCTTACATTATTATTGTTAGGTCGGTTAGGATTATATTAAGACCCCATGGACTCCTATATATAGAAGAAGGTTTTGTCATTTGTATCATCCAAGAATTTTTCATTTATGTAATGTAAATGAGGTTTCCCCCTCGAAGTGGCTTATTTCTAAGGCGTTGATGTCTCTTTTCTTCTATTTTTTGAGTCGGTTTCATAACATTTGGTATAAGAGCTTTGGATTCTAGGGTTTTGCTACTCCAAACAGGTCATCGTGGAATTTTAGCTATAATTTTTTGTCTATGAAGGTTTAGAAGATTAAATTCGTACCATGCGAATCCGAAATCCTAAGGAACCTCATGTAAAAATTTCATATCTTTGTTCACAATAGTTTCAGATATATGATCTATGGAATTTAGGGTTTTTTCGGGCTCTTGAATTTCATCTCAAAGAGGTTATCGTGGGAAAATTGTTATAACTCTCTCTCTGAGCATCAGATTGGGATTCTGTAAAAGGTGGCCAAAATTCCACAGACTGTAGTTTTTTGTATATCAATTTCAAAGACGAAGGAGGAAATAGTGACACATGGAAAGCCGTACAAGTTTGATCTACTAAACTAGTTCATAATTAGGTCATTGTGGGAGATTGGGCATAACGTTGTCTTGAAGCACCCACAATAGGTTAGACCTGTGGCATTAGAAAGAAGATTCAAAAGGCTACTATGTAATATTCCCAATTGGGGAACACAACAATAGAATGCAGAATATTATGAAAATAACACAATTCATCTTAGATAGAGAAGGAGGTCAATATGGAGACCTTCCATTTGTTCTAACATCAGTAAAATAAACATAAAGAGTGGCCCATAAGATGCATAACAAGAAAAGATAGCATCCAATAGAAGAAAATCCTCAAAAAGAGGTGCTGCAACCATGTATTAAGACTAGAAAAAGCCTTACAATGTTATTTTATTGAGCTGCAACAACTGTAGACAACACTTTAGATCTAGAGAAAATGAGTGCATGAAAATTCAGATCTATAACAAATCCATACACTACATAGGCTCCTCTTCAAGATCCCCTTAGAGTTTTCATCAATAAATCATGTATAAGTTGTAGATCTGAGTTTTAAGACTGCAAATTTGCAGAAATATTCAGATCTAGAACTGGATCTAATCTGATATGAAAAAGGGAATGATCTTCTCCACTGGATCTCCAAAGTGAAGGTTAGATCCCCAAAACTTAAAAACTAACTCTCCAGATGGTGTGCCAAAACACCCTGCAACTGCACCTACAAGAATAACGTAGATCTAGAAGGGAAACTACGCTATAGGGATCAAAATGTGGTTGGCCACATGCCAAGATTAGAAAATTAAGCTCAATACATCCAATAATATCCTCCCACTAAAGTAGATGTCTGCTCCACTGAAAAAGAGCACTGAAATGGTCTAGATCTGAAGAGATCTAACCTCCACTTGCTAGATCTTGCAAAGACAACCAAACCCTCAACAGGATCTACATTGTAGTTGAAAGAAGAAGCTTGGCCTTCCGCCAGATATGGACAATATAATGCAAAATCTTCCAAGAGGCCTGTTAAGGAAATGGATGGGATTCCCACCCAGGAAAACCCAATGCTAAACAACATTAATTCTCAGCTAAACAACAATTGAATGTTATATGTCTAAACAGACGATATATTCAGAAATCTGATAATCATTAACAACCTTATAATGCTTCCATCCTCTTCCTTTTATAAGTTAAGAGCTTGCAAACCCTAAATCACTTCCAATGAGATCACTCCTTTCACACAAGGCATCTCCATCTAAAACTACGTTGTGACTCATTGATGGCCACTCCTCCAAGACAATGTTGCATATTGGGTCAAGGTTGACCCAGTCAAAATGTCCAGCCCCTTTCACACCTAAGGGTGCTTGATTTAGTAGCCAAGATTTAGTATTGTTTTTACATTTGGCATTGATTTATTCATTATTTAGGAGTATTATGGGCCTCCTTTACACTTTTATTCTTCAAACAAAGTAATGAAATTGAAATTAATATTCTAATTAGATCATGACTAATTGGGAATATTACAGTCCTCCCCTCCCAAATGTTGCTTGTCCTCAAGAAACTGATAAGGAGACTGCTGCAACTCTTCCCCTCCTCCATTGGTGACACCAACATGTGATAAGCTTCCTCCATAAGCTAAGTGTTTACCAATCCAACCCTCCATGAATTTCTCCTCCAAATTTCTCATGAGATGTAAATAATCCATCCCATAAGGAGACAATAGCTCAAATAAAACAAACATGGCTTTCCCAATGTTCTCCCTGAAACATGTAACATAACATACATGGATAATCTCCATCCCATAGGGTACATGCATACTTTCCGTCCTCCCTCCATACATTCCCATAAAAATTACATGTACATCATCGATGTATGGGATCAAAACTACATGCATACAAACATAAATTTGTGCATATGGAGGTGAGTCATAGTCCCATATGTGGAACCAACGTAGTGCATATCCTACCTGCATCAGATCAAGATGTGGTAAGTGGTTTCTCCACCACTTACTTTCTGCCCATGTCATCTCACTATGGCTAAAAGTGTGATATATATTTGGTGCCTTAGGAATGCACCCATCATGAAACAAAATCTCCCTTTGTCTTTCAAGGGAGTGGCCATCTTCAGAAATTTTTGTGGCCCAAAGTTGACCATGAAGCTTATAAGGTACAATACTCCTCCTTGGATTCATGGCCTACATAAACATGGTGAAATAATGTAAACAATAATCAAATGAAACATTATTTACATGAGCATATTTTTCACCAAAATTTTTCCTCAAACAAATGGAGTGGTGCATAGATTTGTGCCCTTCCTCAAAAAGAGAAAGAGATGGCTGAGTTAACTCCTCCATAGAGTTATGTTGCTACCCTATCTCCACATGGTACCTCAATCTTTGAAAATTATAATATAGTTCTCCTTCAAAGCCCTTCCAAGTGTAGCTCCTCATGATGATGTTGTATATCTTCATGGAATATGTGTGGCTGAAACAGAACTCTTCATAGGCCCTTTGTAGCAACTTCTTCTTGATCTTGGAGGCTCTAGACAAGAATATCCTACCATGATCATATATGACTCCTTCTTGGACTGAATATCCCTCTTCATGTAGCTTTTCATCAATTATCATGCATGTGTGAAGATCCTTGGAGTAATCCACCAATAGTTGGGATTTCCAATATGGATCTAAACTCCCCAACAATGACAGCGTTGATGATCTATCAACTGAAATGTCTGTCATGTAGCTGCTCTCCTCCTTGAAATATCCCATGTCAAAAGTATAAGTTGGAAGGTCATTCATTCCATGCATCTCCTCCCATAACACATAATCTGAAATGAGAGTGGGTAATGATGATGTTGGGAGAAGATCTCCCTCCTCCTTGAGCCTACCCTAGACTGCCAGTGCTGCATCATTGTCTTCCAATAATCCCATCACTCTTAGATCTAATATTGGAGCATCATGCTGTGATACATCTCACACAAAATCTGAATCAGGTGGCCTCCCAAGTGGTTTGCCACTAGATAAAAGTGTCCCATGCATCAATATCATGAGCATGATAGATGGGACTGTAAGGTCCTTGCTTCCACTACGCAAATCCATATTTTTTCTTTGTGTGGAAGTGGTATGTGAGAGATATGTATGCATGCCTTTGATCACTTGAGTTTCATCACTCTCCTTGTCCACCCATTCCATTTGCAAAGCCTCCCAATCAGTGGTGACTTTTCCCAATGTAATCAACCATTGAACACCCAAAATCACATTAGTGTCAGGTATGTCAACCACAAAGAAGTGATCAATCAATGTATAAGTCCCCATGGTGATTGAAAGTGATGGGAAATAATGCATGCATTGCATTGTTCTATCTCCTAGGACCAAAACAGAGAATCCCTCAAAAGCATCAGTGGGTATTGCCCTCCTTTGCACTAGTTGGGCATCAATGAAATTGTGGGTAGCCCCACCATCAATCAAAATAGAAACCCTCTGATTTAGGATGGAACCTTGAACTCTTAAGGTCAAGTGCTTAGGTATTCCTCTCAAAAATGCAAGAGCCCCTCCAATAGGAGAAAATTCTCCATTCCCATCTCCTGATGGTGTTGGCTCTCCTCCTGCAGTGTCATCGTTGTGACCTCTTCTTGGTTCATCTTCTTCTTCTTCCTCATCATCTGAGAAGACCTCTATGCAATGTGCTTTTCCAGCAACACATCTATGTCCAGGTGCCCATGATTCTTGGCAAGTGATGCAGAGCTTTCTTCTTCTTAGACCTCTCCAGACATCATCATCAAGAGGCTTCTTGTATAACCTCTCCTTTGAAGGAGCAATTTTTTCTTCCTTTCCCTTTGACGGAAAAGAGGGCTTATGCTGAAAGGTTGCCTTTGCTTTTGGCAAGGCATCATGAAGGTTTCTAGCCCTTTCAATAGCATCATTTAGGGTAGTGGGCTTGGTAGATTTAACCAACCCATGAAGAGGTTCATCTAAACCATCAATGAACATGTACACCCTTCTTACTACAAACAAATAAAGAACCATTACAAATAATCTTAAAAATTCAGAGATGTAAGTTTTCGTATTACATGATTGTTTCAACTTTTCTAGGCTCATGAATGGTGCCTCTGGATCTCTTCTATCAAATATTTCCACTAGCCTTCTAGTGAACTCTAAATATGCACTCACATTGGCATGACCCAATGTAGACAAGCCATGGAACCACCAGTCATGTGCTTCACCTTCAAGGTGCAGCGCTGCAATCTTGATAGCCTCCATCTCTAGAACCTTTTTCAACTGGAAGTAGATTTCAAAATTTTCTACCCAAGATTTTGCAGAACACTTGGATGACCCATCAAAATTGGGTAAAAATAATCTACCCATAGTGTGGTGTCGAACATGATTCTAAATGAATCCACCACCTCTATGATGATGCCTTGGTCTTCTATTGTCCTTTATGTGACAAAACTCTTGAAAACTCAAGTGATCTTTGAATCTATAATTTTGACACTCATATTCTTAAAAATAGTCTTCAAGGGATTCATGCTCTTAAAACCCTTCATTTCCCACAGCCAAAAATGTAGGCATCGTAGAGCATTAGGAAACTTGTGGCTGATGCACTGGTTGATCATTCCAGTGATGAGACATGTCAGAGCTTTCTCCAAGATGGATTCCTTTAGGGGATTCCTTTATTCTGTCCATTCTCATCTCTTTGATATCTCTAGCAAGATCTTGCATGGATCTAAGAATGATCTTAGGAAAATCACTATCTTCATCTTCACCTCCAGATAAAGGGGCTTTACCCTTGTCTTCATTATCATTTTTGTAATCAAACTTCTTCTGTCTTATCTTTAGATACCTCTTCTCTCTGGCAGTAAGAGGCTCTTCTTCTTTAGAAGACATATTGGCTTCTTAGAAAGCATAGGCTATGGCAAGATGATGCTCTGATACCACTGTAATATTCCCAATTGGGAAATGCAACAAAAGAATGCAGAATGTTATGAAAATAACATAGTTCATCTTAGATAGAGCAGGAGGCCAATATGGAGACCTTCCTTTTTTTATAATAGCAACAAAATAAACATAAAGAGTGGCCCATAAGATGCATAACAAGAAAATATAGCCTCCAATAGAATAAAATCCTCAAAAAGAGGTGTTTCAACCATGTATTAAGACTGGAAAAAGCCTTAGAACGTTATTTTATTGAACTGCAACAACTGTATATTAAACTTTAGATCTAGAGAAAATGAGTGCATGAAAATTCAGATCTATAACAGATCCATACACTACATAGGCTCCTCTTCAAGATCCCCTTGGGGTTTTTAGAAATACACCATGTATAAATTGTAGATCTAATTTTTAAGGTTGGAGCTCTGTAGAAATATTTAGATCTAGAACTAGATCTAATCTGATATGAACCAGGGAATGATCTCCTCCAATGGATCTCGAAAGTGAAGGGCAGATCCCCAACACTTGAAAACCAACTCTCCAGATGGTGTGCCAAAACACTCGGCAACTTCACCTACACGAATAACACAGATATGGAAGGGAAACTATGCTGTAGGGATCAAATTGTGGTTGGCCACATCCTAACATTAGAAATGAAGCTCAATACATCCAATACTCTCCTCCCTATGAATTAGAAGTCTCCTCCACTAAAAAGGAGCACTGAAATGGTCTAGATCTGAAGAGATCTAATCTCCACTTGCTGCAGCTTGTAAAGACAACGAAACCCTCAACAGGATCTGCATTGTAGTTGAAAGAAGAAGCTTGGCCTTCAGCCAAATAGTGGACAATACAATGCAAACTCTTCCAAGAGGCCTCTCAAGGAAAGGGGTGGGATTCCCAACCAAGAACACCCAATGTTAAACAACATTAATTCTCAGCTAAATAGCAAGAGAATTATATATGTCTAAACAACCCTAAACCACTTCCAATGAGATTACTCCTTTCACACAAGGAATCTCCATCTAAAACTATGTTGTGCCTCATTTATGGCCACTCCTCCAAGACAACGGTGTAGATTTGGTTAAGGTTGACCGAGTCAAACTGTCCAGCCCCTTTCACACCTAAGGGTGCTTGATTTAGCAGCCAAGATTCAGCCTTTTTTTTACATTTGGCATTGATTTATTCATTATTTATGAGTATTATGGACCTACTTTACACTTTTATTCTTAAAACAAAGAAATGAAACAGAAATGAATATTCCCATTAGCTCATGACTAATTGGGAATATCACATACTAAAGGACTGAATTTCAAATATTTAAGATACAAAATCGCATAGATAATTCAATTTCAATATTGAGCTCCTCAAAAGCAAGAAAAAGGTGTGTATTGTTTTTCAAATTGCATAAGTCTTGTTTGAAAAATCAGTCTGAAGTGATTCAAAGGGCATAATGAAGCATAGATATCAGTATTTGGTTCTAAAATTCCCCCTAAAAAGAATTCAACACCCATTAAGCCCTTAGAATACTTTAATATTACTCATTAAGATTAAGAAGTGCAACATGATATATCAAAATTACAAGAGTAAGTGCACCAAATTTCTCTCTCACAAAGAGAAGAAAAAAATGAAATGGATGTTTTGAAGAAAGGTGTGGAAGCTAAGATGGATGATTTGAATAAGGGAATGGAAGATAATATGGATGTTTTGAAGAAAGGCATGGAAGCTATGATGGATGGTTTAATGAATGGTATGGAAGAAAAAATGGAATGTTTGAAGGAAGACATGGAAGGTTTGAAGGAAGGTTTGACAAGGTTGATACAAGAAATGATCCCTAATGGCGAAAAGATAGTAGAGGAAACTCATGATGAGAGAAAAATAAATGTTAATCGTGATTTCATAAGCTCGAATGTTGGATGGAAGACCCACCATATTCCAAAGATCCACTACAAGGAAAAGACCCTCTAGTAGATTTTTTTGATGAACCCCTTATAAAAATACCCCAGACATCCGTTTCTAGTGGAGGTTACTAGAGGAGGTTGGCAAGCAAGGTTTTTGCGGATGTTTTTCGTTCGGTGCACTTATCATCCTAAACTGCATCGGTACGCACAAAAAATTGGCACACCAGACACCGTGCACTCCATACACATCTACCGGATGCGTCTTATTACTGTAGAGCACTGTTGTATACAACTCCTCCTCACTGGTGCATCAATAAACACCGTGCCAAAACAGAAACCGCCTAATGCGGTATTAAGAAACCGCACCGGTGCACCTATAAAACCCCGCACATCAGAACATGGTTAAATAAAAAAAAATTAGGGCCAAAAAATTGCATTTTTCACTTTTCTCAGTGCTCCAAAGCTCTCAAGCACCAGTGAAAGTTATCCTTTCCTGAGCCACCCTGACATCGGTGATCCCATTGCACCCATTGCATGCATTGCTACTATGCATTTCCCACCAATCTCTAGCTTGCATTTCGCAAAATGGTGGGAAATTTTTCTTTTGCAAATTCTACAGCCAATATGCCTCCTCGACGGCCAAATGTATAGGTATTTTTCTTGTTTTTCCATAATTAATCTTTTTAGCAGATTAGAATTTTAAATAACCTTAAAATTAACCATTCAAAAGAAAAATAGAATTTGTTGCACGGTGCACTTGATCTGTGCAGCTTGCACCAGTAAGCGGTGTTGCCTGTAAAATTTACAGGCCGCACCGCAACCAGTGCTAACAGTATCTTCATAATTTCTGGGGCAGTACTGAAAGGCGCACCACATTATTTTAAAATTTAAAAAAAAAGTGCGTTGCGGTCATTTAGCCGGCCACACCGTTGACCATGTGGAATAGCAGAAACACAGTGTGTTGACTAAAATACCCACCTTGGGTCAGGTATTTTTGTCAGCACACTACATTCAGGATTTCAATAGGCTCAGTGGTGCGGCCTGGTAAATGACCGCACCGTTGACTATGTAATGAAGTCAAGAGGTCGGTGCGCTGACCCAACTATATGTGTTGGGGTGTAGATTTTAGTCAGCGCACCACACTCCTGACACCATACATAGTCAATGGTGCTCTGAAAACTTTTAGGTGCACTTCCTACGGTGTATTGAATATCATCTGGGGCACCACCACCAGTGCGCGACAAAAAAAAGACACACCAGAACCAGTGCACGACTATTTTTTGTGGTGCACCAATTGTTTTGTTTTTTTTTCCAAAAAAAATTATATATGTATATTCCTAAATGCATGCCTCATTTAATAAAAAAAATTATTGATATGTCAATCATTCAGAGAGAAGAGGGGGAACAATAGCAACAACAGGCGGAGCAGTATGACATGGTTGGCCTGTGGGAGGCACGAGGGAGGGAGAGAGATGCATACCCTCACCCTATTACAATAGCTACCAAGGGCCTCCTAAGGTAGGTAGGCCTCCTCAAGTTCTATGATGAGGCTAATTCCCTAAAGAGCCATAGTGTGCTTTTGAGACATCTTATTCGTAGGTGGAATGCCCACCGATAGGCTTTCTGGGTTGGTCCTAACCAGTGGTACATGCCCAATGAGGAGGACATATATTTCATTATAGGGATATCGAGGAGAGGTATGGATTTTTCCTCGTTCCCAGATGTCCCAGTTGGCTATGCAGGAGGGAGTTATTTGGTGTACTCCCAGAGATGTATTAGCGCAGGTATATTGTCTTCTTTAGATTTTTAGGTCTCTGGAGGTCAGTTACGTATTGTTGCATTTGGTAGTGAGGAGATGAGGTGCTTGTAACTTCTGGTTTTGACCATTTCACACAACAACAGTGACGGGCAATGCATTAGTTGCTTACTTCTATATTATTATTTTTCTTTAGTACAAGAGCCACGACTTGTCAGGTGGTTTGCCATTTTTTTGCGGTACTTCTGTACAACCTTAGATAGATTTCATGCTCATGCACAAGGGAGGGTCAACTTCCCTTTTCCTTTAGAGCTTTTTTGTTTATTTTTTGAGAGGTTTCCAAATATGAGACCTAATTTTGTTCGGCAGCCTCGTAGGCCGATGTTCAAGGCCCTAATGCACATGTGGGGGTAGATGATGCCTAAGACGGGTGAGACTGCATTTCCAGCAATGATATCGCATGATGCACTGGAGTTTCTAGCTAGTGTTGATGAGCTGCATCCCTTCATTTTGGTCCCCTCTCCTTATGCTGGATTGGATTGGAAAGGGTGTGCGAACATCCTCTTCACATATGATGAGCCACCGGATGATAGAGGTAATATTAATGTTTTATTTAAATTTATTCTAACATGTTCTTTAACTTGTTTTTATTAAATTGTGTAATTAAATTGTCTAATTATTGTTGTGTAATTGTATATATTTTGCAGACATGCGGTCTTTTGATGGCGAGGACATGCCGACACCACCACATGATCCAGGTTGGATCTGATGATGATCAGGTCATGCCTGATGTCAAGGATCATTAGGAGACTGATGCAGAGAGATATACTCCTACTGGTGCATCAGTACCACCTTTTTCTAGGCACGATCGGCTTGATAGCAGATACAGGATGGAGTTGGGTGACCAACTCACTACATTGATTGTTGAGGAGGGCATGAGGCCCACTAATATGAGAGACATAAAGGCCAATAGTATGTTGTTACATATGTGGAGAGGCATTCCGCGTGACATGTACAACCTGATGTAACATATCATAGGAGCTATGACCTTAGTTATGCGGCTGAGGAGGACCATTGCACATTATAGGTGTGGTCGAGACGCAACACGTGATCGACATTCCATGAGCAGTGACTCATCATCTCATGATCATTCACCTCACACCACGCCACATGAGCAACCTCCACTAGCATCTAGTAGCAGTCATCATGGAGATCAGGCTGGACCATCGGCCACGTCCAGTCAGTAGCCTTCAACATCCAGCAGTACTCATGATCATGAACAGGTTGGACCATCGACTATTGAGGCTACATTTATATTGGTTGTATATATATATATATATATATATATATATATATATATATGTTCCATGTATTTTATTTTGATTTTGTAGTTGTACTTAATTTACATGTTGGTGATCATTATGATGTGTATATTGTTAGGTCATGTTATATATGTTCATTTAATGTGCAGCTTGCAGGTAGATGTATATGTGATAGCATGAGTTATTTGACATGAGATGTATATTTGATGTTTGTGTTGTGATGATGTTATATAATGCTAATTGTGTTTTGTTAGATGATCATGATCACGATGATGTTAGCGAATTTGAATGTGTTTTTTAGTCGAATATGATGTTTGTATGATGATTATCATGATCGTGATGTTTATTAATTAATTTAATATTAAATGACCATAATATTTGTTAAATATTATGTCATGATTGTAATTGAAATTTTAATTTTAATTGTATGTAAAATTGTAAAATTATATTTGAAATTGTATTTGTAATTGTATGTAAAATATTTGTAAAATTTTAATTTTATTAATGTGAAATGATTTTATTAAAATTTTTAAAATTGTAAATAATTGTAAAATAATAAATCTAGAATAATATGAATTTTTGTAACTTAATAAAGTTTATAAAATAAGGCAAATAAATTCATGTACTTTAGAATTATCATTATTTTGTTATTATCTTACATACCAAAAAAAAAAAAACTCTATACAGTATGCCATTTTTTTTTACATCAATATAATTGCAAATTATCAAGTGAAATATTGATTTTAACATTAATTCAAAATACATATTATAATGTTTTGAAAAAAGAGTCTTATAAGGTATAAAGTAATTAAGTCATATTCTTTATAAAAACCCATTTTAAAAAGTATAAATATTGATTAATTAATAACACATGTACCATTTCACATGTACTAATTCCATTGAAGAGATTTTAGAAGAATTCGAGTGTGAAGAATGCTATAGAAAAAGAGAAATATATATATATATAGACAAATATATATATATGGACTATTTTGCATTTTATTAAAGGGTTTTGAGATTTTTTGTGGGGTTTATAGGTTCATGGGACAGTAGACAGTACCAACCCTGCCGTATTGGTATTTCAATTGAATTTTTCCTAGCAGTGATATGACCGAATCTTGTAGCTATGAATTTAACAAAGAACCCATATATTTTTAGAATATGATTGAAGACTGTTGTCATATACTTGAGCACTATTTCATATTCTACAATTTAATGAGGGTTGGAGGGAACTTAAAATCATGTATATGTTAGTAACTGCACCCTTCGATAGAAACAAAGAAAATTCAGGCAGATTCCTCAGTGAAGTAGACTGGAAATAATCAATTACTTCAAGACCTCAATAGAAGAAATAGATATGCATGTTAGAAATAGATATGCATGTCAGAGCCTCATGTTAGCACCTTTTCTTGTTGAAGGTTGTGGAAAGGTTCAAGTTTCTTTTTCTGAAAGAATAAGAGGTGTAGTTTTGAAAAGAAATGGCCCAAATATTTTCACAGAAAAATGTACATTTCCAACATCTCTAAAAACTAAAATATCTCCAACTTCAATAAACTACTCAGAAACAAAACTTTCCCAACCATTTCTGAAAACTGCCCACGTCTTAGCATAGCATAGGTTCACATGCCACAATTGCCCACTTGGGCCCTGTAGTATTGCATCTGCACACACCACACATTTCATTCTCTCCACATAATTAGTGAGCACCTCCTGCAATAAATAAAATGCATTGGAAGAATAGTTATTTCCTTCAAGAATTTATCCAATTCTAATTCTAATTCTCAAGAATAAACAAAATTCTAATTCTAATTGCATATTTTCATCAATAATAAACAAAATTCTAATTCTCAATTTATATGGTTGGATTTCACTAAATTTTTATGTACACACCTAAAAGTGATTTCAAAGCCTTAATTGCAAATTAGTGCTAATGTACAGATAACTGCACTGGTGCGTTTTAGTTACTGCGCACCGGTGTCGTGTTATGAATGGACGCATCGGTGTGGTTCAATTAAGCGACACACCGAAGAATAAGCACAAATAAAAAAAAAGCCCTACTCTATTATATTTAAGTGAAAAAAAAGGTAACTTGAAAAATGGGTGGAAAAGTATTTTCGAAAATCTAATTTCATAAAAAAATTCTTTAAATACTAAACACTTTTCATTATTTCACTGTTTTTGCAAAAATTTTCTGCTAGAGATTTGCAGGAGACATACCTAGGGCAAGAGAGCATGAGAGAACTATGGAGTAGTGAAATACGTTTAAAAATAAGTATTCAGAAAATTATAATTCGAAACCTCTGGTGATTCAAATCCTGTAGGATAGAATTTCAAATGATCTCGTGATTAAATTTAATTATTTTTTTTACTTTTTCTGCAGTTTTGTTTTTCATTTTCACAAACAAAAAAAATAAAATCCATTTTTATCCTAAACCCTTCATTCTTTTTGTTTCTACCCTTTCTTCTCCCTGTTTCTGTGATTTCGGAATTAGGGCTTTTCATTTTAGATTGACATCCAACCCATGGGATGACTTGCATAGTCGGATCCAAATCCATGTTAGCCCTTGCGTGAATTTTTGAAAAAAAAGGTTTTTTTATCGGTTCACCCCGAGTAACCTAGCGCATCGGTGCTCTGTATTATCCTAGCACACTGCGCAAGTACTGTGTAATAAAAAATTTAAAAACATTTTTTTTTAAATCAGTGCGCGATATCTAAAACAGGGCACCGATGCACTAGGCTACGAGGGGCACACTGATAACGAAATATTTCATTAAGGTGCATAGCGAACATGTTTCTTCTAAAAAAAATGTGTTATTGTGTTAATCGGTGCACCATGTAACATATAACACACCACACTAGGTCTCCTAGTTGACAGAGATCACCATATGCTGGTCTGTTGTTTGTGTAGGGCGTTTATGCTACAAAAACTGACACTGGACAATTTTTATTATTTTATCTATGTTAATTGGTGCGATGGTTAACATGTAACGCACTCATGCTACTTGTTGACATAGATCATCGTACGGTCTATTGTACTATTTATGTGGTGCATTTATAATACCCCCATGCACTGACGTCGATGCGTACATAATTAAAGGCACACCGGTTTTTTGAAATTTCTTTTTTACCTAAAAAGTTGAAAATTTATTTATAAATATATTAATGAATGATATGGTATAGCTTCAAATTGATAAAGAAATGACTGACAAGATATCAAGTAACAAAAATACTGTTAACAGATCAACAAAAGAAAAAAGGCAAGTTCTTTGTAAATTCTTTACAAAAAATATTAATTTTGAACTATATGTGAGTTTAACTATTATGTATTTTTTATTGTGTATCATGTAGAGCCACAAAACGACGAATCTCGATAAGATTATCTTTGATCTAGAACCAGAAGAGCTTAAAATCTTGATGGAAAAATTGCAAAAGGATGAATCAAGAAAATGAAAAAGTACTATCGATCCAATATGAGTTTATTTTTTTAATTTTCATTAAAAAATTACTTAAAATTATTAGGTAACATGTGTCAAATAGTCTATTAATTCACATCTATTTAATGTTCTACAAGGACCAGTAACTCAGAAAAGGAACGATTTTCTAAGAAAAGAAAAAAAATAGAACATGCAAATGAAAATGAATTTCTCCTTAGCTCATTTGGAGTGGTGCTGGAGGTTAACGAAAGGGGGAAAAGAATTCACAAAAGTTTGAGGGATCTAGTGGAATGAATGTATAGACGTCCCTTCCACTTACAATACAAAAATCAATCCACTGATTCCAAGAACCAAATTTTATCTAAACTACAGGAAGAGTTTACAGAGAATTAGTCAATGAGAGATGTCAGACTTTTAATAGCAAAAACGTACAACAATAAAAAGGAAGGAAATAATTGTGGAATTTGTAAGCATCTATTGATATTGTTTTACTTAGCTCTGTCTATAATTAATAGAACAAAAAAATATTTTATATTAAATATATGATTTGTTATGGGGTATAAAACTTTCAGGAAACAAAGTATGAAACTGCGCCAATAGATGAATGTTTGAAAGATGGCATGGTACATGGTTCTGAAAGAATGTGTATAGTTTATGAGTCAATTGTTGCTATGGTACGTCATTTCTTTTCAATTTACATTGGTGTAATATATTATTTAGTTTTGCAATTTTCATTATTCTCACCAATGTATATACACTCATTACAGTTTATTTTTATGTTTGTAGATGGAAGGTGAAGAAGAAGAAAACAATCAACACCGTGAACAAAACATTCCTGAAAATAACCCAAGTCATGGAAGTAGCTCTAGTAGTGACAATAGTTCAATTGAATAATGATGATCACTATGTTTCGATATCAAAGCAAGGCATTGTATTTTTTGAAATATTTGTCTATGAAATCAAACATTTTGTTTAATGTAATGGACATAGTGTCCCAATTGAAAGACAAAGAGCGTCTTATATATATATATATATATATGCTTTAATTTATTTTATTGCATTCTCCATTGTCATTCTCAAATGCACTAATAAAAATTTAATTCATATCAATACTGTTATAAGATATATATGTATCGACTTTTGATGAATAATGAATTTTAAAAAATCACAATAATTATGATATGATATAAAAAATTAATCCAAACATCACATTCAACTGCATTAATAAAATTTTAATTAATATGATTATTGTTATAAGATGTGTCTACTTTTGATGAATAATGAATTTAGAAAAATCACAATAATTGCACTGTCACAGGTCGATGTTTCTAAAAAATACAAAATGAACACCGATGCATGTCAGTTACTGTACACCGGTGTGTTTGTATGTTGAAGCGCACCAGTGCATTTCTATGACCTATGGGCACTACATAAATACCAAAACCAATTAAAAATATTGGTGCGTTTGAGCGATACTGCGCACTGGTGCTTTTATGTGAGACTACGCAACGGTGCCTTTTTACGATGTATGGGCATCGCAAGAATACCAATACCAATTATAAATATCGGTGCATTTTTATGATACGGCGCACCGGTGCATTTCTATAAGTCTACGTACTAGTGTGTTGAGATGACCTATGAGCATCGCACAAATCCCAAGACCAATTAGAATGGCCTCATGCTTTTTATCACCAACACTACGATTGATGCGGTTTTATACCTTGATGGTCCGTGCACATTTGACCACCCCAGGGCCACCAACTAGATGACATGCACTTGTGCATTGAAACCTTAGTAGCGTACTGATGAAAAAAACATCCATAATAACCTTTGGTTGCCCAGTTTTTTTAGTTTTGTTGAATTTCCATTGAAAGCTCCGCCAAAACCTCCGTAACCATAAACGAATGTTGTAGAAAATGTTTTTTTGACAATTTTGGCCAATTTTATAACACTAAAAACCTCTTTTATAACCTCAGCTAGAGGGTCTTTTCCTTTTAGTGATCGATATGAGGAAGTTTGATAGCAAGGATCCTGTAACATGGATACTACAGATGGAGAAATATTTTGAGCTCAATAATGTGAAAAACACACAAAATTTACACATTGCAACTTTATATTTAGAACAAAATTAATTTGTATGGTATCGATGGCTTTGCTCCCATAAAAAAATTGTCACTTGGTCAATTTTTATGGAGAAAATGATAGCACATTATGAGGATACAAAGAGCAACACCTTCTTTAATCAATTGGTAAATCTCAAACAAAAGGGTTCAGTGGTGGAGCACATTGAGTACATCCAAAAATTGAATATAAGGGTAACTAATATTATAGAGGAACACAAGATTTATGTCCTTATAGGGACTTTAAAGGATATCATCCAACATGAGGTTTGTGTTTTGGAACTTGATTCATTGGAGAAGGCACTCAGGTTGGCAAGAAAAATTAAATGTAAAATTATGGGGACAAGGAAGCCTACCACTCATATCTATAAAGATGGAAGTGTTGCAACTCCTAGAATTCCAAAACCTACAAGGTTTACACCAAAAAAATTGGAAGAAAAAATGAGCAAAAGGGATTTGCTACAGTTGTGATAGCAAATACACTAAAGGTTAGAAGTGTGTTGAGAAGAAATTATTTTACATAGATTGTGAAGAGGAGGAAGAAATGAAGAAGAAACTTCAAAGGAAGAGGATATACACCAGGAACCAACCCTAAAGAAAGAGGAAATTAGTTTGAGCATATCGTGTAATGCATTGCCATGAATCACCACTCCTAAAACTCTCAAGATAGAAGGAGTACATATCGAGAAGAAAAATGTAATAGCGTTGATTGATTCGGGTAGTACCCATAATTTTATTCGTTGTAGGTTAGCCAAGGAATTGAATTGCTTTCTATACCTAGCACGAGAATGTCAAGTGATGGTTGAAAATGGAGGAACTATAAATTTCTCTGGAAAATTCCATAATATCAAGCTAACCATGGGCGAATATACATTGAATAGTCCAATGCTTTCCATTCCAATGGGAAGTGTTGATGTTGTACTACGAGTACAATGGCTACAATTTTTGGGGACAATAGCTTTTAATTTTCAAGAAATTTTCTTGAAACGTTTTTTTGGAAGGAAAGGAAGTTGAATTATGGGGTATCATAGGGAAGATGGGAAAGGTAATAAGCTCTAATGTCATGACAAATCTTCTGAAGAAAGAACAATGAAGCGTAATTACAAAATTATGCTCACTAGAAGTTCCAACATCAAAATCATCTATTTCTCTAGATCTCGTAAAAGTCTTGGAGAATCATTCCAAGGTGTTTTAAACTCCCAAAGGACTCCCACCTATCCGTGATCATGATCATGCTATTCATTTTATTCTAGTAAGTGTTCCTCCAAACATAAGGCCTTACATATATCTTTATGTCCAAAAGAGTGAAATTGAACGTATTATTGCAGAAATGTTAGAGGTTGGTATAATTCAGCCTAGTCAAAGTTCTTTATCTACTCCAGTAGTATTGGTGCACAAGAAGGATGGATCATGGCACATGTGTCTGGATTATAGGGAGCTCAATAAGATCACTATTAAAGATAAATTTCCCATTCCTTTGATTGAGGAATTATTATATTAATTACATGGAGCACATTATTTTACCAAGTTGGATCTTTGTTCAGGATATCATCAAATTATAATGAAGGCTGAAGATATTCTGAAAACAAAATTTCAAACTCATGAGGATCATTATGAATTTTTGGTCATGCATTTTGGCCTTTCCAATGCACATTCTACATTTCAAGGGTTGAAGAATTCAATTTTCAAACCCTTCCTTAGAAAATGTGTCTTAGTATTTTTTGATGATATAATAATCTACAATAGCTCTTGGAAGGATCATGTTGAACATGTTGACATGGTGCTCAAACTATTGGAGGAGAAACAATTATATGAAAAAACCTCCAAATGTTTCTTTGGAGTACAAGAGGTGGAATATCTGGGTCATATTGTATCTCACGAGGGTGTTAAGGTAGACCCTAAAATCCATTAAGCAATGGAAAGTGTTATACTCCTATATTTCATAGTATCACAAGGTGGTTGATTATTTCTCAGATCTCCCATTCTAAAAATAATATTTAATGGCTTTCATTTATTTCTGGGAAAATCAAAGGGAAATCCTAACTGTCAAGAGCTTCAAAGGAAAAAATCTTCCTTTTCAAAGAGGAAAGTGTTGCTGATAAGGTGTGATGTGAGAAATATTCATTTCTACCCTCATTTAATTTCATTTGCCCTCTTTTCCATTCATTTTTCCATTTTCTAAAAGCCCTACACTCCATTTTGTTCAAAACAATTCTTTAACTATTAAAATTATTTTTTTATAGTTGAAGAAACAAGCTCTGCCCCCACTTTAGGTTGCTCAATACATACATATACATCATACGTATCATAAACCACAAATAACCTTAGCCCCTCCTTACCTTTTCTCATTCACACTCTTTACCTTTTCACAGCTAAGTTTGCCACCTTAAACCCATGCTGATGTGATATAGTGGGACCCATTTCCTCACTGTCCATCACACATTGCAATCAACGTTTTTTATGTTTAGAATTAAAGACATTGCAGGTTAGATAATTCAAGTTTCGATGCGATATATCCTAAATATTGCAATATGAGGTAAATGCTAAATTCTGTGATGTGAGATAACTTTAAAACCTTGTGATTTGTGATATGAGTGGGGCCCCTTTGCATATAGAACTTCGCAAATATTAGAAATTACCTCCCACTCCTCTTATCAAAACATTGTGATCTTAGGGTTGCGAGCAGGCACACCCTATCTCCATCCTTGCCACATCACATCCCGCCATTGCTACTTCGCACATCACAAGATTTAACTTTCATCTCCACCATGCCATGTCACCCTTTCCCCTCCACCACAATTCGCACTACAGAAATATTAGCACTTACCTCCCACTCCCCGTGTGTAAAACCTGTTATTTGCGCTATGCATCAGGCCCCACCTCCTTACCACATCACCCTTTCCCTGCATCGCATCGCAACTTTGTTTGTTTAAATCGTATTGCAAACTTATTTTCTCTCGATTGCGATTTGTGATGCAGTTGGAACCACCATAACTGTCCTCCACTATACTCCCCTCACTTATATACTCCACTCATTGCTGTTACTCCCGTTGATTCCACTCCACATCATCAGAACCATCACCCCTCTCTCCATGTCACCTCCGCACTTCGCATTGCATCGCCAATCTCGTTTCTCATAAGATAAATCCTAAAACATGTGAAGTGCGAGGTTAAAACAAATTCGATGTAGTCCAAAGAAAAAGTCTAAAGTATTTTCACATCCAGTCATATGGGTTTGTGTGTTTTTTTATGAACAAAGAGGCAACAAGGGGCAACACGACAGCAGGACACTGGTAGGACCCAACAAGGAGTGAAAGGGAAGATTAATTCGGAACGCCATGGTAGTGAGGAGATAGACAGAAAGGGTCAAGTCGGGAAAAGGCATTTGTGCAGAACTAATTATAATATAAGGATAGAAATAGAAGGGGTAGCAAACACATAAGCATGGCCACTTATCTCCAAAAGATGCCAACACCTCATTAGTTTAATAATCCAGCAACGATTTTCTGAAGAGGAAGAGCCAAGATTTCATAGCACCCCTTTCCTCTTCGGCATTAGAAAAAGCCAAATTCCGATCATACATGACTGCTACATCCACCTTCTTGGCCAGAAGTGTCTTCTCACCGCCTGTGAGGTTCCACCTGTCAAAGGTTTACTCCGTCATAGCCTCTTTGGGATCCCAAGAGGCCATTTCTTCCTCACTCTGTAATCAATAACAAAATTTTGAAATCCACTGTTATGGCCAAATGCGTCTTATCATCACCTTCATGGTTCCACTTGGTAAAGGTTTATCTTGAATGTAATTAAGAACTACCATTGTAACAGACAGAGAAACCGACTTAAGTTTTTATATAAATAATGCATGCATGAGCAGTATGAAGGAGGGTCGAAGGGGAAAAAACCATTGTAATAGACCCAACTGGTCGTAAACACTATATTTGTATGACTGAAAGATGATTTTTTTTTCTAGATTCTTGTGTCATGTTTTGTGGTGAAGTGCACCTCTTCTTGTAATTTTCCATTCTCCTGTTTTCTTATATTGTTTTCTTCTCTTTACTACGAATAGAAATTTTTGTGTAGGATTTACCATGGGGTACCCTACTCAGTCTTCAAACAATATGTTATGTTTTCCTCTGAGATTGGAATGCAGAATTCAGAGATGTTTTCCTCTGATATTGGAATGTAGAATTTAGAGATGGTCTGCTCTGCATGCCCATTGAACCTTAATCTCCTCCTCCTTTCCATCTCATAAGTTGTTAAGATCCACTGACATGGATAGCTTGCCTGGTTGCACCTGACCTCAGTTATTCATCCATTTTAATTTGTTTGCACTTGTTTGACTCCATAGCCCAATGGCCCTCTTCTGCTACCTCGACCACATAACTAGCATAAAATTCCCCATATAGACAAAGCTATATCTAAATGAGAGAGCCCTCTCTAAGTCCAGGAAGGCTAGGTCCGGGATTCCAAAGTGGTTTGATGTTGTATCTCCATAGTTTTGTCTTCAGCCTTTAGAAATTTACGGGGAGCTAACATACTGGCAACCATACTGGGGAACGAAATTTATCTTCCTCAGTAACACTTATCAAGTTCAGTTTTGACTTTGATTGTGAATCAAAGTCAAACACCAGAAAGTTGTTCCATTTACCTAACAATTCCATTGGCAGAAAAATCCAGAAAAATTGATTCACTGGCGACTCCACAAATTTCAGTTGAAGAATCCAGATGATTTGTTACCTCTCAGTTAAAGGCGCCACTAGTAGAAGAATCTAGATTTGTTGTGAACATACTGGCGAATCTCCTGGGGAAAATTTTCATCTCCTCAAAAAATACATCCAAGTTCATAGTTGATTACTGATGGTGGACAGTGACCAGACACCAGAAGGCTACATTATTCACCTCGCAACTCCATGATTCAAAGAACCCATTTTTTGAGCATTCATGGTGACTCCACAACATGCTAATCAAATTTTCTGCTGAACAATATGACAAGGTTTGTATTAGACCTGTTATCTCGTAAATATTTAAATGCATTTAGGAATCAATTATCAAAATGTCAGGTTGATGAATATTTTCTAGAAACTGTCTTTCTCATTTTGAAATCAAGAAAATTTAGTCCTGAAGTTAAAACATGTTTTGTGCAGGTAGGTGTTGAACGATATGAAACTCGTATTGAACTTTTGAATTCTCAAATTCAGTCATATAATTTTTGAGACCCTAAAGAATTCTTGGAAAATATTCCTTCCCCTAAGCAAGAGGAAATTTTACTACCTCTTGAATTTCATATTGAGTATGATTTCGCTTTCAAGTACCAAACTGAATATAGGGTTTCAAAGTTCAATATTGAGGACACAACTGACCAACTAGTCACTGAAAGCCTAGAAGCAAATATCATACATCATGCTTTTATTGATCCTGTAGGAGATAATATGGAGGATCTTTTTAGCTCAAGTTTTCAAACATGTATTCTCTATAAGGATCAAATACATCAACAATTGCCATTACTTATTATAACTTTGGTTATAAGGACACATAATCAAGTTATACATCTGATTTTTCTGAAAAAGCAGTCAAGTTGTCCATATGTTTCTACTGCTACTTGACTCGTTGCACTGGCATTATTGTATCATTTAGAACATTAGTAATTCCATTAAGGTAGGGTAGGTAGGTGTGCAAATAAGCCCAACACTCTGAGCGTCTTTTCAGCTTTAGTTTGAGGATTTTTTTTTTTTTTTTTTTTTTTTTTTTTTCAGTTCAAGTGTGTTCGAGACTCCATTTTTGCAGAGAGTGTTGATTTTGAACTGAGCCTTCTCAGCCACAGAGGTTTTGTAGCATATTAAGTTGCATATTGGGGATCACCCCAATGGATTAGGCCACTAGTCTACAATGTTATTGACACCTTCTGAAGGAGTTGCCATCCCCAGCTGGAGCCACTGTAAGAATCCTATATTTCACAGTATCATAAGGTGATTTATTATTTCTTAGATCTCCCGTTTAGAAAATAATATTCCATGGCTGTCATTTATTTCCATGAAAAGCGAAGGGAAATCCTGACTGTCATGAGCTTCAAAGGAAACGGTCTACCTTTTCGAAGAGGAAAGTGTTGCTGATAAAGTGTGATGGTGAGAAAACTTCATTTCTGCCCCCATTTCATTTCATGTACTCTCTTTGCCCTTCATTTTTCCATTTTCTAAAAGCCCCACACTCCATTTCGCTCAAAACATTTCTTTAAATATTAAAATTCATTTTTCATAGTTGAAGAAACAAGCTCCACCCCCACTTTAGGCTGCTCGATATGTACATATACATCATACGTATCATAAACCACAAAGAACCTTACCCCCTTGTTACCTTTTTTCATGCACACTCTTTACCTTTTCGCATCTAAGTTTGCCACCTTAAAGCCCTGCCGATGCGATATAGTGGGACCCATTTCCTCACCGCCCATCGCACATGGCAATCGGAATTTTTTATGTTTACACTTTAAAGACATCGTGGGTTAAATAAATCAAGCTGCGATGGGATATATATCCTAAATATTGCGATATGTGGTAAATGCTAAATTCTTCGATGTGCGATAACTTTAAAATCTTGTGATTTGCGATATGAGTGGGGTCACATCGCATATCACACTTCGCAAATATTAGAACTTACCTCTAGCTGCTCTTAACAAAAAATTTCAATTTGTAGGCTGTGGGTGGGCCCACCCCATTTCCATCCCTTCCATGTCATTTCATGCCATCGTTGCTTTGCACATCGCAAGGTTTAACTTTAATATATGCCATGCCACATCACCCTTTTCCCTCCATTGCCCTTCACACTACGCAAATATTAGCACTTACCTCCCACTCCCCGTATGAAAAACCTTCTATTTGCAATATGCGTTGGGCCCCACCTCCTTACCACATCACCCTTTCCCCGCATCGCATCGCAACTTTGTTTGCTTAAATCAAATTGCAAACTTATCCTATCCTGATTGTGATTTGCGATGCGGTTGGCCCCACCATAATTGTGCTCTGCTATACTTCTCTCTTTGCTATACTCTGCTCATTGCTATTACTCCCACTGATTATTCTCCACATCATCAAAACCATCACCCCTCCTACTACGTCATCTCCACACTTCGCATCACATCACCAATCCAATTTCTCATAAGATAAATCTGAAAAACATGTGAAGTATGATGTTAACGTGAATGTGATGTAATCCAGAGGAAAAGTCTAAAGGATTTTCACGTCCGAGCATATGGGTTTGTGTGCTGTTTTTTGAAGAAAGAGGCAACACAACAGAAGGAATGGGGTAGGACCCAACAAGGAGCTGTTGTAGTTTCTACAACACCCTCCAAAATTTTTCTCTCCTTAAATTTTTGAGCCCCTAATACTTGTAAAAAAGAGAATTCATACCTAAATTCACCTTTTCAAAACCTCAGGTCACTAAGTCGCAAATATGGTTAACCTTCCTAAGTTGCAACTCTGTGACCTTGTGACCCTTTAGGTCGCAAAGTCACTGGGTCGCACATCAACCCAAAATCAAACATCAACGACCTCGTGACTCTGCGACCCCACGACCCTTCAGGTCGCAAGGTCGGAGAGTTGCAAGGTTTCACATCTCATTAACTCCACTCATTTGCGACCTTGCGACCCTCATTAATTGCCCACATGTGTGACCCCTTTATATATAGAAAGGTCGCATAGGTCGTATTTGACCTACACGACAGAGAAAGAAAACGCCTTTGACAAGCCAGCTAGAGCGCGATTTTCCTGATTAAGTGCCTGATCCTCCTGCTGTTTCTTTTCTAGGGCAATTGTTACTATTTTTTCCCTTACCCTAGCCTATTTTAACCTTATTATGATTTTGACCAAACCCGTTCGCAATCCCTCTGTAAACCTCCCCTCCTTCATTTTCTCTTCAGGTGTTACATTGAAAATTGTCATCTTGACATTCTGTTATGTGTATGAGCTCATTATCACTCATAATTCCTCCTTTGCAAGTCTAACATATCAGTTCCTCATGCCAAGCCTTAAAAATCAGAGAAAAGTTCCTAAAGATCTCCTTAACTTTGGTGTCGCACTTTCTCTATATCTTGCCTGTGGTCCGGCACCTAATGTTCATGTCTTCAGCATACCTGAATGCACTTTCTCTGTGTTATAGGTGCGGACCCCTGTAAAGATTAAAAAGGTGCAAGTAAACTCAGAAAATCTCATTTTTAGTAAATTCTAGAAGCTTCTAGAAAATATCTTGCAGTGGCAGAACCGCTCTTATGAGGTTCATGTATCCCTTACCTTATGGAGCTAACCCCTTGATGTGAGGAGCTTATCCCTTTGAAGGATGATTCTATCCCTTCATAGTTGGAACTGAAAGCCTCCTCTTTTCCACTATAAAAAGAGGCATTGGGTAGCCTCAATGGGAGTTAGAGCTTTAGAATATTTGAGGTTAAGTTTTGTTGGGATTCAGACTCATTTAACTAATATTTTTGGGAGCAGAGATCACATACCTCTATTTGTCTTGGTTGGAGGAGTGCAGAGCTTATCAAAGTAGAGGAGACTCCTGCTTCAGACCCCGGGAAGGCCTGTTCAACATCAAGGCTAAGGTTGTAAGGTTTTCCTTCTTTTGAAATTAATACAAATATACTCATTTTTCTCAATAAGCTATTAGTTAATGGTTTATTTCATAGATTCCTTGATCACTATGATAAGCATGAGTTATGATAATTTCTATATAGGTGCTATTTAATATTTCGCTTATTTGTGACTGCAGGTTTACGAAGATAATTCCTTCAAGTGCACGATGGACAATAACGACTTCAAACAAGCGCTGGACACATGGTAAGTCTTTTACACCTCTGTAGAGATTTTTGTGAATCATATATGCTTAGAGAAAGATTAGTTTATTTGGCTGTTTGTTGCTAGATACTTTTAGTACTAGGGAGATCGGTCTTGTCCTCAAGATTGATTAATCTATACAACAAATTGGTGACTCCGCTGGGGATGAAACTTGGTGTTTTTGGTTCTCTTCTATTTTGATTTGAGGAAAAAATTTTCCTGGTTTTTGATTGATAGACATCTGCCTGGGTAGCTTAGGTTTTCTTTGTTTTTGAAAATCTTGAAATCTTTTATGTTTTTCCTTAATTTTTCTAGGGACCGCACTTTGTCTTTTCGCACAGTGCGGGCAATTTCACACTTTCCTTGAGTAAACAGTGCGGGACCGCACCTGTTACTTCTGGAAGCCTGCAGACCCTATTAAAATTTTGAAAAACTCCAGATTTCTTTTAAAAGCTTTTTGTGAATGAATTCTAGCAGTATTGGTTTTTTGATGATTTTCTAAGAATTTTTGCATTTTGGATTGATTTTTTCTTGGTCTTTGTAGTGATTCGAAGCATTGGCAGTTTGAAGTACCTCAGATTACATTGGTATTTTTGCCTTTTTGATGAATCTGACCTAATTGTGAAATCTATCCTTTATTTAGAAATAGATCTACCTGTTTCTTTGCAAATCTTCGAAAAAAAGACTTTGTTATAGTTTTTTGGAATTTCATTTTTTCTAAGTGTTTTTTATCTGTTTGTTATTCTGGACAAATAGATCCTTAGTTTGCTGAACAACTAAGTAAAACATTCTTAAAAAATATTAAAGCTTTTATTCAATTAGATTTTTAAAGTTTGTAGATCTCAAAATTAGTTTTATAGTTTTGAGTGCTTTTAAAATTTGTAGATTTCTTTTGAAGGAAAATTGTTGTGTAGTTTCAAGATTTTGAAAGTGAAAGGATTTGATTGTGAGCTTTGATAATCTGTCTCATTTTCAGTTATTTTTGAAAAGACAAAAATATTTTCTTTTGGTTATCCTTTATGT
This sequence comes from Pinus albicaulis, assembly GCA_034641835.2. NCBI lineage: Eukaryota > Viridiplantae > Streptophyta > Pinopsida > Pinales > Pinaceae > Pinus > Pinus albicaulis. Next base: position 551,234,182 of record CM076576.1, read on the forward strand.
TTGAAGAAAAAAGTGTTTCGTAAAAGAATTGCATTCTCGAACTCTTTCTTTAGTTAGAATTTCATTGAAAGAAAACGAATTGATTGTCATTTTTAGGTGAATTTTTAGTATTTTTGGAAGTCGAGTCTTCACACTATCAGAGTTTCATTTCGTACCTATTGACTTAAGAAACAGCTCATAAAAGTAACACTCAATTAAAATTCATCTAGCAATATTTTTATTTTCTAGGGCTCTTATCACCAACATAGCTTAGGCTTGTATCTTGGAGTAGGGAATAATTAACTCTCCAAGATAGTAAAAACAAACAAATAGAGAAATCTTGTGGTAAGAAATAAATCCAATTATAATTGGTACAATCTGGGAAGCTTCTCTTAAAGAAGTCAATCACGAGATCATGTCCGAACCTTTGAGACAATCAATTATGTTTCATTGGGGAAGATAGAATATTTTGCGTGCATTACAAACGGTAAACCTCAAATTAACCATTGTCAAGGAGCCTGGGGTCACTTGTCGGTAAACCTCGGATTAACCATGTCGAGGAGCCTTCAGGGGGATTAAGCTTTGTTACTCTGCCCTTGTGCGTGGGATCGGATTGTAGACTGTTCCCCTAGTTGTATTTGTTATTGCTGGTAACCTTAGTGTCCGAAAACTTAAGATTATTTCCTAAGGTGATGGTGAAGGAAAGATCTCACTATACCTAGAGCAGATGTCAACTAGACTCACTTGGACTCTCTGGGGGGTTCTCTTCACACGAGATGGCTTTGTGAAGAAACTTGTGCCAATCTGTTTCATTAAGCAAGTTGTCGGGGTAATTGTTCCAACCGCCCTTTATGTATTAAATTTCTACTAATTTGGATCTCATCACCAAATAATTTTTTTAGTACGGGAAGTTTACTGTTTGTGTGTGGTTTGAACTCTTATATTTTTAAGCATGTGATTCAGCTGTTTGTTTCTTAGGAGACTTTAGGTATTTTTATTGAAAATTTCTTTGTTTGCGTGTGATTAGTTAAATTTTAATCATGGTGGAATTTCTGAGATAATCTCGGAGACTTCAAGAGAAACCCCCTAAATATACACCAGGTCAGCTTGAAGGGCTGTGTTCTTTGGTATCATCTGGTAGCAGTAGAATTAGATCAACAGAAGTTGGAGCTTCATCTATAGTTGTTCATCCTGATCATCAAACACCCATAACAGAACATATTTCTAAACCAATTTCAATTTCAGAAGTTACTGGTAGTATTTCTCTTTCCAGTGAACTTGCTAATGAACCTGAAATTTCTGAGCCTGAAACTGAACCTTCTTTTTTGGAAACATCCTCAGGATTTATTACACCAACTTCTAGCAATCTTGGTTCACCTAGGGTAAGAAATATTTTCACTGAAGATCTTCCATATGGCCTTATTTCTATTGAAGAACTTACTAATCCAGACGAAGAGATATCTCTTCCCGAATCCCCTCAGTCTTTAAATCTTAGGGAGCGTGAATCTATTTTCTACATCCCTATTCGAACAGATGCTTGGTATCTATATTTGACAAACTTTTTAGAGAATCTGGGTCTTTCTTTTTCTCCACCTTGAATTCTATTTCATCCTACACCTAGAGGTTACTATCCATCATCTATTATGGCAGGAGAGTCATCCATGTTTTCCCAGACATCGGAAGCATTTTTACACGGTGGTCCTTCTGTTCCTGCAGGATATCAGGCTTTGTCTGGTACTTTCTCTAGAGTATTTCCTCAACCAATTGAACATGTATTATCATCTAGTTTAAGTGGAATTAAAACTGAAACGTCGAACGCAGAGAAAATCTTTATGATGTCTGGTAATATTCTGAATCCTCAACCTCAAGGCAGTCAGTTACCACCTGGAGGACAATTTCAGGGAAATAAGTTACCGCCTGGGGGGAAACCTCAGGGTACTCAACAACTGCCTGGGGGGCAACCTTCAGGTAGTCAATTACCACCTAGGGGACAACCTCAAGGTAGCTTTTTCCCAGGACAAACTGTGGAATCATATTATTTTGGAGGACAACCTCAAGGATAGTACATACCTCAAGGTTATCAACCTTAAGGACAGTACATGCCCCAGGGTCAACCCCAAACTCAATAAACTCCTCAAGGTCCTTATCAACCCCAGTTTCAGTATGTGCCTTAGGGTTATCAACCTCAAGGTCAGTACCCAATGCAAGGTTTCCAACAGCCTTCTGGTCAATCATCTGTTCAAGGAGCTAGAAATTTACCACTTACTTATCAACCCTACGTTAAATCAGGCTATGGTCCTTATGTTCAACCTTCTACGGGACAATACCCCGGAATGAATATGGTGTGGGATTCATCCCAATATCAATAGCCTATGTAGCCTAATGTGCAATTTCCTTCTCAACATGGACAACCTCTGGTTTCTGGTCTAACCCAGCAACCCGTCTAGTCCACTATTCAAACTCCTACACCAATTTCTATTCAACAGTCTGGGCCTAGTACACCTCAGACTCCGCCTCAAATTGCTGCAACTGCTGCGACGTCTGTTCAACCTACAACACCTGTTTCTGGAGTATATGTAGCTCTGAGCTCTTCTATCCCTAGATCCGTGCAAATCCCTCAAGTCTCTGTACCCCAGTCAGGACCTTCAGTTCATACTTTGGTCCAGATGCCTGCGGGACAAGCTGGTACAAGTATGGTGGTCACAAGTCAACTGCAATTCATGTATCAACCATACCAAGGACAACCTCAATTCTGTCTCATTTCACAAAATCCAAATTATCAGTATCAACCGTACCTTGGCTACACTTATCAACAACCTCAACAACCCCAGTTTGGTCCGGTTAATCCTGTTTACCCAAGAGGTTACACAATTACTAATGCAACTCTGATTCCCAGTTATCCTAGGTATCCTCCTCCTGGAACTGCTTTGGCTACTCAAGGTTTTCGCGACCCTAACCGTCAGTTACCATTTATTGCAACTTTGGATTTACCTGATTTGACGTGCCTTACGAATGATCTAATTTTCTATTATCCGTATTGGCTACCAATGCCACATAAGTTGCCTAGTGATATACCCAAATTCGAAGGTAAGTCAGGAGAGGATCCATAAAATCACGTGATGACTTATCACCTCTGGTGTGCGTCTAATTTAATAATTTATGATTCAATTAGCTTACGTCTTTTCCAAAGAACTCTTATTGGTCTTGCCGCCAAATGGTACATTGAGTTACCACGAGGCTCTTTTAATAATTTCAGTCAGTTAGCAACTGCTTTTTTGAATCATTTTCAGTTGCCTGTCAGATATGAAAATGGCACGAAACTATTAACTTCACTAAAGCAATCTACGTCCACATATATTTATGATCATATTCATGAATGGCGACGTAGAAGGCGTTTGGTGAAAGTTTACATTCTGGATCAAATTTTGGCGGAATGGTTTGTTAAATCATTATTACCCAAGATCACTGAGGATGTAGCTAAGGCTGGCATTGTTACTGAGGAGCAAGTAATTGCTCAAGATTAGTACCTTGACCTCGTTTATACGCAGTCAGATACTTTACATGAAAAAATCCCTGATCTTCCAAAACAAGGTCAAATAGCTACAGGTCCTTCAGGGTCTCATGCCGCTGATCATATGATTGGTACTGTAAATAAAAAAAGCAAGAAGAAATATTCAAATAATTCTTCTCCTATTATAACTTTACTTGATTCCACGAAAGGAGAATCTTCCCCTGAAATTTCTGTTGACATTCATGTCGTAGAGACATCTATGACCAAATCTAAATCCAGTAGTAAAAAGAAAGGAAAGAATAAAAACAAAAAGAATTCAAAAGAGAAAACTGATAAAAACGAATCCAATGAAGAAAAACGTAAACCTCGCTATCCTTGTTACATTTGTGACGAGGATCATTTTACTATGGAATGCCCACATCGAGCAGAGGTTGCAAAATTCATTAAAGGTTCACAACAACCTACTGTCTTGAAGGATCCTTTTCTAACTCAAGATAGTAAAATGGTTGGTTCTACCTCGAATGCCTCAGAAGAACCTATTCTAATGATGTCTCATGTACAGATTGTGACATGATCACAAGATTATGGTACTAAGAATCCCGTTGATGGTAAAGAAGTAGAATATTCTAGTGCAAACACATCAACTACACCTCCTCCTATTTCTGGTCCACTACAGATCGAGAAACCAAATCCAGACTTAATAATAAAACTGCCTGCTAAGGGTGTTCTTCGTAAATCAGCTTTCAATCCACATGTGAGAGCTGCTCAGAATTACAACATTTTTAAATATTTAGCTATTTACCCTTCAGCAATGTCAGCTTTGGAAGTGCTGCAGTCATGCCTAGCACATCGTAAATTACTTTTGTCTGCCATAGGAGCTATCGATGTTGAGGATTCAAACCTTATAATCTTCGATTGAGAGAATATTACACCTCGCCTACCTCATCAAATGGCTTTCCAAATTCCAGTGTTAGTAAAAAACAGACCCATCTTTCGGACTGTGATTGATCAGGGAGCTTCAACGTGTATTATGTCGATCCAGTGTTGGAAATTTCTTGGTTCTCCTACGCTCAATCAGTCTCCGATAATTCTAAAGGCTTTTGATGGCCAAGGTTTCCACCCTTTCGGTATTTCGTAGGATTTACCGATAGGGGTTGAAGGTAAAACTATAAATCTAGATGTGGAAGTGGTTGATGCCCCTCTAGATTACAACCTTCTTCTGGGTTGCAGTTGGTCTTATGTTATGACTGTTGTTGTTTCTTCAGTCTTTTGGCTCATAAAATTTCCACATCAAGGAAGGATCATTACAATAGATCAGTTAACTTATTTTTCTTCCAATCTAGCCTCTACAAAAAAAATCCAGCACGTTGGTAAAGCGGCTATCCCTTACAAGGATGTTGGAGTAGGTTTTCTTAAAGATTCTAGTTTACTAGGAACTTTTTCCTTTCCTCCTAACGTATCGCCTTCTACCACAACTATTCATATGATTTCATCAGACACTATTATGTTTGATGATCCTTGGGTCATACCGTCTGACTCTGAGTTAGATTCATTTGATGGCATGATGCCTTTGAGTCCATTTGAAATTGCGTATCAGGTTGTACAGTCACTTTCTGACCCCTCTTCAATCGAAACTGATCCAATGAATGGGATCCATGAGGAATCAATTTCTATATCTAGTTCAACCACAATGACATTTCCTGATCTTGTTCATACTGATGAGCAGATTCGTGAACTTTTGTCTGTTGAAGATTTACCATGGGAAGATATACATCATCGATCTTCATTTTTACCTGAGCTGGATCATTTTGAAGATGATTTCGCTTCTATTTTTACTGCTGAATATGTCAAAGAACCGCAAAATCCATTGCAAAATCCTGATTCTGAGTTAAATTTGGAAAATATCTCTTGAACGATTCCAATTGACATTTCAGTAAAGCCACGAATAATTGAAAACATTCATATAGCTGCTTTCTGTGCAGAAGATGAAATTCAAACTTATAAAGCCCTATTTCAAGAATTTCGTGATGTGTTTGCCTGGTCCTATAAAGAAATGCCAGGAATTGATCCGTCAATTTTTGTACATGAAATCAAGACTTACCCGGATGCCAAACCTATTCGTCAATGTTTACGTCAAATACATCCTAGAAAAGCTGCTGCTATCAAAGCCGAAGTTGAAAAATTACTTCGCGCAGGTTTTATTTATCCAATTCCTTTAATGGAGTGGGTATCGAATATTGTTCCTATTACTAAAAAACAAGGAACGATACGAGTATGTATCGATTATAGGGATATTAATCAAGCTTGTCCCAAAGACAATTATCCAACCCCCTATATCGCTCAAATAATTGATGATTGTACCGGTAGTGAAATGTTTTCCTTTATGGATGGTTTCTCTGGTTACAATCAAGTAAACATATTCCCTGATGATCATCCAAAAACAACTTTCATTTGTCCATGGGGAACATTTGCTTATTGCAAACTACCTTTTGGATTAAAGAACACTGGAGCAACTTTTCAAAGGGCTATGTCTTATGCATTTCATGACATTAAGCACATTGTGCAGCCTTATCTTGATGATTTACCTGCTCATTTATCGCGTAGGGCCGACCATATCACTCATTTATGAGCTATCTTTATGAGATGTAGGAATTATCGAATAAGGTTGAATCCACAAAAATGTGTTTTCTGTGTAGAATTAGGTCGCTTACTGGTACTTTTTGTTTCGAAAGCAGGCATTTGCGTTGATCCGTCGAAGGTCGAAGCTATTGTCAATTTACCTCCTCCTTCAACTCTGTGCCAACTCCAAAATTTGTAGGGGAAATCAAACTTTTTACGTCGGTTCATTCCTAACTACGTCAAGCTAACAAAGGGTTTTACCCAGTTGCTGAAACAGAACATTCCATTCTTTTGGGATGAGATCGCTGATCGATCTTTTAATGCACTTAAACATGCTTTGACCGATGCACCGTTATTTCATCCTCCCAAATACAACCAGGACTATGTTTTGTACCTCGCTGCCTCTCATTCCAAAATTGGGATGGTTTTAGTTCAGGATGACGAATCTAAAACTGAACATGTGATTTACTATATTAGTTTAAATCTGCATCTGACTAAGATTAAATACACACATGTGGAGAAATTGGCCTTGGCAGCTATTCAAGCTGTTCAAAGATTTAGACACTACATCTTATTACGCAAAACCACAGTAATTTCTGACTGTAACCCTATGATTTACATTTTGACCAAACAATTGCTAGGGGGCAAGTATTCCAAATGGATAGTTATCCTGCAGGAATTTGACTTGGAGTTTGAAAAATACAAGGCAAAGAAATCTTTGGTTTTTGTCGAATTGATGTGTGATTTCCCCTCTACTGATAATGAAACTGTGGCGGAAGAGCCCATTGTGGACGAATCCTTGTTTCTTATTAGTACTTTTGATCCATGGTATGGGGATACTATCATTTATCTCCAAACCCAATCTTTTCGGCCTGAAATATCACGATCTTAGTGACAGAAAATACATTTCCAATCCCAACAATACAATATTGTTGGTGATACACTCTATCTTCATGGAGAAGATTCTATTTTCCGACGTTGTCTTACTCATGAAGAAGCTGAGAAGGTTTTAAATGTCTGCCATTTTGGGGCATGTGGCGGTCTTATGTCTGGGTATGCCACAGCTCAAAAGATATTGCGTGCTGGTTATTTCTGGCAGTCGTTATTCAAAGATTGTATTTATGCAGTCCAGAAATGCCACAATTGTCAAATTTTTTATCGCAAGATGCGTGCACCACTTGCTCCTCTTCACCCTATAATTGTTGTCGGTCCTTTCGCAAAATGGGGTATTGACTTTATTACATGTAAACCTCACTCGAGCGGGGGGGCATGCGTATATTATCTTAGCGGTAGATTGTTTTACTAAGTGGGTCGAGGCGATGCCTACATTTTCGGCTGACGGCAAGACTGCTGCAACTTTCATATTCAATCACATAATTGCTAGGTTTGGTGTTCCTCAAGCCATTATTACAGATCATGGAAGTCATTTTTGGAATATCATGATGACTTAACTGACAGATCAACTTGGCCTACACCATCATAGTTCCACTCCATATTATTCACAAGCTAATGGTTTGGTTGAAGCTATCAATAAAGTTTTAGTCACTATGATTAGACGAATTATTGGTATTCACAAGACGAATTGGCATTCCATGTTATTTTTAGCACTTTGGGCATATCGAACCTCGGTAAAAACATCAACTGGTTTCACTCCCTTTCAACTTGTTTACGGTTTGGAGGTTGTGTTACCAATTGAATAAGAAATTCCATCTTTGAAATTAGCCATAGAATTACTTCCAGCTACGTCTGAAGAGGAGAAACTTTTTGTGTACTTGGCTCAGCTAGATGAGAATCGACAAAATGCTGCAATAGCAGACGAGGCTCATGTCAAACAGATAAAATCTAAATATGATAGAAGTGTTACCCCTAGAATTTTTTTAGAAGGAGACCTAGTCTTATTTTATGATCAAGCCAAAAATAATCTAGGAGCTGGAAAATTCATGCCTATGTGGCATGGTCCTTTCATTGTTAAGCAAAATCTGGCAAAAGGGGCCTATGAGATGATAGATTTTGATGGTGTCCCTTTAGATAAACCTAGAAATGGGATTTATCTAAAGAGATATTATGCTTAAACATGGTGTGGAGATTCAATTATATTAGATTTCTTTACAGCTGGTGTGTTTTAGATTAGAAAAGTGTGCCTAGTTTAGAAGTGTGTTTTGTCATTATTCCTGCTTATCTGAGTTTTACTCTTGATATTGCAAATGTCGACATCTCTTCAAAACTACGTTGGTTTTGCTGATGGTGCTTGTCATAGTACACGGAACATTTCTTCCGCAGCTTGGGTAATTTATTCACCCTCTGATGAGTTAGTATCCATGCATGGGGTAAGCCTTGGTCAAACAACGAATAACATTGCAGAGTATAGTGCAGTGATTGAGTTATTATATGAATCCATATCTTTTGGAATTCAGAGTTTGATTGTTAGGTTGGATTATAAACTTGTTGTATTACAACTCAACAGGGTTTATGCCATTAGAAATCTAGTGTTATTACGGTTATTTTTAAGAGTTTGTCTCTTGGAACGTGAATTCGATTACATTGAATATCAACATATTCCAAGACATTTAAATACATTAGTAGATCCAGTTGCTTCTAGTATGATAAATTGACATTTGCAATAATCAAAACAGTAAATTAAACAACATTCATAACATGTACAGATGTATTCGGTAAAGTGATATATCATAGTATATAAGTGTTTTCAAAAAATATATACATCGTCTTCGATCATAGGTTGGAAACACCTTATGATTGGCAAAATGGTAATATAAAAGGTCAAAATTATGATTCTACGACATGATCATCCCATCACTGATGGTGATCGCGATAAGAGACCACTGCCTGAGCCACCCTACACAGGAACCTCCTAAAAGGTCCTAGAACACCAATCACGTATCTTTGTAATATGAGAGGAATCTCATCTATGTTCGTCTCTGGAATGTCTAGAGTTAGATGCTCTAGGTGATGCTCTAAATCAGACAGGATTTTGGCAGATTGGCCTGCTGGGGCTGGTGCCGTTGCAACTAGTTGTCTTCTTTCATAAGGCTGGAGATGGGCTGGTCGCCATGGGCCCACATTTGCATTCAAAAATTTTTGTTATTAATTTTCAAAAAGATGATCAAAATAAAAAATTAGAACTAGAAATTGTTGAAAATGATTTTACCTGATTCATCCCACTGTTCCCCTGCTGGGAGAGTCATCTCTCGGTCGCCACGGAAATCTATCTCGGCATATGGAAAATCCTCTATAATGAAAAGTTGGTGTTATAGCTAACGAAAATATTAAGGAGGAAATCGAACAATCTTAATGCCCTCAATACCATGGCGGGACATCAATGCAACCTAACGAACCATCCTAGGTTCTCGAGGTCGACCGTCATCAACAGGAATACTCTGCAGAGCTAACATGGGGATCCTCTCTAGAGAAAAGGTGACTACAATGGATCCATATCCAAAGTTATTTAGTTTTTCATTCTTCGCTCTAGTTAGTTGGCATTTTACATTGGCCAACACATCTTTGCACCAGTTGAAAATGGTGCCTCGAAAACAGTCTACAACAATGCGCATTTGGGAACCGGTAGCCACGTGCAGCGCTGCACTCCCACATAGTCTGGTAACAGTAAATGCAATAAATTTTAGCTTGGGACGAATGATATTTTTTATATCGATCCATTTTTCCCTAGGGTCTTCCTGATCATTATAGAACTCTTGTCGAAGACTAGACACAGTCTGGCCACCTGGCCTAGTCCCAAACAAGGAAATTTGTTCACCCCTTTTGGACAAACCAATCAGAAAATAAATATCCTCTAGCTCAATTTCGAGCTAGTGGCTGCCAATAATGAAACACTGGTCCTGTAAGTTCCACCTGTTCACTAGCCATGTTAGGATATCTACCTGTGCCCTCGTGCCCTAAATGGCCTAGAATTTATACAAACCGCATGCTCTTAATGCTTGCATTGTGGGAAAATGGAGCATTGCGGCATCATCCATGTCTTCATGCTCATGTTCTCTCCAAATCAGCATCTTGTTTATCCTACAATGCATAAACAGATATATTAGAACCATCTAATTTGAAAAATTTTGGGCAGCAATTGAGAAATTTGATTTTGAAATTCAAATACGCGGGGTCCGCACTTTGTCTTCATACACAGTGCGTAGGAATGCACGTGCACTTTGTGACAAGTGCAGACCCACGAACTTTTTCTATATAGAAAAATTTGGGGTCCACAGGGCCCATGTGTTGTGCCTGCGGACCCCCGCGGGCGATTTCTTAAACATATTTTTCTCTAAAAAATGAAATCTAGAGCCTAAAAATTAAATGCAAACAGAAGAAATACAAGATTAGGAGGTCATGGATTACCTGGAGCTGACGGTTCTCGATTTTGTTAGATGGATCTTCCAGAATCTTCATAGGAAATTTTTTACCCAAAATCTTTTACTTTTCACTCTGAACTTAAACGGTAAAAATGAAGTTGGAAAAGCCCTTTTTATAAGTTTTTTTGAATAAATGAGTTTCTAATTTGTTTATTTTTCACTTTAAAAAGGTTATTTTTGAAAGCATTTTTATTCATCTTAAAACAGGTATGTGTAATGTTTCAATTTTTTTTGCAGAAATTGGATTTTTCAGGAGAATTGATCGTTTTTTCAACAAAGAGCATACTTTTATCACTTTTTCGGACTCTTTCAAAAATTTTACGAAAAAGCGAAAACTCGGAGTCCTCTTTTAAGCCGTTTTTAGACTCTCTAAACATGAAAATATTGCCGAGTACTTGATTATTCGAACTCGTTAAAGTAAATGAATGAGCTTCCCTTCAGTATAAGTTTACCCCTTTTCTGGACTGAAATGGACTATTTACGAAAAAAGTATACGTTGACTAATTACGGTCAATATAATTCTCTCCCACATTATTTTATCCTTTTTCGGGCTCGAGAGACTAAATTTATGAAAAAATACACCCATGGAGTTTTCTTAATTTTTTTCTTCTGACTCCCTAAAAATGAAAAACACCAAGTTTCTCCTATACTGGACTCGTTAAAATTTAACAGTAAAGGACCTGTTCAATTTTAAACAGGAACAAACCACTCCTTCTTAAGGTTCAAATCTTAAACTAAGTTGGACTCATCCGAAGGATGAGCTTATAAACAAGAAAATGTTATCCTCCTCAAGCTTGTCAAAAATAAAGAGGTACTTGCCAGAAATGGTGGGGGAAAAGAGAGAAAAATGGACTTGTTTGTTGTATTTTGATTTTTTGAAAAGCCAGTTAACCACTCTTGAACATGACACTTTTTTTTCACCTGGGTTGTGAAATCCCTTACCTAACAGTTAATCAAACCACATTGAAAATCTTCAGTCGGTTTCTAGGTATTAGCTTTGGGTCAATTGTCACCAAGCCATATGAAGTGTCATTATGTGTTCAAGAGGACAGTTCAAATAAACCATTCATCTAGAAAATACCTGTCATCCATTTTGACAATCCCTGAGTCAGTCCTTGCCAACATATTTCTTCAAACTTGATCTATGATTTTGTGTTGTCGGCTTGCCTATGATGGATCACTTTCTATCGACAATAGCTCATTATCTAGGAAGTTGATCTAGAAATCATCAGTACCTTGAAATCTACATGCCTCAATGGCAAGTTTCTCACCTTCGAGGATAGGTTGCATCATTTACCTTCGATCAAATGATTTTTTTACGTGTTCGACTTCAGCTCATTCATTCACATTTCATGGATTGAAATGAGTACTTTGAGAGCCATTGAAATTATTGGTGGTTACTCTCACACTTGTCAACAGTTTACATCATTGACTGGTAATCAAGTGGTTTTTACCATGTTCGACTTCGACACATTCATTCACATGGATAATCACTGTTTGATAGATGTAAGAAATCAAATAACTCTGGGAGATGTACTCTACCATCCAAGCTACAAGGAATTTTGTTATCATTTATACAGTAGACTATTTACAAACAGATGGCTGCGTCCATACTGTGTCTACACATGTCTATATTGTGATGTACTCAAAATCATTCCTGTATCATAACAGTTTGAATTAGTCTCTAGTTAGTTTTGATCTGAGTATGGGAATGCCTACCTCAGCGATGATATATATATATATATATATATATATATATATATATATATATATTGCATTGAATTTTTTTATAGGTTCCGACTGGGGTGTCCACAGGATGATCCTTGAAATGATAAAGTAATGCACTTTTCATATATGACAGACTTCAGCTTCATCTATTCTAGACGTTGCACTTTAGGGGGAAATCTGTTACACTGAAAATTGTCATCTTGACATTCTGTTATGTGTATGAGTTCGTTATCACTCATACTTCATCTGCAAGTCTAACATATCAGTTCGTCATGTCAAGCCTTAAAAATCAGAGAAAATTTCCTAAAGATCTCCTTAACTTTGGTGTCACACTTTCTCTATATCTTGCCTGCGGTTCGGCACGTAATGTTCATGTCTTTTGCGTACTTGAATGCAATTTCTCTGTGTTATAGGTGCAGACCCCTGTAAAGATTAAAAAGGCACAAGTAAACTTATAAAATCTCATTTTTAGTAAATTATAGAAGCTTCCATAAAATATCTTGTGGTGGCAGAACCGCTCTTATGAGGTTCATGTATTCCTTACCTTATGGAGCTAACCCCTTTATGTGAGGAGCTTATCCCTTTGAAGGAGGATTCTATCCCTTCATAGTTGGAACTAAAAACCTCTTCTTTTCCACTATAAAAAGAAGCATTGGGTAGCCTCAAGGGGAGTTCAAGCTTTAGAATATTTGAGGTTAAGTGTTGTTGGAATTTAGACTCATTTAACTATGATTTTTGGGAGGAGAGATCACATACCTCTATTTGTCTTGGTTGGAGGAGTGCAAAGCTTATCAAAGTAGAGGAGACTCCTGCTTTGGACCCCAGGAAGGCCTGTTCAACATCAAGGCTAAGGTTGTAAGGTTTTCCTTCTTTTGAAATTAATACAAATATACTCATTTTTCTTAATAAGCCGTTAGTTAATGGTTTATTTCATAGATTCCTTGATCACTATGATAAGTATGACTTATGATAATTTCTATACAGGTGTTATTTAATATTTTGCTTGTTTGTGATTGCAGGTTTACGAAGATAATTCCTTCAAGTGCACGACGGACAATAATGACTTCAAACAAGCGCTGGACATATGGTAAGTATTTTACACCTCTATAAAGATTTTTGTGAATCATATATGCTTAGAGAAAGATTAGTTTATTTGGATGTTTGTTTCTAGATACTTTTAGTACTAGGGAGATCAGTCTTGTCCGCAAGATTGATTAATCCGTACAACATCAGGTCATTTAGATCTTGTCTTTAGCTTGCCTGCCCCTTCCCTGTTCCCTAGGGCCTTGCCTAACTCACCTATGAGGACTCTTAAAACCTTTTATAATGAACTTGTGGACACCATGTGTGTTTACTAAGCCTATTTTTCGTTGTGCGTCCATGAAGCCCTAGAGCGACCCCACGACCTTGTGACCCTGCAACCTTGCAACCTTGGTCGCTAAGTCACAGAAACGCTAGGTTGCATATCATGAAATGTTTAGAGTGACGTGACCCAACGACTCAGTGACCTTGCGACCCAGTTGCGAGTCGCTAAGTCTCTAGGTCGCACTTCTGCAAAGAGTCAGCCCATCGCGACCCTATGACCCTGTGACCTCACGACCTAGTCGCAAGTCACCAGGTTGCTAAGTCGCCCTTCTGTTGAGTTTTAAGTCAATGTGACCTAGCGATTGAGTGACCAAGTCACAAGGTTGGCAGGTCGCAGGTTCACCCATTTCCTTGAAAATAATTAAGCACGGATAAGATCAACCCACATATTTATAAATTATGACATCTATCTTATCGTGGGATTATTTCATGAACATGCCAGGGGACATTGAAGCTGAACTGGAGTGTGTATCCATCTCGTCAGCCTTGAGTGACATGGGGCCTCCAGCAATTCTCAAGAGGAACAAAAGTCCTGAGATAGAGATCTCGTAGGAGGAAAGACCTATTCCGTTTCCCCACATCTATGGAGACACAACATCCATTTTCAGTAAAGGGGACAGCTTGAGCTGGTACCCGATTTACAAAGAGTTTACACAAATCAAATTTTCAGAGGACCTCCCTGACCGACAAGCATATGTTCAGGTTAAACAATCCAATTTTCATTACGCAGGAGCTCACTCGCCTATATTCCCCTGTGCAGAACTAATCGAATGGATCTTGCAAAGGGTTTTTTAGCCCCGCTATGAAATTCTTGGTAAGCAAGCTGGGGGATATATCATTTTGGAGACCTTCAAGGAATGCATCTCCCCTAAAGAAACATCATCCTTGAGGTCTCTCTGTGCTTTGCCTTATACAATTCCCCTTTGTTGTTTTCCATCTAAAGCCTCATTGGTTATAAAATTCTGTTCCTCAAAGGGCCCGTTATTATCCCCTGTCCCCCTTGGTCAGGGTCCCCTTTCTTTCCCCCCCAATTCCCCTTGTCTATTCCTGAAGTCTTTCCTAATATCCCTGCACCCTTTTTTTTCCCTAAATCCCCATTTAAATCCTATTCTTACCCTTTGTCTGGCCTTTTTTCACCCTTCATCCCCCCATCGTCGCACTTGGCTGGCCTTAAAACACTTTGGAAATGGGCCAAAAAATCATAAATTTCATTGAAAATGGGTTAAAAAGAAAAAACCCACTTCCGACCATATGATAGGCCTCAACCCTTTTCTCGTTAGCCCCGCGCTCCTTTACCTTCCACAAAACCCATCGCTGTGACCGGGTTCTAGCACTGAAGGGTGCTTACCGTATTTATTCATCGGGCGCATCCTCGACCATTGATCCTGACAGATTGGATGGCCAGCATTTAATCCGTAGCCCTCGCGCTTTCCCCCGTTCAAACCTTTGATTGAGCCATCGCCGTTCATTTCTCGCCAGATCGACGGTCTGGAACCTTTCCCGCCGGTGGACCCCGCCGCGCACTGTTCAAAAACAGCCGGTTTCTATCGCACCACCCTCGCGCACTTGGTGGTTTTCTCTGATCACCCAGTGATTCCACTCAGCTCTTGACACGTGGCCCCGACACTGTTTTAAAACCGTTGGTTCATCATGCGTTAACGTTCGGTACAGGATGCCGAGCAATATGTGTAATAGTCGTCTGATCCAGAGCCCTTAATCCGACGGTTGACGATCGACGAAGTTGCGCATTGTTTAACCCCCGATCGACGTACCCCTGGCCCACGGTCTATCGCTCTCTGACACATTTCCACCGTCGATCTTCGCCAAGATCTGACGGTCCAGATTCATTTTCCCGCCGTTGACCATTCCGCTATCGCCCGGGCCTCCACATCATCCGTCCATGTGCCTCTTCCATACGCCATGTCACCCCACGTGTATTCTCCGTACATCCGCCCATTCCATTGCATATGTTCGTCCAAATTTGTGTTTTTTAATTTTTTTTCAGTGAAATTCACTCCGCAGACCGCCAAGCCTCCACCAGAGCGATTTGTCACCATTTTGCGCGTTTTCTCCCCCAGTTCATCATCTGCACGGCCATTTCCATTCTCTGCACTGCCTCCATCACCCCGTCCATGGTTTTTCTTGACAGGTTGCGTGTTTTTGTAGGTTTATCAGCTGGTAATGGTCCGCCATGATTACACAGCGTTTAATGCAGCGGCAAAGAATTCTGTGCACAGGAAATTAATGCATAAGCCAGTTTTTTGCATCGGCAGAGCCTTTCTCCATTGAAGGACAGAGTTTAAGCTGTGCAAACCCATCCGGCACCATTAAAGCTCGATTTGTGCCATCAATGGAGCAGCAGTGACCTCGAGGCACGCAAACACAGATATTTAGGCCTCAAACTCAGGATTAAAGCATTATGATGAGGATTAAAGGGCTCAATCCAGTTTTTCAGAGGTGAAGCATTAGATTGAAGATCCCGAGGACCTCTCAGAGATTAAATGCAAGGAAAGCCGTATCACCAGGTTTTTTTCTACAGCAGCAGCATGCTTTTCTTCATCAGAGGACAAAACGCCCATGCGGTTTTGATTATGCATCGTGTCCCTGAAGTTTCCTACCCTGACCGCAGTCCTACAGGATCAGGAGCATTTGTTACACAAGTAGGGCAGATTTTACTGTTTCTTATTTTATTTCTGTTATTTCACCACATGTACCACATAGTGCTGCAGTCAGAATGCCTAAGCCATACCAGGGATAAATGCAGAGATTTAAAACAGGATGGGTTTCGGCCCTCTATTCTTTTCTGTGTTTAATGTTACATTTAGTTCTCACCTACCTCCTCAGTCGATCTTTTTTTCATCCTCCGCTATAAAACGCAGAAGGAAATTATTGTAAAGGTTGTTGATTGGATATCAGAGAAATGCAAGCATTTTCCTCTTGAGACAAGTTCTCTGTGTAATATTGTAAGATAGGTTGAGATTTGATGTATTCAGACTAAACATTCAAGCTGTGGACAATGATGTACCTGATTGGTGTTGTTTTTAATATGACAAGCACATTTCTTTGGATACTGATCTAAAGTAGCTGGTGATGTTTTCCTATCTCTGTGTTTGAGTTCATTTCATTCCATTTCTACTGGCTCACATCAGAAGTTTGGCATAAGATTTACCCTTGATAGGTACCTTATGTTGCTGCTCTCCCATCCTTTTATGTTTTCTACTTATATGTGTATCTGAATATTGATTTCAGTTGATTTAACCAGTGTAGTGGATGTTTTTTCCTGCTCTCTGATGTATGAATTAATGAAATCTATGTTTAGATGTTCTTGTTAGGATTTATGGATGAGTTGAGAACACTGGGAGGTCTAGAACCCTGTCTCTGCCTCACTAGGATCTTTCCATTTCATTAAACCTTTCTAAGATCCCTTCTATTAAAATTATCCTTATTTTTCCTTAGAGTTGCTAAAGCAGACCTGGAGTTAAATGACCTCTGGTCCGATCTATAAGCAGCCCCTTTGTCCCCCTTTGAGAGATGTCTCCGAGTACGTCCAAGCAGGTCTGGAGTTAAATGACCTCTGACCTGATCTATAGACAGAAATTTGGTTTTCTTTCCTTCTTTCCCTCTCACTCATTTTCAGTCCTTAATGTTCCATTCCATCAATCATCTTTAAGATCCAAATGCTCTAGATAAATAGCCCAACTGAAAGCTTGCACATTGAACACAAGTAAGCCCTTTCTTGACTCCATTGCCCAATGGCCTTGATGTTCCCTGAGTTATCTATCTTTTCCTAGTCTCCTCTTTGCTCATCCTTGTCTTATATTGGACCCTTCTTTCCTGATCCCCAACAACCAAACATAAACAATCAAACAAACAAACCGTGAGCCTATAACTAGCCTAATACCTTAACATCTGAGCTTCAAAGACATAAAACCTTTGACTATCATAGAGAGATCCCTATCTAGACCTAGGAGGGCTAGATCCTAAGGTCTGAAAGTGGTTCTATGTTGTCTCATCTTTTGGTCTTGTCAACCTAGCCAAAACATGGGAACCCCAACAGGGTTGACCCCAATATATGGGTTATTCAAGATCACAATGGAAAGACATTTTCCAATCTAAAAGGGCAAGATGCGGAAATATATTATGCGCTTCCCACCCAAGAGCAGACCTTCAACGATGAATGGGCTACTACTCATGCAATTAATTTGTCATAAAATTTAAAAGGATAGTGGGAAGACCTGGAAAAGTTCTGTCTCAAGAAGGATCATGAGTATCAGACGGTAGGTCTCAGGAAGGTCTACAAATTTGTAGCCGAAATGCTATGTAGGATGTATGGCCGCCCATATTCCACCTTCTTCAATGGCTCTTGGGTCTCTTTAATGTACGCTGTCACTGTGTATGGTACCCACTTCAACTGGACCAACATGATAATAGCCGCCCTCAGGTCAAACATATCTGCAACACTAGCACCTAATGAAGGGTTTGTGTCATAATTTTACATGGAATCCTATCTTCTGGATGCAGTGTGTGCCAAGTGCCATTTTGAGGGGTGGTCACACAATTGGGACCCAGAGCATGGCGGTCTGATTCACAAAGATCTAATGGTGTTCTGGGATTCTAGGTACAAGAAAGACATAGAGTCGATTGCACGCAATTTCATCCCTACCCTCTAGAGGAAACTATTTGGAAGAGATGCCCCATGTATGTCTTGGCGTGACAATGAGACGATAACCCAAGTAGCCCACTGGTTCCCTAACGTGGAGGGTACTTTCATATGAGTTTTTGGGTCGCTCAAGGCTCCTCATGCACTACCCCAATTCGTCACCGACAAGTTCCTACTCCAAGAAGTATGCTACCAATTGTCACAGGGATTTTCAAAAGTTATAATTAAGGGTAAGAATAAGCCATGGCCCACTCTGCCTCTCACTATTGGTGCATACATGATGAAAGATTTCAAGGAAGTAGAGGCAAAGGCCAAAAAAATCAGAGGATTTTGTTTACCCCCTTTAGCACACTGGACATATGATCCTGAGAGAATCATCCCAACCCATTGTAAACGGGAAAAATTCAAATGGAGTTACCAGCATACCGAGTGCCCTGCCGAAGACAAAATCAGGAACTAGTATAACAAGGACA
Source organism: Pinus albicaulis (assembly GCA_034641835.2). NCBI lineage: Eukaryota > Viridiplantae > Streptophyta > Pinopsida > Pinales > Pinaceae > Pinus > Pinus albicaulis. The sequence goes on from CM076576.1 coordinate 551,252,893, forward strand.
GAGAGGCTTCCCTAGAAGAATCAACTAGCCAGGATGATTAGACTCTAGAAGACAGAATCCATACGTTGGGAGGAGCATCATCATCAAAGGCCAAGAAGCCTGAGACCGGCATAGGTCTTAACCCCTCCTCCCAAAAAAAGGGAAAAGAGGTTGAAACTAAACAAGAAGCTGAGTAAAAGGCAAAGGAAGAAGAAGACAGGTGAAAGAAACAATTGAAGGAAGAGAAGAAGAAGAAACGGGTAGAAGAAAACTGCAGAAAAAAGGAAGAGGAACAGAAGAGGAAAGAGGAGGAAGAAAAGATGGAAGCTGAGCACTAGTTGAAGTTAAAACAAGATGAGGCAGAAGTAGAATGCTAGCTAAAGGAAGAAAAAGGAAAGGCAGAAGCAGAATGTCGGCTAAATGAAGAACATGATAAGGCAAAATTAGAGCGTTGTCTAAAGGAAGATCATGATAAGTAAAAAGTAGAGCACCGGCTGAAGGAAGAACAGGACAAAGCAAGAGCCGAAGGAAGTAGGACTCTGTTCTCATCAAAAAGGGAAGAAACAAAGTTTCCACCCATCGAGATACCTCTGAAAACTCTATTTTTTTTCACCCTCTCAGAACTGGGTACCTTCGAAGATCTAGATGAGGGAGTGCTCGATCTCACCAAACTCACCTACGATCAATTTACACACAATATTAGGTAGGAAAAGAGGAGATGTTTGGCACAAGACCCTACAGTGCCCCTTGCAATCACTACAGGAAAGGATATAATCTTGGACACCAAGACTAATTCGGTCATGATTGCCTCAACCAGTACCGCTTTTGCGGTAGCTACAGAGGAGAACATGAGCATGATGAGCAAAGAAATTTTGTCCTTACAGAACAAACTGCAGACCTCCGAACTCAAGATGGCCAAAGGAGAGCAAGAAATAAAGTGCTACAAGAAGATGTCGGACAATTTCAAACCAGAGATACCCCTGTTAATGAAATATCACTCACTATACAGGGAGAACTAGTCACTTTGGAGGTCTCCATGAAACAGGTCTATGAAGAAATGTTTACCATAAAACAAACGGTACCACCTCTACTGAAGGCACAACCTTAAACTAAAAGGAGAAACACACAGATATAGGAAGTGTCTACTGCATTGGGCGAGATATTGGAGTGGTCTAACAGGTACCCACAAGCCCCGACCGCATTACCTAGAAGAGATTGGATTGCCACCCATAATGACAAAGTTGAATTCCCAATAAAAGTACAATCTAAGGAAAATATCATCAAAGATCTGGAGAAAGTAATGTCCGCATATGAACATTTGATTAGCGGCATCGACTTAATGGCCGAGGTACACCACATCCCTTCGTTGGGTGCACTTGGAGAAGAGAAAACATGGGAAGAAGTCTCCAAAGATATCCACACATTTTTACAGCCCATGAGGCAAGTAGCCACCTCGCAAGACCTACTGGCATCAAGAGAAAATATGGTTCAATTTATTGTAACACCAGTCTGGATATACACTAAACTAGCCTCCTTGTTGAACTAGATCACAATCAAGAGGGAAAATTTGATTCCAAACATTCTGGAATGTCTTCACAGGTTGAGAGAAGATATGCCTTAGGTCTCCCCAATAGCTGCAGATTATCGGGCTTGGCAGACCTACCTCAAAGAGCAGCAGCAGATAGATTTCCCAAGCCTCGCAACCACCCAACTACTTCCATCATCAAGGTGCATATAGTAGCAAGTAGAGGAGGTTGCAGATCGCAACAGTTGAAAGATCACAGATCATAGCCATAGCCAAGGTCGCATGTGGAAATTTCCCTCAAGTCACAAGGTAGGCCAACAGTCGGGAAGACGAAAAGTTAGGGATACCCAAGGTTCAATTTTGTCTTATAAATACTCCCTTCCGGGAACTGTAAAGGTTCATTTTTTCAATTACTCCAAAGGAGCAAAGAATTGTATAGCATTGAATACACTCTTTATGAATGAATGCAAGAACTTGTTTTGATTCTACTCTTGGATCTCGTTATCACACTAAAATTTGATATTAAAACTCTGTAAGTTTACACTGTTTTAGTCATAGTGTCAAATAGATCTTGAGTCACATTAATCTTGATAAAGGGTAGGTTATAAGTTTAGAAGTCTTAAAAAGTCAGTTTTCAATTTCAAATAAAGTCTTTAGGTCTCATCCCATGGTTTAAAAGTCACATCATTCACTTAGAAATCATGTCATCAACTTTCGGATGAATCCCCTACAATTATCCACAAAACCGCAGTTTTGTAACATGTTTAGTTCAAAAATTGAGTTTTTCCCTATGAAAGCGTTGCTACTTTCATAGTTCATTTTAGCAAAAATGCACTATGTGCCCTATCAAAGCGTGGATTCTTAAAAATGTCATGTCAAAGCCTAGAAACTGTCAGAATCCATTAGGTTATGATAGGGTAATGTCATGGTGAGTCAGTTATGGGTCATATTGGAAATGCTGAACCATTCATATCCATCATTACTATAGCAAGGGTGTCATTTTGTGAAAAGGGATTTCAAATTTGAAAAGTCTTGTCTATTTAACTCATTCCAGTCTTCATTTATTCATACTAAGCTATGAAACATATTTGTTTCGAGTTCAAGCTTATGGTTATCTTATACCAAGGCTATTTTCATACATCATCAAGCGAGACTGATCCTTTTATCAAGCAAGGTTGATCCTTTTATCAAGAGAGGCTGCCAAATCAAATCAAGAGAGGTTGATTATTAAATTCTGAAGGAAGAAAAGTTTGGAAGAGTCATAAACACTCATTTAAGAACTAGCAATAGAAGTTTAAGGAGCCAGGTGGAAGATCTGGAAACACGACTGAAATGGTCTCAAGAAAATTTGAAAAGACAATGAAACAGAATGATAAGTCTATAAGACAATCTTTGATCAAAATCAAGGTAAAATTTGATGAAGATTGTATTTTCAGGGTCATATTGTTGTATTTTTGAAATGGTACTAATAACCTTAAGGTTTATGTATCTCCAAATTAAAAATTTTGAATAAATTTTCAACAAAACTTCCTACACAGCAGTTTCGTAGTGCAGCTAGTGCAAACTTGATCAAATGTGCTACGAAATTGCTGAAGCAGCCTTTTCACCATGAAGAGAAAAACTCAGTTTTTTGGTTTTAGTAGTCAACTTCCAAGGGGGTTTGTGGGCAACTGAAAACACATTTTTGAAAATTGAAAGACGTTTTTCTTCCTAACATACCTAAATACAAAAAAATCTCTCATTTTCTTCACAAGTGTTATCAGTTGGGAGATACAAGGCTTTCTTTGAAGCCATATTTTCAGAAAACAGAGTTTTCATGTTTTACACATGTTGTTCAAAGACAGTTTCTGGATAGTAGGAGAGGTATTTCAGAAACCCACGAGAGGCTTTTGTTCAAAACATAATGGCATACAAAAGCCTCCTTCAGCTTCACAAAATGCATTATGGATGAGGATATAAAAGCTCTCTCTCCACACTTATTTTTCAGATAAAAACAGTAAGGTAAAATGACCAATTCATAGATGAAAGATGAAGGTAAAGTTTGACGAAACTTAATTTGAAATGACTACTGGAGGTGTGTTAATGACATATGAATAATTCCTTGAAGAAAACAAGTCAAAGGATTGATTGGAAAAAGAGTTAAACATTGCGCTACAAAACTAAGCTACTTTCGTAACGCAGGTTTACCCTTAATATTTTTTGCACCATTCGAATTATAGTTTCTGCATAGATGGAGGATTGAAGATCTATGGTTAATTTTTGGCAACATGAAACCTGTACATATGATCTATTAATGATAAAATTAATCAAAATAGATAAAAGCATCAAAGGAGATAAAAGACAAGAAAACATGCTTCCTAATTTTTAGGACAGTTTTTATCATCAGCAGCAGGACCACATCAAAGTTGAAGGCAGCATCCAAATTCAACCTCATGGGATAGCAGGTGGAAAAGGTTGAAATAAAGATTAGATAAGGTTTTTAGGAGGATATTTAAGAGTTTCAGTCCTATTAGAATTAGGACTTTTCATAAGCATTATAACTGTTAAATTTGTAATAGGACTCTATGTTAGTTTTATAGCTATGTTTGTAATAAATACCATATTTTATGGTTAGAATAGGTGTCAAAGCATGGGAATTCCTATTCTCTAGTGGAGAATAAATAATTCTATATTGTAAATTTTCTATAAAGAGTATAAGGTCGAAATCCAAGGGGTTAGAAATTTTATTAGCAAAGGACTGTGTTTTGGAGGTCATTGTTTTTACAGCTTAATATAGAGTTTCACTTAGATAACTCAAGATTCATGAATAGTTCTTGTGTGTTATTATTTTGATGGCAATAATTTCATTATTCCTTTGCAGCGGAATTTATTTATGATACTCAGAATTCACTGATGGTGCTCTGACTTCCTTCATAAGATAAGTTTACTGTGTGTTTCACTGTGTTACATGTTTTATTCCATTCACATGAACTCTGAATGCCTTGACTTCCATGCTAGGTAGACTATGTTGATTTTGCCGAAGATTACCATGACTCCATAAGCCCAATGAATATTTTCTAATGTGTTTTTGCAACCAATTACATCATTTATCTGTTTTTTACCTCATATAGAGTTAGTCATCTATCCATTAATCAAAAATCATAAACCCTTGAGATAGCCCTCTCAGGTTGAGGAGGCTAAGCCTCAGCCAAATGATTGGTATCAAATAGTTACACAAGGTTTACTTGATGAGCAACCCACCAGGCCTGATTTTTTGATAATAGATTTGATGGGAGTTAATGTGTTAAAATTGTGAATATTTTTGTCTTAAGTATCCAATAAGTGCTGGTTAAATCATCTGTGTTTTCCTCTTATATCATTTATACATTCAGCTCACTAAATTTTATTAATGATGTTGAGTTGTTTATATAGGAAATGTTAAGCAACTATGTTACTGATATTTATCTCGTCTTTGGAAACCACTTAAGGAAGTGAAGGGCGCTCTAACCATAAAGAACTTTTTCTTTTGTGGTTCGAACATATTTTTACAAGCAAGACCCAGATGATGTGCTCCTAACAGCACTTCCTTGGCTTCATGCTTTCCAACTCATCTTGCTATTCATAATGTTTTATGTTCATTGAGACTCATCAACTATTTGCATTGTACCTGTTATCACTATTAAAATTTTCTAAATATGGTCATTTTATACTTGCTCCTAAGTCATGTTATTAGATAGGTTTTGAGTCATTTTTATGTTTTATAGGGTCTAAGCCATAGGTTACAAGTCTCATTTCATCACCAAATAAAGTTCATAAACCTTGCTTTACTCTTTAGAAGTCTCATACCATGTTTTGAAAACCATATTTAAAAAAAAAAATTGATTAAGCCATGAAACCACATTTTCATAGTGCAGACAGTGTAAAAAGCCTATTTTGTGCTATGAAACCGCTTATATTTTCGTAGTGCGCTACGAAACCAATGAAGCAACCTTTTTTTTTATCAAAAACCATGTTTTTCTTCTTTTAGTATTATTATTCCATAGGGGTTCCTGAGCAACTGAAAACTCATTTTTGAAAACTGAAAGAGGTTTTTCTTCCTAACATACTAAAATACAAAAGCATCTTTCTATTTCTTCAAATTAATTATGAGGTGGGAGAAATTGATGACTCAACTTGCACTACGAAAACAGCTAAAAGTCATTGAGAGAAAAACTCTATTTTCTATTTTTATCAGTCAACTTCATGATCAGTTTCTGGCCACAAGAAAAGGTATTTTGGAATTCTGAAGGTTTTTTTTATTCAAAAAATCTCTAGCTACAATAACCTATCTCACTTTTCTCAAAAGTGTTACCAATTGGGAGATACAAGGCTTTCTTTGAAGCCATATTTTCAGAAATCAGGATTTTCCAGTTTTATACAAGTTGTTAAAAGACATTTTCTGGGCAGTAGAAGAAGTATTTCAAAAAACCAAGATAGGTTTGTGTTCAACGCAGCAGGGTCTCCAAAAGCCTCCTTCATTTTTTTAAAATACCTTTTTTATGAGGATATAAAAGCTCTGTCTCAACACCTAATGTTCAGGTAATGAAACAGTGAAGTAAGTGATAATTTCTTAATGAAGTTTTGTTGTGGAGAAGGACTTCACTTTTTGAAAAAATTTCAAGGATGAAATATGTCGATTATTAAAGCCTTTAGACATCATGTAAAAAGTGCAAGAAGTTTTAAAAACTAATATTTTTGAAAAATTCTGTGTAAAAAGACATGCACAACAGTTTCGTAGCACGCTACGAAACTACTGTAGGTGCAGTTTTGAGTCTATTATAAGGGTTTCAAGAGATAAAAACATCTATTTTTTGAGTTTTGATGCTACTAAAGGATGGAAAGGGTTCAAAAATGAATATCTAGGTCTCAAATCAAAAGAAACTGGATGTTTAAGAGATGTTTACAAAGACATATATTCTGTGCTACAAAAACAGCTGATATTTTCGTAGCGCAGCCATATCATATCTCTTTATACTCCTTCAAGGGCTTAATTTTGCATAGGTGGAAGGGAATGGTTCTATGGAAGTGATAACACATGTCACTTGTATAAAAAGGTCAAAATTTCCAGTAAAAGTGTTGGAAGACAAGCATGGAGGTAAGGGCTAAATTTCAGCAAACTGTTTCCTGGTTTCTAGGGCAGTTAGGTCATGGAATAGCAGGGTTCATAACAAAGCTGGAGGCATCACCAAATTCGACCTCATGAGGCTGAAGGTGGAAAAATAATTATTTAAGTCTTAGATAAGGTTGTTGAAACATGTTTTAGGAATTTTAGTCCTACTTGAATTAGGACTCTTCAAAGACAGTCAAGTTGTCATTTTGTAATTAATAAGCTTGTTTTATGGTTAGAATAGGTGTCAAGGATAGGAATTTGAATTCCTAGTGGTGGATCATAGTATCCAATGTTGTAATGACTCTATAAGAGAGATGAGGTCGAATTCCTCCAGCTTGGCATTTTTATTAGTAAAATAAGTTGTGTTATAGGAGCAGACTATGTGTTTTTTATCTTAATACAAAGATTAATTTTACTACTTAAGATTCACAAGGGGTTTATGTGTTTGATACTTCTATGGAATTTTTCTACTACTTATTTGCAGTGGTATGAGCATGTGTTACTTAGAATTCATTGGATAATTCTCTAACTTCCTTCACATGTTTGTAGACTGTGTTTATTCATTGTGTTACTATTTCATTTATAAAATTAAACCCTAAGTGCCTTGACTTCCATGTTAGCTTATTATGATGTTTTGTTGAAAAATAATTTCACTCCATGGCCCAATAGATACTTTCTAATTTTTAATTCAACCAGTTATACATTTTTATCCATTTCTATTTCTAGAGTTAGCCATTTAATCCTTAATTCAAAATCTTAAACCTAGTGAGAGAGCCCTCTCAAGTTGAGTAGGCTAAGCCTCAACTAAAGGTCTAGTTTGAAATAGTTACACTGAGGTAGCTTGACCAGTAGCCTATCAGGTCCTATTTTGGTGATAATATTTTGGTGCGTCTACTGGGAGTCTGAAGATTATTCATTCCCGTAATTAATAAGCTGAACTTCTGAAGGTAGTAGGAGCTTAGGAAGCTATTTGAGGCTACAAAACTACCTTGGAGACTCCACACATCAAATAATCAAATTGGAAGGTGACTCCACTGCTAGAAGATCAGTATCTTGATGAAGCTTCAAGATGAGCTCTATTGCAAGAATTAATGCCAAGTATGCCCCTATGAATTGGTCTCATATCCCTGGTTTTCCAAATCCTATGCCAAAGGTTGAATGGTTAGATGATATTCCAATATTTAAAGATGAAAATAAAGAAAATGATGCTCTTCATTTGGTTAGGTTCCATATGCATGTACATGGTCTTAAGGTTCAGTTCCCTGAATATTGTCTCGTGAAGATGTTTATGGCTAGTTTAGAGGGAAAACCATGGTCTTGGTATGAAAGCTTGCCAAATGGTTCATTATATTCTCTTTCTGATTTCCATAATGTATTTTATGAGATGTATAAAGCGTGTCATCCCTCCTTATTGATGGTCAAATACTGTTGTAAACACTCTGAGAGTTTTATTGAATATTTGGAGAATTGTTATGAAGATTATGAGTTCATGGATGAGGAAATTTTAGAGGCCCTTCATGACAATACCTTTCATCAAAAATAAGAACAACAAGATGAAAGGATAACATCTCCCTTGGATGAAAATGAAACCCAACAGGAATTTACTGATGAAAATCAAGTCATATCCTCTGAGTTTGAGGAAAATTTGCAGCAGATTTGTCAATCCCTTGATCATCAAGATAATGAGAATCAGTTCAAACAGTAAAAGGAAATATTGGAAATTTTTTTCTACAATCCTCAGGTACAGGAAAAGGTTGATTCTTCATGTCATTTCTTGCATCAGCCTATATAAAATGATAATTACATTAATGAAGAAGTGGGTAAAATTTTTTCTTTATCATTGTCTTCCAGTCTAAAATCATTTGAGTGCAAGTCAGAGGATAAGTTTCAGTTTGTGGATGAAGTTGCAGAGAACATGCAAAACGACATTCAAGTTTCAAAAGATAAAATTCAATCTCATAGTATTCATGATCAAGATCAGTCTTTTCAAATGATTTTACTGCCAAAACACAAAGAGGGGGTGTTGCTACCTTTCTTCTTAAAGATGGAGGAAGAATACATTTTTTTTGTAAATTAGTTTGAAAATAAGTTTAAAAGCACACAAATGAAGTCTTATGTGGTTGATCAAAGTATGGGTGAGTTTTCCAAAGCTACTAAATATCATGAGAAGCATCAAACTGACAATGTTTTATTTGACCCTATAGCTGAATATATGGCAAAGCTTTGCACCCTAGTGTTTCATTTTCATTTGCATTATGAATATCACATACATTATAAGTTGTTGTGGTCATCTCAGCATGATGTTCACTTTTGGTTCAAGCACATTCAAGAGATTCAAGTGTTAGATCAGATTGATGATTGGCTTCATTGGAAATTTCATATTGATTGAGCTAAAATGGAGTTATCAGCTGCTAGGGTAGGTAGGAGTATGTGAATAAGCTCAAGGTTGACAAAGAATTTTAGTAGGTGTAGTTTGAGTCCTTCTTGCAGAAATCATTAAATCTTGTGGAGCAGATTGGGTAGAATTTCGGATTTTTATTCTAAAGAATGGATAGCAGCACTGGAGCTATCGGTTCTTAGTGTACCACAGGGGCACACTATCCCCAGTGGAACCATTTTTATCACTATTAAAATTTTCTTAACTTGGTCAGTTTATACTTGCTCCTAAGTCATGGTATTAGATAGGTTTTGAGTCATTTTTTATGTTTTATAGGGTCTAAGCCATAGGTTACAAGTCTCATTTCGTCACCAAATAAAGTTCATAAACCTTTCTTTACTCTTTAGAAGTCTCATACCACGTTTTGAAAACCATATTTTAAGAAAAAAATAAATTAAGCCACGAAACCATGTTTTCATAGCGCATACAGTGTAAAAAACCTATTTTTTTCTATGAAAACACTTCTATTTTCGTAGTGCACTACGAAACCACTGAAGAAACCTTTTTTTTCATCAAAAACCCTGTTTTCTGCTTTTAGTAGTCTTTTTCCATAGGGGTTACTGCGCAACTAAAAATTCATTTTTGAAAAATGAAAGAATTTTTTCTTCCTAACATAATGAACTACAAAAAATTATTTCAGTTCCTTCAAATTAATTATGAGGTGGGAGAAATTGATCACTCAACTTGAGCTATGAAAACAACTAAAATTCATTGAGAGAAAAACTTTGTTTTCTGTTTTTAGCAGTCGAATTCATGATCATTTTAGCACCACAAGAAAATGCATTTTGGAATTATAAAGGAGTTTTTTCTTCCTAAAATCTCCAGCTACAATAACCTATCTCAATTTTCTCAAAAGTGTTACCAGTTTGGAGATCCAAGTCTTTCTTTGAAGCCATATTTTCATAAATCAGGATTTTTTCAGTTTTATACAAGTTGTTCAAAGATAGTTTTTGGGCAGTAGGAGAAGTATTTCAAAAAAAAAAGGTAGGTTTTTTTTCAAGACATCATGGTATCCAAAATCCTCCTTCAGTTGAAAAATACTTTTTGTATGAGGAGATAAAAGCTCTGTCTCAACACCTTTTTTTTAGGTAATGAAACGGTGAAGTAAGTGATAATTTCTTAATGATGTTTTGTTGTGCAGAAGCACTAAAATTTTTGAAAAAATTTCAAGGATGAAATATGCTGATTAATAAATCCTGTAGACATCATGGAAAAAGTGCAAGAAGTTTTAAAAACTAAGATTTTTGAAAAATTCTGTGTAAAAAGACATGCACAGCAGTTTCGTAGCGAGCTATAAAACTACTGTAGGTGTAGTTTTGAGTCTATTATAAGGGTTTCAAGAGATAAAAAAATATATTTTTTGAGTGTTGATGCTACTAAAGGATGGAAAGGGTTCACAAATGAAGATCCAGGTGTCAAATCAAAAGAAACTGGAGGTTTAAGAGATGTTTACAAAGACATATTTTTCGCTACAAAAACAACTGATATTTTCGTAGCGCAGCCATATCTGCTCTCTTTATACTCCTTCAAGGGCTTAATTTTACACCGGTGGAAGGGCATGGTTCTATGGAAGTGATAACACATGTCAGTTTTCTAAAAAGGTTGAAATTTCCAGCATAAGTGTTGGAAGACAAGCATGGAGGTAAGGGCTAAATTTCAGCAAATTGTTTCCTAGTTTCTAGGGTAGTTAGGTCATGGAACAACATGGTTCATAAAAAAGCTGGAGGCATCACCAAATTCGACCTCATGAGGCTGAAGGTGGAAAAAGAAGTATTTGTCTTAGATAAGGTTGTTGAAACATGTTTTAGGAGTTTCAGTCCTACTTGAATTAGGACTCTTCAAAGACAGTCAAGCTGTCATTTTGTAATTAATAAGCCTATTTTATGGTTAGAATAGGTGTCAAGGATAGGAATTCAAATTCCTAGTGGTGGATCATAGTATCCAATGTTGTAATGAATATATAAGAGATATGAGGTCTAATTCCTCCAGGTTGGCATTTTTATTAGCAAAAGAAGCTGTGTTATAGGAGCAGACTATGTGTTTTTCATCTTATACAGAGATTAGTTTTACTACTCAAGATTCACAAGGGGTTTATGTGTTTGATGCTTCTATGGCCTTTTTATACTACTTATTTGTAGTGGTATGAGCATGTGTTACTTAGAATTCATTGGATAATGCTCTAAATTCCTTCACATGTTTGTAGACTATGTTTATTCACTGTGTTACTGTTTCACTTATAAACTTAAACCCTAAGTCCCTTGACTTCCATGTTTGCTGATTATGATGTTTTGTTGAAAACTAATTTGACTCCATGACCCAATAGATACTTGCTAATTTTTAATTCAACCAGTTATACATTTGTATCCATTTCTATTTCTAGAGTTATCCATCTAATCCTTAATTCAAAATCTTAAACCTAGTGAGAGAGCCCTCTCAGGTTGAGGAGGCTAAGCCTCAACTAAAAGTCTAGTTTGAAATCATTACATTGAGGTAGCCTAACTAGTAGCCTATCAGGTCCTATTTTGGTGATAACAGTACCATCTGGATAGACATGTGTTCGTGTTCAAGAAAAGGAGTATTCAGCGCTAGCCAGACCCACACCCAAGACGGGATCCCTATCACAAAAAATTTAGAGTCTAATTGGGACTTTATACTAGGGAGATCCCCTACTGTTGACTGGACATATTTTCACATCAACATATTTGGCACTAGAAGGAGGGTTTGAATGGCAGGCTCCTAGCACACAAGTAACATCCCATTAAAAACTCTCTAAGGGGAGATCATGTATGAAAATACCGGTCCTCCACCCTTAGAAAATTCCCAGGAGGAGGAAGCCCCTTACTATGAGGTTACTTTAGATCAACTAAGGGCCCTGCGCCCTATCGCCTGCAACCTTGTTAGGGGTTTACAGCAAGCCCCGATCACTATTTCCTTGGCCAATCCTAGAACTACCACAGCTAACCACACTCACCAAGGAACCCTTTTCAACTCCCTACCTCATCTTGTGGGTCTTACGATCGAAGATTATGTAGATGCAGTTGAGAGGAATTCTAAAGAATCCCCGGAAAACCCTAGGGGTGCGAAAGAGGGTGGCCCTGAAATCACCGAACCACAACCCAATGCCAACCCTGAACTGGACCAAACTATGAATGATAACACTCAACCAAACGAATCACTTAGTGGAGGAGCCGGGAGGGGCCGGGGAAACAGAGGACAAGGGAACAGGGGCCATGGACAAGGCTATAATCCTGGCCACCATCATCACCACAAAAAATAGAATAGATTTCCGTTCCTTTATAACTGGAGAAACATCAGAGATATAGGGAATCGAGGGAGGAATTAGGACATGCAGTCCCATCATGAAGGCGAAGCATTCGGGTTAGGCATATGGAGCGAGTCTGAAAGTGAAATAGGGTGTGTTTACATACCACACCACCAGCAGGCTAGGCATGTGTAGCCTTTGGCTTGGATGGCGCAGTCTCCTTTAGCCCTCCATGGACCCCTCCATGACATGCCCATCTGGAGAAACACCTCCCCAAGTTCAACCCTGAAAAGGGTACGCTGGTCGAGGATCACATAAGAAACTTTTACTTGGCCTTAAAAATGATGAGAGTAGAATATGACGATGTATCATGCCATCTATTTCCCCATAATTTAGAGAAAAAAGTTGCCACCTGGTACCGATCCCTCCCAGTTGCTTCCATCTCATCCTGGGAGCAGTTCCGCAGTATTTTCCTTCAAAAGTTTTCCGAAGACAAAACTCCTTCCATGCTCCTCACTAAAATTAGTACTTTGAAGTGTCAGAAAAAGGAGAAAGTCAAAGGTTTCAATCAACGCTTTGCTATGATCTTGAATAAATTCCCACTGAATATGGCCTTAGACAATTCCATCACCGTCGACTATTACACTCGGGCTCTCCCTTGGGATATTTTCGTATTCGTGAAGCATGAAGCTAGAGCTACCCTGGCGGAAAATTACACCATCGCCCTAGCTGTCGAAAGAGATATGCTATCCATAGGAGCCATCGACCATGAAGGACGAGATGATCAAAAGCCAACCACGAAGAGAGCCCAATCCTCAAACCATAAATCCAGAGACAAAGATAAGGACCCCTTTGATTTCAAAAGTATCACAAAATCCCTCAAGTTACTGACCAACGAATTCTCTGATCTGAAGAGGAAGAATAATGATTTTGTCCTCGCTGCTAGAATGCAGAAACCTTTCTTCAGAAAGAAAAATCTCACTGTGAACTAGCCCCCATCAAAATTGAGCGTTGGTCTCAACGTTGAAGAAATCGGAAAGGACAACTTTTGTTCTTTCCATCAAGCCTCTCACTTAGAGAAAACTTGCCCCTAGTGGATTAATAGCATGAATTCCGTGGTGAATCAACTTCTGGAATAACAATCCCTTGGTGATCGGGAAGAGGAGGCTATTTTAGACAACAAAGAGGCCTCCCCCCAGATGAGGATACGGGTTCCACTTTCCTCTTTTTTGAGGTCATCTGCGGAGATTCTCTCCCTTCCACAACTGGGATAAACTTGACCGACGACCCTAAATCCAAATCCCCTCAAAACTATAGTTTGGGGAGCAAAGCCCCGGTCCCTGAACAGTCATTCGAAGAAAAAAGAAAAGCTTTCTTAAGGAAAATTCTGCCACCAAATGCAGAAAACCAAAGCAAGACTCTTGAAAAATTTATTCCAAATAACCCTAGAGAAGGCCCCAAGGCTAAAGCTTCATCGGTTTCCCCTAAAACCACCACTAAACTTTCCTCACACAGATTCTAGTTATAACATTATTAAGGATATGAAGAAGACCAGGGCCAATATTTCTCTCTACGAGCTTGCTTGCATCGCTAACCAATGAGATCTTATCCTCAAGGCTTTTTCCAATCTATCGACAACCAAACCTGTGAGCATCACATCTGCCCAAACTACTGCTAGTCCCCAATCCATCATAAATGCCATAAACACCAACTCCAGGGGATCCACACCACCTTTCCTCCTCTCCTTCAAGATATTTAACTTCAATATCCATAATTTTCTCGTCGATTCTTGTGCATCCATGAATTTTATGCCCTTATTCGTATGCAAGAAGTTAAACATCCGCCCTGAGAAAACTGACGCCAGGATCATCCAACTCGACAGATCTCAAGTCTCTGTAGTAGTTGAATTAAACAATGTCATTATCCTCTTATCCTCTGATTCTAGAGTGCATTAGTGCATCGACATAGTAATTGTGGATATCCCCAATGCCTATGGCCTTCTGTTGAGCAGAGATTGGTCTAGCAAGCTGTAGGGATATTTTTTGACTGATTGGTCCCACCTTTGGCTCTCGTACAAGGGAAAGAATAACCAAATCAAGGTTGAAAGTGAGCCGTACATGAAATATATTGTTACCTACCTGAACGCAAGTAATGAACTAGTCAGTTTCGCACAAGAAAAGCTTTGTATGTGTTTCTTAGAGTCCATCTTTCGGTGCTATCAAACTCCCCAATCTCCGATCACTCAAGACATCCAGTCTGAGCTACTTCTAGTTACTGAAAACTCCTCTGCCTCAAAAAAAGACCCATTAGAAACTGTTGCCCCAAGTACGTCCCCAATGTGCTCGGACAACCTTATCAAATCAGAAGATGAAATATGAACATTTTGCTATGACAGTTCCAAAACCCAAGATAGGGCTGGCACAGGTTGTATCTTGTTGGACCCTCAGAAGAACAAGTTTCTAATTTCCTACTGGTTAGAGTTCTAGTGCTTGAGGCATTGCTGCTCGGACTCAAAAAATCCATAGATCTAAAAGTCCGTTGTTTAAAGGTAATTGGCAATTATGATATTATCACTCGTCAGGTACGTAACACCATCCATTTCTTGTCTCCACATCTGAAAGGTTACCAGCAAGAGGTATGGCATTTAATTTATGATTTTTATGCTTTTGGTATTAAATTTGTACTTAGAATTCATAATGTAGTAGTTGATACACTCGCCAATGCTGTCGCTAGGTTCACCCCACTTAGAGATGGATTTTCTATTGAATTTATTTACAAGCCATCTGTACCAGGTAATGTTACTAATTTGTGTGTTTTCAATGATGACCAATAGGTACTGGATTTCATGCTCAATACGGACGTATTCAAAGATGCAGTTTTAGAAGAAGAGGATCATGATTGAGCTTTGCAAGAGGAACTAGGAGATCGGAAAGAAAATCCCATACCCAAAGGGATCATGTCACTCGAAAAGTTTTTCGACCTACAAAATCATTTCCGAGGACCCCCAAACAAAAAGGTGCAAAGTTCCACGTTAGCGCACCGAAAAATTAATCTCGGGATAGACAAGGACCCCAAGCTCGTCAATCTGGGTAATGGGTGCACCCCTCAAGAGAAGAAAGCATTCACCAAATTATTTAAGAAATACTGAGATGTGTTTGCCTGGACATATGATGAGCTATGAACTTATGATACACGGATCATCCAACACGTGATACCCATGAAGGAAGGAGTAAAGCCTTTCCAACAGAAACTGAGAAAAGTACACCCCGCCTTAGAACCAATGATCCAAAAGGAACTAAAGAAGCTCATGGATGCGTGGATAATTTTCAAATTTAGACATTTGACCTGGGTGTCAAAATTGGTCCCTGTTCGCAAGAAATCCGGCGAAATATGCTTGTGAGTAGACTTCCGGAATTTAAACAGAGCCTCCGACAAGGACAACTATCCGATACCCCCTATGGAGCAAATCCCTCAAGTTGTATTAGGGTGAGAAATTTTCTCTCTATTGGATGGGTTTTTAGGGTATAATCAAGTATTAATGGTTGAGCCTGATCAGCTCAAAACCACATTTAGAACTAAATGGGGAACATTCATATTCAGACGTATGACCTTTGGCCTAATTAATGTCGGCGCCACCTTCCAAAGAGCTATGGACGTCGCCTTTAGAGGAGTCATTGGGAAAAGTGTGGTAGTATACCTTGATGACATCACCATGTTTTCAAAACGTAGATCTGACCACCTACACCACCTCAAGCAGATTTTTGAAAGGTGTCGAAAATACGGGATGTCACTGAACCCAAAGAAAATAATTTCCGTCATCTCTGAAGGAAACTTATTGGGGCACATAATAACTCGAGACGGCATAGTAGTGGATCCAGAACGTGCGAAGGTCACCGCTCAAATACCACCCCCAAGTGGTAAGAAAGCTATGCAGTCTTTCCTTGGAAAAATCAACTTCGTCCGAAAATTTATATCAGACACTATGCGGGGGATACCACTACTCACAAGATCATGCGTGCTAGTTTCTATTGGCATAATCTATTCAAATATGCGCATGTCTATGTCTAGAAATGCCAACAATGCCAAAATATCACAAATAGAGAAATACGGCCTTCTGCCCCATTACAGTCTTTGACAGTGGAAGAACCATTTTAGCAGTGGGGCTGGACGTGATTGGGAAATCTTTCCACACTCTTCCAAGAAAGATAGATACATCCTCACTACCATAGACTACTTCACAAGATGGGTCGAAGTGATACCATTGCATCAATTTAATGATCAAGTGGTAATAGCCTTCATCACCCAATGCATCATGATTAGGTTTGGCATTCCAATCTCCATTGTTTTTGATAATGCACATATTTTTCATCTTTGAAATTATATGATTTTTCTCTGGAAAACGGTATAGTGTTGAAACATTATACCAATTATTACCCCCAAGGAAATGGGTTAGTCGAGTCAACTAACAAGAACCTCATCTGCATCATCAAAAAGACTCTGTTTTCCCAACAACGAAATTGGCATAACGCTCTCCATAATGCCCTATGGGTTGATTGAGTAATGCCCAAGCCATCCTTGGGGACCTCCCCGTTTTTTCTTGTGTATGGAAAAGAAGCTATTCTTCCTCCCAATTTGTCTCTCCCATCCCTTCAATTATCACAAGAGACTCACGGCACCCCTTGCCCTACCTTGCAAGCCCGAATAGACACATTATTGAAGTTGGAGGAGGAAAGGCTACAAACCCGGGAAAAATTCACCATCCACCAAAGTCGAATAAAACGATGGTTTGACAAGAAGTCTTCCAAAAACAAATCTTTCGAATTAGGTGACCTGGTCCTCAAGTGGGACAAAGCTCATGAATATAAAGGAAAACACTCCAAATTCCAGGCCCTATGGATAGGCCCCTTCTAGATTGAAGAAAAAATCAACTCCCACACATACAGGCTATAGACCCTTGAGGGGAGAATTGAGGTCCTCCCGGTAAACGAGCACAACCTTAAACACTATTTCACCTGACAGCCCTGAGGGGGCCATCTTCATACCATATACCATATGTCTTTTGTTTTTTTTTTTTTTTTTTGTGTTATTTCTTGGCTTTATTCTCAGTTTTTTTTTTGTTTTCAATAAACCGCTTGTTCCTAGTAGGCTCCCATTGACCCTATCCCCTGTAGCATCCCAATGTTGAAGGAAGGATGTAAAGGTTACTCAATTGGAAATGTTGTGCTGGGATCTGTGCTAGTGAAGAAGCGCCCATGAAACTCAAAAGGGACATGAGCTTGCCTGTGATATGCATTCAGTAGGGAAAAAGATAACTAAGTCCCAGAAACCAAGCACAGGTAGATCACCTAGCATGCTGGCCCAGGGAATTGCGGTACAAAGGAAAGTCTTGGTGTGATTGGTCACTAGATGGAAAAGGGACAGAGCTAACCGAAGGAGACAAAAGGACATCTAGGAAAACCCAAAAGGTCCTCATATAGACTAGGAGCAACCTCTCTTGTAAGAAAAATAAGTTGGGATCCCTCATCCAGCCCAGGCGAAAATTGCCACTATTAAATTAGTGCCTTGAGAACAATCAAATAAGTGCCCTGAGCACATTTTAAATAAGTGCAAACTAGCACATGAATAAGGGTAAAGGATTGAGAAAGGCTTCCTGCACAGAGATGCAATGCAATGACTCTGCCAGGGTACTGACTAGGCTCGCTGGCAGTGGAGCAACATTTGTGACTCCTAGGCAGTGACTCCATCAGAACCATTAGGTTCACTGGTAGTGGAGCAACACACTAAGAATGAGATAATTGTATTGGATCTTGGAAATCTCTAAGATGACTCCAACCTTTTCTGTCCAGTCTCCTAGAATGAATTGTGATACGCCTCCACCCTGGGACATGTAGATAGGTGGAGCATACATGCAAGGTCCAAGGGAAAATGTAGTGGGACCCATGAAATGGAAGGATCAATAGGCTAAGCCCCACCCCCCACTTGATGAAGCACTAGCAGAGATCCTGGGTCTTACTAGCAAATCGCCATTTGTTGTAGCTGCTACAACACCCTCCAAAATTTTTCTCTCCTTAAATTTTTGAGCCCCTAATACTTGTGAAAAAGAGAATTCAGACCTAAATTCACCTTTTCAAAACCTGAGGTCACTAATTCGAAAATATGGTTAAGCTTCCTTAGCTGAGACTCCGTGACCTTGCGACCCTTTAGGTCGCAAAGTCATCGGGTCACACATCAGCCTAAAATGGAACATTAGCGACATCGTGACCCTATGACCCTGGACCCCTCAAGTCGCAAGGTCGCACATCTAATTAACTCTGCTCATTTGCGACCTCGTGACCTCATTAATTGCCCACACACAACCCATTTATATATAGAAGGGTCGTATAGGTCACATTTGATCAGTGCGACAGAGAAAGAAAACACCTTTGACAAGCTAGGTGGAGCGCGATTTTCCCGAGTAAGTGCCTGATCCTCCTGCTATTTCTTTTCTAGGGTAATTGTTACTATTTTTCCCCTTACCCTACCATATTTTAACCCTGTTATGATTTTTACCAAACCCATTTCCAATCCCTCTGCAAAACTCCCATCCTTCAATTTCTCTTCAGGTCATTCAGATCTTGTGTTTAGCTTTCCTGCCCCTTCCCTCTTTCCTAGGGCCTTGCCTAACTCACCTATGAGGACTCCTAAAACCTTGTACGACGACCTTGTGGACACCATGTGTGTTTTCTAAGCTGGTTTTCTACTGTGCATCTGCGAAGCCCTAGAGCAACTCCACGACTTTGCGACCTCAGTCGCTAAGTCGCAAAAATTCTAGGTCACATATCATGAAAAGTTTAGAGTGACGCGACCCAAAAACTCAACGACCTTGCGACCCAGTCGCGAGTCACTAAGTCACTAGGTTGCACTTCCACAAAGTGTCATCCCATCATGACCTTGCGACCTCACGACCTATTCGCAAGTTGCTAGGTCGCTAAGTCACCCTTCTGTCAAGTTTTAAGCCAACACGACCTAGTGACCGAGCAACAAAGTCACAAGGTCAGCAAGTCGCAGGTTCACCCATTTCCTTGAAACTAATTGAGGGATAATAGAAGCCAACATATTTATAAATTATGATATCTATCTTATCGCGGGATTGTTTCACGAACATGCCAGGGGACATTGAAGATGAACTGGAGTGTGTATCCATCTCATCAGCCTCGAGTGACATGGGGCCTCTGGAAATTCACAAGAGGAAAAAAAGTCCTGAGATAGAGATATTGCAGGAGAAAATACCTATTCTTTTTCCCCCATCTATGGAGACACAGCCTGCATTTTCGGTAAAGGGGACAGATTGAGCTGGTACCAGATTTACAAAGAGTTTATGTAGACTGAATTTCTAGAGGACCTCCCTGACCGACAGGCATATGTTAAGGTTAAACGATCCAAGTTTCACTACGCAGGAGCTCACCCACCTATATTCCCATGCGCAAAACTGATCGAATGGTTGTTGCAAAGGGTTTACCCTAAGATCTGGGTTATTCGGGATCACAACGGAAAGACATTTGCCAATCTAAAAGGGTAAGATGCGGAAATATATTATGCGCTTCCCACCTGAGAGAAGACCTTCACCAATGAATGGGCCACTACTCATGTAGTTCCTATATCAAAAACTTTAAAAGGATGGTGGGAAGACCTGAAAAATATCCAGCTCAAGAAGGATCAAGAGTATCAAACGACAGGTCTCAGGAAGGTCTACAAATTTGTAGCCATAATGCTATGTAGGATGTATGGCCGCCCAGATGCCATGTTCTTCAATTACTCTTGGGTCTCTTTAATGTACACTGTCACTATGTACGGTACTCGCTTCAACTGGGCCAACATGATAATAGCTGCCCTTAGGTCAAACATATCTGCAGCACTGGCAACCTGATGAAGGGTATGCGTCAGAATTTTACATGGCATCCTATCTCCTAGATGCAGTCTATGCTAGGTGCCATTTTGACGGGTGGTCACACAACTAGGACCCAGAGCATGGTGGTCCAATTCACAAAGATATAATGGTGTTCTGGGATTCCAGGTACAAGAAAGACATAGAGTCGATTGCATGCAACACCATCCCCACCCTCTATAGGAAACTATTTGGAAGAGACGCCCCATGTATGTCCTGGAATGCCATAGAGATGATAAGCCAAGTAGCCTAGTGGTTCCCTAATGCAGATGGTACTTTCATCCGTGTTTTTGGGTCGCTGAAGGCTCCTCATGTGCTGCCCCAATTCGTCACCGACAAGCTCCTCCTCCAAGAAGTATGCTACCAAATGTCACAGGGATTTTCAAAAGTTATAACTAAGGGTAAGAAGAAGCCATGGCCCACTCTACCTCTCAGTATTGGTGCATACATGGTGAAGGATTTCAGGGAAGTAGAGCTAGAGGCCGAACAAATCAGAGGATTTTGTTTACCCCCTTTAGCACACTAGATATATGATCCTGAGAGAATCATCCCAGCCCACTGAAAGAAGGAAAAATTCAAATGGAGTTGCTAGCATACCGAGTGCCCTGTCGAAGAGAGAGTCAGGAATTGGTATAATAAGGACAGAGAGGCCACCCTAAAAGAATCAACTAGCCAAGATGATCAGACTCTAGAAGAGAGAATCCATAGGCTAGGAGGAGCATCATCATCAAAGGCCGAGAAGCCTAGGGCCGACACAGGTCTTAACCCCTCCTCCCAGAAAAAGGGAAAAGAGGTTGAAACTGAAAAAGAAGCAGAGGAAAAGGAAAAGGAAGAAGAATATAGGTGAAAGAAACAATTGAAAGAAGAGCAGAAGAAGAAATGGGTAGAAGGAAACCGCAGAGAAAAGGGAGAGGAACAGAAGAGGAAAGAGGATGAAGAAAAGATGGAAGCTGAGCTCTAGTTGAACCTAAAACAGTACAAGGTAGACGCATAACGTTGTCTAAAGGAATAACAGGAAAAGGCAGAAGAAGAACACCAGCTAAAGGAAGAATAGGATAAGGCAGAAGTAGAGCACTGGCTGAAGGAAGAACAAGACAAAGCAGAAGCCGAAGGAAGTAGGACCCCGTTCTCAGAAATAAGGGAAGAAACAGAGTTTATACCCATCGAGATACCTTTCCTCAACTCCTATCCATTTCACCCTCTCAGAATTGGGTACCTCCAAAGTTCTAGATGAGGGAGGGCTCGATCTCATCAGACTCACCTACGATCAAGTTACACACAAGATTAGGCAGGAAAAGAGGAGATGTTTGGCACGAGACCCTGCACTGCCCCTTGCAGTCACTACAGGAAAGGATATAGTTTTGGACACTAGGACTAATCTGATCATGATTGCCTCAGCTGGTACCACTTTTGCGATAGCTACAGAGGAGAACGTGAGTAGGATGAGCAGAGAAATTATGTCCTTACAGAATAGACTGCAGACCTCCAAAATCAAGACATCCAAAACAGAGCAAGAAAAGAAGGCACTACAAGAAGAGGTCAGAAAAATTTCAAACAAGGGATACCCCTGTTAATGAAATATCACTCACTATACAGGGAGAACTAGTCACTTTGGAGGCATCCATGAAATAGGTCTATGAAGAAATGTTTACCATAAAACAAACCGTAGCACCTCTACTAAAGGCACAGGCTAAAACTAAAAGGAGAAACACACAGCTAAAGGAAGCCTCTATTGCATTGGAAAAGATATTGGAGTGGTCTAACAGGTACCCACAAGCCCAGACCACGTTACCTAGAAGAGATTGGATTGCCACCTAGAATGACAAAGTTCAAATCTGGATAAAAGTACAATCTAAGGAAAATCTCATCAAAGATCTGGAGAAAGTAATGTTCGCATATGAACATTTGATTAGCGGCATCAACTCAATGGCTGAGGTACACCACATCCCTTTGTTGGGTGCACTTGGAGAAGAGAAAAAATGGGAAGAAGTCTCCAAAGATATCCAAACATTTTTACAGCCCATGAGGCAAGTAGCTGCCTCGCAAGACCTGCCGGTGTTGAGAGAAAACATGATTCAATTTATTGTGACACTAGTCTAGATATACACTAAACTATCCTCCTTGTCAAACCAGATCATAGTCAAGAGAGAAAATTTGATTCCAAATTCTCTTGAATGTCTTCACGGGTTGAGGGAAGATATGCCTCAGGTCTCCCTAGTAGCTACAGATTATCGAGCTTGGCAGACCTACCTCAAAGAGCAGCAACAAATAGATGTCCCAAGCCTTGCAATCACCCAACTACTTCCATGATCAAGATGCATATAGCAGCAAGTATAGGAGGTCGTAGGTCACAATAGTTTAAGGATCGCAGGTCGTAGCCACAACCAAGGTCGTAGGTCACAGCCACAGCCAAGGTCCCAGGTCGCAATTTCGCTCAAGTCCCAAAGTAGGCAAATGGTCGAGAAGGTGAAAAGTCAGGGATACCCAAGGGTCAATTTTGTCTTATAAATACTCCCTTCCAAGAACTGTAAAGGATATTTTTTTCAGGGACTCCAAAGGAGCAGAGAATTGTATAGCATTGAATACACCCTTTATGAATGAATGCAAGCACTTGTTTTGATTCCACTCTTGGATCTGATGGGAGTTAATGTGTTAACATTGTGAATATTTTTGTCTTATGTATCTGATATTGTGTTGATTAAATCATTTGCGTTTTCCACTTATATAATTTATACATTCAACTCACTAAATGTTATTAATGATGTTAATTTGTTTATATAAGAAAGGTTAAGAAACTATGTTACTGACATTTATCTCATATTTGGAAACCGCTTAAGGAAGTGAAGGGTGCTCTAACCATAAAGAAATGTTTCTTTTGTGGTTAGAACAAATTTTTACAAGCATGACCCTGATGATGTGCTGCTAATAGTACTTCCTTGGCTTCATGGTTTCCAACTCATCTTGCTATTCATAATGTTTTATGTTCATTGAGACTCATCAACCATTTTCATTGTACCATCCGGATAGACGTGTGTTCACAGGTCTGCAAAGCTTGTTCATGTCCAAGAAAATGAGTATTCAGTGGTAGCCAAACCCACACCTCAGACATGATCCCTATCAAAAATGGTTTAGAGTCTAATTGGGACTTTATACTGAGGAGATCCCCTACTATTGGCCAGACATATTTTCGCGTCAACACGAGCAAAAGGGCATGGTAATGCGGAATTTCATGGTAGTCAGGAGATAGACAGAAAGGGTCAAGATGGTCAAAGGCATTTTTGCATAACTAATTATAATATAATAGCGGAAATAGAAGGGGCAGAAAACACATTAGCATGACCACTGATCCATGAAAGATGCCAACACCTCATCAATTTAATAATCCAGCAACTATTTTCTGAAGAGGAAGATCCAAAATGTAAGAGCCCCCCTTGCCTCTTCGGCATTATACAAAGTCTGATTCTAACCATACCTGACTACTACATCCACCCTCTTAACAAGAAGTATCTTGTCACCGCCTATGAGGTTCCACCTGTCAAAGTTTTACCCCATCATAGCCTCTTCGCGATCCCATGTGGCCATTTCTTCCTCAGTCTCTAATAAAAAATATATTTCTGAAATCCATTTTTATGGCCAAAGTCGTCTTATCACCGCCTGCATGGTTCCACTTGGGAAAGGTTTAGCTTGAATGTAATTAAGAACTACCATTATAACAAACAGAGCAATTGACTTAAGTTTTTGTATAAATACTGCATGCAGGACGAGTATGAAGGAGGCTCGAAAGGGGAAAAAACCAATGTAATAGACCCAGCTGGTTGTAAAAACTCTCTTTGGATGAATTAAAGATGATGTTTTTCTCTAGATTCTTGTGTCATGTTCTCGTAATTTGTCATTCTCATGTTTTCACATACTATTTTCTTTTCTTTACTACGAATATAATTTTTTGTGTAGGATTTACCATGGGCTACACTTCTTAGTCTTGAAACATTACATTATGTTTTCCTCTTAGATAGGAATGAATAATTCAAAGACGATTTGCTCTGCATCCCTGTTGAACCTTAATATCCTCCTCCTTTCCATCTTGTAAGCTATTAAGATCCACTGACATGGCTAGCTTTCCTGCTTGCACCTAACCTTAGTTATTCATATATTTGAATTTGGTTTCACTTGTTTGACTCCATAGCCTAATGGCCCTCTTCTACTATCTCAACCACATATTATCAAGCAAACCCCTATGCACTAATAGCTAGCCTAAAATTACCCCTATAAAGAAAGCTATATCTAACAGAGAGAGCCCTCTCTGAGTCCAAGAAGGCTGGGTCCTAGATTCCAAAGTGGTTTGATGTTGCCTCTCCGTATTTATGTCTTTAGCCTTACAAAATTTACGGAGAGAAAACAGAAAGTCCCCACAACCATAAAGTAGTTGCAACGATTTCTCAAGTTAACAGGGTATTACCACAAGTTTTTTAAGAATTATGGGATAAAGGCAACACCACTAACAACATTATTGAATAAATAAGAATTTTCATGGACTCCTAAAGAAACTAAGGCCTTTGAACATCTTAAAGAGGCAATGTACCTAGCACCAATATTAGCTACACAAGACTTCACAAAAACCTTTATTATGGAATGTGATGCCTCAGGAAATGGAATTGGTGTTGTTTTAATGCAATAAGGAAGACCCATTTCTTTTGAACCATCCAATCAAAGGAAAGTATTTACAAAAATATATTTATGAGAAGGAAATGTTGGTAATACTACATGCACTAAAGAAATGGTGACCTTACCTAATGGGAAGACACTTAAAGGTAAAAACTAATTGTGATATTCTTAAACACTTTTTGGAACAAAGAATATCTTCATAAGAGTAGCAAAAATGGGTCACAAATATGTTACAGGGTTATGAATTTGAAATCATCTACAAAAAAGGGAAGCTAAATGTTGTTTCAAGTGCACTCTCAAGAAAGGGTGAAGAGGTGGAAGCATTTCTTTGTGCCATTACTATTATCCAACCAGATTGGATAGCCAAAGTAAGGGATGAATGGACGAAGGACGAAGAATTTTGGACACTCATTCAAAATTTACAACATTATCCTATTACATTTTATACTTTTAGTTGTAAAAATGATTCCTTATGGTACAAAGATCGCTTACATATTTATAATAAATCCCAACTGAAACGAAAGATTCTCTTTAGGAGGACACTCAGGACTATTGAAAACTTACTACAGGGTCAAGAAAGAATTTTTTTTGGATGGCCTTAAATCCAATATTCAAAATTTTGTGGTGGAATGTTTGGTTTTCCAGAAAAATAAAGTTGAGAGAATTAAGACATGGTCTTCTACAACCTTTATCCATTCCAAGTCAATGTTGGGAGGATATTTCAATGGATTTTATCACAGGTTTACCTAAGTCTGAAAGAAAGAATGTGATCGTGGTGGTAGTTTATAGACTTACCAAGTATGCACAATTTTGTGCATTATCTCATCCATTTAAATCAAGTACAATTGCTACCACATTTATGTAAATGATTCAAAAGATACATGGAAACCCAAACATTATTGTAAGTGAAAAAGATCCCATTTTTACTGGAAATTTTTCGACGAAATTATTTTCTTGTTTGGGTACTCAACTAGCTCATAGCTCATCTTGTCATCCTCAATCCAATGGTCAAATTGAGATAGTGAACAAATTTTTGGAAGAATATATTCATTATTTTATATCTGATAAACAAACACAATGGGTCAAGTGGTTACCTCTGGCTGAATGGTGGTATAACACTTCCTTCCATACTACAAAAAAAGTGACCCCATTTATGGCACTTTTATGGACATCATGCACCGTCCATAATATCATATTTAAGAGAAAATTATAAGGTTCAAGAAGTGGAAGATCACATCGAGCATCAACAACAAGTTCTCCAAATGTTAAAGGATAACCTAAACTTGGCACAAAATCGAATGAAACAACGGGCAAATCAACATCATAGCGAGAGAAGTTTTGATGTAGGAGACTAGGTATTTTTAAGGGTACAACCATAAAAAAAAATTTCCCTCAAGAAAGCTAAGAAGGATAATAGCTCATCACCAAAGTACTATGGTACTTAAAAGGTGTTGCAAAAGGTTGGTACTATGGCATACAAATTGGAGCTTCCTGCTTCTTCGCGAGATCATCCATTTTTCCATGTTTCATGCTTAAAGAAGGTTATAGGTGACAAACTTCCATTTCAAACAATATTTCCATAAATTGATGAGGAAGGAAAAATCATATTGGAACCTGAAGCAGTCATGAAAAAAAGAACTTAACAGCCACGAAATCGATCAATTTTAGAGTATTTTATAAAATGGAAGACCTTACCCACTGAAGTTTCTACAAGGGAGGATGAGAATTTTATACATAAGCATCCAGAGCTACTCAAGCATTAAGGACAACATTTTTTTGAAGGAGAGGGGAATGTTAGGTCCCTATATTACTAGTGTAGTCCCTTATTGTTGTTAGTGTAGCCCCCTTATTGTTATTTTTGTATCCCTGTAACCCCCACATTGTTATTATTGTTCCCTTACATTATTATTGTTAGTTCAGGTGCGATTATATTGTGACCCCATGGACTCATATATATAGAAGGAGGTTTTGTCATTTATATCATCCAAGAATTGTTCATTTATGTAATGTAAAGGAGGTTTCCCCCTCAAAGTGGCTTATTTCTAAGGCATTTATCTCTCTTTTCTTCTATTTTTGGAGTTGGTTTCATAACAACATGTTAGTTATGAGAATTGACCAGTTGATATTGGAGTTGAGGGGAAATGTGCTATCAGTTGTATAATCATCCAAATTGTACATGTGGTGCATGCAATCAAAAGAAGGTGTAATATTCCTAAATTAGCATGCAGCTAATAGGAATATTATTTCTTCTCTTAACATGTAGTTAGAGGAATAAATGGGTAAGGAGGCCCATAAGTATCTTAAATAGGCATAAAATCCCTCTTAATGTGAAAAGGGATCATGTAAATAACTGGATCTAGCACCCTCATGTGTGAACAAGGGCTAATACATCTGGATAAGGTCTAGTTTGACCAAGTCAAAAACACTTATATGGGAGGAGTGGATCATCAATAAAGACAACTCAATGTGAATGAGGTTCAGTCTAGCTAGTTACAATTAAGACACCTTGGGTGTGAAAGGAGATGATGCATGGAGACTAAGTCATGGTTGAAAAAATCAAAAATAATTTTAAATAGAAGAGTGGGACTAATGGGGATAGCGTAGTTTTGGAGCAGGAGCCTTTGCATGGAAGTAACCTCATGAATGGGTGGGACCCATGGTGAGGAAGCTCATCATCTATATAATGGAGGGAATGGAAGCCATATAGGGCATAATTGAAGATATGATTTTATGATTTGGTCTATTTAGACTTACTACATGCTTCATTTGTTTAGCTAAGTTTGTTGCACTGTATGTGAAAGGGTTTTCTCATGCGAGAATTCCCCACTCTTTCTTGGAGATTTTTTTTAAGAAATTTGAGAGGAGTTTTCTAGAATTAATTTCCACTATCTGGCACTTGGCCAAGAAGTCACCTACAGCTACAGTGTAGTCCCTTGGAGAAACTGCATTATTTTACATGGTGTTGCAGTGGAAGGGTTTAAATCCTTACTTTTTGAGCTAGTTTCCCTGAAGGAAGATCAAACTTTTTCCCGAAAGACTAGTAGGAGGAGCTACAGCCATTTCTTTGCATTATCAACCATATTTATGTAGTGCTTTAGACATTCTATGTGATTCAACCATATATGTGCAACATTTACTTCTTGTACTTCACATTTATCAAGAAACCCTTGCCGGGTCATCTTGGATCTATGTAAATGAGACTAGATCTCAGTTTTTAAGCTCTATTGATCAATGTGATAGAAGATCTATTTTGTCTCTTATTTATAAGTATAAACCCTCAATAAACTGTGCTATCACTTTCTGTAGTAATTCTGTGTTGCAGTAGTCCTGGAGATTGCAGTGTTTTTGGGTTGTTTTGAGCATGGGAGGCCTGTTTAACTAGGCTATAATGGTTTGTTTCTTATTTCCTCTTGTATTTGGTTGTTATAATGCCTGATCTAAAGGATACATGGGCTGTTGTTGACTGTCATTACAAAAATTTCTGAAAAATGTGTTTTATGTGCATATATTGTTGATTTTTCCATTTGGGAATATTACAGTGGTATCAAAGCTCTAATCTTGGCTTAGCCTGTGTACTTCAATCATTATGGAGTATTCTTATAAGAAGGAGAGGATCTAAAAAAGTGATCAAGGCAAACCCTTATTGTCTGGAGGGAAGGAGTTCTCAAAACTTCTTCTTCAAACTCTGCATGGTATCAGCAAAGACATCAAAGAAATGAGGAGGGAAAAACATGGAGATCCCTGGACAAGATTTGCACAAGAGGGAAAATCTAGTTCCTCATATTATGGGTGTGATTATTCAGCCACACCATCAGATTGAAAATTCTCTACCAGCCATATGTTCATGACAAATGAGATGGAGAAAGGATATGTGCCAAAGAAGGAGACTCTTGGTGATTATTTACAAGAGTATGAATCTCAATCTAAGAGGTTCAAAGATCACCTGAACTTACAAGGGTTTTGCAAGATCAAGGAGGGAAGGAGCACAAGGGGCAAGCAACATGGTGTGGGTAGATTCTTTCTATCTACTTTTGATGGCTCACCTAAATGTCCAACTAGGGCTTGGGTGGAGGAGCTAGACACCTATGGGCAGCAACATCAAGTTTTTGAAGATGAAGCTATTAGAGTAGCAGTGCTGCATTTTGAAGGTAAGGCTTATGCTTAGTGGTCGTTTGAGTCATTTTAATTAAGGAATGTAAATACATATAATTATGAAAATTTCATTAGAAGAGTAGTGGAAAGGTTTGATGAAATTTTTTATGAAACACCTTCTATGGAGCTTATCCAACCAAAAAAACAAAACCTTTACATGGGTTGGAAGGATCTACAAACCCAACTCCATTTCAAAAAACCATTGAGGGGGATGAAAAATTATATGATAATTTTCCAAGGGCAAGATCCCCATTGCATGAAGAGATTCCTCTTTCAAGGGAAGACTAAGATCTATGGTATCTCATTGTTGATGAGGTATTCTCACATATTGATGAGGAGAAAGAGAAGGCTGGAGGTAACAACACTGTCATATCAAGGGCACATCGAATACCTCATGAAAAGGAATATGGAACATTTTCTCCAAGGAGAGAAACTCTGGCACTCTTGCAAGGAGTTCCAAAGAGTCTCACATATAGAGATCGTGGTACAGTCCATTTGCAGCATGTGTCATCATTGAAAAATTGTGAGATATTGAAGATAGAAGAAGATAAAGGGGAGGTAAAGCATCATATGATAAGGAGCACACACCCCTCTCTATTTTAGAAGATTGATGCACTAAAGAGGCAAGAGGATTTGTGCAGTGAAGGTAAGGACAAATCAGTCCACACACATATACATCCTGCTCTATGCCTTGATGTCTCTTTGAATGGAGGCATTCCACCATGGATACCCCTTGATTGGAAGAAGAATAAAGTGTTCTCTCAACTTAGTGCAGTAGTGACCTATTTGGATAAGGAAGGAGCCTTGGGAGAAGCTATCACAGTGCTGAGAACCTCTGTTGGGTTCAAAGGAGAGATGATCAATTTTCTGATATGGACATTGTTATCTTCCACTCAGCTAATTGCAATGGAAAATAAGGATTCATAAATCTATGATGGCATGAGTATGGTGTCAAATAGCCACTCTATAGCCTTGGAGCAGAAAATTATGCTTCTACATATAATGAATATTTCTGAATATAACAAGAGGGTATTACCCCTCTTGTATGGAGTTGCCAAACTATGGATGTTTTGGAAGAGATGTACCTTTCAGGAGGAGGTTGACTTCCATATACTTCAATATTGTCTTAAGAAAGATCAGATGCAAGAGAGGAAAAAAAAGTGGATTGACATTACTCCAACATGTGGCTTTGGCATTGAGCATGTCAGAGAGGAGAGTTATCATATGAGAGACACTTCATTTCATATTTCTACAATGCTGTCATTGTTGGGAAGCCTAGATCCATATTGGGAGTCCCAAATCTTGGTAGAATATTCAAAGAACCTCCTCACATGTAAGGTTCTTGATGAGCAAGTAATGGATAGGAGGTATAGAGTGGTTGATGGATTCATTTTATTTTCATAATTAGATCTATTTTATTAGAGACTCCAAGCTCAAGGATAAACTACTACATGCAGCCTATGAAACCCTTGCTTTCGAATCCCACTGATTTCATTAGAACACACCATATTATCTTGGATGGATTCATGTGGGAAGGCTTCAAAGAGGAGATGCACTATCACATGAGGAAGTGCATATATTATTTGCAGGTTGAGGAGGATCATAGCTCTTTGGAAGAGTTATCATTACCACCTCCTTATGCATTAGGTGTGAGAGGGAGCTCATCCATGAGCTACCTCATTGATTTGAACCAAGTGTATGGTAAGGCTTGTATTTCTGAACATCATGATATATTTATTATATACTTGTATTTTCTTACCACACATGTGTAGGGCATTGCTCCAAGAGGAGGCATACTTTATTATTTGTTTCATGGGCTACTTGGGGCCATGAGCAATGGTGATGTTGACCATTCCTTAGAAGATTTTGGGGAGATGATGTACTCTTCATGGTGTGATTCATTAACACCCAACCATCATACACCTTCTCCAAGCATGCAAGAAGAATTTTGCAGCAAACAAGTGGTGGAAGAGACATTTGTTATATCATATCCTATGGTAGTTAGGAGTAAAACTGCGTTGGTTGAACATGAGGGACCATTTTCCTTC